>QXEO01000759.1:49045-1249045 GCA_007115705.1 Dactylis glomerata
GGCTTTGCAGTTGGATCGAGGAGAGCCGGGGTGTTCCGGTTGACTCGGCCAACTGGGACATGTCGGAGCAGCTGCTGGCCTTTGCTGTCCCGGAAGAATGCCATGACCCTCTACACTGAAGAACTCTTTTATGGCGCCCAGGAGGCATTCTCTGCCCTCTGGCCGGGACAAAGGACGCCCACTGATCCTGTCGACCTCGGCAATGACCTGCAGCTCGCCAAGGTTTGCCTCCGGGAATGGCGAGATTCCGACGCGAGGGTTGGAGCTGACGAAGCTCTCAGCTACTTCTTGTCCTGGTATGAAAAAGCTGACCTGGAGACTTTGCGCACTGTGCGCGAAGGATCCATCTGGACCACGGATCCGGAACACATCCGCCGGCGCCGGGAGTTGGCCCACAGCTATGTGGACTATGCCGACACCGACGCCTTCGTCCGGGACATCCGTGAGCCGGAGAAGAAGGACGACGCCGGGGCATCTGCCACTGCTGAGGGCTCCGACTCCAGCCAGGATGAAGAGGAAGTTGAGGAAGCCGACACTGATGCCCCGGGACAGGGATCTGTCCCGGGCGGAGGTGATGGCTCCATTCCATCTGCTGGGTCCAGCACACCTGAAGCCGACACTTCCACTGCTACAGCTCCACCAGCCGGCGGCTCTGCTTCTGCCCCTGCTCTTTGACTTTGCAGCCCAAAAACTTTAAGCTTTATCAGATCCCCGGTATGCCGGGTGCAGATGTAATATATACGTTTAATTTCCTTTGGTTTGCTACCTGAACAAGTTTTATTTCGGTTTGCTTGTTATCAATGCCGGATCATCTTTTGGCTAAGTCACCGAGTTTGTTTTCCTGTTTCCTCAACTTCACAACCTTGGCTACTTGTGTACCTTATCTGGCTTTCGACGTATGAGTCTCAAGGTTGCTTCATTGAACATACAGTACTTCAACTTTGAAACTTAGACTTCAAATCATCCGACACTTCAAGTTTTATCTTTAGCTTTTAACATAAATGTCGGTTCGCTTGCTATATATTTCCTTAGCCGTTTTCCATGTGTGGACAATCTCCGGCATCTACTCTTGCTAGCCATGAAGCCGGGTTTCGGACAGCAGCTGAGTCGAAGAGCGGCCTTTGTTGCCGACACATTACTAGGCCGACATAGGAAACATTCAAATCAAGCCAGCCGGCATATAACAAAAATAGTAAATGAACAACAATATATCTCGGAGGCAGTGACCCGGCCTCTTCGGGATGCCGGCATTTCAATCATTAGTCTGTGCCGGCATAAAGCGCCGGCACACCAAACAAAATATGGAAATACATACGTTGCTGCTCAGGAGTAAAATGGGCGGAGTAGAGCTATGTTCCATGGCCTCTTGGTTTCTTCTCCGGATCTGTCCGCCTTATCCTTCTTGGGGGCCTACGCATCTATAAGATAATAGGCATCATTGTGCAGAGCTCTGCTCACAATGAATGGCCCCTCCCACGGAGGAGTCAACTTATGCCGGCCTTCTGTTCCTTGCCTTAGCCGGAGTACTAGATCTCCCTCTTGGAATCTCATTGGATTTACCTTCTGCGCATGATAGCGTCTGAGGTTCTGCTGATATACTGTTGTTCTAGATAGTGTTATTTCTCTTGCTTCTTCCAGTAGATCCACATCATTTTCCCTGGCTTCTTTAGCCTCTTCCTCAGTATATAGCACTACTCTTGGTGCATCATGTATCACATCTGTTGGAAGCACAGCTTCTGCTCCATACACCAGGAAAAATGGTGTGTAGCCTGTTGACCTATTCGGAGTTGTCCTTAAACTCCAAAGCACTGCCGGCAATTCGTCTAGCCAACATCCCGGCGTTTTCTCTAGTGGCTCTATCAGCCGGGGTTTTATGCCGGATAATACCAGCCCATTTGATCTCTCTACTTGGCCATTGGCACAAGGGTGAGCAACCGACGCAATGTCCAGCCAGATTCCCACTTCCTCACAAAATCTGGCAAATGGCCCTTGGGCAAAGTTCGACCCATTGTCAGTGATGATGCCATGAGGGACACCATACCTCAAAATTATATCTTTTAAGAATTTCACTGCTGTGTGACCATCACACTTGCTTATGGGCTTCACCTCAATCCATTTGGTGAACTTGTCCACCATGACCAGGATATGGGTCATCTTTCCTCTGGCCGGCTTAAAATCCCCGACCATATCCAGGCCCCAAACAGCAAAGGGCCAGGTTATCGGGATAGTCTTCAAGGCAGATGTCGGCTGATGAATCTGGTGGGCATATCTCTGACACCCATTGCATTTTCGGACCAAATGTTCTGCTTCTTGCAGTGCCGTCGGCCAATAGAAGCCATGCCGGAATACCTTTGCCACCAATGCTCTGGATGAAGCGTGGTGACCACACTCCCCCTGATGGATTTCCCGGAGCATCTCCAGGCCTTCCGCAGATTCGACACATCTCTGCAATACTCCGGTGACACTTCTCTTGTATATTTCCTTGTTGATGATGGTATATCCTTTGGATCTCCTTGCAATCCGGCGCGCCTCGGTTTCATCCGCCGGCACTTGACCATCCACCAAGAAATCCATGATAGGACGTGCCCATGAGGGCACTTCCCTCACAGTGAACACTGCTTGATCTATCTCCATCATTTCGACCGACACATAATCGATCTCCATGGGCTGCGAAGTCCCCGGGACTGAGGAATCAGTCCCCGGGTATGCCGGAGCAGTCCCCGGGTATACCGGCACAACCTCTTGGTACATTTTACCCTTGCCCTTAGTTTTGCTCCGGAATACCGCACTCACAGCATATGTCGGCCCAGTCCCCGAGACTGAGGAAACAGTCCCCGGGTTATCTGACCTGGCTCCGGCATCTATCTCCATCGGAACTGCACTTTCTGGACTTGGCGGGACATAAATGGAAGATGACTCCGGCGAGGGTTTGATCGATGGCTTCCTCAGATGCTCCAGCGAAATGCCGGGCGGGATTGAGCCTCTGGAAGATCCCAGCTTGGACAATGCATCGGCTGCATCGTTCTGAGCCCGGAGAACATGCCGGAACTCACAACCTTCGAAATAACCACTCAACTGCTGCACCAGGAAACGGTAGGATCCCATGTTTGCATCATGAGCATCCCATATGCCGGAACATTGCTGAATTACCAAGTCAGAATCACCGAAACACATAATCTGGCGAATTCCTATGTCCTTAGACACCTTCAGGCCATGCACCAGTGCCTCATACTCCGCCACATTATTTGACGCTGCGAAATGAATCTGCAGGACATATCTCAACTGGTCATTTTTTGGCGAACTGAGAACTATGCCGGCACCCAAGCCATGGATTGTCTTGGACCCATCGAAATGCATCCTCCAATAATTTGCATCTGGCAATGGCGGCTCGTATTGTATCTCGGCCCAGTCAATAAAGAAATCGGCCAACACCTGGGACTTGATAGTATCCCTCTTATCATACTGAGGTGCATATGGCGAAAGCTCTATTGCCCACTTTGCTATCCGGCCGTTGGCATCTTTGTTACTTATGATTTCCGAGATAGGGGCCTCGGCCACTACCCGGATTGGATGCTCTTGGAAATAATGCTTGAGCTTCTTGGCCGCCATATAGACACCATAAGTCATCTTCTGATAGTGGGGGTAGTTTTGCTTTGAGGTGGAGAGTACTTCACTCAGATAATATACCGGCCGCTGCATGGTTTTGCCTCCTTCCTCTCGCTCTACTACCACCACAGCACTGACGACTCTGTTGGTTGCCGCTATATAGAGAAACATCGGCTCTCGGGGCATCGGAGATGCTAGTACCGGCGCTGTTGACAACATCTGCTTCAATTCCTTGAAAGTTGCATCTGCTTGCGTTGTCCAGACAAATGTGTCGGACTTCTTCATCAACTGGTATAATGGCAAAGCTTTCTCTCCAAGCCGGCTTATGAAACGGCTCAGGGATGCGAGGCACCCAGTGAACTTCTGTACTTCCCTCAAATCTGTCGGCGGCTTCATCCTTTCTATAGCACGAATCTTGCCAGGATTCACCTCAATACCCCGGCTGGAAACAAGGAAGCCGAGCAACTTGCCCGCCGGCACACCGAAGGTGCATTTAGCCGGATTCAACTTCATCCGAAACCTCCTCAGGTTCCCAAAGGTTTCCCGGAGATCATCTATGAAAGTCTTGCTCTCCTTGGTCTTTATGACGATATCGTCGACATATACCTGCACATTTTTATCTATCTGATCGTGCAAACATTTTTGCATACACCTTTGGTAAGTTGCGCCGGCATTTCTTAAACCGAACGGCATAGTGAGATAGCAATAAGCCCCGTACGGGGTAATAAAGGATGTCTTTATTTGATCCGGCTCATACAAAGGGATCTGGTGGAAACCAGAATAGGCATCTACAAATGATAACAGTTCACATCCAGCTGTGGAATCAATCACTTGATCGATCCGAGGGAGCGGGAATGGATCTTTAGGACATGCCTTATTCAAGTTGGTGTAATCAACACACATCCGCCATACTTTCACTATGGCGGGCTCATCTTTCTTCTTTTCCACCAAAACCGGATTAGACACCCAGTCCGGATGAAGCACTTCTTTGATAAAGCCAGAGGCCAAGAGCCTGGCCACTTCGTCCCAAATGGCTTTCCTTCTATCGCCTGCATTCCGCCGGAGCGGCTGCTTCACCGGCTTAGCATCCGGTCTCACATGCAACGCGTGCTCAGCCAGCTCCCTCGGCACACCTTGCAAGTCCGAAGTAGACCATGCAAAGATATCCCGATTCTCACGGAGGAAGCTGGTGAGCTCGCTTTCGTATTTGGGATCCAAACTTGCCCCAACGAGGGCATGGCGCTCCGGGAAAGCTTCATCCAGAGGCACCTTTTTGACCTCCTTGCCCACTTGAAAAGAAGCACTAGCCGCCGGGATTCGTCATGCCGGGCATAGATTTGCCGGCCACGACTGTCTCAGCAATCTCCACTGCTCTCTTGAGCCTCTTCCTTTCCTCTGCAATGATCAGAGTCTCGGCCAGGTTAGACCCGGCAGTTGCGCATGCCATCGAGCGCTTGTAATCACCTACGATGGTAATCGCCCCTCCGGGTCCCGACATCTTCATCTTCAGGTACGCGACATGCGTAGAGGCCATGAACTTTGCCAATGCCGGCCTTCCCAGCAAAGCATGGTAGGGGCTTTCTAGATCAACTACCTCAAACATGAGGTTCTCCACCCTGCAGTTATCCCGGCTGCCAAACATGACATACATCCGGATCTTGCCCATCGGCGCACATGAAAGTCCCGGCACAATGCCGTGGAATGTGGTCTTGCTTGGCTCCAGCATATTCTCCTTGATGCCCAGCTTTTGCATCGTATCCCGGTACATGATATTGATGCTGCTTCCATTGTCAATGAGGACCTTGCTGAACCTCACGTTATTAGCCAGCCCGACAAATGTCGGATCCATCACCAGAGCATACCCGCCAGGGTTTGGCATGATCCTGGGATGATCTGCCCTGTCCCAGCCTATGGCCTGGTCAGACCAATGCATCATCTTCGGAACTGCCGACATAACGGCGTTTACCTCCAAACTCCGCCGGTACAAGCTCTGCTTGTCTGTTCTCTCGGTCTCAAAGACCATGTAGCTCTGATCGTGCTCCTTGTACTCATTCCGGCCCGCTCCTGGGCCTCCGGCATTATACTCCGGATTATAGCTCTGGTCTATTTGATTTACGCCGGCATTTCCGGCATTGCTCTGATTCCCGGGATTAACCGGCCTGGGCGGGATTGCAACTGTATTTGCACCTGTCAACGGCGATGGAGCTGCCGGGATAGATGGCCTAGCCGGTCCCCAGGGACCTGCCCGACCTGCTAATATGTCGTCCAGCCATGAACAGTTCCTTGTCAAATGGTTTGCCGGCTTACCCGGCTGGAATGTGTGAAACACACAAGGCTTGTCCATAGCCAGACCCACTGTATACTTCGGCCACTGTTTCTTCTGTCCGGCGGCTCCGCCAGCATTCTTGTTGATCCAGACATTCTTCTTCGGGAAGGGCTGCGCTTGCTGCTGCGGTTGTTGATTGTCCTCATACCTCGGACGCTGGCTACTGCCGGCGCCCTCTCGTTCTTCTTCCACAGCTGCTACCTGTGCTGCCCCATACCGGTAATCCGGCCTTTCATCTCTTCTCTTGTTCCGGTTATCAGAGCGATAGTATTGCCCTGGTCTCCCGGCGCTGTTGGTGTTCCCCTGGGTCTGTCCCTGTCCTTGTGAATCAAGGGTGGGCTGCATAGGATCTCCCAGAGCATAACTATCGGCGATCTTGATTGTCTCGGCCAACGTGGCCGGCATTTCCCTCTGAAGCTTTTGCCACAACATGGTGCCATGCCGGCACCCATGAGCGAACCACATGATGGCTTGCTGCTCCACAACTCCTTCGCAGGAATTGCGCAATGTGCACCACCTGGTCAGGTAGTCACGGTCGGTCTCATTCATTCCCTGCCGGCAGTTAGCCAGCTGCTGAGGACGATTCGGCCTCTTATATGTACTGGTGAAGTTTGACACAAACTGCTCTTCAAAATCAACCCAGCCGTTGATACTTCCGGCCGGTAGATTGTTCAGCCATATCCTGGCTGGTCCTTCTAGCATTTGCGGCACATATTGTACCGCCCGTCTGAGGTTTCCTCCGGCAATGTTCACTGCGGTGGAGTAATCCTCCAACCAATCTTCCGGCTTTGTGCTGACGTTATATGTCCTCGCGCCACGCGCGAGCTGGAAATAGTAAGGTACCGGCTCACCCATGATCCGGGGTCCAAAACACATAGGACCTGGAGCTCCTTGTCTCTCCACCAACTCCGATTGGTGAATCCTGTCCAGCTTGAAGCGCGCATCACTTGCTGCCAAGGACCGAGGTCCCAGCCGGGATGCAATTGGGCCGCAATCACTTTTTCCTGCTGCTGCTCCGGCTGATACTGCTCACTATGCCGGCCTTGCTGATGCTGCTGCTGATATCCCGCCCTGGCAAGGGCGGAATTGCCGTCATCCTCTCGATGTCCCGGATGACCTGCACCTTGCTGCTGCGCTGCACCTCCGGCGCCCTGCTGCTGACGCCGGGCTGCACTGTTACTCCGGCCACCACCGGCCGAGGCTGCCCCTTGCCCGGCCGGCACATTCTGGCCAGCACTCTTGCGGCCGACATATTTGTCAGCTTGGCCGGCATTCTTCTGAACTACTGTCTGCTTTCCGGCAATTGCCGGATCATACACTTGGATCTGCTTGTCCCGGCGGCCAGAGGTCACACTTCCGGCACGCCGAGTACTTGGATGCGGGGACGAAGCTTGGCCTCTCGACCTTGCGCCGGCACCTCCTACCGACGCAATGTACTGCGACGCCCCGGCACCTGGGTTTGCCTTCTTAAAGGCCTCCTGCTGCTTAGTTGCTTCAGACAAAAGATGGTTAAGCCGGGCTTGCTGCTCATGCAGTGCTTCGCCGGACAAATTAGATAAGTCCTTAGCTACCTCTGCTGCTGCTCTAAGGTTCTTCACTGGTGAGCTATAAATTACCTTAGGCACAGTACTAGTTGCAGTATGACCCTTACCACTAGCACCTTTCTCTAGCTCTGTGTTAAGATCTCTACCTCTAGTTCTAACCTCTTCTATCCGGCTAGGCCGGGTTACCACAGGAGTAAAACCATGAGCTGCTTCATACTCACGGAGTTGCCAGTTAAACCGTTCGCGCTCCTGGTGCATGGCCAAGGCCTCGTCGACGAGGGCCTGGCGAGATCCCTCCAGGACCTCCCTTGTTTGCTCCGGATCATCGCCGGATCGCACCGGCTTGAGAAGCCGATCGATGATGGGAAGAAGCACCTGACCCTTCGCCGGCACAGCGGAAGTGCTGGCCAGGTTCTCGACACGCTCCAACGGAGGACGTGCCGACCTCTTGGCCTTCGGCGGCTCCGGGGGAGTATCTCCTGCTGCTGCTGCTGCTTTGCCGGCACCATCTGCCGGCGGCACTGATGTGCCGGCCATCATCACCTCGGCCGACTCTACTGAGCGAGCGCTACGCCCAGCGTGAGCCAACCGATGCGACGGAGGATCCGCCGCCACCAGCACCTTTTCCCTGCAAACTCTTTCAGTCCCCACGTACACCTCGTGGGAACCGAAAGACATGATCCGGCCATCCCTGGGGAACGGCCGGCCGCCGAGACATCCGGCGTTGTCGCTGACGAAGCTGAGCGAGCCTAGCCTCTGGACGAGGCCAGAGACCACGCGCACTCCCGAAGCTGCTATCACAGACCCCGTCCGAATAAACACTCCGCCCAGCATATCGATCTGCCCCACGGTGGGCGCCAAATGTCGTCGTGGTGAAACAACATATGCCATAGGATGGCTTAAATGGGGGCCGAACTAGATGCTGGAGGATTCGGGAGAGGGGAACGAGCTAAAGAGCACGACAGAAAGGAACACAGATCTACCCAGGTTCGGGGCTCTCGTAAGGAGATAACACCCCTACTCCTGCTCTACTTGGTTATATATTTGGATCGATGGAGTACACAACAATGGTGCTTCCAAGCTCTCTGCTAGAGGAGGAAGATGAACTGCTAAGTGTAGAAACACAGAGTGACCAACCCTTTACCAGGGCTCCCTATGCCACCTTATATAGTGGTAGCCAGGGTTACAACGGTCATAAGAGACCAGCAGACACGAGCTACACTCCAAATAGGACTTGCTGACGAAGGCAGAGACCCTTGACTTCCTCCCTGATTGCTCTCGATGGGACTTCATATCTCTGTACCTTGTACTTCCTGCACTGTGACCTTACCCCTGTGAGGTAAGCTCTGTACTTGCGCACAGTGAGGGTAGGTAACCTCCACTGTGCACCCTGCCATCACACTCTGCTACCATGCTTGGATGTTTTCTTCCTTGATTGTAGGGATGTGACACATTAGCTGACTTCTGTATTCCGGATATGACCGTTGGCCATACCCCGGACCTATATGCCGGACCAACGACCTACGAAGGTCGGGTAATCCGGCCTCCCCTGCTCCTGCACAACACACCAAAAGGTTAAGCCGGCATATCTAAGTATATGCCGGCACTCCTATACTAGTATTCCGGCTATACCGGCATATCTGAATATCAGCCGGGATACCATATATGCCAGCCTGGCCGATGCTCATATATTCCGGCCAGGCCCTTCCTTGGTCAACCGGCATAAAGTCAACCTCAGACCTGGTATCTTTCTAGTCTCTTGACCCTACTGGGGGTCATCCCCCCGACAGGGGGCATTTAGGGGAGGGCGAGTGGAGATGCTCGTAGATCGAGTACATGACAGAGCGATGAAAAATAGGGAGGCGACTTAAAATCACCGTACGTGCTCAAGGCCCACCGCCGGTGATCTACAAAGAACACCGGCAAGGTTCCCTTGGAAGCGAGAGGAGAGCGGACGGTCTTCTCCGAGGACTAGGAATCGAGCGGCACTTACCAGCCTACCTGCAACGGAGGAGAGAGGACGGTCTTCTCCGGGGACATGATTACAGCGCCGCGCAGGGGATTTCGTCGCTGGAGCTGCAAGGGGAGTTTTTTTTGCAGCGCACGAGAGGCAGGGGAGTGTGGATTTGGGAGAAATGATGGTAACAGTGGGGCAGGGGAGTGGGGCAAGGCAAGAGGTGGGCAATGACCCCACGTTGCCACGCGGCAGCTAACCAGACGGCGTCGATGTCGGCTGACTCGTTGCAACAGCTGTGTCGATGACGAGTGGGTCCATGAGCGTGGCAGAATAGAACACAAGCCTTATTTTATTAGGCGGTCAATGGGGTTTTTAGAGATTTGGCTTCCTTTCGAATGAGCATAACTAATTCTTAAAAAATAGAAAAATACATAATCAGCGCACATTATCTTATTTTATGACCTAATTAATAGGACCATAATACATGTCATAGGGGACTTTTCACGAAAAAGCATTAAAATTAGGGGCTCCCTTACAGAAGCGAGGGGCGCTACCTCAAACAAATTTAGATAAGTAAATAAAATATAAAAATAATTATTCTAACAGTACAAATGCGATGTGATCATCGTAGCCGGAGCTATATCTTGACGACATGGTGTTGATCCATGGGGTCAGTGGGAATAATCGTAAAATTGTTTGCACCATACAGAAGGTCACACGTGCACCATCCCATTCATACATCTTTCCATGGAACCTCACCAGATCTCGGTTCCGCATCTTGATGTAAACATAGCCTTTGTCACCATTTTGGTGAGATTGGATGATCCGCCACCTGCCATCCTGCAGCTTGCTGAATAGAACACACGCAACCACATAACCTGCTGGTTGTAGGTTCGGTGTTACAATGGCTTCCAGAATCTTATTCTGTCCAACACTATATGTCACCCTTAGCTGATAGATGACTATACGGGAGATCCTAGCTCTCTTTGCGGATTTGATATCAATATTTGGTGATCGCAGTTCAGGGTCATCATCTTCGTCATCACCGTTTTTGTTCCCTTCATCCCCTGAAAAATTTCTTGGACTTCCTCCATCGAGAGAACCATACAGATCCGCGTCAGATTCAGGTTCCGGATCAGAATCTTCTTGCACATCCTCCACCTCAACAACTTTGAGCTCCTGACATATGATACAACACATGTTTAAAATCAAGATATGTTCCATTTATACGTTTATACATAATACTAACATATTTTGAAACAAATATAGACGTGTGTAGTACCTTGTCATCTTGGCTAACTCCTTCGGAAGAGCCCTCTCCGGCAAAAGTGCGCTTCTTACCCGCTCCTCCGCCCGCATCCATCGATCAATGGTTAAGTTCAAACTACAATAGAGAGTAAATCCCGATTTACAAGTGGGAATAAAAACTATACGAATCAACCCTAAATTGATACATACCTCTGTAGCTAGCTGAAGATGTTTTACCGATGTGGCGGAATTAGTGTTAGCCATCCGTCCCTTCATAGAGACTTGCTAGGAACGGACATCCCAATATTCACGTATCGGAGTAGTGGAGAATAGGAAGGGATAACGTTTCTATCCATTAATCTGTTGCAAAAATTTTGGCGGTGATCTAAAAGGTTTTCTGTTACCCATTGTAACATCTGTGTCGATGACGAGTGAGTCCTGATGTCTCGTGGGTTCACGATCTGAGCAAAGTAGAGAGCGGTCGCACGTACTTGTCCAGAGCCATGCAGGCTGAACAAATTAAATATCAAACATGGCATGCCAAGGGTTCACAGGTGAACTCTTTCACAAAGAGGTGCTTCCAAGCAGGAGTTCTCTTGGTCTTCTTTGCCAGGTGACCATGGTTTGTGCAAGTTCCACAGCAAACTACGGAATCATGATCCCGTTTTTGGTGGAGATGTGCATCTTTGCATTCCTAACAACTTTTGTAACTAGTGTTTTTTTAGTTTCCACATAATATATGCGATTTCTATTTTTCAGATGGCCGGAGGGGTCAAAACAGGTGTTTTTTGTGAAGTGGCCACCAAGGGCAATGTGCAAAACCTCACCACTCTAATTTTCATGGGTGGGGGGCCTACTAGGGGTGCCACATCCAGGATCTTAGGAATTATGTCGGCCTGCGGCCATATAATGAATTATTTTTGCCCTAAATCCCTTTAATTCCTAATTTGAACTGGGGCTACAAGAAATGCACATCAAAAAAATTGGGGAAAATTACCTGGAGATCCCCTGAGGGTGTGGGACCCTGCAACCAAGACCAAACCATGGTTCCCAACCCACCTAGCATACATCGATGACACTGCGAGTTTGACCTAGATCTGGAAGGGGGGCCTAGGGAATTCAGAAAAAAATCAAAAAAAGGAAAAACACTGCATGGAGTCATGGTGAGTGATGTATCACCTCGGAAAAATACCAAACATGGCATGCCAAGGGTTCACAGGTGAACTCTTTCACAAAGAGGTGCTTCCAGGCAGGAGTTCTCTTGGTCTTATTTGCCAGGTGACCATGGTTTGTGCAAGTTCCACAGCAAACTATGGAACCATGGTCCCATTTTTGGTGGAGATGTGCATCTTTTCATTCCCAACAACTTTTGTAACTAGAGTTTTTTCAGTTTCCACATAAAAATGCATTTTCCATTTTTCAGGTGGCCGGAGGGGTCAAAACAGGTGTTTTTTTGTGAAGTGGCCACCATGGGCAATGTGCAAAACCTCACCACTCTAATTTTCATGGGTGGGGGCCTACTAGGGGTGCCACATCCAAGATCTTAGGAATTATCTCGGCCTGCGGCCATATAATGAATTATTTTTTGCCCTAAATCCCTTTAATTGCTAATTTGAACTGGGGCTACAAGAAATGCACATCAAAAAAATTAGGGAAAATTACTCGGAGGTCCCCTGAGGGTGTGAGACCCTACAACTAAGACCAAACCATGGTTCTCAACCCACCTGGCACACATCAATGGCACCGCGAGTTTGACCTAGATCTGGAAGGGGGCCTAGGGAATTCAGAAAAAATCAACAAAATGTAAAAAAACACTGCATTTTCCATTTTTCCAGTGGCCGGAGGGGTCAAAATAGGTGTGCGGGTCCTTCAAATAGACTTTATTTAAAAAACACGCCATGGAGGCCCCATGGCTTGTGCCCCCTTGTTTTGTGCCTAGCACGTTACACTTTGTTACGTGTAACGCGACGATCCTTTGACTTCGCGCATGTGGGCTCATGCATGGCAGTTTATACTTGATTAATTTCACGCCTGGGAAATTGGAGAAGTAATTATGGCTTGATAAAGTGGCGATTCCTGGTGTACAAAATGCGTAGCCAGGCAGGCTCCTGAGCCAGCCCGTCAATCAGCTATCCTTCTTCTTCTTCTACCTCTTCTTCTTCTACCTCTTCTTCTTCTTCCTGTCACCACCGTGGATGGGGAGGCTTCCGGGAGGTCGAGGATGCGGGGGGTCGTGGTAGCCATAGCGGGCGTGGAGGAGGCCGTGGCGGCAGTCGTGCTGGGCACGAGAGCGGGCGCGGTGGCGGTCGTCGAGGAGGACATGGGTCGGTGGCTGAGCCGCCGTCTCTTGACATGTCTGTTGACATGTCTAGGGAATCATCACCCGAGCACTCATCTGAGCCGTCATCTCAGAGACAGGCGCGATTCCTGCTAGGGTTCGAGTTCGCCCAGATCCCGATCGAGTGCCAGAACATGGACCAGCTTCGGCTCCCACTCAAGTTCACGCGACAGCTTGCAGGTCATGAACCTACTGAAGTATGTCTGCGGGTAGCTAGTTGTGCCTGAGGTACCTGGCCCGTCTAGTGATATGTCTCAAACGTATCTATAATTTTTGATGCTCCATACTTGTTTTTACACCATTTGCCTTGTCTTTTGTTACACTTCGTGGCGTTTTTATGCGATTTCCAGAACTAACCTATTGACAAGATGCCACAGTGCCAGTTCCCTGTTTTGTGCTGTTTTTGTGTTTCAGAAAAGCTACATAGGAAATATTCTTGGAATTGGACGAAACAAGTTCCAGATGTCTTATTTTCCCGGAAGAGTACCGAAGATCGAAAGAGAGCCGGAGGGGGGCCAGAGGCCGCCCACACAACAGGGGGGCGCGGCCCAGCCCCTGGCCGCGCCCACCCATTGTGACGGCGCCCTGGCAGCCCCCTGACGACGCCCCTTCACCTATATAAAGCCTCGGGATAGAAAACCCTAAGGGAGTCGGCAAATTTCTAGAAAGAGTTCCGCAGCTCCGCCGCCGCCGCCGACGAATTTCAAGGGACAGAAGTCTCTGTTCTGGCACCCTGCCGGGATGGGGAAGTGCCCCGGAGCCATCTCCATCGGTCTCCATCACCGTCTCCGCCATCTCCATCGACCTCACCGCCATCTCCATCAACCTTGCTATCTCCTGTGATGAGGAGGGAGTAGTTCTCCCCCGGGGCTGAGGGCTCTACCGGTAGCTATGTGGTTCACCTCTCTCTCCCATGATGTGATCTTTATGTGATCGTGAGCTTTGTATCTAGTTGAATTGGTAGATGTTATTATTCAGATATTATGCTACTCCTATGCTTTATTATTATACTCTCCGGAGATACCTCGTATCATGGTGTAAAGGTGACTAGTGTGTGCATCATGTGTATCTTTTTGGTTAATGTCTCTATGAAATGTTGGTATATGTTGAAACCATTTAGTGCGTTCATGGTGATAGTGTGGGACAATCTAGTTTGGGTACATACGGACTTTGAGGAGTGCTTCGTAGCCCTACGCATGATTAGTGTTCGTTTTCCAGTGGAGAATTGTTTTGAGTTGCATATTGATGATAGTATCTATTGGTTCAATTATGTTATATTTGTTGGGAGTGTGTCGACTAGTGAAAGTATGATCCCTAGGCCTTGTTTCCAAGCATTGCACACCGTTTACTTCCTGTTTTGTTACATGTTTGCTCGCAGCGATATTTATTTTAGATTACATTTGCTACATATAATCATCACTACCACTTGTATTTCACTATCTCTTCGCCGAACTAGTGCACCTATACATCTGACAAGTGTATTGGGTGTGTTGGGGACACAAGAGACTTTCTGTATCATAATTGCAGGGTTATTTGAGAGGGATAGCTTTGACCTCTTCCTCCCTGAGTTTGGTAAACCTTGGGTGATCCACTTAAGGGAAACTTGCTACTGCTCTACAAACCTCTGCACTTGGAGGCCCAACACTGTCTACAAGAACAGACGCGTGCGTAGACATCAAGCTCTTTTCTGGCGCCATTTCCGGGGAGGTAAGGTAAAAGGTACTCACATCCTCCTGTGTGAGTGCTCGGATTTATTTCCTTTAGATTCTGCAATTATATCTTTTTGTTTCTTGTTTTTATTTTCACTAGTTAGGCTTAATGGAAAGTAAAGAGTTCTTTAGTCTTTTTCCTGAGTTTAGATTTGAAGAGAAAATTGAAAAACCTTTGGAGCTTATTTCGCATAGCAATGTTATTAGTACGAATGCTTTGAATACCACTATTGCTAATGCTATAGAAAAGTCTAAGCTTGGGGAAGCTGGTTTTGTTAAGCATGATATTTTTAGTTCCCCAGCTTTAGTGGAGAAAGTTTGTTCTGATGATATTTTATCTCCCATATGTGATGTTTCTAATGATGCTTGTGCTCCTCATCCTTTTAAAATACCCATGAAGATTGTTAAACGTGCTATGGATAACTGCTATTTAGGAGATGGAACTGTCAATCCTGGTGATCATCTACTTTTTATACATGAATTATGTGAGTTGTTCCAGTGTGCAGGTATTTCAATGAACCAAGTTAAGAAGAAGCTATTCTCTTTATCACTGAAAGGTAGAGCTGCGGAATGGTATAAAACACTAAAGGATGGCCGACCTATTGATTGGGAGGAAATTGTACCTGTCTTTTATTCTAAATTCTATCCTTCTAGTGTGGTTTATAAAGATAGGAATTACATTTATAATTTTCATCCGCATGAGGGAGAAAGCATTGCCCAAGCTTGGGGAAGATTGAAGTTACTAATGCACAAATGTCCTATTCATGATCTTCCCCGTAATATTGTTATTAATAATTTTTATGCAAGGCTTTCAGGATATTACAAGGACTATCTAGATGCATGCTTTGATGGGTCTTTCACAAGCAAGGATGTTGACACCAAGTGGGATCTGCGTGAAACAATTCAAAACAATATTGAAGGTTGGGATAGCGACAAAGGTAAAGGATCAGGTATGAATTATGAGTTTGATTGCATTAAGTCTTTCGCCGAAACTGCTAATTTTCAAGAGCTTAGTGCTAAATATGGTCTTGATCCTCAAATTATGGTTGATTGCTTTAAAGCCTTTGCTTCCCATATGCATGTTCCTAAAGGAAATGGGGACGTGTATCATGAACCTTTTAAGAACACTTGCATAGAAAGTGATATTGTTATTGATGATTGCAATAAACATGCTCAAACTTCTAAAAGTCCTATTTCTTATAAGCATGTTAATTTTTGTGGAGTACATAGACCTTGTGAACAGAGTCACAACAAGGAAGATTATTGCATCACCCACGGGAATGAAGAAACCAATACGTGGCTCAGGGATCTAGATGAGCTTGGTGAAAGGGTTTGTGAGCTTTATCCTTTTCTTTGTGAACTTTGCGATAAAAAGGGTCACTTTAATTTTCAATGTCCAATTAATCGAACGAGTACCGCAGATTTGTATTGTGATGATAAGATTACTCTCAATCAGTATGATGAGCTTACTTTGTTTTTAAATTGTGAAGAGATATCTAAAAAGATTTCTTTGGTTGATATGAGAGATGTTGATATTAATAGCATCCTTCGTGGTTGTCGTCTCTATTGTGCTAAAGATTGCCTCGCAAATACTTACTTACAAGATCTTATAAAATATGATGTTTTGCCAAGCTATGACATGACTAATAGATGTTTCGATCTTATTAATAGAGAGGAGGAATCCTCCAAAGTTTCTTCTGTTGTTTCTGTCAGCAAACCAGATTATGTGGAGAAGATGCCTTTCCCTCCTAAAGGATATGTGGAGAAGATGCCCTTCAAGTCTCTCCCTCCTAAAGGAGAGAGTAAGAAGAGTATGAAGAAGAAGAAGAGGAGTAAAAGGCGAGAGGACACGGTATCTTCCCCTAAGCATTATGATCCTGCTATAGATTATGATAATTCTGATTGGGATTATGTGCCCATGCCTGTTACCTATGTTAGTGATCATGATTGGGAAAAGCACTCTACTTTTGATATTGAAAATCTTTTTGGTACCAATTCTAAGGTTAATAATTGTTGTACCATTAGTGCTATCCATGTTCCTTCTTATGATGATATGTTTGATGAATATGCTTTGCGAAATAGTTGTTCTCTAGCTTGTGATGATACTAAACCTCTAGTCTATGATGGTTACAATGATGAGTATAATGTTTTCAGTTCACCTACTTTTGAGGAGAAAAATAGTTCTGATTATAATATGCCTCCTATTTTTGATGATTATGGTGATGAGAATAATTATTCTGTTGAATCTGCTCCTACTATGATTGTTCATGTGGGGAGTATTAATTCTTTTATGCATGTGGCTCATGATAGGGATGCTTTATGTGATAGTTATATTGTTAGTTCTATTCATGATGCTACTGAAAGTTATTATGAGAGAGGGAAACATGGTTTGATGGATCTCAACAATATTGAGTTTCCCCTCTTTATGTTGCAATTCTTGAAATTATACTTGTTTTGCCTTCCTATGCTTTTTGCTTTGCGCTTTCATGATTTGTCTCTTTACAAGATTATTTTTCATAGGAAGTGGTTCAGATTTAAATGTCTTTCACATTTGCTTTTGGATGCTCTCTATTGCTTCAAGTGCTTATATGGCGCCTTTGCCTTAAGCTCTTATATGGCGCCCACATGAGCATCTTTGCAAATTACTGCGCCTAGCTCAAAGGCGTTAAAGAAAAGCACTCTTGGGAGATAACCCAATGTTTTATTTCCAGTACTTTTTCTTTTATTTGAGTCTTGGAAATTATTACTACTGTAATAACTGCTCCTTATCCTTTTTATTTCGTTGTTGTTCCAAGAGAAGCCTCTAATTTGAGTGAGGTAAGATTTGGGGATGGTGCTGTCCTGAAACAGTTTTCGATGCTGCACCGTAAAAATTCGTAAAAATTCTCTGTATATCTTTTGGACCTGCAATTTCTTGTGCATATGCCCCTGGTTATATCCAAACTTTCATTAGTCTAACACTTTTTGATTTGAGCAACGAAAAATGCTCTAAAAATTCGACCTTTGTCAGCTGTTCTGTTTTGACAGATTTCTGCCAATATTTGTGTTTTCCACTTTATTGCTTTCTTTTTGAGTTCTTTTGATCACGGAACTTTTGGGGAAGTTGCTACTGTAGTTTATGCTTTATATGTGGTCGTTTTGTGTTGAAACCTGAAGCGAAAAGGGTTGATTCATCATTATGTTTATGCTAATGTTGCTAATAGAATTGTGTTTAGTTTTGTATGAAGGAAGTTTTCAAGTATAGGGATTGGAGAATGATGAGATGAGATGAAGAATAGACAAAATCTCAAGCTTGGGGATGCCATGCCACCCCAAGAAATACCCAAGAAGTACAAGCATCAAAGTTTGGGGATGCCCCCGAGGCACCCCTTCTTCATCGGCAAAAATCAGGTCACCTTTCAAGACACTATATTTTTATTGCTTTATGCATTATGCATTTTTCTTGGAGCGTTAGTTGTTTTTTTTCAGTTTTCTTTTGATTTGTTTGCTGCAATAAATGGTTAGATCACATCAAGTTTCTTTTGGAGGAGATGAACTCGCTTTTCATTTGCTAAGAACACTCTAGTTTTCACTCTTATCGTTCAATGAGTGTTCTCTTTTTCTGCTACTGCGTTTAGCTTGCATTTTTTGCCTTGATTTTTGTTCACATCTTGTTTTATCTTTGCATCAAGGTTTTATTTGGACCTCTGGTATATGTTGGTTTTCCTCAAAAGAGTTTCCTCGAAAAGGTTTGAATGGTGTTGGAAAAGAGAAAAAGTTTCATGCAAAAAAAGTGGTACAAAAAGGAGCTTGTTTAGACTGCGGCTTAGACTTTTGCATGTCATATTTGATGTCATTTTGATAGTATGCTTAGTGATTTTTGCTGTAGCATGACTTGTCTCAAATGACTGAGATTGCTTAATGAGCCTTTGAAAAAAATCATGCGTTATTTATATTATTTGGAAGCATTAATTTGGTTTTCTCCTTTGATGCTTTATTTGGGTTGACTTGGCACATGCTTACACCATGTTGACTACAAAATAAGTCGCCTATAGCCTCTATGATCATTTGGTTTTTGACTTGTGATACCACTTTATGCTTCTTTTAATGTTGCTTTGTCGCTTTGCATGATTATGGCCGTTATTGCTCTCTTAGTTGGTCGCTCACAGTCTTTTGCTAGCCCTCATTTTGTACTGAGTATGAGCTCTACTCGTGCATCCAACTCCCAAAAACCAAGTTTGCCATTGTGTCCACTATAAATTCCTATGCATGGTATTTGCAAGCCATTCCAAGTAAATTTTTATGTGCTACCTTTCAAAAAAACCTTCAAAACACTTCTCGTTTTGTGACACTGTTTTTAGCTCATGGGGACGTAGTGGTCGGATTTGCTATCTTCCATATTGTTTATTCCAAAAAGGAAAAAAAGGAAAAAAAGAAAGAAAAAGGCACTCCTCCATGGTATGTGAATGTTGGTGGGCACCCGATGGAATCGGTTAGCCATGGTTTGTGAAAGAAAAAAAGGTGGGGAGGAGTGCCAAGCTTTATAAAAGAGCACAAAAGTGCCAATCTCTCTCTCAAAAACTTGCTTCATTTTTGTATGGAAGATAGTAAGAACCCCATTGCCAGTCGTTGACAAAGATAACCACCTCTCAAAACCAATTTTTATCTCTCTGTTTTACAAATGAAAAGCTCTAGCACATGTTTAATCACTGCTTCCCTCTGCGAAGGGCCTTTCTTTTACTTTTATGTTGAGTCTTCACCTTCTACCTTTATGCACCATCTAAGAGAGCATAGTTGTCATTTTGAGTATAATGTGCATTGTCCCAAAGTTTATCATTGATTGATTCATGACTATGGTTTCACTTGTTCTTAAATTACTTGTATCTAGTCACCCTCTTAAACTTGAAGGTGTCCTATGCATTTATGTTTTGCTATTCCATGAGGGACAAGCTGAAAACCATTTACTATGTTTTTCCATATGATTTGAACACACGTTTGACTTTCATTGTTTCATTATTCATGATCTTTTGTTTGTGTTCTTTTTCATGTTATAACATGATTGCTAAGTTTCTTATTGTCAAGATTATGTCTTTCATGCCCATGCTTTAAGTTCTTTGATCTCAGCACTCAATGCTTTCATAGATGATCAAGATTGTGTAGGTGCATGTCACCTCAAAAATTATTTCTTTTGTTATCACTTACCTACTCGAGGACGAGCAGGAGTTAAGCTTGGGGATGCTGATACGTCTCAAACGTATCTATAATTTTTGATGCTCCATTCTTGTTTTTACACCATTTGCCTTGTGTTTCGTTAGACTTCGTGGTGTATTTATGCGATTTCTGGAACTAACCTATTGATAAGATGCCACAGTGCCAGTTCCCTGTTTTCTGCTATTTTTTGTGTTTCAGAAAAGCTACACAAGAAATATTCTCGGAATTGGACGAAACAAGTTCCAGAAGTCTTATTTTTCACGGAAGAGTACCGAAGACCGAAAGAGAGCCCGAGGGGGGCCAGAGGCCGCCCACACAACATGGGGGCGTGGCCTAGCCCCTGGCCGCGCCCACCCATTGTGAGGGCACCCTGGCATCCCCCTGACGATGCCCCTTCGCCTATATAAAGCCTCGGGACAGAAAACCCTAAGGGAGTCGGCAAATTTCTAGAAAGAGTTCCGCAGCTCCGCCGCCGCCGCCGACGAATTTTGGGGGACAGAAGTCTCTGTTCTGGCACCCTGCCGGGACGGGGAAGTGCCCTCGGAGCCATCTCCATCGGTCTCCATTGCCGTCTCCGCCGTCTCCATCGACCTCACCGCCATCTCCATCAACCTTGCTGTCTCCTATGATAAGGAGGGAGTAGTTCTCCCCCGGGGCTGAGGGCTCTACCGGTACTTATATGGTTCACCTCTCTCTCCCATGATGTGATCTTTATGTGATTGTGAGCTTTGTATCTAGTTGAATTGGTAAATGTTATTATTCAGATATTATTCTACTCCTATGCTTTATTATTATACGCTCCGGAGATACCTCGTATCATGGTGTAAAGGTGACTAGTGTGTGCATCATGTGTATCTTTTTGGTTAATGTCTCTATGAAATGTTGGTATTTGTTGGAACCATCTAGTGCGTTCATGGTGATAGTGTGGGACAATCTAGTTTGGGTACATACGGACTTTGAGGAGTGCTTCGTAGCCCTACGCATGATTAGTGTTCGTTTTCCAGTGGAGAATTGTTTTGAGTTGCATATTGATGATAGTATCTATTGGTTCAATTATGTTATATTTGTTGGGAGTGTGTCCACTAGTGAAAGTATGATCCCTAGGCCTTGTTTCCAAGCATTGCACACCGTTTACTTCCTGTTTTGTTACATGTTTGCTCGCAGCGATATTTATTTCAGATTACATTTGCTACATATAATCATCACTACCACTTGTATTTCACTATCTCTTCGCCGAACTAGTGCACCTATACATCTGACAAGTGTATTGGGTGTGTTGGGGACACAAGAGACTTTTTGTATCGTAATTGCAGGGTTGTTTGAGAGGGAAACTTGCTGCTGCTCTACAAACCTCTGCACTTGGAGGCCCAATGTCTACAAGAACAGACGCGTGCGTAGACATCATCCAGCTGTACGTGGATGCAGCAGACGACATGTACCTTGGGCGTGGCTAGGGTGCCTTTACCCGTGCGCACGATCTGCAACTCGGGTACATCCTCATCTTCAAGTTCAACGGAATAGATGAGTTCGCCGTCAAGGTCTACGACAACTGGAACTGTCAAAAGACCTATCACATAGATAGCGACGGCGAGTTCGATGACTCCAATGAGGAAAATAAGTAATTCAAGTATCAGTTAAAATCGCTATTTTATTTTAGTTTCATTTCAAAGATTACCTATTTGAATGTCATGTCATGCATGGCAAAAAAAAAGATTACACGGGCATGGATGCACGCCGGGTGAGGAGATAGATGTACATGTATGCCTCGACATGCGCGTCGTGTCGCCGCCTAGCTGGGACCCAATGCAGAGTCCCATCAAGTTCAATGCCCAGTCCCATCGTGGCAGTGCACAGTGAAAAAGCAAGGGGCTACTGCTGCCTATTTGTTCGTACCTACGGTGACCCTTTGTAGACAAGGTACCAAGGGCTACGCTTAGATTCAAATGGACGGCCGAGATTGCTTGAGATGGTGCCTAGGAGGCAAGGACACGGTGGTCAGCTGAAGCTGGTCCTTGACCGGGTAGCACTATTCTGCAGAAACCCACTTCCTCTTCTTCTTCCTCCTCTTGCCTTCCTTCCCCTCCCTCCATTCTACGACGAAGCCATGCCTCCCAAGAAGTGGACCCGACTGGCGTTGAAGACCGATGGGGTCAAGACTAGGGTGGCGGAGAGGAAGGAGTTAACCTGCCGGCAGGCAGATCTCCATGCAAGCAGCCTAATCAGTCAGGCCCAAGCATGCCTATCTTTCTGCGCACCAACGCCAGCGGACGAGGGAGACGTTGTCTCCCCCGAGTGGGTTAACAACGCCTTGATCTTCCATTTGTTTGTTCTTTCCAACTTGATAACCTATTTGATTTTTTAGGCCCCCAAAATCCATGGATAAGAAGCTGCCCATGAAGACCTTGGACCCGTCACTGGAATTCCCGATCAAGCCCATTCCCCGGCTAAGCAAGGTAATCGCATGCCATCTAGTCTACTTCCTGATCAAGCCCATTTACCATTGTTCATAACCTGCCTTTGGCAATGCGGCTAGGTGCCACGTATGGAGATCTGTATAGATTCAGTGTATAGATTCACTCATTGTTAACCGTAGCTAGTTTACTTTGAAAACTATAAAAATAGCTTTATGTTAGTGAACAGAGGCATTATTAGCATTGATTTCTTTTATTGCATGCCCTAAATATGGGTGCAGGAAGCGAAGGAGAAGATCGAGGCAGATGTGGCCGCACTGAATGTCAAGATACAGAGCCAACTGGCTGAGAAACATTCCCTCGAGCTGCACTGTGCTAGCCTAGGCTCACATTTGGATCAAGAGAAGGAGAAATCCCAAACTTTGGCGCATGAGGTTGACAAGCTTATGGCTGCGAAAGGCTTGCTATCGGGGCATATGGACTACCATGTGAAGACGCAGGAGCAGATGAAAATGTTGCTACACAAGGATAGGTTGACCATGAAGGCGCTGGAGGAGGAAAATCTAAAGCTCAAGGCCACGTGCAGCGACCTTCGTGTGCAAATCACCAAGGGCCTCAAAGAGCAGATCAAGCAGAGAGAGAGGACCTTGGTAGCCTATGAGGCGAGAGACAAGTCCAGAGATTACTTGAAACTGATGACCGAGAGCACTTGCAAAGCAACCGCTCTGCTCGAGGCTGTTAAGAAGGAGAACGACATGCTGAAAGCCAAGATCAATGAGTTCGAGCGCCTCCAGCAGGATCAGATTGCCTCCAAGTAAGAGGAGATACGATGTAGTCTGCACGCTCTGTTTCATCGTCCTGTATGTCTGAACTTTGTGCTAACTAGCCTGAATCTTATGTTATCTGAACTAGTAGTGAAATGTTAACTGAATTATGATGTTGCGTTAATGTTCTCTGTTATATGGAAGCAATTGTTGTATGTACGCTATTGCTTTTAGATAACTTGAAATGCTGAATTACATAGACATAACTTATTCATCTAAATTTTATTTCAATCTATCTAACTTGTCCTTATTAACTTCTGCTTGCTTCAAGAGATCTGCAATGCAGTTCTCCAGTCTTTTATTCTCCTCCTTCAGCTGGTACATCTGCTTTTCTACCTTGAGCCTCAGAAAGATCTGAATATCTAGAAGATTTTTCAAAATAGATCCCACCTGCCTATCGGTCATTGTTTTCTGGAGTTCTTCGGCCATATTGTTGTTTATTTCTTTGAGCTCCTTCTTATCCTGTGATAGCTTGTAACATTCATCAGCAGCAGCACAAGCATCACTAATTCTCCCAATACTTTCCGATTTATACAACTCCCATAACTTGACCAAATATTTCTTCAGTGCATCAGTCCACTCCGGATCAATCCACTCCAGTATTCCACACACCGGACCATCCTAATGATCAGCAGCATAGTATAACAAATATAAGAAACTATGAAATGAAGAGAGAACAACGCTATTCAAACATTAATCTTGCAATATAAATAATCCAAACCTCCTTTGCGCATCCTATAAACCTTTTCCCTGTGTTAGTGCCTTCGAAGGCAACAAATTTCCTTAGTTTCAACCCATGGTCACATGGTGCCTCCCTCTCAATCGCCAAACCATCCCAATCTGGGTCGTAGATGGTCTGTGGCACCTAAAACAAAACCTAAACCTAAATTTCTAACCCCATAAACCAACACGTCGAATAAAAGGAACTCACATTGATCCGGCAGTAGTCAAAATCATAGAGAAGGTTGCCGCTGCCATAGCTTCTATCGTCACCATCATTACAAGACGGCATGGTCAAGGAAGGAGAGAGGGGGTAGAACTAGAGGAAGGAGAGAGAGGGAGGGGGTGGTGGTAGAGCCGGCGTGCGAGGTAGTGACTGAACGGTCAGTTTGAACATAAATATCTTGTTCTGCCTACTACCCATGCCTCCTACTACTCATGCCTCAGTGGAAATAAATAATTTATACGCTTTCAAAAGGAAAACAACACATAAGTTGGCAATTGAGTTTGGATAAATCAGGTAAATTATGCAGAACAATGACTGTCCCCTACTAGTTGGTATTTTTTGCAATATTTGATTTTTAGTTTTCAATATTTCAATTATGCATAGTCTTCAAAATTTTAAATGTATTTTACAAATGTGAATCTACACACTACAAGGCATCTAGATACACGACATGATTTGTTTGTAATATAATACAACAAGTGATGTAAACAACGCTTATTATTTCAGCAGTCAATATATTATAACATCTCAATATCCCAGAAATGAATTTATTACATTCTCTCAACATAGTTCTACAATAAAATTACAAATTGACACTAGTTTTCAGAAGAAGTTTGAGGCAGACAATATGAGATACAACATTTTCTAAGATACAACAACTTATTGCATGGAGCAGCTATAGCACAGTCACAAATATTTACAGAGTGATGCAGAATGAAGGAGATGAATCAAATAGTGACCAGAATTGGGTTGCACTTCTCATTGTAACATATCAGCACCTATGAAGCGGGAAGCTCAGAATTTCAAGAAGACAGCTCTACTGCAGTCTCATCATCTGCAACCATTTCTGAAATTGCAACAACAAAAAATACATTCTTACTCAATTTCTTCCTTCAGAAAACCTGCATGAGATCGTCATCTTTAACAATTTCAATGAAATCCCTCTTCTTAAAGTGCCACCAACGTAAACGTGCCTGCTGATTAGGGCCCCAAGGACATCTCTGATTTAGCTGCTCAAGAATCTGGTCAACAGTAATTGTCTTGGGATCTATCATGATTTCCATACGATCGTTCTCCACAGCAAATTCTTGGCCATTATCTAGTACTGCAGTGTAAGGATCCACTTGCAAAGCAATTAGATACAGTTGTGAATGGTCAATAGTTGCTAGTTTATAAACATCCATACCACTGGCAGCACCATCATCTGGATCAACACCTTTGGCACCTAACTGTGCTTCTGGTGCATCAACATCATCAACCATAACAAAGAGATCCAACTGACGAGTACCATTATACTTCTCCCAAATCTGCAACAGCTGATGGGAGTGCCCAAGTTGTTCGTACACCTGATTCATGTTCATCCACACAAACTTAGCCTTCTGTTTGGAGCCACAAGGAATCCTAGCATGAAGAATGTCAACAAGCTGCGAAACTGACACAATCTCACTGCAATTCATATTCATTTGCATAGCCTGCGAAGCCACACACCTCTCCAAGCCATAATCTAATCTAGCAATATACTGATGCACTCGGACATTTATTTTGTATGTGTTCTCTAAATCATCGTTGTCTCACAAATATTGGGAAAACAAAAAATAAAAATTAATTACTTCTATCTAATCATACCACAATTTGGGAAAACATAAGACAAAAAGTATATTTTCTGCTATTGGATAAATTGGAGCTTTCAGATCTGAACATAAATTTGAGATGACTTCCATAAGATAAAAAATCTTGGTTTGCATGTTGGTTGGTTTGCTAGAAATTGAGGATTACTTGCATACAAAATCATACCACAATTTGGGAAAACATATGACAAAAATTAGTCAGTTGCTTCTCTACAATTGTTCAGATACTGACAGTTACTCCTGCCATTCCATAAAACATCTTAGTGCTATCGGGATGTAAGAGAGGGATCTGAAATATTCACCTCTACTTTCTGGTGCTCACACTGACAGTAGAAGGCCCAACTCCTTTCATCTTTGGGATTTGTTCTTTTGCTCCAATCTGCAGGCGGCGCCACGCCAGCGACGCCGGAGGGCTACCACTCCGACTGCTCTTGGTCGGCGGCGCCACCGCCGCGTCGGCTCTTCGCTTGGTCGGCGGCGCCACCACCGTCGGGCAAGCTTTCCGCTTCTCGCTACTCCCTGCTCCTGCCTTGTTGCAAGATCTCTGGCTGCTTTCTTGGCTAGCAGCTCCAGCTCTCGCCGCTCCCAGCGGCGATGGTGCCTCTCGTTTCCTGTTGGTAACATGCGTCGCCGCCGAAATTCGACACCGACCTAGGGGTCTAGGGTTGGAAGGACAAGAAAGGGGATTTGTTCGTACTGAGAGTTGCAGGTGGAGTTGACATCCTGTCAACTAACGAGGCAACATAACGGAGACTGCTGACAAGCAGGACCCACTGGCTCGGCACATAACGGAGAAATACTGACATGCGGGACCGCAATGGGCCCAAAATGGGAGAAGTCACGGCAATATTTGGTTTGCCCTAAATTTGTTCAGAATGGGTCCTTTGAGGAATTGGCTATCCAACTTTTCAAATGGCAGCTATTACAAGCAACAAACGCACCTGTGAGCGCATGGCAAGGAACTCGTTGACCGCAAACCCAATAACCCAACATCTACAAGCATATCTTCAAGCCCAGCAGCCCGAAAGGAGGAAGGCCCCATGAAGAATCTGAGGAAGCAGACCAATTGGTAGAATCAACTACTCTACCAGGCCTAGGGCGGAGGTTGTAGGGGAAGGAGGGAGCTGCATGAGAGCAGAGGCGAGGGTGCCGGCGAGTCGGCGCCGTCGCGAGAGCTAGAAGAGGCGACGGCTAGGGTTGGGGGCGGTGGCTAGGGTTGAGAGACCGACTCCTTTGGGAGGCGGCAATAAAGATTATGTTTATTGCTTGTCATAAAACGAAAGGGTACCTGTGTTTATATAATAGGCTAGCTACTCAAAACCCTAGATAACTTGGGCTAAGCCCTCAATCCGGTCCACTATTGGGCCTACTAGAGCCCGACCATAACATTTCTCCCCGCCTTCTCAAACAGCTCGTCCTCGAGCTGAACATCTGGAAGCTGCTGGCAGAACTCATCCCGGAACGACGTCGGCCTTGGAGATGGCCGCGTCGGCAAGCCCAGCTGCGACGTCATCAGCCGCAATGTCGTCTACGGTCTCCAAGTAGAACAGGCGGGGGCAAACGTGGCCCTTTACGTAGAGCTCATCGCAGTTGAAGCATAGCCCTTTACGACGGCGCTCGAGCTGTTCGGCCGTGGTCAGTCGACGGAACGGCCGCGTCGCTGCTGGATCAGAGCGCCCCGCAGGAGTCAAGGCCGTGAGCACCTGGCCTGATGGTGTCGGCAGAGGGCAGGCGGGCGGCCAAACGTCGCTGGTCGGGAAGGCCTGCTGCATGGCCAGCGCGCGCTGCTCGAAAGCGCGGGCGTAGTACATGGCCGACTGCAGGTCTTGCGGTTCGCGCATCTCCACGTCGATGCGAATGTGGTCCGGCAAGCCGCCGACGAACAGCTCGGCACGCTGGCGAGCCGTGATGCCAGGCGCATGGCACGCCAAGGTCAAGAAGCGGTCGGTGAAGTCCTGCACCGAGGAGGTGAAGGGTAGGCGGCCCAGCTCGGCCAATCGGCTCCCGCGTATCGGGGGGCCAAACCGGAGGAGGCAGAGGTCGCGGAATCGCTCCCACGGAGGCATCCCGCCCTTGTCCTGCTCGAGGGCGTAGCACCATGTCTGGGCGGCGCCGCGGAGGTGGTAGGAGGCGATCCACGTGCGGTCGGACGCCAGTGTGTGCTGCCCACGGAAGAACTGCCCGCACTGGTTGAGCCAGTTGAGGGGGTCCTACGAGCCGTCGTAGGTGGCGATCTCGAGTTTGGCGTAGCGGGGAGGCGTCGGGGCAGCGCCGCCATGAACGTATGGCTCAGCACGGGCCGCGGGGGGGGGCGCGAAGCCTGAGGAGGTGGCGTCCGAGTGAGGAGGCCGCGGCTGATCCCCGATCGTCGTATAGACCGGTGGAGGCGATGACTCGGTGAGTCACGCCGAAAGTGGTGATGGCGACGAGGGGAAGCGGACGTGTTGAATCGGGACACCGGTCGAGGCGACGGGGGCCGGGCCAGTGGTGATCGGCGGCTGCCACTGCAGCCACGACAGGGGCACGGGCGGTTGATGCTGCAGCGGTGCGATCGGGAAAGCCGGGATCCATGGCGGACCGGTGACGACAGCCGGCTGTGGCGGTGTAGGCTGCCCTTGGGATCCGATCAGGAATAGCCTGATCCCTTGGACGGCGGTGACGAGGTCGTTGAGGATCCCGCTCATCTGCTCGGGCGTGTAGACGACGGCAGACGATGCGGGGGCGGATGTCGTGGTGGAAGAGCGGTCCGAGGGGCAGCGGCGCGAGCGCCCCCGAGGTTGCCGTTGACGGCGGCGCGGATGTCCCAGACACGGGGGCGACGGTGGTGGAGGGCGGTGAAGACGACATGATCGAACGAGAGCAAGCTGATACCAAATTGGTAGAATCAACTACTCTATCAGGCCTAGGGCGGAGGTTGTAGAGGAAGGAGCGAGCTGCGTGAGAGCGGAGGCGAGGGCACCGGCGAGTCGGCGCCGTCGCGAGAGCTGGAAGAGGCGGCGGCTAGGGTTGGGGGCGGCGGCTAGGGTTGAGAGACTGACTCCTTTGAGAGTCAGCAATAAAGATTATGTTTATTGCTTGTCATAAAACGAAGGGGTACATGTGTTTATATAATAGGCTAGCTACTCGAAACCCTAGATAACTTGGGCTAAGCCCTTAATCCGGTCCACTATTGGGCCTACTGGAGCCCGACCATAACACCAACCTTCTGTGACCAGCCGGATGCCACCTCTTGTCCCACAAGAGGGTCATGGCAGCACTTTCACTCTGCAGCGGAGCAGAAGTCCCCAGAACTGATCAGTTCAAGTACCTCAAGGAACCCTTTTTTGTCCATCCTTTCTTTTCTCCCGCAGTAGCAGCATTAGAGGTTTGGAGCTCCCGCAGTTGATTCAATAGATGTTGTGTTTGTTTAGGATAAGTGAGATGACATTGGTTATCTGGGCGCCAAATGCGTGGTGGTTGGCGACTGAAACATGTTACTCCCTCCGTTTAGAAATATAAGATGTTTTAGCTTTGTGAAGCTAATGTATCTAGATATCTTTTAGTATATAGATTCGACCGAACTTATACACTAAAAGATATCTAGATTCATTCACTTTACAAAACTAAAACATTTTATATTTCCGAACGGAGGGAGTAGATAGCAGGGTGTCACTGAAACACTAGCAGCATTAGAGGTTTATAGTTTTGGCAGTTGATTCAAGAGATGTTGAGTTGGTTTAGGATAGGATAATTGGGATGACATTGGTTATGTGGGTGTCAAATGCGTGGAGGGTGGCGACTGAAACGGTTTTGATGTCAACCTAGCATTGATGCTTCTTTGGGTTTAAGTCTGAACTTGTAAAGCCCCCCCCCCAACGCTGCCCCAGCCAGCTCACCGCCGCCGAAGGAGGCTGTCCATTGGTGGACGGCGGCGGCGAGGCATGGTCCGCATTTTTTTCTTCTGAGACCTAGGGTCCTCTTCCTCCTCCACATACGTCCTCGGATCTGGGAAGCACACGTCTGGTATGAAGGGGCGATGCAGTTGCCGTCGGGAGGGCAGATTCCCGACGTAGTCCACGGCGAACCTCCTGCCAGTTACTATTCCTGCGATTCTGTGCGGATCTCACCCATCCTCCGCTGGTCTCACGATCTGGCGGCCGCCGGCCTCCCGAAGTGGCAGGTCGTCAGCTTGCGATTGGATCGACAACATCGGGGGCTTCTCCGTGTCGCATGCGAGTGTCAACTGCCAAGGCCGCTAGGTTGACAACATGCATATGGAGAAGACGGGCAAGGCTGCACATGCACAAACACATCTCGCCTAGCATGGCAGATTGCATGTCGTTGACGGAAGCGAGGATCTCCAGGCGCGCACAGCGGTGGCGTGTGCGGCCTACAAACTTGGCGATGTGCAAGATTGTGTGCTCGGTGATCTTCGCCACATCCTGTTGCTTTGCGTTTCGACATGAAGTGTATGGTTGCGTCAAGATGAAGATCTTCTGGCTACTTGTATTATTTGATCTGGCTGTAGTGTCGAGTTTTGGAAGGCTCCGCCGGTGAACTTTATTGGGCGTCTTATGCCTAGAGATTACTGGATTGGATGGAATTCAGTCATGTGTACCCGTGTTTCTTCTAACTGTTTGGTTTCAGTGAGAGCGTCGTGAAGCTATGCTGTCTGTTACCATCATGAGACATGTCTTATGATCCATGGTGAAGTCAGAGGCGGTGAATGGCAGGAAAGTCGGATTTCTGAGGACTAGCATCGGATGTTCAAGTGTTTGTGGCGATGAGAAATTTGCTTGGTGATTCATGACTCGTAGCAGCGACATCGGCAAGTGGGGGTGACAGCACATGAGAAGTTCAAAGTTCTAACTTGCAGGGTGAAAATCCAAGGTCTGGCCTTAGTTGGTTGTGCCTGACAATGATCTTGTTGAAGATATTGTTTTGTGAGCGAGAACTTTCTCCAGGATAAAAACCTAGGTCTATGATCGAGCGACGACGACGTTTGTGCACTGTTTTCATCTTGAAGGCGTCGCTTTTGGAGAAACTGAACTTCTAGTGTTGTCTTGGTGGTGGTAGCGCTGCTGCTACTAGGAATCGATCACTGCAGCGGGACTTTTTTTAATTCTTCTTTTCTGGCCGTGTGCATCCGTATTGCCGCTAGGGTACTGCGTTGTTGCAGAGGCTGGGTGTAATTGGTATCTTCTTGATATTAATTAATATATGCTCTTTATAAAAAAAAGTATTTTCTGTAAATGAATGGTTGTGGTTCACGAAACTGCTGATAGCGAAGTTTCCTTGCAGCTTTTTATTTCTGTGTTCTGGGGCCAGTTTAACAAGATCACTTGTGTCATGAATCGTTCTGTTTCCTTAATACAGCTGCTATGGTGGTACGACTGGGACTGGGACACCGGTTTGCTTACTTCAAGTTTAATGAAATTTGCATTCATTGTTGTTACCTTGGGAAAAATTCTTGATTCAGGTGTTGTCAGCTCTGAGTTTAGAATTTTATTCTGGGGAGAAGGGGTTTAGGAGTCATCACTTACAGCTCCGGTTAGTCTCTCATAACGCTTTTTCAAGCTACCGTACCATGTGATGCACCATAGATCATTTGTAAGGAGCAACGAGGCAAGTGAGGCCACATGTACGCATCAAAATCACGGCAAAATGTAATAAAGCATTAGAATATCCAAAACCCTGGTGATGACAGAAACAGAAGAACGTAAGTGCCTGTTTGGATGTATAAATTGGAGCTTGGAATTGCCTATTTGAAATTTAGAGGCCAGAATTCCGCTGTTTGGATGGTTATGGAATTCGAGTGTGGAAACTGGCCAAAATTCCAAGCAGAATCCATCATGTGTTATTTCGGCCTAGCATATTTCCGAGCTGCCCCGCTCCGAATTGGTCGGAATTGTAAAAACTTAAAAAAATAAAAAAAAATAAAAAATTCAAAAACTTTAATAAAATAAAAAAAATCAAAAAAAATCAAAAAAGAAAAAATTAAAAAATAGGAAACATAAAAAATTTCTAATAAAAATCCAAAATAAAAAACCTAGATAAATTATAAAATAAATTTTTGAAAATTATAAAATAAAAAACTTCCAAAAATCAAGAAATTTGAAAACAGTACAAATATCAAAGTATAATAATATTTAAATAAAAAATAAAAATTTGGAAATATAAAGTGTGAAAAACCCTAACCCTAGATCGAAATTCAATTTCATGTTTTGTACATCCAAACAGGATTTGGATTTAGGTGCTATTCTTTGATTCCAACAAGAATTTCCACGCACATCCAAACAACCAAATTGGAAATGAATGTCATTTCCTTTCCATCTTAGATTTAGAATTTTCAGTTCAATTCATTTCCGAGCAAAAATTCCTACATCCAAACAGACCCTAAGAGAATTGGCCGGAAAGCAGCTCAAGCACTGATGCACTCACTTACTGAGACCGAAGTAGGAGAATGCAAAACTGCTGGCTTGAGTTTTGATTTAGGGTTGCGTGGGGCAAAGCCTCCACATATCTCCAATATATATAGGACCAACAGTTACAAATATATTACAACACGACTCGTATACAACACGTATACGTGACCGACTCTAACACTCCCCCTCAATCTGGACTACTACTACGTACAATATTCAGATTGGATTTAAATCGGTCTAACATTTGTCGTGTGGCTGGTTTAGTGAACATATCAGCCAGTTGGTCACTAGTAGAGATAAACCTGACATTAAGATCTCCAGAAGCAACACGCTCTCGCACAAAATGGAAATCGATCTCAATGTGCTTAGTACGTGCGTGGAAGACTGGATTAGCCGTCAGGTATGTGGCTCCTAAATTATCACACCATAAAATGGCGGCTCGCTGCCGGGACACTCCAAGCTCCTTGAGTAATGACTCCACCCAGATAGCTTCAGCAGCTCCATTAGCTAATGCTTTATATTCTGCCTCAGTACTTGATCTTGAGACAGTAGGCTGTTTCTTGGAACTCCATGACACAAGATTTGGTCCAACATAAACAGCATAGCCACTGGTAGACCGGCGATCATCAACACATCCTGCCCAGTCAGCATCAGTGTAAATACTGAGCTCAGTGGATGGGGACTTACGTATGCATAGCCCCATATCCAATGTCCCCTTCACATATCTCAGTATACGCTTGACGGCTTCCCAATGCATATCAGTCGGTTGTGATAGAAACTGACACACCTTGTTGACCGCAAAAGACAGATCAGGACGAGTGAGCGTCAAATACTGTAATCCGCCAACAATACTTCGATACCGGAAAGAATCCTCAGTACCTAATGTTGTACCAGTCTCACGGGAAAGGCGATCCGTGGTAGCAAGAGGTGTCGAGGTGGCTTTACAATTCTCCATACTCACACGATGAAGAAGATCTAGTGCATACTTCCGTTGAGTCAATATCATGCCCCCTGAATTGTAGGAGGCCTCGAGACCCAGAAAATACTGAAGAGTACCAAGGTCCTTGATGGGAAAAGTCTCGGAGAGAGATGCAACAAGGCGATCAACTGCAGTAGTAGTAGAGCCAGCAATCACAATATCATCAACATAGACAAGCATGTAGATCCGAACACCATGCTGAGAGAAGATGAAGAGCGAAGTGTCTGCCTTAGAAGAGACAAACCCGAGCTGGTGAAGTCGCGCACTCAAACGAGCATACCATGCACGAGGAGACTGTTTGAGACCATAGAGAGCTCGTTGCAGCTTGCACACATAAGAGGGAAACCGATCATCCTCAAAACCTGGCGGCTGCTGCATGTAGACATCCTCGGAGAGAAAACCATGGAGGAAAGCATTGCTGACATCAACCTGTCGCAGACTCCAACCACGCGAGACAGCAAGCGAGAGAACCAGACGAACTGTAGCTGGCTTCACAACAGGACTGAAAGTATCGCCATAATCAATACCATGCCGTTGAGTGAAACCACGGGCAACAAGACGAGCTTTATATTTATCAACCGAACCATCAGGTCGCTGCTTTGTCTTGAAGATCCACTTGCTACCCACAATATTGACTCCAGGTGGCCGAGGAACCAAAACCCAGGTATTTGTACGTTGGAGAGCAGAAAACTCCTCTGTCATGGCATCACGCCAAGAAGGCTCGCGAAGTGCATCGCGGTGAGAAACAGGTGTTGCGAAGAAGGCTTGGCGTTGAGGATCATAACGTACCGTGCCATCAGTGTATTCCTTGGAACGGCGAGTACCATCCCTAGTACGCGTGACCATCGGATGCACATCGACTGGAGCAGCAGGCTGAGAAGATGACAAAACAGGGGCAGACGCCACGCCTGTTGTCACGCTAGAATCACCGGACGTCAAGTCAGCAGACGGTCCAAGAGCAGGCGGCCTGACGGGAGCTGGCGCTGTGGACTGGCCAGGCGCAAGCAAGGGTGCAGCGTGCATTGGTGCTGCGTGCGGGTCAGCATGCATGCATGTATCATGCAGGAGCGTAGCTTGCATGGGTGTAGCATGCATGGGTACGGCGTGCGAAGACGCAGCTTGCGTAGCGGGCGGATCGGACCGACAGCCATGCACGTCGACCATGTCAGGACTGCAGGCAACGATCGCAGGTACCTGTTCCTGCAAAACATAATCACTGAAAATGCTAGGAGAATCAGTAGACAAATAAGTCAGGTCGTATTTTCGCATAGGAACACTAGTAGCCGGTTCTGTAGAAGGGAAAGAAATAGCCTCCGTGAGAGTGGATACATCAACCGTGACACCAGGAGTAGCGAAAGGAAACACCGACTCATCAAAAACAACGTCTCGAGATATATATATCCTATTAGTAGATCGATCCAAGCACTTGTACCCTTTATGCATCGGGCTATACCCGAGAAAAACACACATCTTCGAACGAAATTCTAACTTACGTGTATTGTACTTACGTAAGCTAGGCCAACAGGCGCATCCAAAAACACGGAGAAAAGAGTAATTTGGCTGGATGTTAAGAAGACGATGGATGGGTGTGTCTTGGTTAAGCACCGGTGTAGGCATACGATTAATGAGATAGCATGCCGTGAGAAACGCCTCATCCCAAAACCGCAAAGGCAAAGAGGAATGAGCGAGAAGAGCAAGACCAGTCTCGACCAAGTGACGGTGTTTGCGCTCGGCAATCCCGTTTTGTTGAGAAGTATGAGGACAAGAAATGCGATGAGAAATACCAGTGCGCTGAAAGTAGCGATGCAACTTATGATACTCACCACCCCAATCAGACTGGACAGCCTTGATCTTGGCATTCAAGAGACGCTCGACATGAGTCTGGAAGGTGTAAAACACCTGTTCAACATCAGACTTGTGTTTCAGAAGATAAATCCAACAAAAACGTGAGTAGTCATCAATAAAACTCACATAATACTTGTACCCCCCGGAAGAGGCACGAGCAGGCCCCCAGACATCGGAATGAATTAACTCAAGAGGCATAGTAGAAACACGAGATGACAAAGTATATGGTAATTGATGACTTTTAGCACGCTGACAAGCATCACAAACTAGAGCAGTATTGTCTAATGAAGAACACACTAGATCATTATTCCTAACAATGGAAGAGACGACATTATTGGAGGGATGACCGAGACGCTGGTGCCACTGGGACGACTTGATCTTGACGCTGGAAGACGCATGGCGAGTGGAAGACGGGGAAGCTCGACCGAACGGAAGTGGATAAAGACCACCTTGACTTCTACCTCGAAGAAGAGTTCTCCTCGTGCCCTTGTCCTTAACAAGGAAAAAATGTTTATGAAACTCGATAAAGATATCATTATCCGAAACAAGACGATAAACGGATAGAAGATGTTGATTAATGTGAGGAACATGGAGAACATTATTTAGACGAAGCGAAGAACCGGCTAAAGTCGAGTGTCCAATATGCGAAATAGACAAACCTGTACCATTTGCTACTTGGACATGATCCTTCCCGCCATAGCGCTCATGAACGTTGAGGCGTTCGAGGTCACTTGTCAGATGATCAGTAGCACCAGAGTCGACGATCCAGTGAGGCGGCTCATTGTTGGAGGACGTTGAGGCCGCATTGGCGGAGCGGGAGTGCTCAGGGTAGTAGTCGTGATCGAAGCGGTTACGACAATCCGCAGCTTCGTGACCCCAATATCCGCAAAGCTGACAGCGGGGACGTTGACGGCGGCCATTGTTCCAGCCGTTATTGCCATTATTGCGGCCGGAGTTGTTGTTATTGCCACCACCACCGCCGTTGTTCCTTCGGCGGTATTGGCTGCCCTGGCTGCCCTGACCCTGCTGAGAGTAGCCGCCAGAGGGACGACCACCTGATGAGCGACTGGTGTCCGGCGCGCGCGGGCGGCTAGCCTGTCCAGACCGCGCGGCGGAGTTAGCAGACGAGGACCAATCTTCATCGTCCGCTTGCTGCGAGAGCTGCAGCGCCTCATAGTTTAAAACCATGGAGTAGAACGCGGAAAGAGACACCGCGGTAGTGGCGACATTGAGAGACGCAGCAATCGGGTTGTAGGATCTCCCTAAACCCGTGAGCATATAGTCGATGACCTCGTCATCGCGGAGAGGAGACCCGGCGGCGGTCATTGCATCGGCTAGGGCCTTCACTTTGCCCATGTACTCGCTCGCCGTCATGTCCCCCTTCTTCAGCGCCTGAATTTGACGACGGATGTGCCGCACTCCGGCACGGTTCTGCGCACTGAACATGGCGTGGATTGAAGACCACGCCGCAGCGGCGGTGGAACAACTGATAAGCTGATTCGCAATCTCCTCTGTCATGGAAGATAGGAGCAACCCGAGGACCCTTTTATCATGTGTCCACCATTGCACGTACTCGGGGTTCGGCACGGTGCGGGCATCGGTGCCGGTCCCCTCGGTGATGGTCTGATCCGGCGCCGCCGTGGTGCCGTCGAGGAAGCCGTGAAGAGAAGCGCCGGAGATGTTCGTGAGAGCGAGGGTACGCCAGAGTGGAAAGTTCCCGCGGTCGAGACGAAGACCGATGGAGAGCGGGGTAGAGGGCGCAGCAGTGGTGGTCGTCGCCTGGGCAATGACCGGCCCTAGGGCAGTAGTGGGAGCGGTGGTGAGCTGAAGACTAGAGGAAGTAGACATCTTGGTTGGGCAGGATATGTGCTGATCGCTAGCTAGCTAGCTGTCTACAGCGACGGAATCGATCGACTCGATCGGAACCGACGGCGGACTGTTTGGCTCTGATACCAAGTTTTGATTTAGGGTTGCGTGGGGCAAAGCCTCCACATATCTCCAATATATATAGGACCAACAGTTACAAATATATTACAACACGACTCGTATACAACACGTATACGTGACCGACTCTAACAGCTTGGACTGCCTGCCGATCGTTAGATGTTGGGAAGTTAGAATAGGTAAGTGACATCAAAAGCCCTGAAGAGGTAAATAAAAAAAGGTATTACCTGATCAGCCACCTTAGTCTTCAGATAGATCGTGAACATACAGAACAGCAGTTGGTAAGTAAGGAAGGACAGCGAGAGAGTTGCAATCCCTCTATGTTATTCCTCGGGCACGGCCAAACCTCTGCCGCTGTTACTCTGTGCCGCAACCAAATTGGCTGCCAGCCTGCCACGAACAAGGAACAAGGGAACAGCTACACAGGTGCAGAGAAAGTCACTGAACAGTAGGCTCACAGAAACGCCGAACGGCACAACGAACCAAATCTTCTCACCACGCAGTACCAGAAAGCTCTCGACGCATTCAGCGTATAAATCTCCACGTATTGCCTTCCAGACCGTGAGACTCTGAAAGGCAACTACAAGTTCGTGTAAACATAGACCGCCAGCACTTTCGCCTCAAAATGAAGAGCAAAACGCAGCACCAGACTGGAAAATTTATGACCAAATCAAGTTCTATTATTTTCATCCTACAAAGCTGCCAAACATGATGATCCACACACACACACACACACTGCACTAGCAGCTCAAGCTCGCAGCTTGGCCAGGAAATGACAGGACAGAATGGTACATGAAATTGGGTTTGGGTTATGGCAACCTGGAGACTAACAACCTGATCATTTACATTTTTCAGTCGGAATGGAGTGACACACGGATGGATGTATGTATCAACCATTCTTGTAACTGAATGAAGCAAGCACTGTGATAAAGGCTGGAGCTCGCTTCAGGTGGTCATCGCAACACCTTCGTTCTCCTTGATGAAACGGCCCTGCAGTTCAGCGAAGCAAGATGCAAGCCGTTTGTCAAAACAGGATTGGGTAACAAAATGGAGTAAGTGACTAGTTCATGTGCAGCATTACTAGTCTGCACACGAAAGTACTGAATGCGCAAGCAAGAACCTTAAGGTGCATTGTCTCCTGTTTGCCAGAAATTAAGTACAGGTCAAGAACAAAAGGATATTCAAGGGAAAGTATTCAGTTCTGCTAAGTGATTTTTACCGTGTCTGTGGGTGTATTCTTTGCAATGGTAAAACAAAAACAATACTCCCACACACAGGGGAGAGGGACCATTATTTTGAGGCTATCTTTACATAGTCCTGTCGAAAATCCGTTCTATATGTGATAAATGCATTCAGTTATTACTGGGACCATAAGCTTAATCTCTTTAATCACCGATCTGCACACAAATTCCTTGAGGTGTGGAATCTAATCCTGCTCTATTCCAGACTCCCAATGTCATTTAGCAGTTCAGATCATTGCAGCTCAGTATCAACATATTGCTAGATCACAGGCAGTACAAGGAAGCTGCAACAAGTTCAGATATGCTGAAAGCGCAGCGACTCGAATCACTGGAGTTTACCTTCAAGCGCGGCCGCCTGACGGCATTGATCCGGCGAACCTCGTACCGGATCCGCTTCGAGAAGAGCCGCGCATGCCGCTTCTCCTTGTACCGCCTCACCCTCTCCGCCCTCCCCGCCGCATCCGGCGCAATCCACGCCGCCGCCTGCCGCCACGGCGCCACCTCCACGAACACCTGCGCAGGCGAGTGTCACGAACTCACGATTCACGAGCGCGTGTCGTCCTCCGACTCCGAGAAAGACAAAGGGGATCTCAGGCTTACCGAGTCGAGCTCCTCCAGCTTCGGCGCCGCGAGGCTCGGGGCGGCACCGATGTAGAGGGACCCGCGGCCGGCCCAGGCGGCCAGGATCTCGTCGTAGTCCAGCTTCAGCAGCGGCGAGCGCGAGGCGGAGGCGGCGCCCGTGCTCGCGGCCGACGAGCACGAGGACGACGTGGTGGCGGTGGTCGCCGTCGCCGTCGCCGTCGCCGCGCTCGGCGAGGAGGAGCTGCTCCTGCTGCAGTACACCCACCGCTCCCTCCCCCGGAGCGCGCGCCGCGCGAGGTCCTCCTCCTCGCCCTCGAATCGGCCGGTCCCATCCGGCGAGGGGGCGCACGACGGCGACTCCCCTCCGCCGCCGCCGCCGGAGAAAGAGGACGAGGAGGTGCCGAGGATGTCGTTGAGCGACGGCGCCGCCGCGAAGAGCATGGACGGCGCCTCAGGATGCAGCGCGAACGGGTCGAGCTGCTGCTGCTGCTGCTCATGCCCGCCCACATCCTCCTCAGGCGTCCGCACCGCCTCCTCAGGCGTCTGCACCGCCTCCAGCGCCGAGGGCGGCAGAGATTCCTCCACCGACAGCGATTCAGACCTGTCGACGACGACCTCCGCTGCCTGCGCGAGGTGGCGGCTGAGGCTGAGGTACTTGGTCTTCTTCTTCACTTTCCCCCGGCGCGCCCCCTTGCGCCGCCGGCCGCCGCCGCCGCCGTTCGCCATCGGCTCCGGAATACCTCACTAGCTCAGGGTGGTGCGTGCAAAGTGGGCGAGCGCATTGGCACGGGGAATCCGGGAAATACTATTTGGAGGGAAAGAGGAGGGGATCTCCCGCGAAGGCCAGCAAAGGCGGGACGCTTTTCCTCTGATCCTGCGCTGACGTGGCGAGGATCTGGTGACGTGGCGTCGTGGTATTGGCTGGCTGGATTGCGGTGTCCCCTTTTGCTTGGGGACCTAGGGGGATCAGGAACGGTGGTGGGGTTTTAACGGTCTCACGGGGGTTTTGTGATGAGGTGGGCGTTCACATCGTCGCCGTTTGCAACTTTAATACTAGTAAAACATCTTAACCTTAGTCTAAACTTCTTTAATATTGTAGTCCTAATGTAAGCTTTGTTTTTAGGCGAAAAGTCTTATTGTAAGCTTGATCGAATGTGAAAGATGATGTCGACATCAACATTTGCTTGTAGGGTCACTGCTATGCTACGGAGAAAGAATGACATGGGACATAATTTTACTACCCTCCAACCTAATATTTGTTTGTCTAGATACTACATTCTATTAAAGATAAGTAATAATGGTCAGAGGAAGTAAATATATTTTTAAGAATGACATGTGTGGTCATTACTCATTAGCGGAGCCATACTGCAGATAATAGGTGTACATGACTAGAAAAATGGTAAAACTTAACTCAGATTATCGGAGATATAGTGCTAAATATGCATGTATTATGTAGATATATAGCTTTTCTCCTATAATAATAGATGTACATTTGTACACCCAAGTATAAGTTGGCTCTGCCCATGTGTGTGGTATGTTCCCACGACTTCAACTTATCAAGCTTGAGAAAAGAAGTGAACTTGAGGACCACCAACCCTTTGTTTATAATAAAGGAAACAAGTCAACTCACATCCCAGTGTGTCCTTTTAGGGCATGTATAATAGGATGAACATATGTCTTCCATACGGTTGCAGATTTTTTTCTTAGTTGGAAAAGACGGAATGAAGAAAGAAAAGGTTATATTCTCTTAGGTAAAAAATGATCTCTTATGAATTAAGAGATTGTTATTTTCTCCATTGTACCATATCCTCTCCTAGCAAATTAATTTGCTACTTCCTCCGACCACTATTATTTGTCTCTAATATAGATGTATTCGGACACATTTTAGTGTCTAGATACATCTATGTTAGCGAGAAGTAATAATGGTCGGAGGAAGTACCAAAATTTAGTTAATTCTATTAATTGCTAGGGATGACAATAAAAAGTTATATATTGTACCCTTAATATTTATTGTTTTATCTAAATGACGTGGAAGGCTAAGAGAATGTATGTTTCTACTAGGTCAAATAAGAGGAGAAATAAAAAAAATGAATTTCCAACAATAAGCACAAGTGAGAATATATGAGTTGCATAGTCCATATCATTCATCATGCACCACACCACTTATTCATAGTCATCTATAATGGACTAATGGACCAAAGATTGCACTCGGACTGAAATATAGAAGAACAACAAATCCCTCATAAAGTTAAGGTCATCTTTGATAAAACATAAGAATTTTCGTATGTATGGACGTTTGGTTCATAGAAATTCCAAATGAATTTTGGAGGATTTCATTACTTATGAATTTTTTTCCTTTACAGCTTGTTTGGCTCGTAAGATTTGGAACCATAGAAATATTTCCTTGATCTACTTTGTATACAATTCACATAGGAAAATTTCCCTTAGGTCCAACCTCATGGAAAATTTCCTTCGTTTCTATCAATGTATAGCATACACAACCTTTAGACAAAATTCCTGCAACACAACCAAAACAACATGCAACATACAACCTTGTGTTTTCAAACTCCTGAAATACTCGGATCAATGTCGAGAAAGGACGAGCATTGAGGTGGGCTTGTGGAGTCTAGTACAAACCATCGTTGATGCTTTTTCTCCTTACATTGGATGTAGTCACGCTCAAATGAAACAACGGAATCTATTCACAAAATAACAATGTGTCAATTTTGTCGGGTCATGACCTTTCCGTAAGCCCCCTACTAGCATTATATCGTGACCACTAACAATCGACAACCTCCTAGCTTTAGATTACACCATGAGGACAACGTTGATGTTACTAGAAAACTCACTCCCAAGGTTTTCTTGAAAGCTAGGGCGGGCCACGGTACTTTTACAAAATGAATTTTGTTTTTATTGACACTTCGAAAAAATAGCTCTACGATTTGTGGTGGCCAAACAATTTTTCGTTTCATGGTAAGTATTTATTAGTATAAAAATATGTTTTAATCAGATTTTTCTGCTTGAACGAGCACATAAGAAAATAGAGATCAACGTACTCCATTTTATACTTCTTTGAAGACCGTGACCGTGTGGGAAACTAGCATTGTGAACCATGAAATACTTCAATTCGGCCACAATGTTTCAGTAAACAGCTTTGTGTTGACAACGTAGGGCTGACTTCTAATTTAGTACAGCCGCTTATCATCTTTTGGACCCAAATGCAGAATCCAGCACGGTGGGCCTGTCCGACACAGCACGAGCAGTCCAGCATTATCGCTGATGCACATATGCAACCTAGAGAGACGACAAGCGGCATGCATCACGCGAACGAACACAAAAAAGATTGACCACACCCTAGATCCGTTACTTTGCCATTTCAGCCCCCGGGAAAAGATTGTCAGCACGTCTGGGTCATGGCTCACGGGGTGCAGCTTCGCATGCGCCGAACTGGGCCTGAGACGGTTTCGAGGAGGTGCTCACACTCGCGCGAGCGATGCGAGAGTCGAGACGCGCGCAACGCAACGCAAAAGCCATTTGACCTTGACCGCCCATGTGATGTAATTACTGATTAGCTTACCACAGCAGAGTGACTGAGTGAGTACTCCAGCTTTTCTACCCTACTCACGGCGATCGATCCACTCAAAAGACACGATCACTTAGGGCGTCTTCATCCGGCCAATTTATTTTTCGTGTTCAAAACTATCCGAATCGGTCTGTTTGAATCGGGCCGTGGACATCAAAATTATGCTTGTCCGGCTGTGTTGAGGGGTTAACCCAACGGTCCGATGCATAATTTTTTTTGCCCTAATCGAGCGGGGCCTTCTTGTATTAATAATATATTTTACATATTAAAAGAAAAGGAAAAAAAGATAAAAAGATAAAACCGTAGACAAATCTAGTGTTGCGCTGGCGCCACCGTGGCCTACGCATGGCCGTCGTCGTCGTCTTCATCGAGGGAGAGGTCGATGAAGGGCGCATGTGGCCACGGCCAAGACGCCATGGGTGGCGGTGCAGGTCCTGGCGGGGGGGGGGGGGTGGCGGTGGAGGCAGCCAGCCGATCACTGGAGGATCAATTTCGGGCCATGGGTCCCATGCCTCGTTGACCGCGACATGGCCAGGACGAGGTGGTGTGCGCGGTGGCAACGGCGGTGGTTGCCTTCACGGTGGAGGCGGCGGTGCCATCGAGATGGCGAGGGCATCCTCGAGCCCGAGGAAGGCTCGTTTCTCCTGCTCCGCACTGACGATGATAACCACCTACAACTGCTCGTCCTCGGTCAGCTCCGGCGGCAGCACGTAGTGCTCATGTTCTCGTTGGCGAGGAGCATGTTGTAGGCGGCGTTGGCGGCAAAGTCGTCTGTGTTGGATGCCACCTCGCGGGGTGGGGGTGGGGTTGACATCTGTCCACGACATGGGCTGGCCGCGCGCATAGAGCCGCCGTGCCATGCGCACACGCACGTACACCCTGTCCCGAGGTGGTCGCTGGGCGCGGCCTGGTGTGGTGGAGCGGCGACCTGTCGGGGGCAGGCCAGAGTTGCCCATGCTGGAGGTGGTGGAGGGACCCAGATGCTTCGTGGTCATTCTGCCCTTGCATCTGAACGGCCATCATCCTCCGGCCATTGTTATCATCCTTCCTGGGTGCCGATGGCGCCGCAGTCGACTTAATATAGAGGGAGCCCTGAAGGTTGGCCGTCCTACGCGGTCGTCGAGGCGTCGGCATTGATGACTGATACCTCTCTAACGTATCTATAATTTTTGATGCTACATGCTTGTTTTTACACCATTTGCTAAGTGTTTCGTTACACTTCGTGGCGTTTTTATGCATTTTCCGGAACTAACCTATTAACGAGATGCCACAGTGCTAGTTCCCTGTTTTCTGCTGTTTTTGTGTTTCAGAAAAGTTACACATGAAATATTCTCGGAATTGGACGAAACAAAAGCCAAACATCCAGAAATTCACCGAAGCTTCCAGAGAACCGAAGAGTAGACGGATGCTGATGCCAAGCTGACGTGTAGCAGACAGTCCTTGTGCGTGGTGAATGACCAGCCCGTTGGGAACCCCAAGAGGAAGGTATGATGAGTATAGCAGCTAGTTTTCCCTCAGTTAAGAAACCAAGGTTTAATATCGTTCAGGAGAAAAGCAAACAGCGACGACTGAAGGTGATGCAGACTGGCTTAATAACACTCCAACAAGGGCGCCGTTTAACGATACTTGTTGACTCGTCTTCGGCCAGTAGCAACGCGGAACCTGCACACAACACAACCAAGTACTTTGCTCCCAACTTGCGATGAGGTTGTCAATCTCACCGGTTTGCTTGAAACAAAGGTTATGAGCGTATCGAGTGGAAAACAGTAGAGTATGCGAGTAAAGTAAACAGTGCGAGTAAAGTAAACAGGTAATAGCAATATGATGGAAATAGGACCGGGGTCCACAGTTCACTAGTGGTGTCTCTCCATAGATAAATAACACATGCTGGGTAAACAAATTACAGTTGGGCAATTGATAGAATAAAGATAAACGTGATATGTCAAGAAGATCACTATGAGATTTACTCTGGGCATTACAACAAAATACATAGACCGCCATCCAACTGCATCTATGACTAATAATCCACTCCCGGGGATATCAATCCGAACACCCCATGAGTATTAAGTTGCGAACAACAGATAATTGCATTAAGCAAAGTGTGTAATGTAAACAAAGCATATGCCCTTGAGCATATGAATGTTGTTTTCTCCCTAGTAGCAGCAGCACATCTACAACCTTAGAGGTTTCTGTCACTCCCCCAGGTTAAGCAGAGGCATGAACCCACTATCGAGCATAAATACCCCCTCTTGGAGTCACTAGCAACTACTCGGCCAAGATAGCTACTAACAACGGAGAGCATGCAAGATCATAAACAACATAGAGATAACATAAGATAATATTCAGTACAGCAACTCAATCATAAACACCAATATTCATCGGATCCCAACAAACCAAACATGTAGAATTACATAACGGTGATCTCAATCATGTAGGGCAGCTCATGAGATCTAAACATGAAGCACGTGGTGGAGAAGACAACCATCTAGCTACTGCTATGGACCCATAGTCCAAGGTAGACTACTCACTCATCGCTCCGGAGGCAAGCATAATGATGAAAAAGACCTCCGGTGGTGATTCCCCTCTCCGGCAGGGTGCCGGGAAGAGCTTCTGGACCCTCCCGATCTTCGGGTCGACGGCGGCGGCGGATCGCGATGTGTTCTGGAAAAGTGATCGGGTACTTAGGTTTTTTTCGTCGGGGGGGGGGGTCTTTATAGCGAAGGGGCGATGTCAAAGGAGGAGCCAGGCGCTCTCACGCCAGGCTCGCGCGGCCAGGGCCCTGGCCGCGCCGCCCTGGCGTGTGGGGCCCTGGTGGCCCCCCTCCTACTCTCCTTCGGAGCTCTGGAAACTTCCAGGTAAAATAAGACTTCAGGAACTTGTTTCGTCCAATTCTGAGAATATTTCCTGTGTATCACTTCCGAAACACAAAAACAGCAGAAAACAGGGAACTGGCACTGTGGCAACTCGTTAATAGGTTAGTTCCGGAAAATGCATAAAAGTGCCACGAAGTGTAACGAAACAGTAGGCAAATGGTGTAAAAACAAGCATGGAGCATCAAAAATTATAGATACGTTGGAGACGTATCAAGCATCCTCAAGCTTAACTCCTGCTCGTCCTCGAATAGGTAAGTGATAACAAAAGAATAATTTTTGAGGTGACATGCACCTACACAATCTTGATCATGTATGTAAGCATTTGTGAGCTGGGATCATAAGAACTTAAAACATGGGCATGAAGATATAATCTTGACAATAAGAACTTAGCAACCATGTTGTAAACATGCAAATGAACACAAACAAAAGATCATGAAAATGAAAATGAAACAATGAAAGTCAAACGTGTGTTCAAATCATAAGGAAAAACATACAAATGGTTTTCAGCTTGTCCTTCAAAGAGAGCAAAGCATAAATGCATAGGACACCTTCAAGTTTAAGAGGGCGACTAGATACAAATAATTTAAGAACAAGTGAAACCAACAATATGAATCAATCAATGAACTTTGGGACAATGCATATCACACTAAGAATGACAACTATGCTCTCTTATGGTGCATAAAGATAAAAGGTGGTGACTCAACATAAAAGTAGAAGAAAGGCCCTTCGCAGACGGAAGTAGTGATTGCAAGTTTTATAACCTTCAAAAATTATGGTACTTACCGGCTTTGAGCTCTCATTGCCCCCATCATAAGCATCTTGAATGGTTAAAGTTAATGCGAGAACAATTATGATGCATATGCTTGACAAATCATAAGTTGAAAACCTCGTGCCCCGTGAATACGAGTACCCAAACCTCATGCTACTTTACTTAGAGTCCCAAGCAAGGCTCTTGTCATTGTAAGTATATGCATATCATTGAGAACCGCCAATGGGGTACCTCCGTGCCCGATGACATGGAACAAGCCCACACCAAAATGATAGGATAAGGAGACAATGAACACCTCGACATCTCTTTTATTTGCCTTTTGTTTAGCTTTTTATTGTGAGATGCGTCGTCATATGTTCACCATGGGTATGCTGCAAATTTCTACCATGAATTATGCATGGCTTAGATTGGCGGCCCGGCGTTTCCCTAACACATATACAAACTCCATGATCCCCACAAGATTCCCAATTCATTTCACACCGCGGGCATCCATAAACAAAAGATCACGATATCAACTCAAATAAGAAGTGCAATGTTGAAAGCTTGCCCCATGACGGCATGGCTGGGCTAGAATCCAACTTACAACTTGCAAGCATAACAACTCAACATAAGAGACCACAATGTCAAATTTTTAAGAACAGGAAAAAGTAAAGTGTGCCTTCCGGTTCGTGAGAGCTTTACTGACCGAATTTCGCATAACACTGGTAAGAGTTTAATTTGAAGAGAAAATAAAAGCAAGTCAAATTTACTTGGAATAGCAAATTGCTAGTAGGTATGTATGGTGGACACTTTGGAAAACTTTGGCTTTTAGGAGTTGGATGCACGAGTAGAGCTCATACTCAGTACAAGGCGAGCGCTAGCAAAAGACTGGGGGCGACCAACTAAGAGAGCAATAACGGCCATAATCATGCATAGCGACAAAGCGACATTAAAAGAAGCATAAGATGGCATCAAAAGTCAAAAACTAAATGATCATAGAGGCTATTGGCGACTTTGTAAGAGTCTAACATGTGTGAACATGCGCCAAGTCAACCCAAATAAAGCATCAAGGAGAAAACCAAAATAATGCTTCCAAACAATTAAAACAACGCATGATTTTTTCAAAGGCTCATTAAGCAATCTCACTTATTTGAGACAAGTCATGCTACAGCAAAACCACTAAGCATACTATCAAAAAGACATCAAGCATGACATGAAAAAGCCTAAGCCACAGTCTACACAAGCTCCTTCTTGTACCACTTTTTTGCATAAAGCTTTTTCTCTTTTCCAACACCATTTGAAATTTTTATAAACACCTCTTTTGATGAAAACCAATAAAGATCAGAGGAAAAAAATACACCTTGATGAAAAGATATGACAAGGTCTGAACGCAAATCAAGGCAAAAACGAAAACCAAAAGCAGTAGCAGAAAAAGAAGAACACTCGATTTTTAATAAGAGTGAAAACTAGAGCGTTCTTTGCAAATTAAAGCAAGGCAACTTCTCCAAAAGAAATTTGCTAGGGTCCAACCATTTATTGCAGCAAACAAACAAACTAACCAACTAAGAAAACTAAAACAACTGACGCTCCAAGAAAAACACATAGTGCATGAAGCAATAAAAATATAGTGTTTTGAAAGGTGACCTGATTTTTGCCGATGAAGAAGGGGTGCCTCGGGGGCATCCCCAAGCTTTGACGCTTGTACTTCTTGGATATTTCTTGGAGCGATGCATGGGCATCCCCAAGCTTGAGCTTTTGTCCATTCTTCAACTCATCTCATCATTCTCCAATCCCTACACTTGAAAACTTCCTTCATACAAAACTAAACACAATTCTATTAGCAACATTAGTGTAAGCATAGCATAGAATCAACCTCTTTTTGCTTCAGGTTTCAACCCAAAACCACCACATATATAGCAAATACTACTGTAGCAACTTCTCCAAAAGTTCCGTGATCAAAAGAACTCAAAAGAAAGCGATAAAGCGGCAACACAAATATTGGCAGAAATCTGTCAAAACTAAACAGCTGACAAAGGTCGAATTTTTGAGGGGTTTTCTGTTGCTCAAATCAAAAAGTGTTCAACTAACGAAAGTTTGGATATAACCTGGGGCATATGCACAAGAAATCGCAGGTCCAAAAGATGTACAGAGAATTTATACGAATTTTTACGGTGCAGCACCAAAAACAGTTTCGGGACAGCAACATCCCCAAATCTTTACCTCACTCGAATTAGAGGCTTCTCTTGGCACAAAAACGAAATAAACAAGATAAGGAGCGGTCATTACAGTAGTAATGACTTCCAAGACTCAAATAAAAGAAAAAGTACTGAAAATAAAATATTGGGTTATCTCCCAAGAGTGCTTTTCTTTAACGCCTTTGTGCTAGGCGCAGAAAATTGTGAATCAAGTAACATCAGAAGAAGCATTAAGATCCACAGCAGAGGTCTTGTCAATAAGGCATTGTATTTCATCCACATAAGTTTTTGAAGACCCTTTGTGATCATGCCTTGGTACACTATTTTCATCAAAAAGATTTTCAGGACAGATCCAGTCAAAATTATTTTCGAAAGCTTCACACAATCCCAAAAGCTTGCAAGGTATAGGTATCTCGGCCCCTTCATCATTTGTACTAATAACCGTTATAGGTGAACCGAGTTTATTAAAACGTTTAAGAACTTTTCTGGCTTCAATAACGACATCTTTAAATTCTATGCGCAAAGTTTCCAAGATAAAAGCTTTCTTTTCGGGATCCTCAATTTCATGAAGCTTAAGGAACATGTATTGCATAAAAGGATTAAGACTAGCAAACCTAGTTTCCAACATGTGAATCAAATACGCAAAAGCAACTTCAATACTAGGAGCTAGCTCAACCAAAGACTTTTCCTCAACTTCCTCATGCATACTAATATGATTAAAGAACTCCTCAATGTTACTTTTGCCAATAATCGAACCACTACCTACTGAGAGGTCCTCCAGAACGTATTTAGGGATCAACATGATGAACTAAAGGTAAAGAAATAACAACTACCAAGGATTCTAATTTTTTTGGGTTTTTGATATAAAACGATGCAGGTAAAATAAATAAAGTAAAGCAAAACAATAAAACAAAGTAAAGGATGTGTGTGCGAAAAACTCCCCTCGCAGAAGTCTTCTATTTCCTCCCCGGCAACGGCGCCAGAAAAGAAGCTGCTGATGCCAAGCTGACGTGTAGCAGACAGTCCTTGTGCGTGGTGAATGACCAGCCCGTTGGGAACCCCAAGAGGAAGGTATGATGAGTATAGCAGCTAGTTTTCCCTCAGTTAAGAAACCAAGGTTTAATATCGTTCAGGAGAAAAGCAGACAGCGACGACTGAAGGTGATGCAGACTGGCTTAATAACACTCCAACAAGGGCGCCGTTTAACGATACTTGTTGACTCGTCTTCGGCCAGTAGCAACGCGGAACCTGCACACAACACAACCAAGTACTTTGCTCCCAACTTGCGATGAGGTTGTCAATCTCACCGGTTTGCTTGAAACAAAGGTTATGAGCGTATCGAGTGGAAAACAGTAGAGTATGCGAGTAAAGTAAACAGTGCGAGTAAAGTAAACAGGTAATAGCAATATGATGGAAATAGGACCGGGGTCCACAGTTCACTAGTGGTGTCTCTCCATAAGATAAATAACACATGCTGGGTAAACAAATTACAGTTGGGCAATTGATAGAATAAAGATAAACGTGATATGTCAAGAAGATCACTATGAGATTTACTCTGGGCATTACAACAAAATACATAGACCGCCATCCAACTGCATCTATGACTAATAATCCACTCCCGGGGATATCAATCCGAACACCCCATGAGTATTAAGTTGCGAACAACAGATAATTGCATTAAGCAAAGTGTGTAATGTAAACAAAGCATATGCCCTTGAGCATATGAATGTTGTTTTCTCCCTAGTAGCAGCAGCACATCTACAACCTTAGAGGTTTCTGTCACTCCCCCAGGTTAAGCAGAGGCATGAACCCACTATCGAGCATAAATACCCCCTCTTGGAGTCACTAGCAACTACTCGGCCAAGATAGCTACTAACAACGGAGAGCATGCAAGATCATAAACAACATAGAGATAACATAAGATAATATTCAGTACAGCAACTCAATCATAAACACCAATATTCATCGGATCCCAACAAACTAAACATGTAGAATTACATAACGGTGATCTCAATCATGTAGGGCAGCTCATGAGATCTAAACATAAAGCACATGGTGGAGAAGACAACCATCTAGCTACTGCTATGGACCCATAGTCCAAGGTAGACTACTCACTCATCGCTCTGGAGGCAAGCATGGCGATGAAGAAGACCTCCGGTGGCGATTCCCCTCTCCGGCAGGGTGCCGGGAAGAGCTTCTGGACCCTCCCGATCTTCGGGTCGACGGTGGCGGCGGATCACGATGTGTTCTGGAAAAGTGATCGGGTACTTAGGTTTTTTCCGTCGGGGGGGTCTTTATAGGCGAAGGGGCGATGTCAGAGGAGGAGCCAGGCGCTCTCACGCCAAGCTCGCGCGGCCAGGGCCCTGGCCGCGCCGCCCTGGCGTGTGGGGCCCTGGTGGCCCCCCTCCTACTCTCCTTCGGATCTCTGGAAGCTTCCGGGTAAAATAAGACTTCAGGAACTTGTTTCATCCAATTCCGAGAATATTTCCTGTGTATCACTTCTGAAACACAAAAACAGCAGAAAACAGGGAACTGGCACTGTGGCAACTCGTTAATAGGTTAGTTCCGGAAAATGCATAAAAGTGCCACGAAGTGTAACGAAACAGTAGGCAAATGATGTAAAAACAAGCATGGAGCATCAAAAATTATAGATACGTTGGAGACGTATCAACGGAGTGGGGCCACAAGGGGCCCACACAACAGGGAGGCGCGGCCCAGGGCTAGGCCGCGCCCCCTATGTGTGTGGCCGCCTCGGTCCACTTCTGACGATGCCCCTTCGCCTATAAAGACCCCGCCCCCCCGACAGGAAAAACCTAAGTACCCGATCACTTTTCCAGAAACACATCGCGATCCGTCGCCATCGTCGACACGAGATCGGGAGGGTCCAGAAGCTCTTCCCGGCACCCTGCCGGAGAGGGGAATCGCCACCGGAGGTCTTCTTCATCGCCATGCTTGCCTCCGGAGCGATGAGTGAGTAGTCTACCTTGGACTATGGGTCCATAGTAGTAGCTAGATGGTTGTCTTCTCCACCATGTGCTTCATGTTTAGATCTCATGAGCTGCCCTACATGATTGAGATCACCGTTATGTAATTCTACATGTTTGGTTTGTTGGGATCTGATGAATATTGGTTTTTATGATTGAGTTGCTGTACACTCCAACACTCAGTTCTCCAAGTGTGTGAAACTCGAACTAACAATCCGGCAGAGCTTCGCTAAGCCAAGACGGATTTTGGGGCAGCAACTTTGCGGGAGAGAGGAAGAACCAATGTGTGTGAAACTTGGAGGAGATGGGGGGTTTTATAGGGGAGGAGGGGGCAGCCCCCTTGGGGGGTGCGCCGGCCTAGGAGGACGTCCTCCTCCTCATCATGGTGGTAACCCCCCCTTCATGTCCTTCATGGTGGTAACCCCCTCATCAACATGAGGTAACCCCCATTTTAATTTTGCATGACATTCCTGCTAATTAAAATTCACACTTATTGATTTAATAAAACATTTTTATTTCTTTAATATTTGTTAATTCATTCAATTAACAAACATTAACAAATACCCCCTTGAGTTATTTCGATATCCCGAAACAGTTTTGGTGCTTTTCTGAAACAACCCTCATGCTGTCCTGTAATTCGATCGGAGTATCGTATCCACTCAAAAACAACGGCGAACCTTAAGTGTGTCACCCTACGGTTCGTGAATAACGTGGACATGATCGAGACTCCTCTCTGATCAATAATGATCAGCGGGATCTGGAAATCCATGATGACTCCCACTTACTCAACGATGAATCTAGTGATCGTGTGAACCTTTAATGAACATAGTTAATTCCTTTTGTCTCGTGATATTATTACTCATCCGAGATCCGATCATTTGGTATCAACCATACCTAGTTCGATCTCATTCCCGACAAGTCTCTTTACTCGTTCCGTGATAATGCATTCCCATGACCTAGTCACATGCTTGCAAGCGATTCCAATGCAATATCACCGAGAAGGGCCCAGAGAATATCTTCCTGTCATCGGGTCGGACAAATTCCACTCTTGATCCATGAGCCTCAACGAATATTTTCATAATACCCAAATCAACCTTTATAATCACCCTGTAATGGTGTGACGTTTGATATCATCAAAGCACTCTTTCGGCATCAGTGATTAACATGATCTCATGGTCTGAGGATTAGAACTATTTTGTATGAGTTTGATATAGCAATGAACTTGATGACTTGATCGTATTGCTATTTGTACTATGGGTGTGAGTGTTCATCACATCATTCTTCTAATGATATGACCTCGTTATTAACAACATCCAATGTTCATGATCAGGAAACCTTGATCATCAGTTAATCAACGAGCTAGTATAAAAGAGAGGCTTTACTAGGAACCTTTTAGTTTATTAATCACACAAGTATTAATGTTTCCGATTAATACAATTCTAGCATGAGAAATAAACTTTTATCGTAAACATGGAATATGATAATAACCACTTTATTATTGCCTCTCGGGCATATTCCCTTCAGTCTCCCACTTGCACTAGAGTCAATAATCTAGTTGATACTTGTGTATATAACACTTATGGCATTCACGTGTTATCTGTACGCATTGCATGTGGTTAATCTGATCTCCAGATCTGACACTTTCAGTTCTGTGTGTATTTGCATGTCTTTGTGTCTGCACGCATCACTCATTCTCAAATGAGATAGTTGGGTATAAATTTGGTCCTTAGGTGAGACCTTAGTTCCTTTTTGCTAAAATCATGTTGTCACTATTATCGCACAATAGATCTTCATAGTAATAGCCATCTTAGAACTACACCTAGTTTGATAACAAACTTCTTGACACAAATGCCCTCCTTTGCTACTTCTAAAGTAGCCATATACTCAACCTTTGTTGTAGAATCCATCACAATGTCTTAACTTCGGAACTCATCCAAATCCACCATGGAACTTCCTTCCATTACATTGTGCCACCTAAACTTATAGCTAAAATTGAGATAAACTTAATTTGTATCTTGTGACAAACTTAGTATCAATATAACACTTTCACTTTGTCATACATAATATATATCCTTAGTCCTTCCAAAGCACATAAGGATATCTTTACTATTGTCCAGTGATCATCTTATGACATTTATCACTCTGGTATATGCTCATAACATTTAGAGCATAGGACATATCTGGATATGTACATATCACGGTATACATGATCGGTCAAATCATTCATGTGGCTTCACTCATCAAGTGTCAAAAACACCTAAATCTTGTTTCAACCTCTTCCATGCGGCAAGAACTTTTCTCGTCGTTTCCATATTGAACTTCATTCAATATTTCATCTATGTACTTTGGCATAGCCATATTGGCACCTCGATCTATATACATAGATATCGGTACCCAATATTTTCGTTTTGCCTAAGTCTTTCATTGAAATCTAAATTTAATGAAATTCTTAACCTATGTCAATAAAAGATACATCATTTCCAATTAACAATATGTCTTCTACATAATGTACTGGAAATATGTCTCAGCGCTCCCACTTAATTTCTTGCAAATGCAAGCATATTCATCGTCTTTGATGAAACTAAACCTTTTAATTATTTCATCATGGTGAATATTCCAACTCCACGATGCTTACTTCAACCATTGAAGTTGCATGCCTTTTAGCATCCTTTGAATTTACAAAACCCATTGGACCATGTCATGTACATGTCCTAGGTAACCATTCTATTAGAAGAATGTTGTCTTGTTTGTTCAACTAACATATACCAAACTTGGCATATGTAGTGGTTGCTACAGTAATCCGTCCAGACAAAATATCGCTATGAAAGATCAAATCTTGTCATAGTCAACTCTTTGAACATAATCGTAAATAGTTTTGACGATATGTCGATTATTTCGTAGATGCAAAAACATCCATGTCTGTTTATAGATCCAAATACGTTCATTAGGCTTCATGCCTTTTGAGGGTCTTCCAAGTTCAGAAACTTGGTTTCTCGTATATGGAACTATCACGGATTCTATGGCTTCTAGCCATTTGACGGAGTCAGGGCCCATCATCGCTTCTTTGCATGTAGTCGGTTCATCATTGTCAAACAATAATGATCTGTTCTCAAATCTAACTATTTGATTGTTATCCGACTCACGCGGTTCAATAGGAACTTAGATCTATGTGACCACAACCTTTGAGGTACGACAACCATGCGCATTTTGGCCGCCTTTGGGACACTTCCCGGCGCTGCGCTACTCAGCACATATAGCTTAGGTTCAATAACCCAATCAAAGTTCTATTGTTCTCCCACCTAACTTTTCGCGAAAAATTCCTTCTCAAGAAACTTACGTTTTTCAGCGACAAACACTTTTGTCTTCAGTGTTCTAGAGGAATACCCAACAGTTACTTTGGGATAACCTACAAAGACATATTTATCTGACTTTGGTTGTAAACATTTTACATATGCCTAGCATACCAAAATTTTAGAAAAGACAACTTGGGTTTTATCCCATGCCATAACTCATATGGTGTCATTTCAACGGATCATGATGGCGCTCTTTTCAGTGTAAAAGCGGTAGTCTCTAAAGATTTATCCTTAAAATATAATGGCAGTTTTATAGACGACACCTTTGATCCAACGATGTCAAACAAAGTTTGATTTCATCTCTCGAACACTCCATACTCCTATGGTGTTTCGGGAAATACAAGTCTATGGAACGATTCCTCAACTTTTAGGTGTTTGCTAAACTTGTAACTCAAATATCTTCCTTTATGATCAAATCATAAATTCTTTATTCTCTTGTTACAATGATTTTCCACTTCATCTAGAAATACTTTGAATATTTTTCAAATATTTCATGCTTCTTCCTTATCAAGTAAATATACACATATATCTACTCAAATCATCGGTTAAAGTAAATAAAGCTCAAGAATTCACCACACACGGCTACACATAATGGACTATATACATCAACATGTACAATATCCAATAAGTTAGTCGTTCGTTCTTCTTTGGCCTACAAACGGAGTTTTAATCATCTCTAGGAAATTTTCACAAGTGTCAATTGATTCAAAATCAAAAGGACTCAAAAATTCCATCAACATGGAGTTTCTTCATGTTTACTTTCCAATATGATTTAAACGGTGGTGTCACTCATAAGTGATCTTCTAATCATTTGTCTTGAGACACTTTTAGCATCAGTGTTATGGATGTGATTTCTCCAGCAAGATAAGCGTTCATTCATCTTTTATGAATGCGGTAATAATTTGAACAACCATTGTTCTCATAATACCAGAACAAAATAACAATTATTCAAACAAATCTTGAAGGCTAGGTTTAATTCCAACGAAACACAATAACACTTTATTTGTTTTCGATGAGAATCATCTGATATTCATTTGCTAGTTAATTAGGCCATTGTAGTTCTTGTATTGCGTTGTTCTGTATGACAGTTCATACCAACCAATTTAGTATCAAATACCCAAGAACCACATTATTTTAACAAGCAACGAATACAGCCATAATATGTATATCTTCTATATACCTGAGCTGGACATTTCCAGTCTTTTCTTTTTCGCCAGAATAAATTTCGGATTCTCTTTTAGCAATTCTTTTTCATCTAGAAGAATCTATCAACATCAATAGTGGCACCATACACATGGCACATAGTTCAAGGCATGATTAGTCAAACACTAATATCCTTGGACTCGCACTTTGAAGTAGATCACCATTATCAAATATTTGGCGTTCTTCCAAATTCCATTCTTTAGTAATCTTTTAGTGTAGTAAACATTTTACCTACATCTTCCATTCATCCTATCATGACAACTTTCATGATCAAGCTACTATAGCTCATGTGGACGAATTGTGAGTATAATGTTAGTTCCCAAAACCTTTTTAGGAGATCTGGAAGCCTAGCGTCTCCAATCTTTACAAATTCTCATACAATATAAGAACATGTGTCTTACTAAATTATACTCTATCACTTTGCAACCAAACATTGTTTCAAATATCACAATATCTTCCACACATGATAGTTTATGAAACAATTCTTTCAACTCCTAGATAACCTTGATACTAAAAACAACTTTTGAATATCAAGGATCATGGAGGCAAGTGTGATACTTAGATACTAACACTGGAATTGTTACTCTTGATTTAATACTACTTATTAAATTTTATCGAGTAAACAAGGTTTGCTAAAAGTTTGCAATAGGACTTCAAACTTTAGATTGACATTCAAACAATACTGATACCAGTTTGTAAAGTTAACATCCAGAATTCTATAGTTCTATTATCTCAATTATAGCTAATCGCAAGGTAGTAAACGGATGCCAATGCCTACAACAAACTATGCAAATTCACTTTGATTTAGTTCATGATAAATTGAGTTCTATAATTCAAAATTACTAAGTGAACTCCCACTTAAAAACAACATCCCTCTTAGTTTTCTTAAGTGATTACACGAACCAAATTCACTATACCGCAACCGATCATCACGTGCAACGACATAGTTTCAAAGGCGAACATCACCATGTTTATCATATCAACCATATGACTCATGCTTAACCTTTCGGTTCATGTTCCGAGGCCATGTCTGTACATGCTAGGCTCGCCAAGTAGAACCATAGCACTTGCGTGTGTAAAACTGTCTTACACCCATCATATGTGAACGTAGAGTCTATCACACCCGATCATCACGTGGTGTCTCGAAACGACGAACTTTCTTGATGGTGCATGCTATGGAAGAACATATTTTTATCTTGATATTTATGTGAGAGGGATCATCTTATAATGCTACCGCGCGATCAAATCTAAGCAGAATAAGATGCATAAAAACATCAGATGCATATATAATGTGATATGATATGGTCCTTCACGCATTCGATCTCCATCTTGTGCGTCATGGCATGATCTCCATCATTCCACCGGCGTAGCTCCAAGGTCCATGGCGCGCCACCTTGGTTGTCTTCCTCCATTACAATATATCACTTGGATATATATATTCGACACGCAGGCCATTTAAATGTAAAGACAACCATATGACATCACATGCCCCGCAAAAACAAGTTAGACGTTTCTAATTTGTCTTGCATATTTTACGTGGTTTGGGGCTTTCTAGGAAGAACCGTTCTTACCTACGAACATGTAACCACAACGGTGATAAAAATATTATTAACGACTCTTTGTAAAATAGATCATAACTATAGTGGGAGAAACGTGTACCCGCAAAGCCACATATGCCAAAGCATGTCAAGTGTGGGACACGTCTCGTGAACGCGGTCACGTAATGTTAGTCTCGGGCAGCTTCAATCCTACTATGCCACTATGATCCAAAATACAAAAAATAGCAATAACATGATCATAAACGCCCACATTCACATGTATTCTAACCGTGCATACCAACTACGCATAGAGATGGCTCTGATACCACTGATGGGTTCGTAGCATGGAAAACAAAAAATTTCCTACGCATGAACACAAAACTAGCCAAGAACATCTACGAGATGGTAGCAACGGAGACTAACCCTCGAAGACCAGTAGCAGGGATTACGTTCCCACACAAACGTTGCCGATGGAGAGTCGAGGAAGACGCACGTAGTCGACATAGTCGTTCACTTGACGTAGTCGACGCAGTGGTTCACTTGACGATCACGAGATCGTGTACACGGCGGCACAACTGGCGGTGCCCCCGTACACGGTCACACGTACAGCTTGTCGTCGTCTCCTCCACGCCCTCGGTCCAGCGGGGCAGCGGAAGAAGGGATCCGCCGGACACTCCAACACTCACTTCTCCAAGTGTGTGAAACTCGAACTAACAATCCGGCAGAGCTTTGCTAAGCCAAGACGGATTTTGGGGCAGCAACTTTGCGGGAGAGAGGAAGAACCAATGTGTGTGAAACTTGGAGGAGAGGGGGGGTTCATAGGGGAGGAGGGGCAGCCCCTTGGGGGGTGCACCGGCCTAGGAGGAGGTCCTCCTCCTCATCATGGTGGTAACCCCCCCTTCATGTCCTTCATGGTGGTAACCCCCTCATCAACATGAGGTAACCCCCATTTTCATTTTGCATGACATTCATGCTAATTAAAATTCACACTTATTGATTTAATAAAACATTTTTATTTCTGTAATATTTGTTAATTCATTCAATTAACAAACATTAACAAATACCCCCTTGAGTTATTTCGATATCCCAAAACAGTTTCGGCACTTTTCCAAAACAACCCTCATGTTGTCCTGTAATTCGATCGGAGTATCGTATCCACTCAAAAACAACGGCGAACCTTAAGTGTGTCACCCTACGGTTCGTGAATAACGTGGACATGATCGAGACTCCTCTCCGATCAATAATCATCAGCGGGATCTGGAAATCCATGATGACTCCCACTTACTCAACGATGAATCTAGTGATCGTGTGAACCTTTAATGAACATAGTTAATTCCTTTTGTCTCGCGATATTATTACTTGTCCGAGATCCGATCATTTGGTATCAACCATACCTAGTTCGATCTCGTTCCCGACAAGTCTCTTTACTTATTCCGTGATAATGCATTCCCGTGACCTAGTCACATGCTTGCAAGCGATTCCAATGCAATATCACCGAGAAGGGCCCAGAGAATATCTTCCCGTCATCGGGTCGGACAAATTCCACTCTTGATCCATGAGCCTCAACGAATACTTTCAGAATACCCAAATCAACCTTTATAATCACCCTGTAATGGTGTGACGTTTGATATCATCAAAGCACTCTTCCGGCATCAGTGATTAACATGATCTCATGGTCTGAGGATTAGAACTATTTCGTATGAGTTTGATATAGCAATGAACTTGATGACTTGATCGTATTGCTATTCGTACTATGGGTGTAAGTGTTCATCACATCATTCTTCTAATGATATGACCTCGTTATTAACAACATCCAATGTTCATGATTAGGAAACTGTTGGGGATATACCAAATAGGTATACCAGCGACGTAGTCCTAAATCAGCAAGCAAGGGTGGCCCATCAGGGGTGGTATGGCGGATTCGCCATACCGGGCGGCCCAGTTGCTGGAGTTGCCACGATGGTACTGGACGCATGCACTTATGGCGGATCCTTAGACAGGCCCATGGCGGATTACTGATGACAGGCCCATGGCGGATCCAGAGACGGCCCATGGCGGGTTACCTTGACGTACACGCATAGGACTTAGTCTAGGACTCCAAGTTGTATCCGCTCCGGTACCAACGTGTAGCCCACGCCAGGCGCCTTTATAAGCCCGGCGTGGAGCAGCCCTTGAGGCAAGAGACAAGTCATACGGCCAATCGCATAGCGAAACAGCCAACCTCATCATTGTAATCGAGCACTTGTTGCCATATAGTGAATTATAGCAGCACGTAGGATCTCGCCACCGTCGCGGGATCTGAAGCTGGGTAAACTCGTGCTACCACCGTCCTGGATCGCTCCTCCGTGTTCACCCCCTTCCACAAACCGCCATACCCCTACCTCTATGGCAGATCTGTTGACGAAACCACGACAGTTGGCGCCCACCGTGGGGCTAAGCGCGTCTGGAGAGCGGATCCAGGCGGGATCCGCCTTTGCAGGCATCGGCGACACTGTCGCCATCGGGCGCGTCCTCTACGATTCCGGCTTCCCCATCGTCCCAGCGGATAACCTCTGGGTGCCGGCTAGAGAAGACCCTGCTCGATTCACTATCGTTCCGATTGGAGATATCCATATCTTCATTGGAGAGACAAACCCTACCCCCGCCATGGAAACCAATTTCCGGCGGATCGGTATGGCTGAAATCCCCAAACGGACCGCTTTCGAGCTGGATACGGAGGAGGACTCATCTGACCTGGAACTTTCCAAGTTGCCCAGATCGGATCTGAAAAATAATCCCACCCAGCCCGCCCTAGAGGTAGAGGAAGTGGTGGAAGACCGCTGTGAATCCGCCATGAGTAATCTGGCGTTAGAGACACCACGGTACTGCCTTGTTGCGTTTGCAGGCATCACTTCGGGATCTACCTCCAATGGAGGAGAAGATAGCCCAGGTGAATCCATCCTTGAGGCACTTAACGAAAGTGGTGAATCGGATGACTGGGACAGCAAGGGCTATGATTCTGACCATTACGATGCCGCCATGAGGAAAATCGAGGCAGAGTTGGAGCGGCAGGCACTTGAAGAACAGCAAGCAGCGGCCAAACAGGTGTTCGTAACCAACAAAGGAAATGATGCTGGGCAGGCAACTGTTGATCCGCCATCTCAGGCAGTCCACGACGGTGATGCCGGCAAAGAGCAGGGTAACCCGCCACCAGCCGCCGATCCCGCCACGGAGCAACTTCCTGAGATTCACGGCGGACCCAGGCCTCTACAACCCGCCATCCCCGAGGACCAGCACCCGGAAGACTTCACGACCCCGCTGGACAAGGTCGTCTATGGAACTCTAGCAGATCCAATCACCCCTGACTATGTCAGAGATGTGAACGATCTCGAGAAGAAGAGGCGAGCACTCCTCAAGGAAGCAAAGCGAGTCGAGAAGATAGGCCAACAGCTTGATGGCGACATTGCTAAAGCTCAAGACACGCTGAAGCGCGCAAGGAACATGGAGGAGAAGTATGTTACTCTCATCCAGAACCAGATAACCGAGGGAGGCGACCCGCAGCTGGTACGAAACCTTGAGTTCACCGTACCAACAGCGGAAACTCTGGCCAAGATGTACATCAAGAATCCGCCATACATGGATAAAAACCGCGATGAAGTCAGGGCTACGCCCATTGAAAATATCGTAGCTGCAAAGGAGCTATTGGAGCATAATAAGAGCCCAGCAGCCCTAGAAACGGCGGTGAAACTGATGACAAAAGCATTAGTGCAGCAGGAGAAGGCTACGTCGTCACGACGGCTCGAATCTGATCCCGCGCTATGCAGGTCCAGCACTGCCTCTAAGGCTCCGGGGGCTGGCAAGCATGGTACGCGCCCTGACAACGAATCTCATACCGGATCCTCAGAAATCCGAAGAAGAGAAGCTCGCAACCGGGCAAGCGCCATCCCAATATCCTCCGATGACAAACCAAATGGCAAAGGCCCACAGAGAAATCCATCGCCACCCCACAAGAATTACCCTGCTTACGGATACCAACAAGACAATGCTGCCCCTCGCCATAAGACCAACATGCCGCCACCAAAGTATAAGATGTTCGAAGTCCCAAAGGGAGGGATCGTCATACGCGACAATGATGGCAAGCGAGGACGAAGCCGTGATGCTGGACGCAAAGACGATCCGCCACGACGAGAAACCAGCAGAGACGACGGATCCAAGGGAAGGGACCGATCTCGCCATGACGACGGCGCGCACCGTGACGGCGACAAAGACAAGCATCGCTCCACTCGCCGCCACGATGACAAAGGGCAAGGCTCCCGCCGCCATAACGACGATCCATCTCCACGAAGAACGGAAGGAAGCCGTCGTAGCTGCAAAGATCAGTTGTAGGACGGCGAGAGTAAACGACGACGTGACCCTTCGCCATCCCCACCAGGGAGCCCCCATGGCGGCGGCGGTGGTGGTGGCGGACCAGCAAGGTCATGCAACTCTCGCAAGGATCCGCCCGACCAGAAGCCCTACGACGCACGTACCCATCTAAACGAGATTGCCAAGTCTCAAACAGCCTTCTTCCTCGGCCCAAAGTGCTTTGGACAACGGATTCGTGATGAGCCCATCCCGCATGGGTTCAAAATCGAGAAAAATATCCGCCAATACAATGGAGTCGATAGGCCTTTAACTTGGCTACAAGACTACTTCAACGCAGTACAGTTCGCCGGGGGATCACCCAATGTTGTTGTCCGCTATTTGCCCCTGATGCTATCCGGCACTGCGAGGCAGTGGATCAAGGACTTGGCAGAGAACTCTATCCAAACCTGGTTCGATATGCAAACTGCGTTCACCGAAAACTTCGAGGGGACTTACAAGAGACCCCATAACATTGGTGACCTCCAACGGTGCCGACGGGCCGACGACGAGACCTCCCGAACTTTCCTCGCGCGATGGCTGGATATGAAGAACTCCTGTGAAGGGGTTACTGACGAATCCGCCATCCTCGCGTTTATTGACAGTTTGGAGAGAGGCCAACTGCTCCGCCATCGCCTGTTGCGGGAAAGGAACGAAGGGAAACTGACCCTAAATTCCATGATCACCATCGCAAGCAACTACGCGGCCGCCGACGACAACGCCCGCGAATCATTGAAAGCTTCCGCCATCTAGAACACTGGAAAGCGGAATAACAGCAATAAACAGAAGAATCCGCCAGAAGAGCCGCAGGCTCCGGACATGGTGGCCACAACCTTTGCTGACAAGGGCCAAAGCAGCCAGCGCGGCAGGGGACGCGGCAGTAGCGGTGGTCAGCCGCGGAGTTCTGCAACTCCCGCTTCGGCGCCATCCGCCCCCGTGTCTTACGATGAATACCGCGATATGCCATGTTTTGCCCACCGTGACGCTTCAGGAAAGTGCAACCATACCAACCGGAACTGCAAGTTTGTCAACGATCTCAAGGCGGATCAAGAAGCTGGCTTCAAACGCAGCCGGCGACAACGGCCTCGTGGCAAAGGAAAAGCGGACAAAGACAAGGAGTCTAGGGATGGCAGTGATATGGACGAAGTCCCTGCGCCCAAACCCGCCGAAAAGGCAGCGGGTGGTGCTGGCAAGAGTAACCCAATCAAGGACAAAAAAGGCGCCTTTCACACATTCCTTGGACCCCCCACGGCTAAGGCACAGAGAGCTGCTATGCGCTCCCTTAATGCCACCGTGCCAAAAATCCGCCAGTACGTCCGATGGTCCGAGGTACCGGTGCACTGGAGCCGCGATGATCATCCAGAGCACATCCCAGATGGATATTACGCCATGGTGGTATGCCCTGTAATCCACGGCTATGAGTTCTCCAAATGCTTAATGGATGGCGGCAGCAACCTGAACATCATGTACGTGGAAACTTTGACAAAGCTCGGCCTTACCAAGACCCAACTCCGCCATAGCGCGGTCACCTTTTATGGGGTGGTTCCTGGTCGCCAAGCCAAGTCCCTCGGGTCCATCACACTCAAGGTTGCCTTCGGCAGTGAGGAAAACTACAGAGAAGAGCCCATAACCTTTGAGGTTGTCCCGTTCAAAAGCACTTACCACGTGATCTTCGGGCGCCCCGCCTTCCACAGCTTCCATGCAAGGCCATGCTACATCTACAATCAGCTGAAGATGCCAGGACCGGATGGCATAATTACCGTTTATGGCAGCTTCAGAAAGGCAAAGGAGTGCGAGGAAGGAGAAGCCGCCTTCGCGGAAGCAGTGTTCTTCGGCGAGGAGTTCAAAGAAATCCACGCCGCTATGGACCCCGCGGAGATGCCGGCATCCAAGCAGGAGGTTTCCGCCTCCCCGCCCACCTTCAAGCCTACGATCGATACAAAGCAGGTGGAACTTGTCGCTGGCGATGCTGCCAAGACCACCGCCATTGGGACAAACTTGTCCCCCAAATAGGAAAGCGCGCTCATCGAGTTCCTCCGTGAGAACCGGGACATCTTCGCATGGCAGCCATCTGACATGACGGGTGTACCCAGGGAACTCGCCGAGCATGCTCTGCAGATAATTCCTGGCTCCAAGCCAGTAAGACAAGCCATGAGACGCTTCGGAGATGAAAAGCACCGCGCCATAGCAAAGGAAATTTCCAAGCTGTTGAAAGCAGGCTTCATCAAGGAAGTGATACATACTAAGTGGGTGGCGAATCCGGTGTTAGTTCCTAAGAAAAACACAAAAGTTCTGCGCATGTGTGTAGATTACACTGGCCTGAACAAAGCGTGTCCAAAAGACCCTTTTCCCTTGCCTCACATTGACCAAGTCATTGACTCGACGGCGGGATCGGAGCTGCTGTGTTTCTTAGATGCCTACTCAGGGTACCACCAGATCAAGATGAAAAAGTCCGATCAGCTCGCTACGTCGTTCGTAACACCTTATGGCACATATTGCTATGTCACAATGCCATTCGGTCTGAAAAACGCAGGAGCAACGTATCAGCGCACTATGCAAAAGTGCCTGGCGGATCAAATTGGACAAAACATCCACGCATACGTGGACGAGATCGCAGTTATGTCTAAGAAGCAAGATGGCCTTATAGCGGATTTGCAAGAGACCTTTGACAATCTTAGGAAGTACAACATGATGCTTAACCCCACGAAGTGTGTCTTCGGGGTCCCAGCTGGACAACTCCTAGGATTCATCGTCTCCCACCACGGAATTGAGGTTAACCCGGAGAAGATCAAGGCAATCCTCGACATCTCCCGGCCCATAGATCTAAAAGATGTACAGCGACTCACAGGCTGCATGGCAGCAGTGAGCAGATTCATCAGTCGTCTTGGCGAGAAGGCTTTGCCACTCTACAAGCTGATGAAGAAATCAGACGAATTCGTCTAGACCGACGAGGCAGACGCTGCACTTAAGGATCTGAAGAGAGTGTTATCCACTGCACCAGTCCTAGCGGCTCCCAAAGACCATGAACCCATGTTACTATACATGGCAGCAACTAACAGGGTGGTCAGCATTGTCATGGTGGTAGAGAGTAAGGAAGAAGCGCAGGAGTATGGCGTACAGCGACCAGTCTACTATGTCAGTGAGGTCCCGACGGAATCCAAGCAGCGCTACCCTCACTACCAAAAATTGGCATACGGAGTTTTCCTAGCTTCTCGTAAGTTGAGGCATTACTTCTATGACCATAGGATCACAGTTGTGAGCAAAGCCCCACTGAAGGACATCATCAACAACAGCGACGCAACAGGACGAGTTGCGAAGTGGGGCATTGAATTGGCCTCTTTCGACATCGATTATAAGCCTCGCACCGCCATCAAGTCTCAGGCTCTGGCGGAATTTATGGCGGATTGGAAGGAAGCGCAGGAAACTACGCCCGTCCCAGAACCAGAGCATTGGGTGATGCACTTTGATGGTTCGAAGTTGCTACACGGCTCGGGGGCTGGAGTGACACTCAAATCTCCTAAGGGAGATGAGCTAAGCTATGTTCTCCAGATCCACTTCCCCACCACCAACAACATCGCGGAATATGAAGCTTTACTGCACGGGCTACGTGTCGCAAAGGAGATCGGCGTACAACACATCATGTGCTGCGGAGACTCCGACCTTGTGGCTCAGCAGGTGGCTGGCACATACAAAGCTCGGAACGAAGTTATGGCGGCATATAGAGACGAAGTGGATGAGATGGCCAAAAGTTTCCTCGGCTACGACATAAAACACGTACGACGAGAAGATAACATGGCGGCCGATACCTTGTCCAAACTGGGATCCAGCCGTAAGGCAGTTCCGCCAGGCATATTCCTCGAGCATCTGCGGGTACCATCGGTAAAGATGGTAGATCCGGAGAATCCAGAACTAGCAAGCTCCCCCATCATGGCGGTTTTGCCCAGCAATCCGCCATGGGCAGAGCCCTACCTAGAATTTCTGACGAACAAGAAGCTTCCCGAAGACGAAGTCCAAAAAAGGCAAATCGAGCGTAGAGCCAAAGCGTACACCATCATAGATGGCCAACTCTACAAACGAAGCACCTCGGGAGTTTTCATGAAGTGCATATCCCAAGTGGATGGAATCGAAATACTAAGAGAGATCCACGAAGGCGAATGTGGGCATCACGCCGCCGCCAGATCCCTAGTAGCTAAAGCATTCCGCCATGGATTCTACTGGCCAACAGCCAAGGCAGATGCAGACCGCATTGTGGAGCTCTGCCACGGTTGCCAGATGTATTCCAAGCAAACCCATATGCCCGCCACAGCACTGCATACAATCCCCAAAACTTGGCCTTTTGCAGTCTGGGGGCTGGACATGGTGGGTCCGCTAAAAACAGCACCTTCGGGATTTATGCACCTCCTGGTAGCGGTAGACAAATTCACGAAGTGGGTGGAAGCTAAGCCCATCAGGAAACTTGACGGCAAAACTGCCCTCAAATTCGTCAAGGACATTGTGGTTAGATTCGGCATCCCACATAGCATCATCACCGATAATGGCACTAATCTGTCTCAGGGGGAAGTTGAAGAATACTGCCATCACAGCGGAATCCGCCTTGACCTAGCATCTGTGGCACATCCACAGTCTAATGGCCAAGTTGAGCGGACCAACGGACTAATCATGTCAGGGATCAAGCCACGCCTAGAAGCACCGCTACACAGAGCAGCTGGAGCCTGGGCAGAAGAGTTGCCATCTGTGATGTGGAGTCTACGGACCACGCCAAACAGATCAACTGGCCTTACCCCTTTCTTCTTAGTCTACGGAGCAGAGGCAATCTTGCCAAGTGATGTTCAGTACGATTCTCCAAGAGTCGAGGCCTACAAGGAAGAAGATGCAGAAGCATCCAGACAACTATCTGTGGATCTGCTGGAAGAAGAACGGGACCTAGCAGCCCAGAGATCTGCCATCTACCAGCAGAATCTCCGCTGCTATCACAGCAGGCGAGTTCGCCAACGCTCGTTCAAACAAGGTGACCTGGTGCTACGCCTTAAACAGCAGAAGTCCCACAAGCTATCCCCGCCTTGGGAAGGACCCTTCGTCATCAGCAAAGCTCTACTGAATGGTTCCTACTACCTCGTTGATATTCGCGAGCTAGACAAGCGACCAAGTAAGAAGCGCAAATGAAGAGACCCTGACGATATCTATGACGAGACAGATCGTCCATGGAACATCGCACAGCTACGTCCTTTCTACACTTAGCACTTCTTTAGCTATGTAATAGGCACCTCTATATGATCAATGAAATAAAGCATTTGGTTCACTCTTGATTTTTTCTGAGTCTTTTACCTCCTTTATTGTTCATTTAGATCGTGTAGAACCTTTTTGCGCAATTGTGCTTTGCACTTGCGTCTCTTTTAAATCCGCCATAAGCGGTCCGCGTAGCTTTTTTATGTTTTGATCTTCATTCGATGTTTTCTGTGTGGATTCCAGAGTAGTGACTTTTTGACGATCTAAGCCGCCATCTGCTCAGGGTTTTGGACGGTTGCTATTAAGTATCGTCGCCCTAGCGGATTGTTCGTGCGAGAATTTCGCCATCTCACGAAAAGTCAAGCACAGAGAGCCGGATGGCGGATCGCATAATCCTATGCGTGAATTTTTTTCAAAGTGTTGTTTTTTGGGCATGTTAAAAACTGCAAGTTGCATAAAACTAGGCCTGGCAGTTTCTTCGCACAATCAAACCACTTCAAGCTGCAAGAGTTCAAAAGCATTCAACTGATCCGCCACAAGCAGATCAGTCACAGTGCACAAACATTCACACGCAGTTTAAGTTTAAATTACAGACCCACTCAGGGGCCGAATTGATGCAAAGTATTTTTTCCTGCCATATTGCAGGGCACATCTCATGAAGATGGCGGAACCTTGGAGGACACCTCGTCACCGCCATCACCACCTGCAGTAGCCGCAGAGGCTGATGCCGAAGCATGGCTTGGCGACCCTGGCAGATCGTATGCTTCGTAGTATACATTCAACTGAGTGCCAAGGGCACACAGTTGATCATATCCAAGCACGCTCTGTCGGATGGCGGCCTCGTCCACCGGCGCACCGTCCTCGCCGCTCTCCGGGATGCCGGAGGTGAGCAGGTCCAGATCCATCTCGGGGTAGTGGGCCTTCGCCAAAGTCAAAGCTGTCCTGGCACCACCCCGAGCAGAGGACAGTTTCCAGTCCGCCACCAGCCCTGGCACTAGCAGCAGCTTCTGGGTAAGCGCAATGGCAGAAAGGTTGGAAGCACCCGCTATCTGCAGGCTCCCGCACGCTTGGCGACCAGCATTGAGAAGGCCATCAAGCTCCTTCTACGCTGCGTCGGTGGCCATGCGCAAGCCTTCGGCGGTATCCACCTCGCCCTGCCCCAAAGCGACTGCATAGCGGAAAAAGAAGATGCGTCATGCACGGCATAGCAGAAATTGGAAAAAACTTTACGCTATAAGTAGGAATGGTACCTAGCAAGTTGTCCTGGAAGTAATGGAGGAGCTCGTTGAAGCCTTCACGCCGCTTCTCAAAATCAGCGGCGGTTTTGCGGAGGTCTGCTATCTCCTTGTCCTTCTTCTTGCCCTGGTTTTTCTGGTCCTTCAGCTGCTCTTCGAGGGAGGTGTTTGCGGCTAGAGATTTCTGGAGCTGCTGCTGCAGCCCATCCATCGCAACGGCGTGGCCCTTCTCCACCCCCTCAAGTGTGGACTTGAGCTTGGCAGCATCTGCATGGCGGAATTTTGTCAGCTCAGCATTGATTGAATAAGCATAAAGGAAAACAAACTTGTTAAGGTAAATTACTGCTATTCTCAAGCTGCTGCTGCTGCAAGTCCACCACCAGAGCGCTTTTTTCCGCCAGCTCCTTCTCTTGCGAGCTGACGACCTGGACCAGGTCCTCTACCACCTTCTTGTAGTTCTGGCAAAATAATTTAAAGTGTTAGTCACTCTTAGAGCTTTATGCCGGATAAGTATCCGCCATAACGCTCGAGGGCTACTCACGATGATTTTCTAGTCACTCTTAGAGCATCATAATGGACAGAATCCGCCATGATACTCGGGGGGCTACTTATACTGATTTTTTGTCTTCCTAAGAGCTTTATGCCAGATAGTCATCCGCCATAACGCTCGGGGGCTACTCAGTATGAAATTTAAAAGTTCTCTATAGAGCACTGAGAAACTACCAGCGCTCGAGGGCTGTGCTATTCAAAAACTTACAGGGGTCACTCTTGAAGCTCCATAGCGGATCGAATTTCGAAATCCGCCATGGCGCTCGGGGGCTACTGGGAGTACATACCTTCTTCATAGTCGCTGTTTTCTCAACAAAAGTGGCAATGCCGCTGGACAGCTGGTTGCTGGCATCTTCCTGGCTAGAAATAAGATTGACGACCTCAAGTTGCTTTTGTCTCCAAAATAAACTGCCCCCCGTCGGAGCATCCGCCACTTGACCCTGAAACGAGCCAGAAGCCTTTTCGCTTTGGACGACATCATTAGCCGCAGCTTCAGTCGTTGGGTTGGCTTCTGGCATTGGGTCAAACTGACCACCAACATCCTCCATATCAATATCGATACGAGCGGACGAGGGAGTTGGTACGTCAGGGGTGAGCGGAACAGCAGCAGGAGAGGGTTTGGCTCGCTTGGATGACAGCTCCTTGACAATAGGCTTCTTTCTTCTGAGGAAAGGAGGATTAGAGATGGAAAGCAGCAAACAATGAAGAAGGGTGTCCAAAGATTACCTTGACTTGGGCAGATTGATGGTAGCGGTATTCTCGGATGGCGTTTCTAACTCCGCCCTGCGTTGAGCTTCGAAACGACGGGAATCAGCAGATTTCCCGCCACCACCGCGAGTTTTTCCACTACCAGCCCGTTTCTTGGGAACCACCTTCTCCTGGGTCGTATGGGCTGTATCATCCACATTCCCCGCCATCTCCTCTTTGTTTCCGCTAGAGTGAACAACTTCCTCCTTAGCGGCAGATTTGAGGTTGGAGCGGCGAAGGGGATGGGCAAAGTGAGCAGGACCAAGCGATTTGAGCTGATAAGAACTAAAATGTTATGTCCTATGAAATATAAAGATATTATGTGGTACTATGGCGGAAAGGGAACTTACCGAAGGGCTGGTGCCATTCTCAAACATAGCCATGCCAAATTTCAAAGGTTTCTTCCTAGGAGACTTCATCAGGGAACGGATGCGCTTCTCGATGACTTTAGGGTCCAGCTCCTGGTCCGAACAACGCATGCCATCATTTGCACCAGTATACTCGTGCATCAGGCTGCCGCGGTATTGCAGCGGCTGAATCCGCCGGGATATCCAGCAGTTGATGGTGTCGATCCCTCTCAAGCCATCCACAGATAGCCTGGCAATCCGTCGAGCCAAGAGCTTGACATAGGGAGTGGCGGACTCATCGTTGACAGCTGTCCAGGAGTCGCGAGATTCAGCAGGAACGTTCTTAAAGGGAGGAAGGCCGCGGGCTTGAGATGGCGCAGGCTTATCCGCCATATAGAACCAGGACCCTCTCCATCCGATGGCGGAATCCAGAGGCATGATGAAAGGGTATTCCTTCGACCTTCGTGGAAGAAAGCAAACCGTTCCGCAGGTCCGAAGGGATCCGTCATCTTCATAATTGGCCCGCACGGAAAAGAAAAGTTGGAAGAGGTCTACCCTGGGGCGGATCCCGAGGTATCCCTCGCACAAAGCTGCGTAGCCCGCCACAGACACCAGGCTGTTTGGTGATATGTGGTGGAGCTGCAATCCATAGAACTTCAAAAGATTAGTGAAGAAAAGAGATGGAGGCATACTGAGACCCCTCTCCACGTGAAATTTGAGCATCACGATCTCGGAGGGGTTAGGAATAGGCACTGGGGCCTTGAAGTCAGTCCGCCATCTAGATTCAGCTTGAGGAGCCACAGTGCCCTCGCCTTCCATGGCCTGGACGTCAGAATCCTTAACATGGGATTTCTGCCAATACCCATGGAGGTTTTGGGGGATCTGCTCTTCCTCGTCCTCAACACGTTCCTCCTCAGCCTCGCCATCCACTTCCTTGTCTGCGGGATCATCCGGGTTTGCTTCCGCCATCTCCTCTTCGGCCTCGGACATAATGTCCTCTGGGTCCAAATCCGCCATTGCGGGATGTGTTCCCTGAGTTGACTGTTGAAGGGGGGAATCTTCCTCCTCGGCTTCGGAATGATGGCGGGAAGGTGATCTGGCGTCCATGGCGTTGAGCGAAAGGAAGATTCCGCTGTGAAATCTGCGAAGTGCCTAAGCAAGATGCTCCGGCGGAAATAGCTACCGGCAGCGAGATTTCCCGCGGTGGCTCGTCGGAGATGGTGAAGCTCTCGTGGTGGCACTGAAGAGAGAGAAAGCGACGGGGGCGAATGAGGGGTGACCGGCTAGGGGTGAGAGGCGGGGTATATATAGACCCCAGGCCTCGAGATTCGTGCCCACCATCACCACCGTTCATCCTGATCGCAGAAACCCTAATCTAGGCAACACGTGTCCAGGGGTAAAAAAGTAACTTGGTGAAAACAGTGCATGCGCTGAAAGTCTTGCCCTAGAAGGAACTGTGTGCCAAAATTTACGGCGGATTTCAACGATATGATCCAACGGATCCCGAAAATCTCGCTAAGATAACTACGTCGCTTGATCCGTTATTTACGGCGGATTAATAGATGGAAGAAGGAACATCAAGATGACCGCCATCCCAGCACAGAAGAGAAGAAGAGCTATGGCGGAAATGACTCACCAAGAACATGCATGGCGGATGTAGACGGCAATCTTGAAGTTCCCTGGGGGCTACTGTTGGGGATATACCAAATAGGTATACCAGTGACGTAGTCCTAAATCAGCAAGCTAGGGTGGCCCATCAGGGGTGGTATGGCGGATTCGCCATACCGGGCGGCCCAGTTGCTGGAGTTGCCACGATGGTACTGGACGCAGGCGCTTATGGCGGATCCTTAGACAGGCCCATGGCGGATTACTGATGATAGGCCCATGGCGGATCCAGAGACGGCCCATGGCGGGTTACCTTGACGTACACGCATAGGACTTAGTCTAGGACTCCAAGTTGTATCCGCTCCGGTACCAACGTGTAGCCCACGCCAGGCGCCTTTATAAGCCCGGCGTGGAGCAGCCCTTGAGGCAAGAGACAAGTCATACGGCCAATCGCATAGCGAAACAGCCAACCTCATCATTGTAATCGAGCACTTGTTGCCATATAGTGAATTATAGCAGCACGTAGGATCTCGCCACCGTCGCGGGATCTGAAGCTGGGTAAACTCGTGCTACCACCGTCCTGGATCGCTCCTCCGTGTTCACCCCCTTCCACAAACCGCCATACCCCTACCTCTATGGCAGATCTGTTGACGAAACCACGATAGAAACCTTGATCATCAGTTAATCAATGAGCTAGTATAAAAGAGAGGCTTTACTAGGAACCTTTTAGTTTATTAATCACACAAGTATTAATGTTTCCGATTAATACAATTCTAGCATGAGAAATAAACATTTATCATAAACATGGAATATGATAATAACCACTTTATTATTGCCTCTCGGGCATATTCCCTTCATTAACAACAATGCTTATAGGAACAATTCTGCTAGTAGCAATTATAGGCCGTTTCCTTCTAATGGTGATAATAGCTATCTTGGTAAACCTAAAATGCCTAGTGAAGAAAGAATTTTTGAACTTGAAAAGGCTACCAAGAATTTTATGCACGTGCAATATGAGTAGAACAGGGCTTTCACCAAGACTATGGAGGAGCAATCAGCTCTGTTGAGGACTATTAGTCATCAACTTGAAAATTTAAACAAGGCTATTCCTGAGTTGCAAGCTAAGGTTTCCAAAGCTGAAACCGATATTTCGTCTTTGTCTAATGCGCAATCTTCTTTGGTTAATAGAATGTTCGCTAAGCCTGATCCTTTTGCCACTGCTAATGCTATCCAAGTTAGAATTGATGAAAATGTTAGGATGCTAGCAGAATTGCATGCCAGGTGGGAAAGGGAAGATGAGATGGCTAGGAAGATGAAGGTATGTACCATTACTACCTCTAATGATGTTGATCCAAATGCTAGCAATCCTCTTACTTTCATTGGTGTAGATAAAACTCCTACTCCTAGTGTTAAAAAGCCTAAAACAGCAAAAACTTTTTCTCCAAAGAGTGCTGAAATTTTTCGGGGTGTGGGAGATGATAGCTCCATTTCCTTTAATGATTTTGATGTTGATGGCTGCAATATATCTGAAGTTATTTTTTTCTTGCAAAAGCTTGCTTTGACTCCCAATGCTAGTTCTTTAAATGTTGCTTTTACTAAGCATATTACCAATGCTCTCATGAAAATTAGGGATGAAAAGTTGAAGCAAAAAGCTTCTATTCTCAAGAAGTTAGAAGATGGTTGGGAACCCATCATTGATATGCATGTTACTAGTTTTGATTGCCATGCTTTATGTGATCTAGGTGCTAGTATTTCTATTATGCCTAGAAAAATTTATGGCATGCTTGATTTACCACTGCTTGAAAAGTGTTATTATGATGTTCCTATTGCTGATGTTGCTAAGAAGAAACCTTTGGGAAGGATTAATGATGTTCTTATTATGTTTAACAATAACCTTGTTCCCGTTGATTTTCTTGTCATGGATGTTGAATGCAATGCTTCATGTCCTATTATTTTGGGAAGACCTTTTCTTCGAACTGTAGGTGCCATCATTGATATGAGGGAAGGCACTATCAAATATCAATTCCCACTCAAGAAAGGTATGGAACACTTCCCTAGGAAAAGGAAGAAATTACTTTTTGACTCTATTCTTAGAGCAAATTATGAGCTTGATGCTTCATCACTTGATATTACTTGATTCGCATTTTCTGCGCCTAGCTCAAAGGCGTTAAAGAAAAGCACTCTTGGGAGATAACCCAATGTTTTTACTTTCAGTTCTTTTTCTTTTATTTGAGTCTTGTAAATTATTACTACTGTAATAACCTCTCCTTATCCTTTTTATTTCGTTTTTGTGCCAAGAGAAGCCTCTAATTTGAGTGAGGTAAGATTTGGGGATGTTGCTGTCCTGAAACAGTTTTTGGTGCTGCACCATAAAAATTCATGAAAATTCTCAGTATATCTTTTGGACCTGCCATTTCTTGTGAATATGCCCCAGGTTATATCCAGACTTTTATTAGATATACACTTTTTGATTTGAGCAACAGAAAACCTCTAAAAATTCGACCTTTGTCAGCTGTTCTGTTTTGACAGATTTCTGCCAATATTTGTGTTTGCCGCTTTATCGCTTTATTTTTTAGTTCGTTTGATCACGGAACTTTTGGGGAAGTTGATACAGTAGTATATGCTTTATATGTGGTGGTTTTGAGTTGAAAACTGAAGCAAAAAGGGTTGATTCAATGTTATGCTTACACTAATGTTGCTAATAGAATTGTGTTTAGTTTTGTATGAAGAAACTTTTTCAAGTGTAGGGATTGGAGAATGATAAGATGAGTTGAAGAATGGACAAAAGATCAAGCTTGGGGATGCCCATGTCACCCCAATAAATATCAAAGAGGTACAAGCGTCAAAGCTTGGGGATGCCCCGAGGCACCCCTTCTTCATCGGCAAAAATCAGGTCACCTTTCAACACACTATATTTTTATTGCTTCATGCATTATGCGCTTTTCTTGGAGCGTCAGTTGTTTTTAGTTTTCAGTTTTGTTTAGTTTTGTTTGCTGCAATAAATGGTTGGACCCCAACAAATTCCTTCTGGAGAAGTTGCCTTGCTTTTCATTTGCCAAGAACACTCAGTTTTTCACTCTTATTGTTTCAACGAGTGTTCTCTTTTTCTAGAACTGCGTTTAGCTTTCGTTTTTCACCTTGATTTTTGTTCAGATCTTGTTATATATTTATATCAAGGTGTATTTTGACCTCTGGTCCATGTTGGTTTTCATCAAAAGAGTTGTTTTAAAAAGGTTTGAATGGTGTTGGAATAGAGAAAAAGCTTTATGCAAAAGAGTGGTACAAGAAGGAGCTTGTGTAGACTGCAGCCTAGGCTTTTGCATGTCGTGCTTGATGTCTTTTTGATAGTGTGCTTAGTGGTTTTGCTTTAGCATGACTTGTCTCAAATGACTGAGATTGCTTAATGAGCCTTTGAAAAAAATCATGCGTTGTTTTAGTTATTTGGATGCATTATTTTGGTTGACTTGGCACATGCTTACACATGTTTGACTCATACAAAGTCGCCATAAGCCTCTATGATCATTTAATTTTTGACTTTTGATGCCATCTTATGCTTCTTTTAATGTCGCTTTGTCGCTTTGCATGATTATGACCGTTATTGCTCTCTTAGTTGGTCGCTCCTAGTCTTTTGCTAGCCCTCATTTTGTACTGAGTATGAGCTCTACTCGTGCATCCAACTCCTAAAAACCAAGTTGTTCCAATGTGTCCACCATACATGCCTATTAGCAATTTGCTATTCCAAAGTACATTTGACTTTCTTTTATCTATCCTTCAAATCAAACTCTTTTTGGTATTATGCGAAAATTGGTCGGTAAAGCTCTCACGAACCTGATGGCACACTTTACTTTTCTCGTTTTATAATTTTGACATTGTGACTCTCTTATGTTGAGTTGTTATGCTTGCAAGTTATAAGTTGGAAATTAGCCCAGCCATGCCGACATGGGGCAAGCTTTCAACATTGCACTATCTTTTATTTGATTTGATATCGTGATCTTTTGTTTATGGATACTCGCGATGTGAAATGAATTGGGAATCTTGCGGGATCATGGAGTTTGTATACGTGTTAGAGAAACGCCTGGGCCGCTAATCTAAGCCATGCATAATTAATGGTGGAAATTTACAGCATGCCTATAGTGAACATTCGACGACGCATCTCACAATAAAAAGCTATACCAATGGTAAATAAAAGAGATGCTGAGGTGTTCATTGTCTGTTTATCCTGTCATTTTGATGTGGGCTTGTTCCATATCATCGGGCACGGAGGTACCCCGTTGGTGGTTCTCGATGATACGTGTATACTTACAATAACAAGAGCTTGCTTGGGACTCTAAGTAAAGTAGCATGAGGTTTGGGTATTCATACTTCACAGGACACGAGGTTTTCAACTTATGATTTGTCAAGCATATGCATCATAAGTGTTTTCGCATTAACTTTAACCATTCAGGATGCTTATGATGGGGGCAATGAGAGCTCAAAGCTAATAAGTACCATAATTTTTGAAGGTTTATAAAACTTGCAATCACTGCTTCCCTCCGCGAAGGGCCTTTCTTTTACTTTTTATGTTGAGTCACCACCTTCTACCTTTATGCACCATCTAAGAGAGCATAATTGTCATTCTGAGTATAATGTGCATTGTCCCAAAGTTTTCATTGATTGATTCATGATGTTAGTTTCACTTGTTCTTAAATTATTTGTATCTAGTCGCCCTCTTAAACTTGAAGGTGTCCTATGCATTTATGTTTTGCTCTCTCATGAAGGACAAGCTGAAAACCATTTGTATGTTTTTCCATATGATTTGAACACACGTTTGACTTTTATTGTTTTATTTTTATGATCTTTTGTTTGTGTTCTTTTTCATGTTATAACATGGTTACTAAGTTTCTTCTATCAAGATTATGTCTTTCATGCCCATATTTTAAGTTCTTTTAATCCCAGCGCACAATGCTTACATAGATGATCAAGATTGTGTAGGTGTATGTCACCTCAAAAATTATTTCTTTTGTTATCCCTTACCTACTCGAGGACGAGTAGGAGTTAAGCTTGGGGATGCTGATACGTCTCTAACGTATCTATAATTTTTTATGCTCCATGCTTGTTTTTACACCATTTGCTAAGTGTTTAGTTACACTTTGTGGCGTTTTTATGCATTTTTCAGAACTAACCTATTAACGAGATGCCACAGTGCCAGTTCCCTATTTTCTGTTGTTTTGTGTTTCAGAAAAGTTACTGATACGTCTCCAACGTATCTATAATTTTTGATGCTCCATGCTTGTTTTTACACCATTTGCCTATTGTTTCGTTACACTTCGTGGCACTTTTATGCATTTTCCAGAACTAACCTATTAACGAGTTGCCACAGTGCCAGTTCCCTGTTTTCTGCTGTTTTTGTGTTTCAGAAGTGATACACAGGAAATATTCTCGGAATTGGACGAAACAAGTTCCTGAAGTCTTATTTAACCCGGAAGCTTCCAGAGATCCGAAGGAGAGTAGGAGGGGGGCCACCAGGGCCCCACACGCAGGGGTGGCGCGGCCAGGCCCCTGGCCGCGCGGGCCCCGCATGAGGGAGCCTGGCTCCACCTCTGACATCGCCCCTTCGCCTATAAAGACCCCCCGACGGAAAAAACCTAAGTACCCGATCACTTTTCCAGAACACATCGCGATCCGCCGCCGCCGTCGACCCGAAGATTGGGAGGGTCCAGAAGCTCTTCCCGGTGCCCTGCCGGAGAGGGGAATCGCCACCGGAGGTCTTCTTCATCGCCATGCTTGACTCCGGAGCGATGAGTGAGTAGTCTACCTTGGACGATGGGTCCATAGCAGTAGCTAGATGGTTGTCTTCTCCACCATGTGCTTCATGTTTAGATCTCATGAGCTGCCCTACATGATTGAGATCACCATTATGTAATTCTACATGTTTGGTTTGTTGGGATCCGATGAATATTGGTGTTTATGATTGAGTTGCTGTACTGAATATTATCTTTTGTTATCTCTATGTTGTTTATGATCTTGCATGCTCTCCGTTGTTAGTAGCTATCTTGGCCGAGTAGTTGCTAGTGACTCCAAGAGGGGGTATTTATGCTCGATAGTGGGTTCATGCCTCTATTTAACCTGGGGGAGTGACAGAAACCTCTAAGGTTGTAGATGTGCTGTTGCTACTAGGGACAAAACAACATTCATATGCTCAAGGGCATATGCTTTGTTTACATTACACACTTTGCTTAATGCAATTATCTGTTGTTCGCAACTTAATACTACTGGGGTGTTCGGATTGATATCCCCGGGAGTGGATTATTAGTCATAGATGCAGTTGGATGGCGGTCTATGTATTTTGTTGTAATGCCCATAGTAAATCTCATAGTGATCTTCTTGACATATCACATTTATCTTTATTCTATCAATTGCCCAACTGTAATTTGTTTACCCAGCATGTGTTATTTTATCTATGGAGAGACACCACTAGTGAACTGTGGACCCCGGTCCCATTTACATCATATTGCTATCACCTGTTTACTTTACTCGTACTGTTTACTTTACTCGCATACTTTACTGTTTTCCACTTGATACACTCATAACCTTTGTTTCAAGCAAACCGGTGAGATTGACAACCTCATCGTAAGTTGGGAACAAAGTACTTGGTTGTGTGTGTGCAGGTTCCGCGTTGCTACTGGCCGAAGACGAGTCAACAAGTGCGCCCTTGTTGGAGTGCTATTAAGCCAGTCTGCATCACCTTCAGTCGTTTGTCTCTCCTCTCCAAGATCGATATTAAACCTTGGTTTCTTAACTGAGGGAAAACTAGCTGCTATACTCATCACACCTTCCTCTTGGGGTTCCCAACGGGCTGGTCATCACCACGCACAAGGAAACTTCTGGTGCAATCAACCACGCGCCAGCAGCTAATTTTCTCGCGCCGTTGCCTGGGAGGAAGTAGAAGACTTCTGCGAGGGGAGTTTTTCACACGCACATCCTTTACTTTGTTATTGTTTTGCTTTACTTTATTTATTTTACCTGCATCGTTTTATATCAAAAACCCAAAATTTTAGAATCCTTGGTAGTTGTTTTTACTTGTTTACTTTCGTTTTGCTGAAATGGCCAATCCTGAAAACACCAAGTTGTGTGACTTTACTAGCACAAACAATAGTGATTTTATCTGCACTCCTATTGCACCACCTGCTACTGCTGCAAACTTTTATGAGATTAAGCCTGCTTTGTTGAACCTTGTTATGAAAGAGCAATTTTCTGGTGCTAGTACTGAAGATGCTGCAGCTCATCTCAACAATTTTGTTGAGCTATGTGAGATGCAGAAATATAAGGATGTTGATAGTGATATTATTAAGCTCAAGTTGTTTCCTTTTTCTTTGAGAGGAAAAGCTAAAGATTGGTTGCTGTCTTTGACTAAGAATAGTATTGATTCATGGGCTAAGTGTAAGGATGCTTTTATTGGTAGATACTATCCTCCTGCTAAGATTATATCCTTGCATAGCAATATTATGAAGTTCACTCAGTTTGATAATGAACATGTTGCTCAAGCTTGGGAAAGAATGAAATCTATGATAAAAAATTGCCCCACTCATGGACTGACTACTTGGATGATTATCCAAACTTTTTATGCAGGACTGAATTTTTCTTCGAGGAACCTACTTGATTCAACTGCTGGAGGCACTTTTATGTCCCTTACCTTGGGCGCCGCAACAAAGCTACTTGACAACATGATGGTAAATTATTCCGAATGGCACACCGAGAGAGCTCCACAAGGTAAGAAGGTAAATTCTGTTGAGGAAACCTCTTCCTTGAATGATAAGATTGATACCATTATGGCTATGCTTGCTAATGATAGGACTCATGTTGATCCTAATAATGTTCCTTTGGCCTCTCTGGTTGCTCAAGAAGAGCATGTTGATGTGAATTTCATTAGAAACAATAATTTTGCTGGTAACAATTATAGGCCGTTTCCTTCGAATGGTGATAATAGCTATCTTGGTAGACCTAAAATGCCTAGTGAAGAAAGAATTTTTGAACTTGAAAAGGCTACCAAGAATTTTATGCAGATGCAATATGAGCAGAACAGGGCTTTCACCAAGACTATGGAGGAGCAATCAGCTCTGTTGAGGACTATTAGTCATCAACTTGAAAATTTAAACAAGGCTATTCCTGAATTGCAAGCTAAGGTTTCCAAAGCTGAAACCGATATTTCTTTATTGTCTAATGTGCAATCTTCTTTGGTTAACAGAATGTCCGCTAAGCCTGATCCTTTTGCTACCGCTAATACTATTCAAGTTGGAATTGATGAAAATATTAGATTGTTAGCGGAATTGCATGCCAGGTGGGAAAGAGAAGATGAGATGGCTAGAGAGATGAAGGTATGTACTATTACTACCTCTAATGATGTTGCTCCTAATGCTAGCAATCCTCTTACTTTGATTGGTGTAGAGAAAACTCCCACTCCTTGTGTTAAAAAGCCTAAAACTTCCAAAACTTTTTCTCAAAAGAGTGCTGAAATTTTTCGGAGTGTGAGAGATGATAGCTCTATTTCTTTTAATGATTTTGATGTTGATGGCTGCAATATATCTGAAGTTATTTTGTTCTTGCAAAAGCTTGCTTTGACTCCCAATGCTAGTTCTTTAAATGTTGCTTTTACTAAGCATATTACCAATGCTCTCATAAAAATTAGGGATGAAAAGTTGAAGCAAAAAGCCTCTGTTCCCAAGAAGTTAGAAGATGATTGGGAACCCATCATTGATATGCATGTTAATGGTTATGATTGCCATGCTTTATGTGATCTAGGTGCTAGTATTTCTATCATGCCTAGAAAGATTTATGACATGCTTGATTTACCACCGCTTGAAAAATGTTATTTTAATGTTCCTATTGCTGATGTTGCTAAGAAGAAACCTTTGGGAAGGATTAATGATGTTCTTATTGTGGTTAACAATAACCTTGTTCCCGTTGATTTTCTTGTTATGGACGTTGAATGCCATGCTTCATGTCCTATTATTTTGGGAAGACCTTTTCTTCGAACTGTAGGTGCCATCATTGATATGAGGGAAGGCACCATCAAATATCAATTCCCACTAAAGAAAGGTATGGAACACTTCCCTAGGAAAAGAAAGAAATTACTTTTTGACTCTATTCTTAGAGCAAATTATGAGCTTGATGCTTCATCACTTGATGTTACTTGATTCGCAATTTTCTGCGCCTAGCTCAAAGGCGTTAAAGAAAAGCACTCTTGGGAGATAACCCAATGTTTTCTTTTCAGCACTTTTTATTTTATTTGAGTCTTGGAACTCATTACTACTGTAATGACCGCTCCTTATCTTGTTTATTTTGTTTTTGTGCCAAGAGAAGCCTCTAATTCGAGTGAGGTAAAGATTTGGAGATGTTGCTGTCCTGAAACTGTTTTCGGTTCTACACCGTAAATATTCGTATAAATTCTCTGTTTATCTTTTGGACCTGAGATTTCTTGTGCATATGCCCCAGGTTATATCCAAACTTTTGTTAGTTGAACACTTTTTGATTTGAGCAACAGAAAACCCCTCAAAAATTCGACCTTTGTCAGCTGTTCAGTTTTGACAGATTTCTGCCAATATTTGTGTTTGCCACTTTATCGCTTTCTTTTGAGTTCTTTTGATCACGGAACTTTTTGAGGAGGTTGCTACAGTAGTATTTGCTATATATGTGGTGGTTTTGATTTGAAACCTGAAGCAAAAAGAGGTTGATTATATGTTATGCTTACACTAATGTTGCTAATAGAATTGTGTTTAGTTTTGTATGAAGGAAGTTTTCAAGTGTAGGGATTGGAGAATGATGAGATGAGTTGAAGAATGGACAAAAGCTCAAGCTTGGGGATGCCCATGCATCACCCCAAGAAATATCCAAGAAGTACAAGTGTCAAAGCTTGGGGATGCCCCCGAGGCACCCCTTCTTCACCGGCAAAAATCAGGTCACCTTTCAAAACACTATATTTTTATTGCTTCATGCACTATGTGTTTTTCTTGGAGCGTCAGTTGTTTTAGTTTTCTTAGTTGGTTTAGTTTGTTTGTTTGCTGCAATAAATGGTTGGACCCCAACAAATTTCCTTTGGAGGAGATGTACTCGTTTTCATTTGCAAAGAACGCTCTAGTTTTCACTCTTATTAAAAATCGAGCGTTCTTCTTTTTCTGCTACTGCTTTTGGTTTTCATTTTTGCCTTGATTTGCGTTCAGACCTTGTCATATATTTTCATCAAGGTGTATTTTTGCCTCTGATCTTTATTGGTTTTCATCAAAAGAGGTGTTTATAAAAATTTCAAATGGTGTTGGAAGAGAGAAAAAGCTTTGGGCAAAATAGTGGTACAAGAAGGAGCTTGTGTAGACTGCGGCTTAGGCTTTTTCATGTCATGCTTGATGTCTTTTTGATAGTATGCTTAGTGGTTTTGCTATAGCATGACTTGTCTCAAATAACTGAGATTGCTTAATGAGCCTTTGAAAAAATCATGCGTTGTTTTTATTGTATGGAAGCATTATTTTGGTTTTCTCCTTGATGCTTTATTTGGGTTGACTTGGCGCATGCTCACACATGTTAGACTTTTACAAAGTCGACAATAGCCTTCATGATCATTTAGTTTTTGACTTTTGATGCCATCTTATGCTTCTTTTAATGTCGCTTTGTCGCTTTGCATGATTATGGCCATTACTGCTCTCTTAGTTGGTCGCTCCCAGTCTTTTGCTAGCCCTCGCCTTGTACTGAGTATGAGCTCTACTCGTGCATCCAACTCCTAAAAGCCAAAGTTTTCCAAAGTGTCCACCATACATACCTACTAGCAATTTGCTATTCCAAGTAAATTTGACTTGCTTTTATTTTCTCTTCAAATTAAACTCTTACCAGTATTATGTGAAATTCGGTCAGTAAAGCTCTCACGAACCGGAAGGCACACTTTACTTTTTCCTGTTCTTAAAAATTTGACATTGTGGTCTCTTATGTTGAGTTGTTATGCTTGCAAGTTGTAAGTTGGATTCTAGCCCATCCATGCTGTCATGGGGCAAGCTTTCAACATTACACTTCTTATTTGAGTTGATATCGTGATCTTTTGTTTATGGATGCCCGCGGTGTGAAATGAATTGGGAATCTTGTGGGGATCATGGAGTTTGTATATGTGTTAGGGAAACGCCGGGCCGCCAATCTAAGCCATGCATAATTCATGGTGGAAATTTGCAGCATACCCATGGTGAACATTCGACGACGCATCTCATAATAAAAAGCTAAACAAAAGGCAAATAAAAGAGATGTCGAGGTGTTCATTGTCTGCTTGTCCTGTCATTTTGGTGTGGGCTTGTTCCATGTCATCGGGCACGGAGGTACCCCATTGGCAGTTTTCAATGATATGCATATATTTACAATGACAAGAGCCTTGCTTGGGACTCTAAGTAAAGTAGCATGAGGTTTGGGTACTCGTATTCACGGGGCACGAGGTTTTCAGCTTATGATTTGTCAAGCATATGCATCATAATTGTTCTCGCATTAACTTTAACCATTCAAGATGCTTATGATGGGGGCAATGAGAGCTCAAAGCCGGTAAGTACCATAATTTTTGAAGGTTATCAAACTTGCAATCACTGCTTCCCTCTGCGAAGGGCCTTTTTTCTACTTTTATGTTGAGTCACCACCTTCTTTCTTTATGCACCATTAAGAGAGCATAGTTGTCATTCTTAGTGTGATATGCATTGTCCCAAAGTTCATTGATTGACTCATATTGTTGGTTTCACTTGTTCTTAAATTATTTGTATCTAGTCGCCCTCTTAAACTTGAAGGTGTCCTATGCATTTATGTTTTGCTCTCTTTGAAGGACAAGCTGAAAACCATTTGTATGTTTTTCCTTATGATTTGAACACACGTTTGACTTTCATTGTTTCATTTTCATGATCTTTTGTTTGTGTTCATTTACATGTTTACAACATGGTTGCTAAGTTTCTTATTGTCAAGATTATATCTTCATGCCCATGTTGTAAGTTCTTATGATCCCAGCTCACAAATGCTTACATATATGATCAAGATTGTGTAGGTGCATGTCACATGAAAAATTATTTCTTTGTTATCACTTACCTACTCGAGGACGAGCAGGAGTTAAGCTTGGGGATGCTTGATACGTCTCCAACGTATCTATAATTTTTGATGCTCCATGCTTGTTTTTACACCATTTGCCTATTGTTTCGTTACACTTCGTGGCACTTTTATGCATTTTCCGGAACTAACCTATTAACGAGTTGCCACAGTGCCAGTTCCCTGTTTTCTGCTGTTTTTGTGTTTTTCAGAAGTGATACACAGGAAATATTCTCGGAATTGGACGAAACAAGTTCCTGAAGTCTTATTTTACCCGGAAGCTTCCAGAGATCCGAAGGAGAGTAGGAGGGGGGCCACACGGGCCCCACACGCAGGGGTGGCGCGGCCAGGCCCCTGGCCGCGCGGGCCCCGCGTGAGGGAGCCTGGCTCCACCTCTGACATCGCCCCTTCGCCTATAAAGACCCCCCGACGGAAAAAACCTAAGTACCCGATCACTTTTCTAGAACACATCGCGATCCGCCGCCGCCGTCGACCCGAAGATCGGGAGGGTCCAGGAGCTCTTCCCGGTGCCCTGCCGGAGAGGGGAATCGCCACCGGAGGTCTTCTTCATCGCCATGCTTGCCTCCGGAGCGATGAGTGAGTAGTCTACCTTGGACTATGGGTCCATAGCAGTAGCTAGATGGTTGTCTTCTCCACCATGTGCTTCATGTTTAGATCTCATGAGCTGCCCTACATGATTGAGATCACTGTTATGTAATTCTACATGTTTGGTTTGTTGGGATCCGATGAATATTGGTGTTTATGATTGAGTTGCTGTACTGAATATTATCTTTTGTTATCTCTATGTTGTTTATGATCTTGCATGCTCTCCGTTGTTAGTAGCTATCTTGGCCGAGTAGTTGCTAGTGACTCCAAGAGGGGGTATTTATGCTCGATAGTGGGTTCATGCCTCTATTTAACCTGGGGGAGTGACAGAAACCTCTAAGGTTGCAGATGGGCTGTTGCTACTAGGGAGAAAACAACATTCATATGCTCAAGGGCATATGCTTTGTTTACATTACACACTTTGCTTAATGCAATTATCTGTTGTTCGCAACTTAATACTACTGGGGTGTTCGGATTGATATCCCCGGGAGTGGATTATTAGTCATAGATGCAGTCGGATGGCGGTCTATGTATTTTGTTGTAATGCCCAGAGTAAATCTCATAGTGATCTTCTTGACATATCACATTTATCTTTATTCTATCAATTGCCCAACTGTAATTTGTTTACCCAGCATGTGTTATTTTATCTATGGAGAGACACCACTAGTGAACTATGGACCCCGGTCCTATTTACATCATATTGCTATCACCTGTTTACTTTACTCGTACTGTTTACTTTACTCGCATACTTTACTGTTTTCCACTCGATACACTCATAACCTTTGTTTCAAGCAAACCGGTGAGATTGACAACCTCATCGTAAGTTGGGAACAAAGTACTTGGTTGTGTGTGTGCAGGTTCCGCGTTGCTACTGGCCGAAGACGAGTCAACAAGTGCGCCCTTGTTGGAGTGCTATTAAGCCAGTCTGCATCACCTTCAGTCGTTTGTCTCTCCTCTCCAAGATCGATATTAAACCTTGGTTTCTTAACTGAGGGAAAACTAGCTGCTATACTCATCACACCTTCCTCTTGGGGTTCCCAACGGGCTGGTCATCACCACGCACAAGGAAACTTCTGGTGCAATCAACCACGCGCCAGCAGTTACACAAGAAATATTCTCGAAATTGGAAGAAACAAAAGCCAAACATCCAGAAATTGACCAAAGCTTCCAGAGAATCGAAGAGGACGGAGTGGGGCCAGGAGGGGCCCACACAACAGGGCGGCGCGGCCCAGGGCTAGGCCGCGCCCCCTATGTGTGTGGCCGCCTCGGTCCACTTCTGACGATGCCCCTTCGCCTATAAGGACCCCCCGACGGGAAAAACCTAAGTACCCGATCACTTTTCCAGAAACACATCGCGATCCGCCGCCATCGTCGACCCGAGATCGGGAGGGTCCAGAAGCTCTTCCCGGCACCCTGCCGGAGAGGGGAATCGCCACCGGAGGTCTTCTTCATCGCCATGCTTGCCTCCGGCGCGATGAGTGAGTAGTCTACCTTGGACTATGGGTCCATAGCAGTAGCTAGTTGGTTGTCTTCTCCACCATGTGCTTCATGTTTAGATCTCGTGAGCTGCTTTACATGATCGAGATCACCGTTATGTAATTCTACATGTTGTGTTTGTTGGGATCCGATGAATATTGGTGTTATGATTGAGTTGATGTACTGAATATTATCTTATGTTATCTCTATGTTGTTTATGATCTTGCATGCTCTCCGTTGTTAGTAGCTATCTTGGCCGAGTAGATACTAGTGACTCCAAGAGGGGGTATTTATGCTCGATAGTTGGGTTCATGCCTCTATTTAATCTGGGGGAGTGACAGAAACCTCTAAGGTTGTAGATGTGCTATTGCCACTAGGGAGAAAACAACATTCATATGCTCAAGGGCATATGCTTTGTTTACATTACATACTTTGCTTAATGCAGTTATCTGTTGTTCGCAACTTAATACTTGTGGAGTTCTCGGATTGATTCGCCACAAGTGGATTATTAGTCATAGATGCAGTTGGATGGCGGTCTATGTATCTTGTTGTAATGCCCAGAGTAAATCTCATAGTGATCCTCTCGACATATCACGTTGTCTTTATTCTATCAATTGCTCAACTGTAATTTGTTTACCCAGCATGTGTTATTTTATCTTATGGAGAGACACCACTAGTGAATTGTGGACCCCGGTTCTATTTCCATTATATTGCTATCACCTGTTTACTTTACTTGCACTGTTTATATTACTCGCATATTACTATTGCTTTCCACTCGATACGCTCATATCCTTTGTTTCAAGCAAACCGGTGAGATTGACAACCTCATCGTAAGTTGGAAACAAAGTATTTGGTTGTGTTGTGTGCAGGTTCCACATTGCTACTAGTTGAAGACGCGCTAACAAGTTATCATTAACGACGCCCTTGTTGGAGTGTCACTAGGCTAGCAAGCATCACCTTCTGGAGTATTGCCTTTTTCCTACCGGACGATTAAACCTTGGTTTTGTAAAGTATATTCATCAAACCTTCTCTTGGGGTTTCCAACTGGCCGGTCATTTACTTCATCAACTACACGCCATCAAACGCAATCAAGTTTTCTGGCACCATTCATCACCGCGCCACCAATGACCGGTGCAGACTAGCATGCGCAAGGGCATGAATGCTTGACGACACGCGTAGCGAGGGCGAAGCATCGGCGGCGTACCAATGTTGGAGATGACGGGCTACTGGGGTCGATGATAGGTGGGCCACGGGAGGACAATAGAAGGCACGCGTGGATGCGTGCGTGATTACTGGGATGATGGCGCCAGAAAAGAGTTGGTGCCTAGTTGAATGTCCAGCCCGTTGGGAACCCCAAGAGGAAGGTGTGATGAATACAGCAGCAAGATTTTCCCTCAGTTAAGAAACCAAGGTTTATCGTTCTTGGAGAGGAGAGACAAACGACTAAAGGTGATGCTTGCTAGCTTGCGACAGCTTCAGACAATTTATATATGGCGCCTCGTCCAAGCTTTGCTTGCTAGCTGCAATGCGGAACCTGCACACACACAACCAAGTACTTTGCTCCCAACTTGCGATGAGGTTGTCAATCTCACCGGTTTGCTTGAACCAAAGGTTATGAGTGTATCGAGTGGAAAACAGTAGAGTATGCAAATAAAGTGAACAGTGCGAGTAAAGTAAACAGGTGATAGCAATATGATGGAAATAGGACTAGGATCTACAGTTCACTAGTGGTGTCTCTCCATAGATAAATAACACATGCTGGGTAAACAAATTACAGTTGGGCAATTGACAGAATAAAGATAAACGTGATATGTCAAGAAGATCACTATGAGATTTACTCTGGGCATTACAACAAAATACATAGACCGCCATCCAACTGCATCTATGACTAATAATCCACTCCCGGGGATATCAATCCGAACACCCCATGAGTATTAAGTTGCGAACAACAGATAATTTCATTAAGCAAAGTGTGTAATGTAAACAAAGCATATGCCCTTGAGCATATGAATGTTGTTTTCTCCCTAGTAGCAACAGCACATCTACAACCTTAGAGGTTTCTGTCACTCCCCCAGGTTAAGCAGAGGCATGAACCCACTATCGAGCATAAATACCCCCTCTTGGAGTCACTAGCAACTACTCGGCCAAGATAGCTACTAACAACGAAGAGCATGCAAGATCATAAACAACATAGAGATAACATAAGATGATATTCAGTACAACAACTCAATCATAAACACCAATATTCATCGGATCCCAACAAACCAAACATGTAGAATTACATAACGGTGATCTCAATCATGTAGGGCAGCTCATGAGATCTAAACATGAAGCACATGGTGGAGAAGACAACCATCTAGCTACTGCTATGGACCCATAGTCCAAGGTAGACTACTCACTCATCGCTCCGGAGTCAAGCATGGCGATGAAGAAGACCTCCGGTGGCGATTCCCCTCTCCGGCAGGGCACCGGGAAGAGCTTCTGGACCCTCCCGATCTTCGGGTCGACGGCGATGGTGGATCGCGATGTGTTCTGGAAAAGTGATCGGGTACTTAGATTTTTTCCGTCGAGGGGTCTTTATAGGCGAAGGGGCGATGTCAGAGGAGGAGCCAGGCGCCCTCACGCGGGGTCCGCGCGGCCAGGGGCCTGGCCGCGCCACCCCTGCGTGTGGGGCCCTGGTGGCCCCCCTCCTACTCTCCTTCAGATCTCTGGAAGCTTCCGGGTAAAATAAGACTTCAGGAACTTGTTTCGTCCAATTCCGAGACTATTTCCTGTGTATCACTTCTGAAACACAAAAACAGCAGAAAACAGGAAACTGGCACTGTGGCAACTCGTTAATAGGTTAGTTCCGGAAAATGCATAAAAGTGCCACTAACTGTAACGAAACAATAGGCAAATGGTGTAAAAACAAGCATGGAGTATCAAAAATTATAGATACGTTGGAGACGTATCAGTGAGCGGCAAAATGTCCTCGCTGTATGCGGTGACGCATTTGCGGTGCAAATTTAAGCACGATTTGCATTGAGAAGAACAGGTCCGCGTGTCCGCCATATGGTAGCCACATGCAAGTGGCCAAGCAATCCATTAACATGATCTTCTTCTGTGGCTATGGTCAGTTGAGTAGGTGCTCAATTTAGCCACATAATAGTAGATTCAGCACATGGGAGGCCACATGCCTAACAATCACCACTAACTAGTGGATTGCTTGACCCTTTATTACAATGACATGTGGGCCTTGTCATTGAATAAAATGGCCACCGCCACACACGACCACAAACAACCATAGAAGATCCTAGTAGTGGATTGCTTGGGAGGACTAAGTGGGACAACATACGTCAGCCCGGCCCGCTGGGGCCACTCCTGACCCAAACAGACAAGGGAGAGGACAACACCCATTTTGTGTATGCCGCACGACACAAACGGTCTGAACCGGACATGATTTAGGGCTGAAATGTGTCAGGCCATTGAAGATGTCCTTATGCCTTGTTTTGTAGCAGTGTTTTGACAGGTTTACAGTGTTTTGTCTGGGCCAAACCTAGATTCCTAGAAATCTCAACTAGGCCATTTTGTACCTCGGGTTTGAATGGGCCAGCCCTAGCAATCCACGCCAAAACTCTTCGATCCCGGTGAAAAAGGAAACGCTACCCTTGCTTGCGTTTTGGACTACCGCTAAAGAAAGCTCGCTCCAGCCACCGAGTTTTGAAAGAAAGGGTTGAAAGGAATTAGCCAGGTAGAGGTTTTGAGGGGATTAGGTGAGGAGATTGGTTTCACCCAATCTCTGTGGGGATTGACCTAATAAATCCCTACAAAACACTACTATAAAACAAGGCCCTAGAGAGCTGACACTCGCGACTTCCCAAAAAAAAGAAGAGTTGACACTCACGCGAGCGATGCGAGAGTCAAAATGCGTGCAACGCGTTGAATTCAACAAAAAATATATGTTAATATGACCCTGGGGCAAATTTCAGCATAGAATAGACCTAACCTAATCTAATTTTACAAAATAACCCCTTTAATTAATGTGTGTCCCATCGTGCTACCCTTAACGGTGTAGCGCCCTTGACAATGAGGGAATCCTCTTACCTCCGTGGCACTACAGATACATAGGTAGGTCTCAGACACAAGTAGCATCACCATGTAAGGCTTCACACAGCAGACGACAGTGCCTATGCTACCCTCTTAATGTGTCGGTCCATTATCGCACCGCACCGAGCAGTCTTGGGTGGGGAATTTTAGTCCGACCTCGAAAGGTGAGTGACTCTGCGACCTTCTTATAAGGACAAGCGTGAGAGAGACCGCCAAACTCCTCTCAGTACATAACACACAATGTCGGCCGCTCCCTCAGTTGACCTGCGGGCAGGGTTTCTTTTTTGCTCAGTATGAGAGGATAGCGCCATTGAGAATGGTGCTACCCTTGACAGTGTGAAGCCGCTCGTATTGGCGCTACCCTAATAGCAGTTTGGTAACAAAGACTAATAACAGCGCATCAAGCTAGCATCCTCGAATATTTGGCTAAGTCTAAGCAGGGTAGCGCCGTTGTGCAAGGGGCTACCACAACCACTGGCAGATCTAGCACAACATGTCAGAGTGGTCCAATAGTTTAACTTTTCATTGAATTATATTTATTTTTCAGTTTTCTTTATAATATATAGGCTACATAGAAATTACAGGGTAGTCCATGCATCACCCTGACCACCCTTTAGATCTGCCATTGGCCCGTCTGAAGCTGTATCTCATGGCCCTACCTAAAAAAAGCCCACCCACAAAAACTAGGAGTCCATGTCTAGCGGTCCCCAGTCACCATTGTGGCCATGGGGCAGAGATAGACAAGCGGTCATAGTTTGTATTGAGAGAAGCTCGAGGTCCTCACTCCCTTATAAGCAGGTCAAAATCCTCCTAAAGTTTAGAGGTAGGACTAAAAAGTCCCACTCAGAACTGCATGGTGCAGCATAATAATGGGCTGGCCTATTAAGAGGTAATGTTGGGCTGAAATACGCTATAGTCTAGTGTGTGCTTGCGTGGTGGCGTTACTTGCTTCTAAGGCCGACCTATGGGTCGCACAGTGCCATGGAAGCATGAGGGTAGCTCCGTGAAGACATGCGCTACTCAAAATAGTTATTTCTGGATGTACTAATGCTAACCACGTCAGCCCATAAGCCTCTTCCGTAAATAAATTGCTCGTAAGTGTAGCATTTCTCTTTGGGAAATAGTTTCAAATTAGATCGATTTTGTGCTGAAGTTTGCTTCGAGGGTCAATTTTGTCGGTTTTATCGCGCAACGCAACGCAAAAGCCTCTGACCTTGACCGCCCGTGTGTCATGCAAGTTTTACTCAGAATTGATTTGCTACTTCGTCCCGTTCAAGTCTAGCCTAGGGTTCCTACTCTCTACTCATGTACGTATAAAGGTCCACGGGAACGCCGCAGCCTCATCCAGAATCCCAAAATCTAATAGGCTGTTATGGCAAGCCGGGCGTGACACACAACCCAGACAAACCACTACTTGCTTCTGTGAATAACTTGAGGATAGTTTCAACCAATAGATGCAGCGGAAAATATAAACACAAACACAATGCACAAGTGACATAAGGAATTACGTGGAAAACCTCCTCAAGGTGAGGAGGGAAAAACCACGGGTGTGGATGATATGTCTCAAACGTATCTATAATTTTTGATGCTCCATGCTTATTTATACACCATTTTCTTTGTGTTTTGTTACACTTCGTGGCGTTTTTATGCATTTTCTGGAACTAACATACTAATGAGACGCCACAGTGTCAGTTCCCTGTTTTTTGCTATTTTTGTGTTTCAGAAAAGCTACACAGGAAATATTTTTAGAATTGGAAGAAACAAAAGCCGAACCTCCTATTTTTACCGAAGCTTCGCAAAGTCCGAAGATGAGATGGAGGGGGCCCAGGGGCCGGCCACACCCTAGGGTGTTGCGGCCTAGGCCTGGCCCGCGCCACCAGGGGGTGAGGCCGCCTGGTCCACCTCCTGACGCCGCCCTTCTGCCTATATATACCCCTCGACGAGAAAAACCTAAACCCCCAATCAATTTTCCACGAAACCTATTGCAAGCCACCGTCATCGTCGACGCGAGATTGGGAGGGTCCAGAAGCTCTTCCCGGCACCCTGCCGGAGAGGGGAATCTCTACCGAAGGCCTTCTTCATCACCATGGTCGGCCCTGGAGTGATGTGTGAGTAGTCTACCTTGGACTACGGGTCCATAGCAGTATCTAGATGGTCGTCTCCTCTACCATGTGCTTCATGTTTAGATCTTGTGAGCTGCCTTACATGATCAGGATCATCTTTGTGTAATTCTACATGTTGTCTTTGTTGGGATCCGATGAGTATTGGTACTATGTCAAGTTGATGTGCTGAATTATTATCTTTATGTTATCTCTATGTTGTTTATGATATTGCATGCTCTCCGTTGCTAGTAGATATCTTGGCTAAGTAGATGCTAGTGACTCCAAGAGGGAGTATTTATGCTCGATAGTTGGGTTCATGCCTCTAGTAATCTGGGAGAGTGACAGAAACCTCTAAGGTTGTAGATGTGTTGTTGCCACTAGGGAGAAAACAACATTCTTGTGTTGAAGGACATTTGCATTGTTTACATTACGCACTTTGCTTAAGGCAATAATCTGTTGTTCGCAACTTAATACCCGATGGTTGCTCGGATGACATCCGGAGGGTGGATTATTAGTCATAGATGCAGTTGGATTACGGTCTATGTATTTTGTCGTAATGCCCAGAGTGAATCTCATAGTGATCCTCATGACATATGTATGTTATCTTTATTCTATCAATTGCCCAACTGTAATTTGTTTACCCAGCATATTGTTATTTATCTTATAGAGAGACACCACTAGTGAACTGTGGACCCCGGTCCAATTCTTTTACATTGCTATTACCGTTTTACTTTTACTCACATTATTACATTCTCACATACTACTAACTTTTACCACTCGATATGCTTAATCCTTTGTTTATAGCAAACCGGTGAGATTGACAACCTCATCGTAAGTTGGGGCAAAGTACTTGGTTGTGTTGTGTGCAGGTTCCACGTTGCTGCTAGTGAAAAGCTGCGCACTAGCAGTTATCTAGCGCCATTGTCTAGAGTGTCGCAAAGCTAGCGTGCATCAACCTTCAGAAGTGTGGTTCTTTCTCCTACTGGTTTGATAACCTTGGTTTCACAACTGAGGGAAAACTTGTTGTTGTGCTCATCATACCTTCCTCTTGGGGTTCCCAACGGGGTGTAATCTACACGCCATCAAACATTTTTTCTGGCGCCGTTGCCGAGGAGAAAGAAGATTTCTGCAAGGGGAGTCTCTCACTTCCAACCTTTTACTTTGTTATTGTTTTGCTTTATTTTATTTTTGCTTGCATCGTTTTATCAAAAATACAAGAAATATAGTTCCCTTATAGTTGTTACTTTTACTTGCTTGCTTTTAGCTTTGCTAGCATGGGTACTCCTGAGAACACCAAGTTGTGTGATTTTACTAGCACCAAAAAACAATGATTTTATCTGCACTCCTATTGTGCCACCTGCTCGTGAGGCAAATTTTTATGAGATCAAACCTGCTTTGTTGAATCTTGTTATGAAAGAGCAATTTTCCGGTGCTAGTTCTGATGATGCTCAAGCTCATCTCAACAATTTTGTTGAGCTATGTGAGATGCAAAAGTATAAGGATGTAGATGGTGCTATTATTAAGCTTAAGTTGTTTCCTTTCTCTTTAAGAGGAAGAGCTAAGGATTGGTTGCTACCTTTGCCTAGAAATAGTATTGATTCTTGGGATAAGTGTAAGGATGCTTTTATTGGAAAATACTATCCTCCTGCTAAGATTATAGCTTTGCGAAGTGATATTATGAAGTTTAGATAGTTTGAAATGAACATGTTGCTCAAGCTTGGGAAAGAATGAAATCTATGATAAAGCATTGTCCAACTCATGGACTGACTACTTGGATGATTATCCAAAAAAATTATCCAGGACTGAATTTTTCTTCAAGAAACCTATTGGATTCAGCTGCTGGAGGTACTTTTATGTCCATTACCTTGGGCGCCGCAACAAAGCTTCTTGATAATATGATGGAAAAAAATTCTGAGTGGCACACCGAGAGAGCTCCACAAGGTAAGAAGGTAAATTCTGTTGAGGAAACCTCTTCCTTGAGTGATAAGATTGATGCTATTATGCTTATGCTTTCTAATGATAGAGCTCATGTTGATCCTAATAATGTTCCTTTAGCCTCTTTGGTTGCTCAAGAAGAGCATGTTGATGTAAACTTCATTAGAAATAATAATTTCAACAACAGTGCTTGTAGGAACAATTTTGCTAGCAACAATTATAGGCCGTATCCTTCTACCAATGGTAATGGTTATGGTAACTCTTATGGTAATTCCTCCAACAACACTAGGGGTGCGCCCTCCGAGCTTGAGGTCATGCTCAAGGACCTCATCGGTAAGCAAACTGCTTTTAACAGGTCTGTTGAGGAAAAGTTGGGTAAAATTGATATCCTTGCTTCTAAAGTTGATAGCCTTGCTCTTGATGTTGAACTTCTGAAACTAAAAGTGTTGCCTAATGATGTGAAAGAAAGCAATACTTTTGCTGCTACTAATGCCATTCAAGTTAGAATTGATGAAAATGTTAGGATGTTAGCAGAATTGCATGCCAGGTGGGAAAGAGAAGATGAGATGGCTAGAAAGATGAAGCTATGTACTATTACCACCTCTAATGATGTTGTTTCAAATGCTAGCAATCCTCTTACTTTGATCGGTGTAGAGAAAACTCCTACTCCTTGTGCGAAAAAGCCCAAAACTACAAAAACTTTTTCTACAAAAAGTGCTGAAATTTTTCGGAGTATGGGAGATGATAGCTCTATTTATTTTAATGATTTTGATGTTGATGGCTGCAACATATCTGAAGTTATATTGTTCTTGCAAAAGCTTGCTTTGAGTCCTAATGCTAGTGCTATGAATGTTGCTTTTACAAAGCATATTACAAATGCTCTCATGAAAATTAGGGAAGAAAAGTTAAAACAAAAGGTTTCTATTCCCAAGAAGCTAGAAGATGGTTGGGAGCCCATCATTGATATGAATGTGCATGATTTTGATTTCCATGCTTTATGTGATCTAGGTGCTAGTATTTCTATTATGCCTAGAAAGATTTATGATATGCTTGGTTTATCACCACTTGAAAAGTGTTATTTTGATGTTCCTCTTGCTGATGTTGCTAAGAACAAACCTTTGGGAAGGATTAATGATGTTCTTATTATGGTTAACAATAACCTGTTCCCGTTAACTTTTTTGTTATGGATGTTGAATGCAATGCTTCATGTCCTATTATTTTGGGAAGACCTTTTCTTCGAACTGTAGGTGCCATCATTGATATGAAGGAAGGCACCATTAAATATCAATTTCCACTCAAGAAAGGTATGGAACACTTTCCTAGAAATAGGAAGAAATTACTTTTTGACTCTATTCTTAGAGCAAATTATGAACTTGATGCTTCATCGCTTGATATTACTTGATTTCCACTTTCTGTGCCTAGCTCAAAGGCGTTAAAGAAAAGCACTCTTGGGAGATAACCCAATGTTTTCTTTTCATTACTTTTTCTTTTATTTGAGTCTTGGAAGTTATTACTACTGTAATGACCTCTCCTTATCATTTTTATTTCGTTTTTGTGCCAAGAAGAACCTCTAATTTGAGGGAGGTAAGATTTAGGGAAGTTGCTGTTCTGAAACAGATTTATGTGCTGCACCGTAAAAATTCGTGAAACTTCTTAGAATATCTTTTTTATCTGATATTTCTTGTGCATATGCCCCAGGTTATATCCAAACTTTCATTAGTTTTTCACTTTTCTATTTGAGCAACAGAATGTCCTCGAAAAAATCGATCTTTGTCAGCTGTTCTGTTTTGACAGATTCTGCCACTATTTTTGTTTGCCTCTCGATCGCTTTCTTTTTGAGTTCTTTTGATCACGGAACTTTTGAGGAAGTTGCTACAGTAGCTTATGCTTTAATGGTTGGTATATTTGAGTTTGAAACTGAACCAAAAAAGGGTAGATTTACTATCATGTTTATGCTAATGTTGCTAATAGAATTGTATGAAGTTTTGTATGAAGGAAGTTTTCAAGTGTAGGGAATGGAGAGTGATGAGATGAGATGAAGTATGGACAAAAGCTCAAGCTTGGGGATGCCCATGTCACCCCAAGAAATATCCAATAGGTACAAGCGTCAAAGCTTGGGGATGCCCCCGAGGCACCCCTTCTTCATCAGCAAAAATCAGGTCACCTTTCAACACACTGTATTTTTATTGCTTCATATTCTATGCGTTTTTCTTGGAGCGTATTTACTTTTTCTTTCAGTTTTCTTTTGTTTTGTTTGCTGCAATAAATGGTTGGACCCAACAAATTCTTTTGGAAAAGGCATACTTTGTTTTTCATTGCCAAGAACACTCTAGTTTTCACTCTTATCGTTCAACGAGTGTTCTCTTTTTCTAGAACTGCGTTTATTTTTTGTTTTTTGCCTTGATTTTTGTTTAGATCTTATTTTATATTTGCATCAAGGTGTATTTAGACTTCTGGTCTATGTTGGTTTTCATCAAAAGAGTTGTTTCAAAAAAGATTTGAATGGTGTTGGAAAAGAGAAAAAAAAATTCATGCCTATAGTGGTACAAATGGGAGCTTGTTTAGACTGCGGCTTAAACTTTTGCATGTCATGCTTGATGTCGTTTGATAGTATGCTTAGTAGTTTTTGTTGTAGAATGACTTGTCTCAAATGACTGAGATTGCTTAATGAGCCTTTGAAAAAATCATGCGTTGTTTTTATCATATTAGAGCATGTTATTGTGGTTTTCTCCTTTGATGCTTTATTTGGGTTGACTTGGCGCATGCTTACAACATGTTTGACTCTAACTAAGTCGCCATAAGCCTCTATGATCATTTGGTTTTTGACTTGTGATACCACTTTATGCTTCGGTTAATGATTTTTTATCGCTATGCATGATTATGGCCGTTATTGCTCTCTTAGTTGGTCGCTCCCAGTCTTTTGCTAGCCTTCATTTTGTACTGAGTATGAGCTCTACTCATGCATCCAACTCCCAAAAGCCAAGTTTTCCAATGTGTCCACTATAAATTCCTATGCATGGTATTTGCAAGCCATTCCAAGTAAATTTTCATGTGCTACCTTTCAAAAAACCTTCAAAATACTTCTCATTTTGTGACACTGTTTTCAGCTCATGGGGACGTAGTGGTCGGATTTGCCATCTTCCTTATTGTTTTATTCCAAAAAGGAAAAAAAGAAAATAAAGAAAATAAAAAGGCACTCCTCCATGGTATGTGAAAGTCTGTGGGCACCCGATGAAATCGGTTAGCCATGGTTTGTGAAAGGAAAAGTGGGGAGGAGTGCCAAGCTTTATAAAAGAGCACCAAAGTGCCAATCTCTCGCTCAAAAACTTGCTTTGTATGGAAGATAGTAAGAACCCCATTGCCAGTCGTTGACAAAGATAACCACCTCTCAAAACCAATTTTTATCTCTCTGTTTTACAAATGAAAAGCTCTAGCACATGTTTAATCACTGCTTCCCTCTGTGAAGGGCCTTTCTTTTACTTTTATGTTAAGTCTCCACCTTCTACCTTTATGCACCGTCTAAGAGAGCATAGTTGCCATTCTGAGTTTAATGTGCATAGTCCCAAAGTTTATCATTGATTGATTCATGATTATGGTTTTGCTTGTTCTTAAATTATTTGTATCTAGTCGCCCTCTTAAACTTGAAGGTGTCCTATGCATTTATGTTTTGTTATTCCATGAGGGACAAGCTGAAAACCACTTTGCTATGTTTTCCTATATGATTTAAATACACACTTGACTTTCAATGTTTCATTACTCATGATCTTTTGTTTGTGTTACTTTTCATGTTATAACATGGTTGCTAAGTTTTTATTGTCAAGATTATGTCTCTTATGCCCAAGTTTTAAGTACTTTGATCTCAGCACTCAATGCTTTACATCGTTGATCAAGATTATGATGGTGCATGTCACCTCAAAAATTATTCTTTTGTTATCACTTACCTACTCGAGGACGAGCAGGAGTTAAGCTTGGGGATGCTTGATACGTCTCAAACGTATCTATAATTTTTGATGCTCCATGCTTGTTTATACACCATTTTCTTTGTGTTTTGTTACACTTCGTGGCGTTTTTATGCATTTTCCGGAACTAACCTTCTAATGAGACGCCGCAGTGCCAGTTTCCTGTTTTCTACTGTTTTTGTGTTTTAGAAAAGCTACACAGGAAATATTCTCAGAATTGGACGAAACAAAAGACGAACCTCCTATTTTTACCGAAGCTTCACGAAGTCTGAAGATGAGACGGACGGGGGCCAGGGGCCGGCCACACCCTAGGGTGGCACGGCCTAGGCCTAGCCCGCGCCACCAGGGGGTGAGGCCGCCTGGTGCACCTCCTAACGCCGCCCTTTCGCCTATATATTCCTCTCGACAGGAAAAACCTAAACCCCCGATCAATTTTCCACCAAACCTACTGCAAGCCGCCGCCATCATCGATGCGAGATCGGGAGGGTCCAGAAGCTCTTCCCGGCACCCTGCCAGAGAGAGGAATACCTGTCGGAGGCCTTCTTCATCACCATGGTCGCCTCCAGGAGTGATGTGTGAGTAGTCTATCTTGGACTAAAGGTCCATAGCAGTAGCTAGATGGTCGTCTCCTCCACCATGTGCTTCATGTTTAGATATTGTGAGCTTCCTTACATGATCAAGATCATCTTTGTGTAATTCTACATGTTGTGTTTGTTGGGATCCGATGAGTTGGTACTATGTCAAGTTGATGTGCTGAATTATTATCTTTATGTTATCTCTATGTTGTTTATGATCTTGCATGCTCTCCGTTGATAGCAGATATCTTGGCTGAGTAGATGCTAGTGACTCCAAGAGGGAGTATTCATGCTCGATAGTTGGGTTCATGCCTCTAGTAATTTGGGGGAGTGACAAAAACCTCTAAGGTTGTAGATGTGTTGTTGCCACTAGGGAGAAAACAAAATTCTTGTTTTCAAGGACATTTGTATTGTTTACATTACGCACTTTGCTTAAGGCGATAATCTGTTGTTCGCAACTTAATACCCGATGGTTGCTCGGACGACATCCGAAGGGTAGATTATTAGTCATAGATGCAGTTGGATTAAGGTCTATGTATTTTGTCGTAATGCCCAGAGTGAATCTCATAGTGATCCTCATAACATATATACGTTATCTTTATTCTATCAATTGCCCAACTGTAATTTGTTTACCCAGCATGTTGTTATTTATCTTATGGATAGACACCACTAGTGAACTGTGGATCCCGGTCCAATTCCTTTACATTGCTATTACCGTTTTACTTTTACTCGCATTATTATATTCTCGCATACTATTACCTTTTACCACTCGATACGCTTAATCCTTTGTTTACAGCAAACCGGTGAGATTGACAACCTCATCGTAAGTTGGGGCAAAGTACTTGGTTGTGTTGTGTGCAGGTTCCACGTTGCTGCTTGTGAAAAGCCGCGCACCTGCAGTTATCTGGCGCCATTGTCTGGAGTGTCGCAAAGCTAGCGTGCATCAACCTTCGGAAGTGTGGTTCTTTCTCCTACTGGTTCGATAACCTTGGTTTCACAACTGAGGGGAAACTTGTTGCTGTGCTCATCATACCTTCCTCTTGGGGTTCCCAACGGGGTGTAATCTACACGCCATCAGTGGACCAACCGGTCCATGCAAGCTTCACTATGAGAAACCTTGGTACAGAGTCTCTCTAGAACCTTTAGATATTACAACACACTTCTCCTCGTTGTCCACCGGCAACACCAACAACAACCACAGGAGCTAAGATACAACAAAGCAGAGATATCACAGTTTTTGTCCTCTTCAGTAATCAGCAAACTACTCTCAAACCGCAGATTCAAACAGCACGAAACTTGGTAGACAAGTAGACATATGAGTTCCCAATATACTGACCAAAAATCAGCTCAATCGGACACCGTTTGCCTACCCAAACTGTTCATCTCCCAAAACTGCTCTGTGCTGAAACTGCAGCAGTCCGAAATAACAAAACTGCTCTCAAATCTGAATCTCTAACTGTGTGACCGGATTGAAGCACTCAAAGTAAGGAACAAGCTTACCAAGTTTGGAGCCAATCCAAGCAAGTTTGAGCCTCCAAACACCAGCTTGAAGATAGACCGGTCAGAACTTAGAAATCTGGACAGATTCACCTCTTCTTCTTCTTCCCCTCTTCTCACTTGGTTGTGGTGTTCTAGTGTGTTCTCTCACCCTCTCACAGCAGCAGCCACGTTTTTGGCTTGCTCTTGCTTGTCTCTCTCACAGCCACCAAAGTGGCTAGGGTTTTCTCCTTTATACCTCTCAAGGAGGCACCTAATCCGTTGGATGCGAACCTCGATCAACGGTTGATACGTGTTAGACTTCTTGGGCTGATGTTGGGCTGCCAACACACCTCTATGTGGAGGGACATGGCCCAACAAACTCCCCCTCCCGACATCATGGAGGGTCTCACTGCCTACCGACAGTCATGCCGGCGAGTTGATGGCATACATCGAGCTATGCTCTTGTCACCACCTTGGTCAACATATCAGCACCATTGTCATCTGTGTGCATCTTCTCAAGTTGCAGTTGTTTGGAACTCAGCACGTTTCGAATCCAATGGTAGCGTACCTCAATATGCTTTGACCTTGAAAGAAAACTTGCATTCTTACTTAGGTGAATAGCACTTTGGTTGTCACAAAATAGCACATACTTGTCTTGCTTAAACCCAAGCTCACAAGCCAATCTTTTCAGCACAATAGCTCTTTGCTCGCCTCTGTTACTGCGATGAACTCGGCCTCAGTTGTGTTCAAAGCCACACACTTTTGCAACCTACTTTGCCATGACACTATCCCCCCTGAATGGGTAACCAAATAACCTGAAGTAGACTTTCTGCCATCAATATCTCCAGCCAAATCTGAATCTGAATATGCAATCAGCTTAGCCTCATTGCCACCAAAACAGAGCTTCATATTGGTGCTGCCCCAGAGATACCTCAAGATCCACTTCACGGCTTCCCAATGTGGTCTTCCTGGATTAGACATAAATCTGCTCACAGTACTAACCGCTTGAGCAATGTCAGGCCATGTGCATACCATAGCATACATCAAACTCCCAACCGCTGAGGCATAAGGAACATTCTGCATTTCCTTTTCTGTCTTTTCAGTGGAGGGACATTGCTTCTTGCTCAACTTAAAATGAGCTGCTAGTGGACAACTGACTTCCCTTGCTTCGTCCATCTTGAACTTGCGAAGTACCTTCTCAATGTATTTCTCTTGAGACAAGTACAACTTGTTGGATTTTCTATCTCTCTCAATTCTCATGCCGAGAATACACTTTGTTGGACCCAAGTCTTTCATGGCAAAACTTTTGCTCAACTCTTTCTTTAGTCTAGCAATCCTAGAGACATTCTTGCCAACAATCAAGATATCATCAACATAGAGCAACAGAATGATATAATCATCACCTGGGAACCTCTTAATAAACACACAATGGTCTGAGCTACATCTCTTGTAGCCTTGCTCCCCCATGATAGATTCAAACTTCATGTACCATTGTCTTGGTGCTTGTTTCAGGCCATAGAGACTTTTCTTTAGCTTGCACACATAGTCTTCTTTTCCTTTAACAAGAAACCCCTCAGGCTGCTCCATGTAGATTTCTTCCTCCAACTCTCCATGTAGGAAAGCTGTCTTCACATCCATTTGCTCAACTTCCAAGTTGAGACTTGCTGCCACGCCAAGGATCATTCTTATTGATGTCATCTTCACCACCGGAGAGATATTTCATCAAAGTCAATACCCTTCCTTTGGTTGAATCCTTTCACAACTAGCCTGGCCTTGTACCTCGGATGTGACGTGTGCTCTTCTTGCTTGATTCTGTAGACCCACTTGTTCTTCAGAACTTTCTTGCCCTTAGGCAACTTCACTAGCTCATATGTATAATTCTTATGCAAGGAATCCATCTCTTCTTGCATAGCCTTATTCCACTCCTTCTTGTTCTCATTTTTCATTGCCTCTGAAAAGCACTCAGGTTCTGATCCATCAGACTATAACACCACATATTGGTCTGATGCATACCTAGTGTTAGGAACATAGTCTCTGCTGGACCGTCTGAGTGGAGCCGCTGGTGGACTATCTGGTACTGATGCTTCTTGCTGATCATGATCATTTTCTTCAGCATCATCATACTCTTGCTGCTGGGGATCATCTTCTTCTCCACCTGTACCACTATGTGCATCATCTTGCACATCTTCTGCATCATCATTTTTAGCTTCTTGTTGGGCTGAATCTGGAGGTTCTGGGTCAGAATCAACTCTGTCTTGTTGCTATCTTTGAGGAGGAACACCCACCGGAATTGACTCCGGAACTTTCTTCTTTGTCTTCACAATATCCTCAATTATTTGGTCTTCAACAAACACAACATCACGGCTTCTCACAAATTTTCTTGCTATTGGATCAAACAACTTGTAGCCGAACCGATCACCTCCATAGCCAAGAAATATGCACTGTCGTGTCTTTGAATCAAGCTTTGACCTCTCATCTTGAGGGATATGAACAAAGGCCTTACACCCGAAAACCTTCAGGTGATCATATGAGACTTCCTTGCCATAATAGACCTTGTTAGGAACTTATCCTTGCAATGGATAACTTGGTGAGAGATTGATAAGATAAACTGCAGCCAACAAAGCTTCTCCCTAATAATGTTTCGGTAGCTTTGAACTTGATAGCAAGCATCTAACTCTCTCCACAATTGTCATGTTCATCCTCTCAGCAAGACCAGCCAGCTGTGGTATCTTCGGAGGAGTAAATTGGTGCCTAATTCCCTGCTCCTTGCAATAGGCATCAAATGGGCCAATATACTCTCCCCCATTATTAGTGCGAAGGCACTTGATCTTCTTCTCAGTTTCTCTCTCGACTGAGACTTGGAATTGCTTGAATACACTTAGAACTTGATCTTTGGTCTTCAAAACATAGACCCAAACTTTTCTGGAAAAGTCATCAATAAAGGTGACAAAGTACTTTGCTCCACCCATTGACCTCACCGACATTTTGCAAACATCGGAATGTACCAAGTCCAACACCTCGGGCTTCTTGTGAGGAGCTTGACTCTTGAATGCAACTCTGTGTTGCTTCCCTGCTAGGCAATCTGAACACTTCTTGATGTGAACACCTTTCAACAGATTTTTCTTGACTAGCACTGTCATTCCCTTCTCACTCATGTGCCCAAGTCTCTTGTGCCATAAAGCACATGCGTCTTCTTTCTGTAATGCATTGACACAAGCAGCTGAAAGTTTAGCATGAACATGATACAAAACTGAAACCATGTTACCTTTTGCAATAATCAGATTTCCTTTGGTGAGCTTGTAATGTGCATTTTCAAATCTGCTCAAGTACCCATCTTTATCAAGCAACCCGATCGAGATAATGTTGAGCCGAAGGGCCTCAACATGCCTCACCGACTTGAGGACTAGTGTCGTACCATTTTCAGTCTCCAAGTGCACATCTCCCCTTCCAATGATTTGTGCTCTATCATTATTCCCCATCTTCACAACACCAAAGTCACCGGCTGTGTAGTTGATGAAGAGCTCTCTACGAGATGTAGCATGTATGGTAGCACCACTGTCCGGAATCCAAGTCATATCATCACCATCTACAAGGTTGATGGTATCATCAGAAACTATAGTGATCCTCTCCTCAACAGTAGGACCAAATCTGCCATCATGTTCTTTATATATAAGAGACATGATCTCCTCAACTGCAAAAATACGGCCTCCCTCACTATCACTATCGGCTTGTTTCTAAACTTGCTTCTTCTTTTTCTTTTTGTCCTTCTTCCATTGTTCACAATGCCCCTTGATGTGGCCCTTCTCATGGCAGTGATGGCACACAAAATCAGCATACTTGCCCTTTGATTTGCTTCTACTTCTTTCTCCCTTTTCCGGACCTCTACTCTTGCTTCTCCCCCGTGACTGAGTCACCAACACTTCTGAGTGTGAAGAAGAACCGTCCTTATCTGCAATTTTTCTAGACTCTTCATTTAGTACCATGGTCTTCACAAGGTTCCAAGTGACAACGCCATTAGGTGCTGAATTGCAAACGGTGACCTTAAAGGTCTCCCTTCATCTTCAAATAAGATTCCTATTGAAGATAGATGATTTATAATGCCCTGAAACTCATTTACATGATCTGCCATTTGAGTTCCCTCCTTTTACCTCAAACACATCAATTTCTTGATCAAGAACATCTTGTTGGTACCTTATTTGTGAGCATACAACTCATCCAATTTCTGCCATAAGGTGTGTGCACGTGTCTCATCAATGATATGGTTCAAAACATTGTCATCAACCCATTGTCGAATGAACCCACAAGCTTGTAGATGAAGTACATCCCACCGATCTTGCTTCATTTCACTAGGCATCTCAGTGGTAAACACTGGTTTCCAGTATTACTTTACATATAGCAAATCCTTCATCTTGCTCTTCTAAGCTTGATAATTTTTACCATTCAATGATCATTCTGTTGGTATTCACTTCCATCTTTCACACAAACAAACTGCACTCAACTGAAAGCAAACCTTGCTGAAGATTGACTACAAGATGAACCTCAGCTCTGATACCACTTTGTTATAGCAAGCCGGGCGTGACACACAACCCGGACAAACCACTACTTGCTTCTGTGAATAACTTGAGGATAGTTTCAACCAATAGATGCAGCGGAAAATATAAACAAAAACGCAATGCACAAGTGACACAAGGATTTACGTGGAAAACCTCCTCAAGGTGAGGAGGGAAAAACCACGGGTGTGGACCAACCGGTCCACGCAAGCTTCACTATGAGCAACCTTGGTACAGAGTCTCTCTAGAACCTCTAGAGATTACAACACACTTCTCGTTGCCCACCGGCAACAACAACAACCACAAGAGGTAAGATACAACAAAGCAGAGATATCACAGTTTCTGTCCTCTTCAGTAATCAGCAAACTAGTCTCAAACCGCAGATCCAAACGGCACGAAACTTGGTAGATAAGTAGACATATGAGTTCCCAACATACTGACCAAAAATCAGCTCAATCGGACACCATTTGCCTACCCGAACTATTCGTCTCCCAAAACTGCTCTGTGCTGAAACTGCAGCAGTCCGAACTGAAAAAACTGCTCTCAAATCTGAATCTCTACTGACCCAAATCTCAAACTGTGTGACCAGATCGAAGCGCTCAAAGTAAGGAACAAGGTCACCAAGTTTGGAGCCAATCTAAGCAAGTTTGAGCCTCCAAACACCAGCTTGAAGACAGACCGGTCAGAACTCAGAAATCTGGACAGATTCACCTCTTCTTCTTCCTCTCTTCTCACTTGGTTGTGGTGTTCTAGTATGTTCTCTCACCCTCTCACAGCAGCAGCCACGTTCTTGGCTTGCTCTTGTTTGTCTCTCTCACAGTCACCAAAGTGGCTAGGGTTTTCTCCTATATACCTCTCAAGGAGTCACCTCAACCGTTGGATATGAACCTCGATCAACGGTTGATACGTGTTGAACTTCTTAGGCTGCCAACACACCTCCAGGGACATGGCCCAACACAGGCTTCGATAGCTAACCAGCGATGGCTGCTAGGGAAGGCGACACGGCGCCCAAACTAAAGGCGGAAGAGGACCTTTCTCCGGAGGCTGTGGATCACAAGGCCAACGAGACGGTGGCCGACGTCAACACGAGGCAGTGGTCGTCAACATCGATGAGATGGCGGCGGCGGACGTCGACGAGTGCTCCGATGATGACGACGACCCGGTCATCCGGAACCTGAACCGGATGAGCGAGCTGAACCTGATGACGCCGGAGTGGATCGAGAACAGGAAGAAGATGCACCGCGAAGACATCGCCTTCTTCCACAGGGTCTACGACGCCCTGGAGAGGCCGACGCGGCCGAACTGGGCAAAGGGATCTGGGCAGGCGTCGACCTGAGCGGCCTCAACATCGTCGACGGCATGGACGCCGTCGCCGTGTCCCAGCCGGCCTCGACCTGGAAGAAAAGGATCACGATGACGCTGCTGCCGCTGGATCGTCAAGCTGAAGACAACATCAGATATTCGGATGCACGTGTTTCTCTTTTTTTTCTGAGATTAGGCTGCACTTTATTAATCAAAGGACACGTCCACAACAAGTTGGTTCTCAATATAGCTCGGAGGTATACCAGACCACGAATTACATAACTTATTCATGCAGCCTAACTTTGCCAAACCATGCGCCGCCTCAGATGCACATGTTTATGTAGAATCTTCTAGCGCGGGCTATTAATTTCTATGCTATAATTTGCACTTGTCATTTGTTCCATAATGTGTCCAGTTTGATGATTATATTCTTGTTGTGGTTTTTTATTTGTCGGTTTGGTCAAGTCAGCTGGAATTACTACACAAGTGTAATATTGCGTAACGCTTGTCTCTGCGTGGGACTTCTTATTTCGAGTAAGGCCTTGTTTTATTGGAGAGTATTGTGGGGGATTAACCGGGATTATCTCCAGGGGATTGGGTGGAAACACGTCTGACACTCAATCCACCCAATTTCCTTCTAAACCCCTTCCACCCCAATTCCGTGCTCCAGGTTCTACATTTTGCACACAGTGATTATTTTTATAGGAAAGCAAAGATTTTGCCCAGGTAAATACTGTTGGACTTAATATTGGTCTGAATAAAAATACATTTTTATAGCAAAAAATAATACCAGATTTCAAGTAAAGCTGAGAGTAATGGAAATACGTAGTGACAGACACATGCAATTATAACACCAGATTTCAACCAGCCAGCAAAGTCAACAAATGCAAGAATCATCACTCTGTTGGGTTGAAAGTTGAAACCAACAATGGTAGGCACATGCAATTACAGAGCTAACCAGCGAGGAGATACAGAGCTGACACTCGCTCTCGCGCGCGATGCGAGAGTCGAGACGCGCGCAACGCAACGCAAAAGCCTTTGACCTTGACCGCCCACGTGTCATGCGAGCTTGACGGACTCGGTTTCCGATTCCGTCCCAGACTCAAGTCTAGCCTAGGGTTCCTATTCATATAGAGTACGTATCTCTACTAATAATACGGCTTGAGGACGTGATGGTTAGAAAACCGTGATAGGTAAAAAAACCGGTCTAAAGTTTGGTACGTCAAAAAAATCGTCCGTAGTGATTTTTATGCTTTCGTCCGTCCGTCCTGTGACTATCAACCGAGGAAAACCAACACGATGGTTGATGGGAGTCCTGATCCGGCCTAGACAAGCCTAGCTGCGTTTCTATATATATCTGGCCCGCCCGCCCCAACAGAAGATCTGGCCCGCCCGCCCAGAGCAGATCGATAATTTACATCGTCTCCAGCCCGTATCGACCCGGTCGAGATCGCCAGCGGTGGACGAGAAGGCGTCGTCGAGGTGTTTCTGGATTTCCTCGACCACGTCAAGGCACGAACATATGTGGATTTCGCCATGAACATGGAGGTCAGCCGCCAGCCACGAGCTCGTCCACCCCTATCCTTGATCTGGTGGGAGGAGAGGTTTTCCGTTACAGAAAACGGGAGGCGCCCCTGAATCCGTGCGGAACAGCAGGGACAAGGTAGTCAGCTGCCGGCGTGGCTCGCGACGGGATGTCAAGGTCGCGGATGCCATGATGGGCGCCATGGGCTCAAAAAGAAAGGCCATCCGGCCATGGCTCGCAGTCGCGGCCCTGGTGGCCGAACTTGATCCAGCATGATCTCGTCGGCGTAGCCATAGCGGGCGCTCCGACCTGTATCAGCTATTTGGTACAGGGGAGGCCAGTAGGACTAGGGCTTCTTAAAAAAAAGGAGGACTAGAGATGAATCGATGGTTGGACCGAACAGATGATTGAGGCAAAGCTCTGGCGCTATCAATGATCTGCTGGTCCTGCCTGGCTGGATGGCGTGCGCAGCTCATCTGCGGAGGAGCTTAAACAACAGCTCTCAGGCGCTCGACGAACTAAACAGGGAGACAATTGAGTGCGTAAAGAATACTATCCTCCGTCTGTCTTAGTCAATCATCCAACACAGCTGGAAGAGTTTGAGACTGAGCTAGTTGATGAAAGTCCGATCCGGACCAAAACAACACCATGTTCAGTTCATATATGTGGCCAAATCGATTAAATAGGTCTCCATCCCGTGACAGCCTTAGGTGGTCAGGAGCTTCCACGAGCAAGCCATCCACAAGACATTGACAAAGGTATGGCTGCTTGTCGGTTGGTGATAGCTATTATGTTGGTGTCGATGGGTGAATTGGTTGTCTTATTTTTTCTTACTATTGAAGCTTCAGTTTGTTTATTACTGGCATCCTATAGTATGTTGTTTCTGAATTTTCCGTATCTTTGTCATGATCAACATTGCGCCAGTAGATGTATGCATGTACAAGGAATAGACTGAATCGGAAGGAGCATGTAGCGCATATATATGTGGACTGTGGTGTAGTAAAAGAATAGGTGGATTATACTAGCATGCAGTTTTAAGCATTACAATATTGAGGTCAGGTGTCTAGCTGCCAGCTGCCCTTGGTGTGGCCAACGACAGCATGCATTGAGCAGCTACAATCGAGTCCTAACAGTTCTGCATTTGTTGATGTTTAGTCCAGAAAATCCTATTAATTGTTATTCAGCTTCTCCCAAGTTCAGTAATATATGTTTTATCTCGTTGTTGTTGCTTACATATTTCGGTTCAGCAGTAGATCTCACAGTCAGCCTTCTACGGAGCAGTCGAGCAGCCTGGTTCCGCAGCGATGGTGCGGAAAATGGTTCAAGTGTAAGGCTGGTAGAAAATACGATTAACCTCAGTGAGAGGAAGAATAAGGAGGTAGCTGCGTAGGTGACAATACGTGCGTCAAAGGCACCGGATGTGGTGGCGGTCAATCTCGCAAGGACTGGAGTAACTAATGTTCCATGTGTATTCCTTTCAGGTGGAATTATCTGAATTCAAGTATATTTAAGTTAAAGGTTATTTCATTATCATTTCTTTTCGAGCCCTAGAGAAAACCTTGTAGAGGGATGGCATCTTGAAGTGCAAGAAGTCTTGTGGCATGCGTATTTTTAAGAAACTATCTCGTGAACTTCCATCATCTCTCTGCGAATGCTTCATTTCGTTCTAGCAAAAATAGCACTCTCCCTAAATACTCCCAACGCATATCATTCGACAATGCATATCTATAAATATTTTTGCGGGATCGTAAATAGAGCCTCATACTGCATATCTATAGTTTTTTTGACAAATGTAGGGTTTGAATGATTTTTATATATTTCTATGGTGTCTTCATAGTTGCTGAATTTCGAATTAGGCAATGAATGAATCTCTACAGACTAAATCGTTTTGATTCATTACTCCTTGAAGAAGCACGTATAGATTACAGTGAGGGACAAGAAGGTGTTCATGTAGGCACCATCCAAACCCCCGGTTCGTGACAGCCAAGTGCCTGGAGATCAAAAGATAAGTACCATGTTTTTTTATTGTCCGAGCGAACACTGGAATACTCATCGCGACCCTCCTACGTCCACATCTGTAGAGGTATGAGCCTCTTCAGAATGTAGAACCTTAATTGAAACTGAACAAATAGTTATCAATGGAAGAACAATGCAGAGAGATCACTAATGTAGAGGTTGTTGCTGTTGCAAGTGCAAGACAGGGCACCGAGGACAGAGGCAACTAGACATTGGTTATCCTCTAAGATCATTCTGATAATGATGTTGCATATGATAAAGTATAAGGAAAAGGCATCATATTCATATGATAAAACTGTTGGCAGTACAAGCTCAGCCCAAGCCATTGCAGGATTGGGGACTTAGGTGGACACGAAATCATAATATTTTCTTTATTTTATTTTTTGAACCCGTTGCAACGCACGGGTATTGTGCTATAATAATAATCTCTCTACTAATAATATGGCTTGAGGAAGTGATGGTTAAAAATTAAAAAACCGTTTCGTACCTCAATGAAAACCATCGTCCCTCAAGAAAACCAACAACGTCTGATCCTTCCGTCTATGGACTGATCCTGGCCCGATCCCCATCTTCTCTTCCTCCCTCGCCCTCGCCGTCCACCCCACTCCATGTCAAATTCCCCATCGATTCCTCCCCGAGTCTACGATTCGCGCCCACCCAGGTAGACGGATGCCTCGGGCTCACGCGGAGAGCACAACAGAGCGAGGAAGAGAACGAAATAGAGCTGGGAGGAGATAGAGGAGAGAGGTGAGCGAGCAAACCTCTGGCGACTCCTCTCTCTATAGAGGTCCCCTCGACTCTCCGCCACCATCCCCATCTCTACCAGCAGGAGCTCACCCCGACTGATGCAAGTGGAGCTTCTCCACCCCATTGCTGTTGCCAGGAGGAGGCGGCCACACCCTTCCTCGTCCACACCTGGTCGTGGCCAGAGTCGTATTGGAGGCCGGCGTGCATCATAGCGGCCGGACTCCAGATCACCCGGAGCCGGCGTCTTGGCGAGCAGGAGGACCTGGAGATTTGACGATAGCTTATCAAATTGGATTAGGCAATAGGCTGTAGGACACCATCCTCGTTGACAACTATCTAGAACTAGACAAGAAGATACGGGATAGCCGTGATGCTCTAGGCAGTCACGCGGAACTTGCTACCTCTACTGATCTGAATCTCAATGAACTACCTTGATACTGAAACTGAACAGTACCTAAAACTGCAGTTTAATAGGGCATCGCAGCAGTTACTGTCCGAATGTAACTGCAGCTATGAGTTATCCAAATTTGCTGTGTTTGGTTCCTGTAAGCTCCATGTGTAAATGGAGTTTACTTCATGCTAGGATTGAAAGAAATACTTTGCCTTCGCGCTGTAAAAGGTTAGACAAATTCAGCCGATGAATTAGGTTTCTCCATAAAGAAGAGCGGAATCATTGTGAGCCTGTACGTGAGTACGTCAAAGAAATGTTTCTGTCCCTGTGAAATATGCACTATATGGATGTTTATATACCTCCCAAAAAAACATAATCTGATTTAGTTATGCTTGGATGCCACCATTGCTATAAACTTTTTTTTTAGATAACAACTGATGGAATTCAACAATGGCGAAACCGATTACAAACGACTCCACAAAAAAAGGAAAATACAATATGGACCCAGAGGACCACACACCGTACTCCCAAATCACACTCAAGTCCATCGTCCTCATCGTCACCACCCAAGTACAGAGCCCGAATCCGGAAGCCGCCCGTCTTCATACACCATCGAATCACCGCCGCCACCTTCGCCACATTGGGCTTTGAATACCGCAGGAGTGCCCATCCCGAGGGGTGAGAGCTAATAATCTTTTCCAGAACATCGGGCAGGCGGGAGATGGTAGAGACCAAGCAGAACCTCCAATCCACGGTCCCCGAGCAGTAGGTCCCAACCATCGACGCCACGCCGAGCCGCCTCCTCCCCTCGCCACCATGGCCGGCCGGAGGAAGCTTCACGACGCGACAGTCGCATCTCAAAAAAAAGACCCTAAAAACCCTAACAGGGAAGGCGATGGTACCGTCCCCTTCCACTCCCTCGCCACCAAAGCCGGCCGAGGGGAAGACAACAGCAGCAAGAGCCCTCCGACTCCCGAAGCTCCACGACAGAGTCGAAAAACGACCGTGCCCGGAGAGACCACCCTCCCCAGATCCACCGATCTGAGAGGATACCAGGCCAGCAGCTCGCCAGCGCGGCCACAAGTGACCTTGTCGGGATGGGGATCGAGCTCCAACACCTTTATTCCGACGCGACGCCGTCTCCGCCATCCCGACGACGTCTCCCGAAACCCTAGCAAGGGTCAAGCCCTCACCACCAGCGATCCACCGAAGAACCACCGCCCCCATGGAGCCACCGCCGACGAGAGCAACCGCCGCCAGCCCACCGGAGCGAGATCTCCGTGCAGCAGAAGCCGCGCCGGTGCGCCTCTCGCCGAGCTCGCCGCCCGCCATGGCCTTCCGGCCCGCGCCGGCGCCTCCATGAGCGGGGGAAGAGGGCCCCCCCGCCGCCAGCGCCCGCCGTCCGGCGGTGGCGGGGAGGGGGGGGGAGGCCTGGAGGGGAAGGCGGTGGCGGCGGATCTCAGATCGTCCCCGTCGCCCGCGCGGGGGGCAACGAGGGACGGGACGTGTGTGGCTTTAAGCAGTGCAATTTGACTCGATTTAGTTGTTTTAATCTACACGACCATTGCTATAAACTGATGTACAACAGTGCACATGTGTTATCTCAGCTATTATTATGATACACGTCTGTGTACAGTTTCAGTAGGTAAACGATTTTGAAGATATGAATTCTGTTGGAAGGGTTGGGAGCACATAGAGTCTATACTCTATAAGCTATAATCATTGTTACACTTTATCATCAAAATATCAGTTTTAGTTTGATTGAGGTCGATGCATCATTTCACATTGATAATTATTCTGAACATAAGTTGGTATTTACATGACAAGTGGGTTATATGTTTACATGAGAACAAATGCAACCGTTAAGGTCTTGGATTGATTTTTTATCATGGTGATATTGCCCCCGGCCACACATCATGGTATTTGCATTAGCAAGTTCATGTATGATGATAGTAAAGCAAAGGCAACCAAGTAAGGCGTGAATGTGATAGACCTCGGCAAAATTGTAAGACGTGAACATGTTTTAATTTTGAAGCTTGACGAAGGAGTTTGAAGTCATGAGAATTAGAAAAAACAACATGTTTTATATTTGTTGGGCCTATCCGTAGCAACACACGGGTATCGTGCTAGTATAGTAGATCCACGGGAACGCAATACAAAATCTCCAAACCCAACAGGCTTTGAGAGACGAGAGCTAACCAGCGATGGCTGCTAGGGAGGCTGCGGATCAGAAGGCCAACGAGATGGTGGGCGGTAAGGCGGCGGCCGGCGTCGACGAGGTGGTGGCGGTGGACGTCGACGAGTGCTGCGACGATGACGACCCGGTCATCCGGAACCTGAACCTAATGAGCGCGCGGAACCTGATGACGCCGGAGTGGATCGAGAACAGGAAGAGGCTGCACTACGAAGACATCGCCCTCTACAACAGGGTCTACGACGCCCTGGAGAACGGGGAAATCGAGTCCGACGACTCGGACGACGAGGCCGACGCAGCCGAACGGGGCGAAAGCATCTGGGCAGGCGTCGACCTGAGCGGCCTCAACATCGTCGGCGATGAGTCACGCGGCATGGACGCGGTCGCCGTGTACCCGGCCGGCCTCGACCCGGAAGAAAAAGGATCACGATGCTGCTGAATCGTCAGACTGAAGCTGTGTTTGGTTCAGATTTTCCAAGCAGATTCACATTCCCGAAACTGAAATCTGAACCAAATGTATTTTCCAACATCGCTAGATTCTGTAACGCACGAGACTTTCACCGTGTAGAGCGAAAGCTGCCTCATCGGATGCATATGTTTCTGTACTTCTAGCGCGGGCTATTTCTATGCTGTAATTTACACTTGTCATTTGTTCCTTGTGTCTGTAAGAATAATATGTCCAGCTTGATGATTATATTCCTGTTGTGGTTTTTTTTTTACGGTTTGGTCAAGTCAGCTGGAATTACTATGCACTTTTAATATTGCGTAACTCTCACGGGTAGAAAAAATAGCTTTCGTTTGGAGCTGTCCAAAGCTTTAGCACTGGTTGTGCTACGAACCCAGACTAAAGGGTGCATTAGCACCGGTTCGTAAGGTCAGGACGTCGCAGGAAACCCGCAGGGCTTTAGCACCGGTTCGTAAGGCACCTTTAGCACCGGTTTGTGCCACGAACCGGTGCTAAAGGGGTTGCGTCAAGGCGCTAACTCATTAGCACCGGTTTATGGCAAAAACCGACGCTAAAGGTCCCCTTTTGCACCGGTTCATGGCTCAAACCGGTGCTAAAAGGTAGTGACCTTTAGCACCAGTCTGAGCCACGAACCGGTGCAAAAGAGGGATCTTTAGCACCGGTGCTAAAAGGTAGTGACCTTTAGCACCAGTCTGAGCCACGAACCGGTGCAAAAGAGGGATCTTTAGCACCGGTTTGAGCCATAAACCGGTGCTAAAGGGTTGACGCCCATTTTTTCCTCTCATGCCTAACCCCCCCCCCCCCCCCCCCCCCTCCCGCAGAAAAAACGTCTAAAAAAAATAAATGAAAATGATAAAAACTTCAAATTTTAAAATCCTTTGACATGCATGTACCTCCCGCAACCAACTTTTAGGGAAAATTTGAATTTTGATATTTTTTGCAAAAAGGTTGTTCTGAATTAAAACGGCTATAACTTTTGGGCACAGACTCGAAAAAAGGTGTAATATATGAAAAACTATCTACGTAAAATTTTATATCCGATTTCAACCACCGTAGGCCGTTTGCACAATTTCTTGCTTCTCAAAATTCCAAAGGGAAATATGAAAGCAGGAAGATTTTAGATTTTGTCAAAAATTAGAAAAATTGAATTTTTTTTTGAAAATTTTGTATTTCTTTTGTTATTTCTTCTACTTTTCAGTTATTTTGAAGTTTGTATATTCTTTTGGAATATTTTAAGTTTTTTGATTTTTTTGAATATTTGAGTTTTAAAATTAATAATTAAATTATACATACAGATTATTTGGAATTCATTGATGCTTATTATTAATTAATCATTGTTGCTTATTTTTAAAATTATTTGGAATTCAAAAAAGTAAAATCATATGTTATCAAAGTGTATGGGTTAATAGAATCTATAGCATAGTATTATCAAGAAGTCACGAGCGCGGTCTTGAAAGCTAGTATGGAAGGAATTGAGAAGTTAAGCGTGCTAAGAGTGGAGCAGTGTGAGGATTGTCAAACAATTCAAATATTCGAAAATTGAGAAATTCAAAAAATTCTGAAAAATGAATTCAATATTTTTTTAAAAAAAATTCAAAATTTGTACTAGAAATTGTACCGGATCTTTAGCACCGGTTCGTGTCTCAAACTGGTGCTAAAGGGTCCTCCAACTGCACGGGCCACGTGGAACCCCTTTAGCACCGGTTCACAGCACATCTGATGCTAAAGGGGAGATTTGAGTGCCGATTGCTTTACACCGGTTGCAAAAGCGGTGTAAATGAGAGTTACGAACCGTGTGCTAATGCCCTGATTTCTAATAGTGTCTTGTCTCGGTGTGGGATTTTTTCTTAAGTAAAGGGGTTTTTAAAAGATGTGTGATTGATTGCTATGAATAATGTGGTATTGATTGTTTAAAAAAGTGCACGATTAAACTGATCAACTTGATCTACTCCCACCGTTCCACATTATTTTACTTAGCTTTGTTAGACAGACATAGTTTTAGTGGACGCGAATTTTTGGGACACGGTACTAGCAGAGGCTGCTGAAATCCCATGCATGCAGACGTGCTGATACTCCCGCCGACCACTATCTAAATATTTTTTAGTGTTAAGATACATTATATTAGAAATATGTAGTATTAGTGGTGGGAGGGAGTAGGGAAAATGTGATACACAGCTAATACGGAGGGGTGCTAACACATGAAGGAATTCGAGACGAATAGGAGTACAACGCAAGTGCTAGAATCATTTATATCGTTAGTACGTGCGGCCCAGCATCGCCATTACTGCTGGTCAGTAAACGCCTTTATGCCCATTATTGCTCCCTGCATAAATCAATGAGAACGAGTCTGATTATCCCAGTATTAGTTGTTCTTTCTCCGTAAGAGTTTGCTTGTGGTTGACGTAAAATAATTTGAACATTTTTTTGAGCTAACTCAGGGCATGAATTTTTTCTTTACTAGTACACTGGTTGGTTTGGTGCGGGCATAAAATTCCCGCATCATCTTTTTTTGAGCAAACTCGTGGCATGAAATTATTTCTTGCACCAAGTTAGAAATGCATGATTTTTTGCATCAAGTGTAAAAAAAATTGACAACATTTGTTCACCAAGTAAGAAATGCATGATTTTTTCCCTAGCCTCAGGAGTTGGTGCAAAGTATAACTTAGAAAAAATTACATCACACCACATGGAACACCTAATCTGAAATCAGATGCAATAAACATCAATGTCTAGTCAGTTCATTTATAAATGTCTAGTACTCCCTTCTTTTCAGTTTGTAGGTCTTACGCTATACATGGGCATGTTTTTCGGGCCGGGCCGGGTCGGGCCGGGCCGACAAAAAGCCCGACTAAAAAATCTGCTACCCAGGCCCGGCCCGGCCCGACTGTCGGGCCGTGTTTTGCTACCCAAGCCCGGCCCGTCGGGCCAAAAAACCGTCGGGCTGTCGGGCCGTCGGGCCGGGCCTTCCCAAAATCTGTTAAATTTTCTGCCCAGGCCCGGCCCGACTAGTCAATCGGGCCAAATTTCTCTGCCCAGGCCCGGCCCGTCGGGCCAAAATAAGAGGTCGGGCCGGGCCATTTTCGGGCCGGGCCGGGTCGGGCCGTCGGGCCGGGCTGCCCATGCTCAGGTATATCTTACGCGTATTTCTTGATTGTTAATTTGACCAACGTAATATAATATATAAATTATAAAAAATATATCATTGGAAACTTAAGATATTCTACTTTCTAACGGTATAATTTTTATATTATATAATTTATATTATATTGATTAAAATAGCAACCTAAAAATATGTGTAGGCCTTATAAAGCGAAAAGGATGGAGTAGTACAAATGCACGGTGAGATAGTGGACAGGTTATTTATTGCCTTGGGTACAATTGGGACACTTTAATGCATTAACTGCTCTTGGAATAACTATATGGATGCAGTGCAACGGAATACACCTACGCTGTATAAATACTTCGTCAATCTTTAAGTAACCAGTGGAGCAGATATCAGCCTCTGCTAGTACTCCCTCTATACCGGATTATAGGGCAACTACGTACTTCGAGACAAACTTTGACCTTTAATTTTAGTCAAGAAAATATAAGATATATTATATAAAAATTATATCGTTGGATTCATATTCAAAAAAACTTTCTAATGGTATAATTTTTATGTCAAATATCTTATATTTTCTTAATTAAAATTAATGATGAAAGTTTGTCTTAAAATACACATTTGCCCAATAATCCGGCATGGAGGGAGTACCATGTTCCAAGCTGCATTTTCATAGTTTTAGTGCTCTTTTCTTAGAAACACATTACAAACATAAACATGTACATACGCTCACCCATATGAACGCACGCACATAAACCCTACCTCTATGAGTATCTCCAAAAGATTGAGCCAGTGAATCAGGTCTTGAGATTGACGTAGTCACCACATCGCATCGCTATCGACGCAAACTCGCCTTCCACTGAAAAAATATTCTGCCTTTTTCCAAGACATACATGTGTCAAACCTAGATTTGAACTCTATTGGACTAGTGTTACAACCACCCCTAGCCATCCAACCACGAGTTGGTTCTCACAAGTTTTAGTGTCTAGATACCTGTGTATCTAGACAAAATTATGTCAATTAATTTGGGACTGAGTAAACAGATTATACTAAGCATATGTTGTTATCTTTGTAGATAGGCTCATCTCTCTATGTCTCTCTCCCTCTTTTTGCTTCCTTCTCTCATTCACCGACAAATCCTTGAGAGTCGACTCGTAAGAAACGGTCGCTCCGATGCCTTCCATGCCGGCGTGGTCAGCTAGGAGGCAGCGTCAAAAACCTTAACATAGATTACAATCTGTTTTTTAATAGGACCCCTGACATGTTAAAACAACAACAATAATTACCTATCCTGTTAATTAACTAGGTCCTAAACAAGAAGGAGTGCGTCGTGCGCTGTTTGAATTTAAAATCAAACTCACATGCTTTAAAATTCCATCGAGCCCATCCTATGGGCAATCTAACATTCCACTCTATACTGTGCCCTTGGTATAACTCCATCATATTCATATGCAGTGTGTTCCAATATAGTCGTACCGGCTTCCTTAAGTCCACATTAATTATTCCTTGTTATTTTCATGAATGCTTCCACATCAGAGTTGACTGTGATTTACGCTGGTACTCGGCACCGATTAATTTCGGTGACAGATTAATTCGCAAAAAAGAATCATTGACAGATTTTCTGAAGAAAAAGTGAGAATTCCGTGTGACAGATTTCACGACAATCACCGCAAGCGCATACCACCAGCGTACATGTGGCGTCACGTACTAGGTTTCCGCACAACACAGAAGCTTTGGGGCTACTTGTTCCCTGGTGCATGAGCCTTACCCGCATCTCTGATGCTTGAGTGAATGGGTATTGAGCTGTGGTTGTGTTTCTGTTGAGAGGGATTGCAAATGAATCCAACAAGTATCTTGTTATATCGATGATCTAATATACAAGGGAAGGGAAGAAATGTGAGCTAGGAGTCGCATCTGTTCGTGGAGGAGCGGGAGTAAGGGAACCGCCGTGCGGTTGCCAAACAAATAACCGCACTTGCAGTTTTACAAGTAGGGGGTGTGGTAAAATCAACATTAGTGATTGTATAGCACGGTACATGACTTTTCGGTATTTAAGAATTATTTAGCATTAGAACTTTTTAAAACAATGGAATCACTGAGCCAAAAAAAATCTCCACTCAACATTATGTTTTTGGTTGTCTCTAAGGGGCCCTTAGATTTGCGGGAGTTAAAGGAACGCATGAATAGGAAAAAAAATACTAGATTGAGGATTGCAACATCACACACATTTTAATCTACACGACTCCAAGGACATCAAAGTTTGTTTCATTCCGTCACAGCAAAAGCAAAAATATTCATACCAAGAGGTTTGCGTGAATATTAGTTTGTCTATAAATATAGTGTGAATGATTCCTTAGGTGAATAAATAAAATGCTATAGAATTTAATCCTACAAATCAAATAATACCATGCGAACATTTCTAGAGTGTTTAATCCTCCAAGATGCCTATGAAAATCCTTAGTATATCAAAGAGGCCCTAGACATGTCGCCATATCGTCAAATTACAGAATATTAGTACATTCTACACACTATCAAATACTAGCTTAATAAAGGTGGTCGAGGGCAGCGAACAAGGCAATATTCCTAATTTTAGATGATTAGACACACATATCAATATTTGTGCTCAAGTCAACTAACCATCGAGCTCACATTCCACCCCTCGCTAACATTCAACATATCGACCTTAGGAGATTTTTTTTCGATAATATCGACCTTGGGAGATAGAGAACAATGATTTGTCTTGCCATTCCCTCATTATTTTGGTAACTTATCCAACACAGCTGCTTGGGAGATTTTGCCCAATTTCTTTTTTAAGATTTTGCCAAAACTTTCCAAGGTAATTAAGGGCATAGGATTTGGCTTTTTCTGTACCAGTGACATGGTCTCTGTCGGGCAAGTTTCGATGTTCCCCTCTTCATCGCTAGGTTGACCCCACCTTGGTTGTTCTTATGTTATGATCTGACATGGTAAATCATATAATGCTATGATTAAACATTATGACATCTTCCTTAATCTGGGTCCACAAGTTACATGCATGGGCAATAATATTTTTCCAAAAAAAAGAATGTTTTGGTCTTGCGCCACATCACATCATTTTCGCAATGAAAGGGCACACCTTCTTTCTCATCCCCTAACGAAAAACTATGCCTTCCTTTTCCTTGTACGTTCAAGGGCACAGAGGTGACCAAATCGGCAAATCCTAATCATAGACTGATCCACCAACCGATGTTCTAGGTCGATCGATTAAGGGATTGATATTGTTGTGATAAACGGGCAAATCCGAGTTAGTTTACTATGGAGTTTGCTCGCTCCAAGCGTAATCACGAGCTCATTCTAGCTCCTACTTTGGTATACGAAAACCAGAAGAGTTGAACTTAACTGAAGGAAAACAGGAGCTGCGCTGCATTTTGCGTTTTCGACAAATTAAAGGAACAAGATTATAGAATTTCCAAACGGGTACTTACACCACGTCGAGTTCCACGCTACTATGACCACTCTTAACAGACGAACGCACACTACAACGACGACGACGTACGTGCGCCGTGCGCGCGCGCTCAGTTGGACCGCATCTTGTTGAGCTGGTTGAGCGCCGGCTGCAGGATGTTGAAGAGCACCCACCCGAGGGCGGGCGCCACCACGAAGAGCAGCAGCAGGCCCCGGTTGTCGTCTGTCGGCGACGCCGCCGCCAGCGCGGCGAGCTCCTGCACGGCGGCGGAGGCCGGCTCCGGCGCGGCGGCCAGGCCGGCGGCCGTGGCGGCGCCGATGCCGAGCCCGGCGACGAGCGCCTTCTCGGACCGCATCTTGTTGAGCTGGTTGAGCGCCGGCTGCAGGATGTTGAACAGCACCCACCCGAGCGCCGGCGACACCACGAAGAGCAGCAGCAGGCCCCGGTTGTCGTCGGTTGGCGATGCTGCCGCCACGTCGGCGATCCTCTGCGCCGCCATCGCCGCGTCCGACGACGCCAGCGAGGAGAAGAAGGCGCCCGCCATGGCCGCGGCCGCGGGCGACACGGCCAGGGCTCCCTTCTTGGCCGCGCCCTTCTGGAGGCTGCGCAGCGAGATGCCGCTCGGCGACGAAAGCGGCGTGGAGGGCCTCGCCTGGATCTTGGCGGCGGGCTTGAGCATGGCCATGGTGGCTATGGTCGCCATTGACGTAATCCTGACTACCTTTCTTCCTCCTCGCAAGACAGTGGCAAACGCGACAGGCTCGAGTAAAGTAGATGCAGGAGTGCTGTGAGGCGTGCGAGCGTGTAATGCAATGTGCCCTCAGCTGCGTTTCTAGAACGAACGATATGGCTAGCTTATCTTGTGCGGCGAGTGTGCGATCCAGGTTTGAAAGCTTATCTCGCGGCTTGCAACTTGCAATGCCATTGGCTGAGAGCAGCAAGGTGGGCACCACACGATTTACATGGAAACTTTGTTGATGCTGCGAAATTGATCAAAAGGTATCTCGTACCAAGGGCCTCTAGAATGTCCCATGGCATCATTTCAATGGAAACGTCGGCAGATATTGACGGCCACATATCAGTTAAAAAGTTCAGGTTCATACTGTTAGTGCTAAGAACCTTGTGATTGCGAGTGGTGGGAGGGGGAGCACGACGCGTTACTACAGCAGATTTCGATCACGTAGGCAGCGAGGCAAACTCAGTAACATTATAAATGTGATACGTAACATCCAAACATCGATAAACAATGTTGAGGTTCATGAATTACTCCATGCATGAACAACCAAACTAGATACAGCACGATATGCAAATGAAAATGCGGTAGCAATTATTCACCCCCTACATGGAAATGTCAAGCAGGAAATATCCTGCATTTCCGGCCATTATTTGTCAGGGTAGTAACCACGGAGGGGAAACAAAACGAATGGCAGCCTGATTACAACTTTCGGCATCTCCACAGGAGACCTGCTCTGCTTGTTACTCAGGCCCCAAGCTGCAGCTTCTTTATCGTGTCAATCTGCTTTGCCGGGTTCAGCCCCTTGGGGCAGGCATGTGTGCAGTTCTTGATGGTGTGGCAGCGGTAAAGCTTGAACTCGTCGTTGATGGAGTCAAGGCGCTCCTTCGTGTACTGGTCACGGCTATCCTGGATCCACCTGAAGGACGGAAGCGTTTATGGCAAAGGGCTGAAGGCATTTGAAGAACTCCATTGCAGGCATGAGAAATGAGATACATGTAAAAGCAACAAACCTAGTACATCTACTAAATTTTCTGCCTCCTTTTCAGGTGATTAGATTGCTTTATCAAAAAGAAACAATGTAAATGTGCTAACTGCTGGAACAGTTATATCAGATCATGTCCAGATCTCAAGCTAAGGTAGGCACATGATGGCTACCTTCGCTCATTTCTAATTGTCCAACTAATATCACCATAGTATAGCATAAACAAAATTACTGTACATCAGCCAGAGCCTACACTGGTTATCCTAATCACAAAACCAGTTTAATTACCATATATTCAATCAGAGAATCAGGTATAAATATCAGTACCCACATCACATCAATCAAATAAAGCCAGATCAAACAAAGAGTGAATTAAACAACAAGCTCACATAATGCTTGAACAATCAAATATTTAGCTTCATAAATGCTGAATAGCATGGAAAACAGTACATTACATGGGTTCAACTAGATAAAGAAAGAAAAAACAAATCCGTTGCTGGCAAAAAAAACTTGACAGATAGTTTCAGGGATCAAACACTGAAAGATTGCAGAGGCAACCTTATTTTACTGGACTACTGCAGAGCTAGTTCTTTGTTCTACCATCCTGTCTACCAAGACGCCTTCTTAACACCCATCACTTCACCCTTATTTGCCAAGGTGCGGAACACGATACGGGACATGCGGAATTTCTTGTAGACACCACGGGAGCGGCCCGTGAAAATACAGCGGTTCCTAAGACGTGTCATGTTACTATTTCTTGGCAGCCTGGACAACTTATCGCGAAATTTATCCCGCATATCTGATGGTAGATCAGGGTCCCTACAGACAGACTTATAAAGCTTTCCTCTCAGCTCATATTTTGCTGCGAGAATTCTACGTTTGTGATCCCGCAAGTTTCTCTTCTCTGATACCGTCCCATGATATCCTCGAGCTTGGACGTGCATGGACATATTGGGTTTTGGTTTGACTAGCGCCCCATGATATCCTCGAGCTTGGACGTGCATGAACATGCTGGGTTTTGGTTTGATTAGCGTCCCCCACAGCGGAAGCCTAAAAAGGGGAACGGGTGAACGTGTCATGGACTTAGCAACATCCTAAAGCTTATAGCAAAAAGCAATAAACATATTAGATAACTATCATTTGAAGAAAGGCACCAAAAACTTTAGCATATTAAGTTGGTGCTTCAACCATAATTTATTGGTGGAGGGAAACTAGCATGTTCTATACTGAACGAGTGGTCATCTCTACTATAAACTAATTCCAAATAAACGCCTCATCAAGAATTAGACCACTATGAGAAAATAGCGCCAACCTAAGGCTTGCAAAGCCACCAAAAATGAGACCACGGAACAAATTAAGCAAACTAAGAATCGTGGTAGTACCATACGAACTCCTAATTATTTCGCATCCTGTCTTCAACTTCCAAATCAATCAGCCAAACACGAGACAAAGAAGAATTCCAACAGTCACCAATGCCCTAAAAAATTCTAGGCATTCTGCAACCAAACGAACATTTCCCAGTATCCACATAATCTAAACCGCTTTGCCTGTGATCTACTCCCTCCGATCGGAAATAAGTGTCGGTGATTTTGTACTAACTTAGTACAAAGTTTGTACCAAGTCACCGACACTTATTTCCGATCGGAGGGAATACCAAATAAGGAACAGAGGACCATCGCGTAAAATGTCTAGGCATTCTGCAACCAAACAAATATTTCCTAGTATCCACTCAATAAGAATCACCTAAACCACTTTGTATGGGAGCTACCAAATAACAGAGGATCATTACGTTAAAAAAAAGGACAAGATGATCATCTAAACCGCTTTGCACGGGAGATACCATATAAGTAACAGACGATGGTCATGTGTAACATGACCAAATGATCCATTACTACATCGGACCAAATGAACAATTCCCCTATATCACGAAATTTAACAGCTGACACAGCTGACTACCTAGGGAAGATAAAACCAACCTACCGATCAATTGTCATGCCACAACCATTTCGCAACAGGCACGGAAGGACGCACAAACCAATGAATCACAAACATCGATCAGTAATCGAACAGATCCCGCACACAGACACAGCATAACATGACAATTCGCACAAGCAATAGCCTAGTAGGGAGGGAGGGGAAGGTATACCTGTTGGCATGGAGCAGTGCGGCGGGGCCGAGATACTCCTCAGGGTTCCACCAGTAGGACGGGCATGATGTGGAGCAGCAGGCGCAGAGGATGCACTCGTACATGCCGTCGAGCTTGGCGCGGTCGGCCTTGGACTGGAGGATCTCCTTCTTGTCGGGCGACTGCGGGTCCTTGCGCTTGAGCCAGGGCTCGACGCTCTTGTACTGGTTGTAGAAGTTGGTCATGTCGACGACGAGATCCTTGACGACGAACATGTGCGGGAGGGGCGAGATCGTGGACGCCCCGGACGCCTCCGACTTGATCTTGGTGAGGCAGGCGAGCCCGTTGTCGCCATCGATGTTCATGGCGCAGCTGCCGCAGATGCCCTCGCGGCAGCTCCGGCGGAAGGTGAGCGAGGGGTCCTGCTCGTTCTTGATCTTGATGAGCGCGTCAAGGACCATGGGCCCGCAGTCGGAGGTGTCCACCTTGTAGTCCTTGAGGTGCGGCTTGGTCGACGGGGAGTCGGGGTCCCATCGGTAGATCGAGAAGGTCTTGGTGGTGGCGGCGGGATTGGAGGAGGGCGGCGATGGTGGGGCGGGGGACGAGGAGTGGGGCTTGGCGGGGACGAGGCGGGAGGAGAGGGCCGGGGACAGGAGGGCGCGCGCCGCCGGCGAGCGGCGGAGGAGTGCGGCGGCGGCCATCGAATTGGGGTTTCGCCTTTCTCTCTCTCTCTCTTCTTTTTTTCTCCTTTTCTTTTGGGAGGTTGGAGAGAGGAAGGGGGCGCGTGGTGGGCTTAGGCCCAGCTGGGTATATATACGTGGGGAGGTTGATGGGTGGATGACATGTGGGGTCAGGTTGGGGAGATCGGAATGCCGGTGCTAGGGTTGGGGGTGGCTCGATGACAGGTGGGGACAGGGGACGTTGGGTTTGGGCCTTTTTGTGGATGGGAGGGTGGAGATGTGGACAAGTTCTGGGCCGTTTGGAAGATGACAAAATCAAATTTGACAAGAAAATGACTTCATCATAGCGATAAGCTTCGATTCTCTTAAGTTTATGCTTTGACTATGATGTCATGCTGGTCTTCATAAACTCAGTTGATAATGGTCTAGATAACGGAAACTATAATATGAATTCTGTCATTCTTCTAGTTAATTGAATCTACTCACTCTGCCCCAAATTAAACAATTAAAATATGTCTAGAACTCTAGATATATGCATATCCAGATAAATTTGAGATAACTAACTTAGGACTGATTGAATAGTATGTTTGAATGTTAAAAAATGAAGAATAAATCAAGTGGTTTTGTACATAGCCCCTCTCCATCAAGCCATCAATTAAAAGTGTACGAATGTGGAAACTCGTATGATCCTTTCATTTCAACAACAAAAACCAGTGGTCATAGCTTCAAAAATAATACTAACTTATATGAAATACAGTAGTATATTTCCGAACTTGTTAGTAAAATCTATGAAAATTATTTTAGGGTTTTTCAAATTGTTGAATTCATGCACAAGCTAGTCCATTCAAAAGTCTGAACTCATGGAGATGAACTCAAGGAGAATGGCAAGTGCAAAACCATGTCAAGCAATCCTCTACCATTAGCATTCACATTCATCATTTTTACAAGAAAAGTGTTCAAGAAAATGGTGCATTTATCAATACCATGGTCCCATCCGGTTGTATACTACTCCTGACAATCACATGCTGACAATTCAATTTATTAGTACCATGCCCTGATTGCCCTTCCATTCCATGAGAGTGATTTTCATCAAAAAAAGAAAGAGAAATGCACTCATCATGTAAAAACTATTGAAACATAAGTGACAATAGCTTAAGTGAATGTTGCTTAAATGATTAGTTGAAAAACACCACTATTGCTAAATTAGAGTATATGATGGTGCCAAGTTGATGAAGTAAATAACCGGCCAGTTGGGAACCCCAAGAGGAATGTGTGATGAGTATAGCAACTTGTTTTCCCTCAGTTAAGAAACCATGATTTATCGTTCAGGAGAAGAGCAGACAATTACGACTGAAGGTGATGCTTGCTAGTTTGCGACAGCTTCGGACAATTTATATATGGCGCCTCGTCCAAGCTTTGCTTGCTAGCTGCAACGCAGAACCTGCACACAACACAACCAAGTACTTTGCTCCCAACTTGCGATGAGGTTGTCAATCTCACCGGTTTGCTTGAAACAAAGGTTATGAGCGTATCGAGTGGAAAACAGTAGAAGTATGCGAGTAAAGTAAACAGTGCGAGTAAAGTAAACATGTGATAGCAATATGATGGAAATAGGACCGGGGTCCACAGTTCACTAGTGGTGTCTCTCCATAAGATAAATAACACATGTTGGGTAAACAAATTACAGTTGGGCAATTGATAGAATAAAGATAAACGTGATATGTCAAGAAGATCACTATGAGATTTACTCTGGGCATTACAACAAAATACATAGACCGCCATCCAACTGCATCTATGACTAATAATCCACTTGTGGCGAATCAATCCGAGAACTCCACAAGTATTAAGTTGCGAACAACAGATAATTGCATTAAGCAAAGTGTGTAATGTAAACAAAGCATATGCCCTTGAGCATATGAATGTTGTTTTCTTCCTAGTAGCAACAACACATCTACAACCTTAGAGGTTTCTGTCACTCCCCCAGGTTAAATAGAGGCATGAACCCACTATCGAGCATAAATACCCCCTCTTGGAGTCACTAGCAACTACTCGGCCAAGATAGCTACTAACAACGGAGAGCATGCAAGATCATAAACAACATAGAGATAACATAAGATGTATTTTAGTATAGTAACTCAATCATAACACCAATATTCATCGGATCCCAACAAACCAAACATGTAGAATTACATAACGGTGATCTCAATCATGTAGGGCAGCTCATGAGATCTAAACATGAAGCACAAGGTGGAGAAGACAACCATCTAGCTACTGCTATGGACCCATAGTCCAAGGTAGACTACTCACTCATCGCTCCGGAGGCAAGCATGGCGATGAAGAGCTTCTGGACCCTCCCGATCTTTGGGTCGACGGCGGCGGCGGATCGCGATGTGTTCTGGAAAAGTGATCGGGTACTTAGGTTTTTCCCGTCGGGGGGTCTTTATAGGCGAAGGGGCGATGTCAGGAGTGGCCCCAGGCCTCCTCACACCATGGCGGCACGACCAGGGCCTGGGTCGCGCCAGCCTGGTGTGAGGGCGGCCTATGGCCCCTCTCCTACTCTCCTTCGGATCTCTGGAAGCTCCCGGACAAAATAAGACTTCAGGAACTTGTTTCGTCCAATTCCAAGAATATTTCCTGTGTATCACTTCTGAAACACAAAAACAGCAGAAAACGGGGAACTGGCACTGTGGCAACTTGTTAGTAGGTTAGTTCCGGAAAATGCATAAAAGTGCCACTAAGTGTAACGAAACAGTAGGCAAATGGTGTAAAAACAAGCATGGAGTATCAAAAATTATAGATACGTTGGAGACGTATCAAGCATCCCCAAGCTTAACTCTTGCTCGTCCTCGAGTAGGTAAGTGATAACAAAAGAATAATTTTTGAGGTGACATGCACCTACACAATCTTGATCATATATGTAAGCATTTGTGAGCTGGGATCATAAGAACTTAAAACATGGGCATGAAAGATATAATCTTGACAATAGAAACTTAGCAATCATGTTGTAAACATGCAAATGAACACAAACAAAAGATCATGAAAATGAAACATTGAAAGTCAAACGTGTGCTCAAATCATAAGGAAAAACATACAAATGGTTTTCAGCTTGTCCTTCAAAGAGAGCAAAACATAAATGCATAGGACACATTCAAGTTTAAGAGGGCGACTAGATACAAATAATTTGAGAACAAGTGAAACCAACAATATGAATCAATCAATGAAAACTTTGGGACAATGCATATTATACTAAGAATGACAACTATGCTCTCTTAGATAGTGCATAAAGGTAGAAGGTGGTGACTCAACATAAAAGTAGAAGAAAGGCCCTTCGCAGAGGGAAGCAGTGATTGCAAGTTTTATAACCTTCAAAAATTATGGTACTTACCGGCTTTGAGCTCTCATTGCCCCCATCATAAGCATCTTGAATGGTTAAAGTTAATGTGAGAACAATTATGATGCGTATGCTTGACAAATCATAAGTTGAAAACCTCGTGTCCCGTGAATACGAGTACCCAAACCTCATGCTACTTTACTTAGAGTCCCAAGCAAGGCTCTTGTCATTATAAATATATGCATATCATTGAGAACCGCCAATGGGGTACCTCCGTGCTCGATGACATGGAACAAGCCCACATCAAAATGACAGGACAAGCAGACAATGAACACCTCGCCATCTCTTTTATTTGCCATTTGTTTAGCTTTTTATTGTGAGATGCGTCATCGAATGTTCACCATGGGTATGCTGCAAATTTCCACCATGAATTATGCATGGCTTAGATTAGCGGCCCGGCGTTTCCCTAACACATATACAAACTCCATGATCCCCACAAGATTCCCAATTCATTTCACACCACGGGCATCCATAAACAAAAGATCACGATATCAACTCAAATAAGAAGTGCAATGTTGAAAGCTTGCCCATGACTGCATGGTTGGGCTAGTCTCCAACTTACAACTTGCAAGCATAACAACTCAACATAAGAGACCACAATGTCAATTGAAAAGGATCGTATGAGCGACTAGAGGGGGGGTGAATAGGAGCTACCCAATAATTTTAATTCTTTTCAAGTTAGGGCTAGACAAGAAGGTAAATTCTCTAGATGTGATACTAAGTGAATTTACCTAGCGTGACAAGCAAGCTAGCAATAACTATATAAGTAAAGGCACAAGTAAAGGATAGAGGTCACCGCAATGGAGACACGAAGACACGAGGATGTATTCCCGTAGTTCCTTCCTTGTTACGGGAAGTACGTCTACGTTGGAGAGGTGTGGTGCCACAAAGGCCACCAATGCCACAAAGGCTCACCCTATTCTCCGGTGAACAAGCCACAAAGGCGAGTTCACGCTCCACTAAGCGATGCCCTTGAAGGCGGCACGACACCTTTACACAAAGTATTGGGGCAAGCTCCACAACTCAATTGGAGGCTCCCAATAGGCCCACCAAGCTCTTACACACAAAGTCAAGCTTGGGGGACGGCTTCTTCCGGCTAGAAATCCGATGAATCACACAAGTAACAAGCCCCTCAACAAAGAGAGGGGGGAAATCAAATCGCCTTGGTGGAAGTGTAGATCTAGGTCTTCTCCCTCAAATCCCAAAAGGGCTTTGAGTTCTATTGGCTAGGGAGAGAGAACTTGAGCTTTGAAGCTTTGGAACAATGGAGGAGAGAGAGTAGAAGCCGCAACCTTCACTTGGGGAAGAAGAAGGCTTTATATACTCCTCCTCGAAATGTAGCCGTTGCTGGTCGACTAGGGCCGGAGTCTCCGGCCAGGAGGGCCGGAGTCTCCGCCCTAAGTGACTCCGGGGCCGGAGTCTCCGGCCAGAGACAGAAGTCTCCGGCCCAACTCCGGCCTGGTCACTGCATAGACCAACTCCTTAGCAAACCCTAACCCAGCCAGAGAGACCGGAGTCTCCGGCCACTGGGACCGGAGTCTCCGCCCCACCCGGAGTCTCCAGCCAGAGACAAAAGTCTCCGGCCCAACTCCGGGCAGGTCTCTGCTTAGACCAACTGGGAGGATTGCTAGGGCGATACTCCTAGGCCGGAGTCTCCGGCCACCAGGGCCGGAGTCTCCGCCCTAAAAGTAGCAACAACAGTACTTCGAGGATCCCCTCTCCACCAATTCCACCTTCGCGAAGCACCCTATAAGACCACTAAGCCCTAACTCCACTACTGGACTACGGGCTTCGATCTTTTCTTCCCTTTTTGGGTGAACCTCCGCGAGATTCTGAATTAACCTAGAAAATCTGCAGAACTTAAATAGAATGGTTAATTCACCAAATGTTGTTAACAAACACCAAAATACATTTATTAGGGAAATGCCCTTTCAATCTCCCCCTTTTTGGTGTTTGATGACAACATAAGGATTTGCAAGATATAAACACAATAAAATGAAATATATAGCAAAAGCTCCCCCTACTTGTGTGCACAACACCATTTGCATTTGAACCTGAGCCACACAAGTAAGAATCATCACTCCCCCTATATATTTCACAATTATACCAATTGCAAGAAATAATATATGGGACTAACCAATAAGCATATAAGTAAGACTAACAATATAGCACACATTTAATAGTCTTACTAAGCAACATAAGAACTTAAAGTCTCACACACATAACATACCACACACATTTAATACGGTTCAACACTAAGATAGATGAGACACAACATGAAAGTCCATGAAGTTGTGTCTCGACCAAAGCAAGGCAAACGAAGTGCAAATCCAAATAACCATCCCCCATGCAAATCCCAACGAAGACATCCTAGTAGAGCTACTTCTCCCCCTTTGGCATCGAGACACCAAAAAGGGAAAAGAGCGATGCTACACGCCCATGAGATCACTCGTCGTCTTCATCCTCGGGCTCGTCCTCGGAACCGGCATTGAAGTCCTCATCTCCTTCTTCAATATCATCAGAAGCCATGGGCTTCTTGCCATGACGCACATTGGAGGTGCCAGAGGTGACCTCCTCAAATGCCTGCCAGTCAGTCAGACCCTTGCTCCACTTGCCATAGCTGTGAGTACCGGATGAAGAAGAGGAAGGAGGAGATTCCACATAGCCCGGTTGAGACTTTCTAAATGCCTTGTGAAGAACAGCTTGGTTGTCATTGATGTGCTTCTGAGAGATGTAGCTCTCATATTGCTTGTGACGGATGTCCACATTCATGCAAAGCACATTTCTTTGGAACCAATTGAGCTTCTTGTACTCTTGAGCAAACTCATTGTTGGAGCTAGAGCCGGCATTGCTAGCATGCTTCATTCTTGGGCCCCTTCTAGTGGATACTCCCTCGGCAAAGGCATCATCATCTTCACCTCTCATTGGAGCAAAAGGTTCCTTGGAGTGACCGGTGGGTTCTTTGCGTTGAAGCTTCACAACCTTGTGATCCACAAGGTTTGCATCGAGAAGAGGAAGGTTGAGTCCTTGAGCACAGATGAGCCTCATGATAAATGGGGCATAGAGAGGAGTCTTCTTGCTGAGAATGCAATCATTGATTTCCTTGTGAATGAAATCCATCACATCAAGCGGCTCAACATGTGCGGTCTCTCCTTGGCAATAGACTGCATGAGAGTAGGCCAAGAGATTCACCAAGGCCTTGCGAATAGCATCAAAGTTGTCGGCTTGAGGGGCAATGGAGGCCCGGAATATGCGGAGCAAGATGTTGGACCGTTTGGACAGCCCAAGAGTGCCCCCAATGACAATCTTCTTGTCATCCCCGGTGTAGAGAGGAGCAAGCTTCTTCTTCTCATAGTACTCCCCATCAACATGCATCCTCATGCCACTAGGAGTAGTAGCACCACGGAACTCATACCCAAGGAGAGCAGCAAAGTCCATGAAGTTGGAGTGACAAACCTCTTCTCCGGTCATCCAAGTCATGGGGATCTCCTCACCATCTCCAAACACCAAGGTAGCAAAGAACTGTTGGACCAATGTGATGTTGTAGGACTCTTGAATCTTCATGAGTGGATGGAGCCCAAGCTTGCGAGTGATCCACACAGCCTCTCCGAAGTATGCACTGTACTTGGCAAAGTGAGAGAAATCCATCACCGTCTGAGGGCAAACCGGATACTTCTTGAGGGAAGCATAGAATTCCTTCATGATCAGCTCTTGCTCTTTGCGGAAAAAGCAACGGTCACGGGAGTTCCGTGCGAGAGTGTACATATCCCTCTTCCTCATTTCAACAAACTCAGATGCTGATAGCCCTTCCAGAGTCACAAGACTATCAAACTTGACTTTCTTAGCAGCCTCAGCTCGTTCCTCTTCGGCCATCCTTGTCTTGAGCCTCTTAGCATCTCTAGCTTGCTGAGCCATGACTGACCTCTGAGCAAGCTCCCCTGTGGCGGGATTCACAACCAATTTGTCCTTGCTATGTGCTGCCGGCTTCCGAGAACCACCTGCACCTGTGAATGAGTGAGGAAGATAGCAAGGTTGAGGTGACATGTCCTAGAATCCAAATATAAGCAACTATGCTGTGAAAGAGTGCACTTTGGTCTGATCTAGTCGGAGTCTCCGGGGACTCGGGCCGGAGTCTCCGGCCAAAACCGGAGACTTTGCAGATCAATATTTATGGTGTGAAGGACATGTCATTTAGAGATTAGATTTGTTTTAGGATGAGATGGGCTTGGGATGGACACATTGTCACTGTGTGGTACAACATGCTCATGCTTGCAAACATGCAAACAAAATCAAATAAGACCAAACATGAGCATCTTCCCATAAAAAATAAGGCAATAAAGTCAAATGGGAAACTCCTCCACTAGGGAGGTTGGTGACCAAAGGGCCACCATGTATGAGTACAAAGGTATGGCACCGCGAAGATATATCTTGGGCCCAAAACCTAGACTCATCGATTAAGCTCAAAAGTGTCACCACTGACAAGATAGAACAATACGCTTACTATTGGCATTACGGGGGGAGGGATAGCCCAATCAATTAGGACCGCACTCCCCCTATATCCATGCCCACATCTAGAACAACACACACGTTAGAGTATGGGAGTAAATGCACCTAGCTCAAGCCACATTGCTTGAATCAATGATATTTAGTTCATGCCTCAATTCCCGGAATCTTGCTTCATCAAGAGGCTTTGTGAATATATCGGCAAGTTGCTCATGAGTGCCAACATAAGATAGATCAATTTCTCCTCGGTTGACATGATCCCGAATGAAATGATGACGAATCTCAATATGCTTCGTCTTATTGTGTTGCACCGGGTTGTGAGCGATCTTGATTGCACTTTCATTATCACACAAAAGAGGCACTTTGTCAAAAATGACACCGTAATCCTTCAAAGTTTGCCTCATCCATAAGAGTTGTGCACAACAACTAGCCGCGGCTACATATTCGGCTTCGGTGGTAGAGAGAGACACACAATTTTGTTTCTTAGATGACCAACACACCAAAGACCTACCAAGAAATTGGCAAGCCCCGGAGGTTGATTTCCGTTCCACTTTGTCTCCCGCCCAATCCGAATCCGAGTAACCTATAAGATCAAAACTTGCTCCTTTTGGATACCAAAGACCAAAGTTAGGGGTAGTCACCAAATATCGAAAGATTCTCTTGACCGCCACTAAGTGGCTTTCCTTTGGTGCGGCTTGAAAACGTGCACAAACTCCCACACTTAACATAATGTCCGGTCTAGATGCACAAAGGTAAAGCAAGGAACCAATCATAGATCTATAGAGTTTTTGATCCACTTCTTTACCATTAGGATCGAGAACAAGATTAACCTTTGTTGGCATGGGAGTCTTTGCACCTTTGACTCCTATCATCTCGAACCTCTTGAGCATGTCTTGGGTATATTTGGCTTGGTTCACAAAAGTCCCTCCCTTCAATTGTTTAACTTCAAATCCAAGGAAGAACTCCAACTCCCCCATCATAGACATCTCAAACTTGTCGGTCATGAGCTTGGCAAACTCATTATTGAAAGCTTTGTTAGTAGAACCAAATATAATATCATCAACATATATTTGGCAAATGAAAAGCTCCCCATTGACCTTCTTAGTAAAAAGAGTGGGATCGATCACCCCAATTTTAAAACCACGATCAACCAACAACTCTTTAAGGTGCTCATACCACGCACGTGGGGCTTGTTTGAGGCCATAGAGTGCCTTATCAAGTTTGTAAACGTGGTTAGGAAACTTACGGTTTTCGAAGCCCGGGGGTTGCTTCACAAAAACCAATTCATTTAAGGGACCGTTGAGAAATGCACTTTTAACATCCATTTGTTGAAGTTTAAAGTTATGATGTGATGCATATGCAAGTAAGATGCGAATGGATTCAAGACGGGCAACGGGAGCAAAAGTTTCACCAAAGTCAATACCCTCAACTTGGGAGAAACCTTGAGCCACCAATCTGGCCTTATTACGAATGACTATGCCATTTGCATCTTGCTTGTTCTTGAAGATCCACTTGGTCCCAATGACATTACGGCAATCTTTAGGCCTTTCTACTAGAGTCCACACACTGTTGCGCTCGAAGTTGTTGAGTTCATCATGCATGGCATCAAGCCAATCCGGATCCTCAAGCACCTCATAAACTTTCTTGGGTTCTACACAAGAGACAAAAGCATGATGAGAGCAAAAGTTAGAAAGTTGCCTCCTAGTGGAGACACCTTTACGAACACTCCCAACCACATTTTCCAAGGATATGCTTCTTCGTCGTAGAATGGACTCAAGCTTCTTCTCACGGCGAGTGCGAGCCTCAAGAGGAGATTCTTGAGAGACTACTTGATCATCTTCATGATCACTATTCTGGTCCTCGCCTTGACCATCAAGTGGATTGCCTTGATCATCAAGTGGCCCATAGCCACAGAATTCCGAAGGATCTTCATCAAAGGCTTGATCACCCCCGGAGACTCCGGTATCCATACCCGGAGACTCCGGTATAGGCCGGAGAGTCCGGACCACAGGGGCCGGAGACTCCGGGCAAGATTGCTCGGTGGGATGATCTTGAGGTTGGGGGTGTGCAGCTTGTCTTTGGTCAATGTCCTGTGTGTGTTCAGCAGGTGAAGGCTCCACATGTGTAGAGCATTGTCCTTCTCCTTCGGCCAAAAGGTGTCCCTCAATGGGCCGGAAGAATCCGACACCCATTCTTCTTATGGCTTGGGGAGGAATTTCGTCACCTACATCACGAACACAACTTTGTCCTACAAAGGAACCATTATCCTCATCGAACCTCACATTACAAGTCTCTATAACATGCCCGGTGGACTTGCTATAGATCCTATAGGAATGTGAGTCCGTGGAGTAACCAACAAAGATACCCTCTAATGCTTTAGAATCAAATTTTGACAAACGAACACCTTTCTTGAGATAGAAACACTTACAACCAAATACCCGGAAGTACATGATGTTGGGCTTTTGCCCGGTAAGAATTTCATATGGAGTCTTGTTCAAGTTCTTGCGGAGATAAAGCCGGTTGGTGGCATGGCATGCGGTATTGATAGCTTCGGCCCAAAAGTTGTATGGAGACTTGAACTCCGCCAACATAGTTCTTGCCGCATCCATGAGAGTACGGTTCTTCCTCTCGGCAACTCCATTTTGTTGCGGGGTATATGCAGCGGAATATTGATGTTTGATACCCGCATCACTAAGAAACTCATTTAGGGAGTAGTTCTTGAACTCGGTGCCATTGTCACTTCTTATAGTCAATATGGTGGTATTGAATTGACGCTCAACTTCGGTGGCAAAGTCTTTGACGGTTTGTTGGGTCTCACTCTTGAATTCAAAGAAATAAACCCAAGTGTATCTTGAATAGTCATCGACAATTACCAAGCAATATTTCTTGCCACCAAGACTTGCATACGTGGGAGGTCCAAAGAGATCCATGTGAAGGAGCTCCAAGCACCTCTTGGAAGAGATAATAGTCTTGCTCGGATGACTTGTTTCATGCATCTTTCCTTCAATACATGCCCTACAAACACGATCTTTGGCAAAAGAAACATCCTTTAGTCCGAGTATGTGGCCGTTGGTGTAGAGATTTTGCAAAGCTCTCATATTGACGTGGGCTAACCGGCGATGCCAAAGCCATCCCACGTCGGCCTTAGCAATTAGGCATATCGCGGCCGTAGTGGGTTTCTTCGAGAAGTCCACCACATACAAGCCATTTTCGACATACCCAACAAAGGCAACCTTGAGAGACTTACTCCACATGACGACCACAATATCAACATCAAAATATGTGGCATAGCCCATAGTAGCAAGTTGATGAACGGAAAGTAGATTATAACCAATGGTTTCGACAAGCATGACATTCACTAGGGACACGTCCGGAGTGATCACCACCTTACCGAAACCAAGTACCTTAGAGGATGAATTATCACCATATGAGACCGTGACATTTGAAGTATTGGGCTTTAGATCTTCCACAATATTTTTGCTTCCGGTCATGTGGCTTGTGGCACCACTATCAATAATCCATTTTACTCCTCCGGAAGCAATGTCCTACAAGAGATTAATTCTTGGTTTTAGGTCCCCATCTTTGAATGGGTCCTCTTTTGTTAGTCACAAGAATCTTAGGTACCCAAATAGCATATTCAATGAAACCATTATAGGGACCAACATATTTAGCATAGACATCACCATAATAGTCCCTAAGAAGAACATAATGAGGATTATATTTTCCTGCAAAATTATTATGAGAAGGGCCGGAGACTCCGGTCTTTGGGGGCGGAGACTCCGGGGTAGATGAACTAACCGGAGACTCCGGAGCCTTTGACCCGGAGACTCCGGTCTCCTCGATTTTCTTCTTTCCATTTAGCTCCTCCCATTCCTCCTCGGTGTAACAAATATCAAAGGGAACATGAGGAGTAGGAGCAGCCGCAGGCTTTGTCTTCTTCTTGTTCTTCTTGTTCTTCTTCTTCTTTGAGGACTCGGCCACCAAACAAAGATCCCCTTTCTTTGAGGACTCGGCAACAAAACCGAGGCCCTCCTTTCCCTTGTACAATCTTTGATTGTTCAAGAGATCATTGAGATTCTTCTCTCCTTGAATGCAAGTGGCAAGGCCCTTAGCAAGATCGGCCTTCAACCTATTGTTCTCCTCAATGATATCACTATGATCACAAATAGAGTTAGAAGAACAAGGAACTTCAATAACTTGCATTGGGGGGACTTTAGATTGTTCAATAGTTAGTTGAATTTGAAGTTGTTCATGAATCTTGGTGAGACGAGAGAATTTGCCCTCCAAAGCCTTGTGAGCTTCTTCAAGCTTCTCAAACTTCTCACGAAGATCATTATGACCAACGTCAAATTCAACTCTCTCCTTTTTAAGCAACTTGACCATAGCGAGAGCATGGTCACGTTCTTTAGTGAGTTTTGACAAGATTAGATTATGAGACTCTTCTAGTCCCAACAATTTCTCCTCTAAAGAGACTCTCAAGTTTTGCTCTTCTTCGAGCTCAATTGATAGAGAGCCAATATCATCGGCGGCTAATCTTTCCAACTCCTCCTTCTCCTTGATGGTGTCATGGGCATCACCAAGTTCACACATTAGTGTCTCAACATATATCTTGGTTGGCCCCTTCATGTTTGCAAGAAAATCATCACAAGAAACTAGTTCTTTCTTAATCTTAAGACTACTCACATCATCCAAAGAGGTAGTATTGGAATGTGATGATGAAGGAGTAGGTGATGAGGTTACCTCCGAGGCCTTAGCCATAAGACACTTGTGAGTGGTGATGATGGCGTTCTCATTTTGTGAGTTGAAGAGGGATGTAGGTGGTGTGGAGACAATGGCAATGGCGGCCACTTCTCCATTCTCTTCATCAACGGAGTCATCATCATCGGACTCGGAGTCATACTCCTCATGAACCACCAATACCCTTTCTCCTTTCTTCTTATTGTCCTTGTTCCCATGCTTCTTGGATGGGTAGAACTTTGATGACCGACGCTTGGGGACGAGCCGGCCCTCATTGTCCTCCTTGTTCTCATAAGGACATTCGGCGATGAAGTGCTTGATTCCTCCACAATTATAGCAATGCCTCACTTTAGAGTCACCACCTTTTCTTGGAAAGGATTTGAACTTGGATCCCTTCGTCTTGTGCTTGTTGGATCCCAAAAGCATTTGCATTGAGAGCCAAGTGTTCATGGAGTGCAAACTTGAGATCTTCCGGAGACCAACACTCTTCTTCATATATTTCCTCTTCTCCTTCTCCTTGCTTGGACACCACCTTGGCCTTGAGAGCAAGATTGTGAACTCCTTGTCCGGCAAGAACACGGGCTCTAGTTTCTTCCGCGTTCTTCTTCAAGATAGACAAGGCGGTGAACTCACAAAGAACTTCATTTGAGGTCATACTCCCAAAATCCGGTCTTGAACGGATTATCTCGGATCGCATGGGTTCTCTTGGGTTGATGGAGGTGATGAACATACGCTTGATATAGTCATCACCATTGTCTTTGCACCCAAACCCGGTCAAGGCCGTTGCAAGAGCCAAGATCCTTTGATACATCTCATCGGGAGTCTCATTATCACGCATAATGAAATCCCTTTCTTCACTTTTGAGCTCATCAAACTTGGAGGACCGAATACTTTCATTCCCAATGAAGAGCATAGTGAGATAGTCCCATACTTCCTTGGCGGTGTTCAAGTTGTTGATGTGTACCGCATGAGTATCCGGTACGGCTTGTTGAAGGAGATGCTTGGCGGTGGCATTGAGTTGCTCGTCAACTTCTTCCCTTCCGGTCAAGTTGAGAGGATCATGAGGTGCAAAGCCATTTTGTATGACCCTCCACAAATGAGTAGAAGAGCTAGAAATATGAGATTTCATTAGTCCTTGCCATTTAATAAAATTGCGAGAATCAAGCTTAGGAGGGGAACCCATGTTGTTAATGTGTGGCATAGGATAATGGACCGGCGGAGGTGAGTAAGTGTTAGGGGGTGGAATGTTAGCACCCTTTGCCGGACCATCATCTTCCTTAGGAAGGTCACCTTTATTCTCGGCGGAGGTGGAGCCATTGTTAGGTGGCTTCACCTTAGCCAAGGAGAGTTCCACACTAGGAGTGGTGTTTGGGTCGGTGGGCCCGGAAGGTTTTCTTCCAAAATATTCCTCAAACATAGCCTTCATCTCCAATCTCATAGTGGTTTGCATTGTGTCCAAGGACGCCAAATGCTCCTCACGAGAGATTGAAGAGGAAGAGGTAGATGGAGGAGTATCTTCGGGAGGAGTTTCATTACCCTTATCCCCATCCATAGTTGCTCAAACTCTTAGGCGGTTAAGCCCGAATAAGAGACCACGCTCTGATACCAATTGAAAAGGATCGTATGAGCGACTAGAGGGGGGGGTGAATAGGAGCTACCCAATAATTTTAATTCTTTTCAAGTTAGGGCTAGACAAGAAGGTAAATTCTCTAGATGTGATACTAAGTGAATTTACCTAGCGTGACAAGCAAGCTAGCAATAACTATATAAGTAAAAGCACAAGTAAAGGATAGAGGTCACCGCAATGGAGACACGAAGACACGAGGATGTATTCCCGTAGTTCCTTCCTTGTTACGGGAAGTACGTCTACGTTGGAGAGGTGTGGTGCCACAAAGGCCACCAACGCCACAAAGGCTCACCCTATTCTCCGGTGAACAAGCCACAAAGGCGAGTTCACGCTCCACTAAGCGATGCCCTTGAAGGCGGCACGACACCTTTACACAAAGTATTGGGGCAAGCTCCACAACTCAATTGGAGGCTCCTAATAGGCCCACCAAGCTCTTACACACAAAGTCAAGCTTGGGGGACGGCTTCTTCCGGCTAGAAATCCGATGAATCACACAAGTAACAAGCCCCTCAACAAAGAGAGGGGGGAAATCAAATCGCCTTGGTGGAAGTGTAGATCTAGGTCTTCTCCCTCAAATCCCAAAAGGGCTTTGAGTTCTATTGGCTAGGGAGAGAGAACTTGAGCTTTGAAGCTTTGGAACAATGGAGGAGAGAGAGTAGAAGCCGCAGCCTTCACTTGGGGAAGAAGAAGGCTTTATATACTCCTCCTCGAAATGTAGCCGTTGCTGGTCGACTAGGGCCGGAGTCTCCGGCCAGGAGGGCCGGAGTCTCCGCCCTAAGTGACTCCGGGGCCGGAGTCTCCGGCCAGAGACAGAAGTCTCCGGCCCAACTCCGGCCTGGTCACTGCATAGACCAACTCCGGCCAGAGACAGAAGTCTCCGCCCTAGAAGTAGCAACAGCAGTACTTCGAGGATCCCCTCTCCACCAATTCCACCTTCGCGAAGCACCCTATAAGACCACTAAGCCCTAACTCCACTACTGGACTACGGGCTTCGATCTTTTCTTCCCTTTTTGGGTGAACCTCCGCGAGATTCTGAATTAACCTAGAAAATCTGCAGAACTTAAATAGAATGGTTAATTCACCAAATGTTGTTAACAAACACCAAAATACATTTATTAGGGAAATGCCCTTTCATCAATTTTTTAAGAACAGGAAAAAGTAAAGTGTGCCTTCCGGTTCGTGAGAGCTTTACTGACCGAATTTCGCATAACACTGGTAAGAGTTTAATTTGAAGATAAAATAAAAGCAAGTCAAATTTACTTGGAATAGCAAATTGCTAGTAGGTATGTATGGTGGACACTTTGGAAAACTTTGGCTTTTAGGAGTTGGATGCACGAGTAGAGCTCATACTTAGTACAAGGCGAGGGCTAGCAAAAGACTGGGAGCGACCAACTAAGAGAGCAATAATGGCCATAATCATGCAAAGCGACAAAGCGACATTAAAAGAAGCATAAGATGGCATCAAAAGTCAAAAACTAAATGATCATAGAGGCTATTGGCGACTTTGTAAGAGTCTAACATGTGTGAGCATGCGCCAAGTCAACCCAAATAAAGCATCAAGGAGAAAACCAAAATAATGCTTCCAAATAATTAAAAACAACGCATGATTTTTTCAAAGGCTCATTAAGCAATCTCAGTTATTTGAGACAAGTCATGCTACAGCAAAACCACTAAGCATACCATCAAAAAGACATCAAGCATGACATGAAAGAGCCTAAGCCGCAGTCTACACAAGCTCCTTCTTGTACCACTTTTTTTGCACAAAGCTTTTTCTCTTTTCCAACACCATTTGAAAATTTTAAAGACACCTCTTTTGATGAAAACCAATAAAGATCAGAGGCAAAAATACACCTTGATGAAAAGATATGACAAGGTCTGAACGCAAATCAAGGCAAAAACGAAAACCAAAAGCAGTAGCGGAAAAAGAAGAACACCCGGTGAAATTGTAAGAATGAAAAACGGAGTGTTCTTGGCAAATGAAAACGAGTACATCTCCTGTCGTGGGGATGACTTATGGGGGATGCCACATGCCGAGCTATTTGCCGGCTGGCGTCCCAGGAGTCTCCACGGCTCGAAGACAAGAGGACCGGCTCCGCCTGGAGAGCCGGCTGTGCCAGCAGCCGGCTAGCACTTCCATCGTGGAAGGCCGGAGCCGGGCGGTGAAGACATAAGCCCACCAACGGCTGTCTCGCCGAAAGTGGGCTGGCCCCGACAAGAGTGACAGAGGCCAAGGACAGGAGTGACGAGCGCCACGACCAAGTCCAACCAATCAGCGACCAAGAACCCTTCCCCACGATAGGATCCAAGGCAAAGGGGAGGGCATATGCCTCCCAGATGCCGGTCCCAGGGGAAAGGTACTTTATAAAGCGAAGTCGTCAGAGCAGGGCGATGGGATCACGCCAAGGACGCCGCCGCCGAGGAGCCGGCAGCCGGCCGAATCGTTACCCAACCTGTAACCATGCCCCTGCCTATATAAGGGGGTCTGGACCCTTAGCATAGGGGAGATCCGATCTCTTTTTTCCTCCTCTAGCTCGAACAGCTTGAGGAGCACTGTAATCATTACAATCCAATCAATACGAAGCAGGCAGAAAGTAAGGGTTTCACCTCCACCTGGGAGGGCCCTGAACCTGGGTAAACCGTGGTGTCTCCGTAGGCATAATCTCGAGCCGGGCCCCTCGTCTCCACCATCGAGCCCCTCCAATAAGCCTACCCATGGCTACTGTCTCCAAATTCCCACGACAGTTGGCGCCCACCGTGGGGCAAAGCGCGGCGGCGAGCGGAGTCAAGTTCCGGCCGGGACCCTCCGGTGAGAAGGTCGCCTCCGGCCTCGTCTGGAGGTTCGGCACCTTCGACTGCGTCAGCGACAACTTGGCCCACTTCGAGAACGGCTTCGGCAACAGCGGCTCCTTCCTCGACGTCGGCAGCCACCGCTTCTACGTCGCCAAGCCCTTCCCGGAGGAGGTCACCGACGTCTTCGACCCTCTCTGCGACGGAGGCTTGAGCTGCGGTGAAAGCAGCAATCTTGGCACCATGGTCGAGGTGATGGCCCTGGGAGAAGAGGAATGCGGTGACTCTCTGCGCCCCGAGCGCCCGTCGCCCGGACGCCTTCTTCCACAGGAGCAAGATGCTCCACTCCCAGAGCAGGACACCCCGGACGTCTCCGAGGTGGACCTGCGCGCTCCCCTCGACCGCGTCATCGACCCCGCCCGGGTCGCCGAAGCCCTGGAGCGGACGCGTCTCGTCCTCCTCAGCAAGGTGGCAGAGGACGAGGCCAACCGGTGCCGTGCGAGTACCACGCTCAGCGAGTTCTACGACGTGCATGGAGATGCACCGACCAAGCTTGCTTGCGACCTGCGGCGCAACATCGACACCATCATCTCCAGCTAGATCCAGCGGTCGCCATCGGCAAGCCGAGGCCGCGGAGGGCGTGGACAGGGCAGCCGTGCTCCGAGCGGCAACGCCCAAGGCCGCCGCGCCCAGCAGAGCGGCGGAGCGAGTAGGCCATGCTTGATCGCGGAGTCAGCGCCAGGGTCGGAGTCCCAGGCTCGCCCATCGGCGCTGCACATCCACCTGTGGCTTGACCACGTCGAGACGTCCCCTAGGGGATCTGCTAGCTCAAAGCGAGCGGCTTCTGACCAAGGAGGCCCGGGGGCTGCAGGCAGCGGTCATGGGCGCAAAGAGGGCAAGTACACCCTCGATGCCTCACTTGATCAGCCGTGTAAGTTTCACACCTCCCCGGGCAGGGAAGCGACCCACTCCACGCGTCAGTGCCGTTTCATGAGAGAGCTGGAGCGGCGCGCTCGGCAGATCCCTGGTACGTCGCAAGCACAACCGGCTGGAGGTCAGGAGGACCAACAGCGTGACCCGGCTGGAGGCGAGCCGGATCAAGATGACGACTTCCTGACGGATGTTGAGCAGTATCACATCTTCACTACCCCCGGCAAGGATAAAAGGAATGACCTTTGGCATGAGGCAGAGGTGAACGCCGTAATGCCTGCGGAGCCCCAGTTCATGCACTGGTCTGAGGCGGCCATCACCTGGGGGCGCGAGGACCATCCGCGGCTAATGCCCAGCCCTGGAGAATACGCTCTGGTTTTGGACCCAGTTGTGTGCTCTGATACGCACATGTGTCGGTTCTCCCGCGTGCTCATCGACGGCAGTAGTAGTATCAACCTTCTTTACCGGAGCTCTCTAGAGAAGTTGGGCATCCCGCTTGCTCAGCTGAAACCGAGCCGGCTCACCTTCCATGGCATCGTGCCTGGGCACTCTTGCACCCCTTTGGGTAAGGTGCAGCTGGAGGTTCTCTTCGGAAAGAAGGGGAATAGCCGCCGCGAGCCTATCTGGTTCGAGGTGGTGGACATCAGCAGTCCCTACCATGCGCTGCTTGGCCGTCCAGCCCTGGCCAAGTTCATGGCGGTGCCACATTACGCCTATCTGAAGATGAAGCTCCCAGGACCCAGAGGCGTGATCACTGTCTCGGGAAGCTTCAAGAAGTCCCTGGCCTGTGCGAAGGAGAGCTCGCAGCTGGCAGAGGCACTGGTTATCGCCGAAGAGAAGCGGCAGCTTCTACATCGCGTGGAGCTGGCCCAGCAAGATATGCCGGTTCGCCAGTCGCCGGTGGAGTAGTTCAAGCCGGCTAACGACACCAAGAAGATCCTGTTGGACGAGAGCGATCCATCCAAGTACGTCATCATCGGCACCGGCCTTTCTGCTAAATAGGAAAGCGAGCTCACCAGCTTCCTCCGTGAGAATCGGGACATCTTTGCATGGTCTCCAAAGGACATGCCAGGTGTGCCGAGGGAGCTGGCTGAGCACTCACTCAACGTCAGGCCGGATGCCAAGCCGGTCAAGCAACCATTGCGACGCTTTGCAGAAGAGAAGAGGAAAGCTATTGGCGAGGAGATCGCCCGGCTCCTTGCAGCCGGCTTTATCATGGAGGTGTTCTATCCTGATTGGCTTGCGAACCCAGTCTTGGTCCTGAAGAAGAACAACACTTGGCGAATATGTATTGACTACACCAGCCTCAACAAGGCTTGCCCCAAGGATCCATTTGCGTTACCACGCATCGACCAGGTGATCGATTCCATAGCCGGCTGTGACCTGCTGTCCTTCCTGGATGCCTATTCAGGCTACCACCAGATCCCGCTCTTCCAGCCGGATCAGATCAAGACCTCCTTCATCACCCCATATGGAGCCTATTGCTATGTTACCATGTCGTTCGGCCTGAAGAACGCTGGAGCCACTTACCAGCGAACCATGCAGCAATGTCTGCAGGGGCAGATTGGGAGGAATGTGCACGCCTATGTGGACGACGTGGTGGTGAAGACTAAGCAGAGTGGCACGCTCCTGGACGACCTCAAGGAGACCTTCGCCAACCTGCGGCGCTATCGCATGAAGCTCAATCCTGAGAAATGCACCTTTGGTGTGCCGGCTGGACAGCTCCTAGGTTATATCGTTTCCCAGCGAGGGATCGAGGCTAACCCCTCGAAGATAAAAGCCATCGAGGCCCTAGAGAAGCCCACCCAGCTCAGAGATGTGCAGAAGTTTGCTGGTTGCTTGGCCTCGCTTAGCCGGTTCGTCAGCCGGCTCGGGGAGAAGGCCATGCCGCTGTACCAGCTGATGAAGAAGACAGACCACTTTGTTTGGTCCCAGCGTGCTGATGACGCCTTCAACGACCTCAAGCGAGCCTTGTCTACCGCGCCAATCCTGGCTGCGCCGGCTCCGCGAGAGCCAATGCTGCTCTACATCGCGGCTACTCCGTGAGTCATCAGTGTCGTGATCGTGGTGGAGCACACCGAGGAAGGCAAAGAGCTACCGGTTCAGTGCCCGGTGTACTACCTGAGTGAGGTGCTCACTCTCTCCAAGCAGAATTACCCGCACTACCAGAAGGTCGCGTACGGCGTGTACATGGCGGCCAAGAAGCTGAAGCACTACTTTGAGGAGCACCCAATCACGGTGGTGAGCACCACTCCGCTCTCAGAGATCATCGGGTGCAAGGACGCGTCGGGAAGAGTGGCCAAATGGGCGATTGAGCTCGCAGCTCATACCATTCAGTACAAGCCCAGGACGACGATCAAGTCGCAGATCATAGCAGATTTCTTCGCTGACTGGGGAGAGCACCAGTACCTGCTGCCGGCTCCAGACTCCACCCACTGGCGCATGCACTTCGATGGCTCCAAGCTGCTCGGGGGCTTGGGAGCCGGCGTCGTCCTCACCTCTCCCAAGGGAGACAAGCTGCAGTACGTGCTGCAGATGCACTTCCGTGCGTCGAACAACATCGCTGAGTACGAAGCCCTGGTACATGGGCTCAAGATGGCCAAGCAGATCGGCATCAAGAGGATCCTCTGTTTTGGAGACTCCGACCTAGTGACGCACCAGGTCTCAGGGGATTGGGACGCCAAGGACGCCAACATGGCCTCCTATCGCTTCTACGTGCAGCAGCTTAGCGGATTCTTCGAAGGCTGCGAGTTCCACCATGTCCCCAGAGCAAACAACGAGGAAGCAGACCGGCTGTCAAAGATCGGCTCCACCAAGCAGGATATCCCAGCTGGGGTGTCCCTGGAGGTCATCCGCAAACCGTCTATCAAACCTTCGCCGGAGTCCATATCCATCTACGTGCCTGGAGACCCAGCCCCGGCTCAGGTACCGCCACCGGACCCGGGGGCTGCCGTCTCGGGGCTGAAGGAGGCAGCCGGCCAGCCCAGCGTGGCCGGCTCGACGAAGGACAAGGGGACTGCCGGCTCCACGCCCGCTCCCCCAGCCGAACAATCAGATGAAGCCGGCACAACGATGGACCCGGGGGCTGCTGATCCTCTGGTCGCCAGTGTCTTCCACATACGGGAGATACCTTCCTGGGCGGAGCCATTCTCCAACTACCTCATCACTGGGGACTTGCCGCAAGACGAAGCGAAAGCTAGGCGAATTCAACGTCGAGCTGGGGCGTACACCATCATCAACAGCGAGCTGTACAAGCGCAGCGTGTCAGGCATCTTCTAGAAGTGCATCGAGCCGGAAGAAGGGATAGAGCTGCTAAGAGAGATACACCAAGGGGAGTGCGGGCATCACGCATCTTCCAGAGCCTTGGTGGCCAAGGCCTTCCGCCATGGTTTCTACTGGCCAACGGCCACGCAAAATGCAGAGCAGCTGGTGAAGCTGTGCAACGGTTGCCAGCGCTTCTCCAAGCACAGAAACACTCCAGCGGCAGCCCTCAAGACCATCCCGCTCACCTGGCCGTTCGCTGTCTGGGGCCTGGACATGGTAGGGCCATTCAAGACCGCACCCGGGGGCTTGACGCATCTGTTGGTTGCTGTGGACAAGTTCACCAAGTGGATCGAAGCCAAGCCAATTAAGAAACTCGACGGCTCGTCCACAATCAAGTTCTTCAACGAGATCATCACAAGATATGGAGTTCCCCACAGCATCATTACCGACAACGGGACAAACTTTGCGAAGGGAGTCTTTGCTGATTACTGTGGCCAGAAAGGCATCTGGCTGGACTTAGCGTCAGTGGCGCACCCGCAGACAAACGGGCAAGTGGAGAAGGCAAATGGGCTGATCCTAGCCGGCATCAAACCAAGGCTGGTCGAGCCTCTCGAACGCTCAGCTGGCTGTTGGGTCGAGGAGCTACCTTCAGTGCTCTGGAGCCTGCGCACCACTCCAAATCGCTCTGTCGGCTTCACACATTTCTTCCTGGTCTATGGAGCAGAAGCGGTGTTGCCCACGGATATCGAGTTCGATGCGCCCAGAATCGTCTAGTACACAGAAAAGCAAGCAAAAGAAGCTCGTGAGGATGGCGTCGATCTCCTCGAGGAGGCACGAGAGCAAGCTCTGGCCAGATCAGCGCTCTACCAGCAGCAGCTGCGACGATACCACAGTCGAAAAATTTGCCCACTCGCGTTTCGCGAAGGAGATCTCGTACTCCGGCTGGTCCAAAGCACTAAGGGCATGCACAAGCTGTCTCCTCCCTGGGAGGGACCGTTCATTGTCAGCCGGGTGCTTGGCAATGGGGCATATTACCTCATCGATGCACAAGAGCCCAGGAAGAACAAGGCAGATAACTCTGACAAGGAGACGGAGCGTCCCTGGAATGTCAGTCTCCTAAGACCTTTCTTCTGCTAAGGCAAAAGCTTGTACCCCGAAAAGCGTGTCAATGAATAAAGGAAAATGGAGCGGCCAGTTACGGCCGGCTCCGAGGAAAACACTTCGTGTATGTTTTGCTTCCTGCGTTATTCACTTGACTGACAGCCGGCTCCGGGCACCGAGCCACAGCCAGCAACCCTGAAAAATGATTGACTTCTCGCCAGCCGGACGAGTACTACATATGAAGAAGGTCTCGAGCCCAACCTCCACCTTCCGGCTCCACGCAGCCGGACGGATAGGAGCCGGCAGGCCACATACGAAGGAAAGCCGCAGAGCAGAACTGTAAACGATAGAAAAATCGCTCAACCAGGCGCTAAGGGCAGTGTCTGTTAACTAAGCGTTGGCTAGCACGAGTCGGGGGCCCGATAGACTGAAGTACTACTTCTCACTCTGCGGCACGCTCCCACCCTAGGCCGGCATTCGGCTGCCGGCCCAAGGGAGACCAACCGGCACCAGGCTGCCGGTTGGGGGTAGAAGGGCCGAAGGGTGGGAAGATTAAGGAAAAAGTTGAGGGAACCGGACAAAGGCAAGCCCAGCGAGTGGTTGATAGTCACAGTCTCTCGACGTCTGGGCTGAGAAGCCACGCCCAAGAGGTTCGAAGCTAGAGTTGCCTCGCTTGGCGTTGGCATCGTTCGCGAAAAGTTAGTTTCGAGCTAGCTGTCAATCCAGCTACCCCAAAACTCGGGGGCTAGGGGGAAAGGGAATCTGCCCTCAAAAGTAGGCTGGTTCCAGTACCTCGTTGGCTATCCGATTAGCTGGCGCTGCGACATGATCGGCAAACGAGCAACGAAATCGAAACCTAACACTCGCATAGCAGTGGCTAGAGCCAGCAAGGAACGTGCGAAGGCCCGGGAAAGGAAACGTGCCGGCTCCAGCCCTCGCCCGAGCCGGTACAAGACTCAGCTTCCACTTCGACCCCGCCGAGCCGGAGCTAGCCCGTCCTTCCCAGGCCGGCCAGCAGAAGCACCGATCCTTCCGCGCTAAGGCTGGAAGACCTCGCCCGAGGCGTCTGCGCAAGTCAGCGACCACCGCGGTCCCTATCTACGGATTCGCATGGCAGCGGTTTCGTTAAGAGAAGAATCATCGCATCACAGCGATGTCAAGCAGAAGACGTTCGCGCGATGGCAAAGTGCACGGTAAAGAAGGACAAACATTTACACAGCAAATGAAGAAGAACAAGCAAAGGTTTGCAGGAAATTACAAAAGTTCCCTAAACTACTACCCTAAGAGTGCCAAGAATCCCTCGCACGGGAGATGCTCACTTTCCTCGGCCTGGCGCGAGCGCCGCATGGACTTCATCCCGGAGAAGCCCACGCTGGAGGTCGACGGAGCCCCCGTCCTTCACGACTGGGCGGCATAAGTACGGGCGGAGAGGGTGGCGTCGAAGAAGCAGACGGTGAAGTCTTTCTTCCCATCATGGTGGGTGAGGAGGATGAACCAGCCCTCATGTGCGCCATAGTCGAGGAAGAACTTCGACCACCCGTTGCGGAAGTAGCACACCCCCTGGCCGTCGTAATAAACTTCGACGCGGTACGAGGGCTGGCCGCCGCTGCATTCCCGCAGCTTGGCGTAGGCCATCTCCTGGCCTTCCATCGAGTCCGTGAACTGGGATGGAAGGCGGAGGAGGTCCTGAGACCCAGCGAGCACAGGGATGATGCAGGTGGACCACCCCTGGGCCGAAATATACGTCGGCGGTTGGAGCGCCGGTTTCTCCAGCCAGAGCCGCGACGGGCCCAGCGAAGGAGAAGCCGCCGCGCGGGGCCCCGCGGGAGTGGCGGCGACCCTGAAGACAGCGGGGGCTTTCTTGTTCTTGCTACCCAGCGGCCGCCCACGACGGCGAGACAACGAAGGAGCAGCAGCCGCCGCGGAAGCGGTCTTCTTCCCGCTCCCCTTCGGACGGCCTGGCCTCCGTTTCTCCAGGATGCCCGTGATGCCGGAAGCTCCGGCCGCCTGGGGTGCGACGGAGGTGGAAGCAGCGGCGGTGGCTTTCGCCGCGAGGGCCTCCAAGGTGCTTTTGTTGTGGCTCCCTTTCGGGCGACCGCGTTTCCGAGATGGGGAAGGCGCCGTCTCCGGCGCCTCGACCTCCTCTTTGCTCCCCTCTGGAACCTTGTCACCACTGGCAGTGGAACCGCTAGGGGACGACATGATCGGGTTGGGCCCAGAAAGGCAAAGCTCGAGGTGAGGGGAGAAGTGGGGGATGCCCTGGGCAGCGAGCACACTCGGTATTTAAAGAAGAGCGGCGAAGGTGTAACCGCCCCGACGTTTTGGTAACCACTCCCGCATCGTGTGCCACCGCGGCGGTTGCCGCAGCGGATCGTGGGAGGAGCTGATGGGACACGTCGCTGACGTACGCCAGCCCACCTCGCATGATGACTCGGGAAGTTATGACGGTGGTGATTCCGAAGTCAAAATGACAAGACTGGCCACAGGCGCGCTGCGCCGGCCGCCGCGTGGGAACAAGACCCGAAGCGGCGCAAGTTCCCAGGAGGTAGCACGCCGGCTCACGGCCGCCAGCCGGGTCGCATCCTGGAACCGGCTCGTCTCGAGACGGCCGGGCGAACTCCGCAAGACTCCACCTCGATGATTAGAGCGACCAAGCCGGACCAGAGATCCTGGGACTTTGACGAAAATGAGCAAGTCTTCGGCGAGAAGAGGAACCCGCCGAAGCCCCATGCTAGCCCATGAGACTTCGCCAGTTTCGGGGGCTAGTGTCGTGGGGATGACTTATGGGGGATGCCACGTGCCGAGCTATTTGCCGGCTGGCGTCCCAGGAGTCTCCACGGCTCGAAGACAAGAGGACCGGCTCTGCCTGGAGAGCCGGCTGTGCCAGCAGCCGGCTGGCACTTCCATCGTGGAAGGCTGGAGCCGGGCGGTGAAGACAAAAGCCCACCAACGGCTGTCTCGCCGAAAGTGGGCTGGCCCCGATAAGAGCGACAGAGGCCAAGGACAGGAGTGACGAGCGCCACGACCAAGTCCAACCAATCAGCGACCAAGAACCCTTCCCCACGATAGAATCCAAGGCAAAGGGGAGGGCATATGCCTCCCAGATGCCGGTCCCAGGGGAAAGTTACTTTATAAAGCGAAGCCGTCAGAGCAGGGCGATGGGATCACGCCAAGGACGCCGCCGCCGAGGAGCCAGCAGTCGGCCGAATCGTTACCCAACCTGTAACCAGGCCCCTGCCTATATAAGGGGGCCTGGACCCTTAGCATAGGAGAGATCCGATCTCTTTTTTCCTCCTCTAGCTCGAACAGCTCGAGGAGCACTGTAATCATTACAATCTAATCAATACGAAGCAGGCAGAAAGTAGGGGTTTCACCTCCACCCGGAGGGCCCTGAACCTGGGTAAACCGTGGTGTCTCCGTAGGCATAATCCCGAGCCGGGCCCCTCGTCTCCACCGTCGAGCCCCTCCGATAAGCCTACCCATGGCTACTGTCTCCAAATTCTCACGACATCTCCTCCAAAGGAAATTTGTTGGGGTCCAACCATTTATTGCAGCAAACAAAACTAAGCTAACTAAGAAAACTAAAACAACTGACGCTCCAAGAAAAACACATAGTGCATGAAGCAATAAAAATATAGTGTCTTGAAAGGTGACATGATTTTTGCCGATGAAGAAGGGGTGCCTCGGGGGCATCCCCAAGCTTTGACGCTTGTACTTCTTGGATATTTCTTGGGGTGATGCATGGGCATCCCCAAGCTCGAGCTTTTGTCCATTCTTCAACTCATCTCATCATTCTCCAATCCCTACACTTGAAAACTTCCTTCATACAAAACTAAACACAATTCTATTAGCAACATTAGTGTAGCATAACATATAATCAACCTCTTTTTGCTTCAGGTTTCAACTCAAAACCACCACATATATAGCAAATACTACTGTAGCAACTTCCCCAAAAGTTCCGTGATCAAAAGAATTCAAAAGAAAGCGATAAAGCGGCAAACACAAATATTGGCAGAAATCTGTCAAAACAGAACAGCTGACAAAGGCCGAATTTTTGAGGGGTTTTCTGTTGGTCAAATCAAAAAGTGTTCGACTAACGAAAGTTTGGATATAACCTGGGGCATATGCACAAGAAATCGCAGGTCCAAAAGATATACGGAGAATTTATACGAATTTTTACGGTGCAGCACCGAAAACAGTTTCAGGACAGCAACATCCCCAAATCTTTACCTCACTCGAATTAGAGGCTTCTCTTGGCACAAAAACGAAATAAACAAGATAAGGAGCGGTCATTACAGTATTAATGACTTCCAAGACTCAAATAAAAGAAAAAGTACTGAAAATAAAACATTGGGTTATCTTCCAAGAGTGATTTTCTTTAACGCCTTTGAGCTAGGCGCAGAAAATTGCGAATCAAGTAACATCAAGTGATGAAGCATCAAGCTCATAATTTGCTCTAAGAATAGAGTCAAAAAGTAATTTCTTCCTTTTCCTAGGGAAGTGTTCCATACCTTTCTTGAGTGGGAATTGATATTTGATGGTGCCTTCTCTCATATCAATGATAGCACCTACAGTTCAAAGAAAGGGTCTTCCCAAAATAATAGGACATGAAGCATGACATTCAACGTCCATAACAAGAAAATCAACGGGAACAAGGTTATTGTTAACCACAATAAGAACATCATTAATCCTTCCCAAAGGTTTCTTCTTAGCAACATCAACAATAGGAACATCATAATAACATTTTTCAAGCGGTGGTAAATCAAGCATGTCATAAATCTTTCTAGGCATGATAGAAATACTAGCACCTAGATCACATAAAGCATGACAATCAAAACCACTAACATGCATATCAATGATGGGTTCCCAACCATCTTCGAACTTCTTGGGAACAGAAGCTTTTTGCTTCAACTTTTCATCCCTAATTTTTATGAGAGCATTGGTAATATGCTTAGTAAAAGCAACATTTAAAGAACTAGTATTGGGAGTCAAAGCAAGCTTTTGCAAGAACAAAATAACTTCAGATATATTGCAGCCATCAACATCAAAATCATTAAAAGAAATAGAGTTATCATCTCCCACACTCCGAAAAATTTCAGCACTCTTTTGAGAAAAAGTTTTGGCAGTTTTAGGCTTTTTAACACAAGGAGTGGGAGTTTTCTCTACACCAATCAAAGTAAGAGGATTGCTAACATTAGGAGCAACATCATTAGAGATAGTAATGGTACATACCTTCATCTCTCTAGCCATCTCATCTTCTCTTTCCCACCTGGCAAGCAATTCCGCTAACAATCTAATATTTTCATCAATTCCAACTTGAATAGCATTAGCGGTCGCAAAAACATTGTTCTCTTTCACATCATTAGGCAACACTTTTAATTTCAGAATTTCAACATCATGAGCAAGGCTATCAACTTTAGAAGCAAGAATATCAATTTTGCCTAACTTTTCCTCAACAGACTTGTTAAAAGCAGTTTGCTTACTGATGAAGTCCTTGAGCATTACCTCAAGCTCGGAGGGCGCGGCCCTAGTGTTGTTGTAGGAATTACCATAACCATTACCATTGGTAGAAGGATACGGCCTATAATTGTTACTAGCAAAATTGTTCCTATAAGCATTGTTGATAAAATTATTATTTCTAATGAAATTCACATCAACATGCTCTTCTTGAGCAACCAAAGAGGCTAAAGGAACATTATTAGGATCAACATGAGTCCTATCATTAGCAAGCATAGCCATAATGGTATCAATCTTATCATTCAAGGAAGAGGTTTCCTCAACAGAATTTACCTTCTTACCTTGTGGAGCTCTCTCGGTGTGCCATTCGGAATAATTTACCATCATGTTGTCGAGTAGCTTTGTTGCGGCGCCCAAGGTAAGGGACATAAAAGTGCCTCCAGCAGCTGAATCCAATAGGTTCCTCGAAGAAAAATTCAGTCCTGCATAAAAAGTTTGGACAATCATCCAAGTAGTCAGTCCATGAGTGGGGCAATTCTTTATCATAGATTTTATTCTTTCCCAAGCTTGAGCAACATGTTCATTATCAAACTGAGTAAATTTCATAATATTGCTACGCAGAGATATAATCTTAGCAGGAGGATAGTATCTACCAATAAAAGCATCCTTACACTTAGCCCATGAATCAATACTATTCTTAGTCAAAGACAACAACCAATCTTTAGCTTTTCCTCTCAAAGAAAAAGGAAACAACTTGAGCTTAATAATATCACTTTCTACATCCTTATATTTCTGCATCTCACATAGCTCAACAAAATTGTTGAGATGAGCTGCAGCATCTTCAGTACTAGCACCAGAGAATTGCTCTTTCATAATAAGGTTCAACAAAGCAGGCTTAATCTCATAAAAGTTTGCAGCAGGAGCAGGTGGTGCAATAGGAGTGCAGATAAAATCACTATTGTTCGTGCTAGTAAAGTCACACAACTTGGTCTTTTCAGGATTGGCCATTTCAGCAAAACTAAAAGCAGATAAGTAAAAACAACTACCAAGGATTCTAATTTTTTTTGGGTTTTTGATATAAAACGATGCAGGTAAAATAAATAAAGTAAAGCAAAACAATAACAAAGTAAAGGATGTGCGTGCGAAAACTCCTCTCGCAGAAGTCTTCCACTCTTCCCCGGCAACGGCGCCAGAAAAGAAGCTTGATGGTGCCAAGTTGATGAAGTAAATAACCGGCCAGTTGGGAACCCCAAGAGGAAGGTGTGATGAGTATAGCAGCTTGTTTTCCCTCAGTTAAGAAACCAAGGTTTATCGTTTAGGAGAAGAGCAGACAATTACGACTGAAGGTGATGCTTGCTAGTTTGCGACAGCTTCGGACAATTTATATATGGCGCCTCGTCCAAGCTTTGCTTGCTAGCTGCAACGCGGAACCTGCACACAACACAACCAAGTACTTTGCTCCCAACTTGCGATGAGGTTGTCAATCTCACCGGTTTGCTTGAAACAAAGGTTATGAGCGTATCGAGTGGAAAACAGTAGAAGTGTGCGAGTAAAGTAAATAGGTGATAGCAATATGATGGAAATAGGACCGGGGTTCACAGTTCACTAGTGGTGTCTCTCCATAAGATAAATAACACATGCTGGGTAAACAAATTACAGTTGGGCAATTGATAGAATAAAGATAAACGTGATATGTCAAGAAGATCACTATGATATTTACTCTGGGCATTACAACAAAATACATAGATCGCCATCCAACTGCATCTATGACTAATAATCCACTTGTGGCGAATCAATCCGAGAACTCCACAAGTATTAAGTTGCGAACAACAGATAATTGCATTAAGCAAAGTGTGTAATGTAAACAAAGCATATGCCCTTGAGCATATGAATGTTGTTTTCTTCCTAGTAGCAACAACACATCTACAACCTTAGAGGTTTCTGTCACTCCCCTAGGTTAAATAGAGGCATGAACCCACTATCGAGCATAAATACCCCCTCTTGGAGTCACTAGCAACTACTCGGCCAAGATAGCTACTAACAACGGAGAGCATGCAAGATCATAAACAACATAGAGATAACAAAAGATATATTTCAGTATAGCAACTCAATCATAACACCAATATTCATCGGATCCCAACAAACCAAACATGTAGAATTACATAACGGTGATCTCAATAATGTAGGGCAGCTCATGAGATCTAAACATGAAGCACAAGGTGGAGAAGACAACCATCTAGCTACTGCTATGGACCCATAGTCCAAGGTAGACTACTCACTCAACGCTCTGGAGGCAAGCATGGCGATGAAGAAGACCTCCGGTGGCGATTCCCCTCTCCGGCAGGGTGCCGGGAAGAGCTTCTGGACCCTCCCGATCTTCGGGTCGACGGCGGCGGTGGATCGCGATGTGTTCTGGAAAAGTGATCGGGTACTTAGGTTTTTCCCGTCGGGGGATCTTTATAGGCGAAGGGGCGATGTCAGGAGTGGCCCCAGGCCTCCTCACACCATGGCGGCGCGGCCAGGGCCTGGGCCGCGCTAGCCTGGTGTGAGGGCGGCCTGTGGCCCCTCTCCTACTCTCCTTCGGATCTCTGGAAGCTCCCGGACAAAATAAGACTTCAGGAACTTGTTTCGTCCAATTCCGAGAATATTTCCTGTGTATCACTTCTGAAACACAAAAACAGCAGAAAACAGGAAACTGACACTGTGGCAACTTGTTAGTAGGTTAGTTCCGGAAAATGCATAAAAGTGCCACTAAGTGTAACGAAACAGTAGGCAAATGGTGTAAAAACAAGCATGAAGCATCAAAAATTATAGATACGTTAGAGACGTATCAGTATATGTTGTCATTCTCTAAAAGAAAGATAGGAGTAGATGGATATAAACAATTGCAGCCCATGCAATCGCTAGCATCAAACAACTTGCTTTTGGAAACTGACACAAAGTATTAGCATGGGAGTAGTTGAAATTAAAAGCAGACAAAGTTAGTGTCAAAAGGAAGAAAACAGACATACAAAGGTCAAATGTTCGCTAAAGAATCGGAAACAATGGAAGGCGAACGTGAGCGCTCGTGCGCGATGCAACGGCTCCCGGTGCCATTGGTCCATACCCGAGTGGAGTCCTAGAGAATAGTACAAGGTTCTTTGCTCAAATGAAGTGCGGCACACTACCATCAGATTCTTCATTACTGTTTTCAATCCCAGACGGCATACGCAGGTACGCACGGCGTCATCCCGCCTCGTCAGTCGTCGTCACACCGAGACACCGGTTCTGTTGAGGGTTACGGCCATGGATTCACCGTTGAGCCACCCCACGCTGCTCGCGCTGTCGCTCCTCCTCCTAGCTGTCTACCTCGCCCGCCGCGCCCTGCTCGGCGAGAGCCGGAACTACCCGCCGGTGGCAGGCACCATGATCCACCAGCTGTTCAACTTGCGCCGCCTGGTCGACTACCAGACGGAGCTCTCCCACAGGTACCGCACCTTCCGCATGCTCGCCCCGACCCGGAACAAGGTCTACACCGTCGACCCGGCCAACGTCGAGTACATCCTCCGCACCAACTTCTCCAACTACGGCAAGGGCACGGCGCACCACGACGTGCTGGAGGACCTCCTCGGCGACGGGATCTTCAACGTGGATGGCGTCAAGTGGCGGCACCAGCGCAAGGTCGCGAGCTTCGAGTTCTCCACCCGGGTGCTCCGCGAGTACAGCACCGGCGTGTTCCGCGACACGGCCGTGGAGCTCGCGGGCATCGTGTCCACCGCCGCCGCCGCCGGGGAGAGGGCGGTGGACATGCATGATCTATTCATGCGGTCGACGTTGGACTCGATCTTCAAGATCGGGTTCGGGGTGAACCTGGGCGGGCTGTCCCGGTCCAGCCAGGAGGGCGCGGCGTTCGCCAGGGCGTTCGACGACGCCAGCGAGCAGGTGCTGTACCGGTTCTTCGACCTGCTCTGGAAGGTCAAGAGGCTCCTCAACGTCTCCTCGGAGGCGGCCATGAAGCGGTCGGTGAGCACCATCAACGACTTCGTGTACGCGGTCATCGACAAGAAGATCGAGCAGATGGGTAGAGATCAACACGAATTCGTAAGCTTTCTCCGTATTGCAGCATGTGCCTGGAATCATTCACACGGGCACTTGACACGAATTCTTACTTTTGGCAGGCCAAGAAAGAGGACATTCTGTCAAGATTCCTGCTGGAGAGGGAGAAGGATCCGGGCTGCTTCGACAACAAGTACCTGCGGGACATCATACTCAACTTCGTGATCGCCGGCCGCGACACCTCGGCGGGGACGCTGTCGTGGTTCCTCTACGTGATGTGCAGCAACCAGCACATCCAGGACAAGATCGCCGGAGAAGTGCGCGCGGCCACCACCGGCGACCAGGACGAGGGCGTCCAAGGGCTCACGGCATGCCTGACCGAGGGCGCCATCAACAGCATGCAGTACCTCCACGCCGCGCTGACAGAGACCCTCCGGCTCTACCCTGCGGTGCCGATTGTGAGTCGATCTCATCAGTCAGTTCTTCGAAGCATATAGCATTTCCCTTGGCACCGTATGTCACCATCAGGGATGGTGGTTTTGTTGTAGGATGTCAAGTTTTGCTTCTCGGATGACACGTTGCCGGACGGGTACGCAGTGAAGAAAGGTGACATGGTGAGCTACCAGCCGTACCCGATGGGCCGAATGAAGTTCCTGTGGGGCGACGACGCCGAGGAGTTCAGGCCGGAGAGGTGGCTCGACGACGATGGCGTCTTCGTCCCCGAGAGTCCATTCAAGTTCACGGCTTTCCAGGTGAAATCCCTATTCTACTAAATACGAGTATACTCCAGTTCATTATTGTATCACCAATCTGAACCAGGCCTCTTGTTCAATGTATATAGGCGGGTCCTCGAATCTGCCTAGGAAAGGAGTTTGCCTACAGGCAGATGAAGATCTTTGCGGCCGTTCTTCTCTATCTGTTCAGGTTTGAGATGTGGGAGCGCGACTCCGCCGTGGGGTACAGGACCATGCTCACCCTCAAAATGGATGGCCCGCTCTATGTTCGTGCGCTTCCCCGGCGTGCTTGATAGAACTAATGTCACTTAACACCTGCATTCAGAAAATTCAGCTTCGTCGATCGGGTATAGCCATTAGTTTCAGTTTCTTCCGTTAACAGTTTCTTCAGTTTGTGAAATAAGTCGACCTGCGACTTGGTCTTTGTTTGTTAGTGTAGTCAGTCGTTTTGATCGGATTGCGGGATGACACAATGCTCAAACGATCATCGCGAGGAAGTAGGGTAGTGGGCGAGGAATGTTGGGATGGCAGCGTTCATGTCTTGCTGTGATCTGAAATTTTTTGTTTGGATGGAGATAGAAGGCAACCGAAGATCGATGAGACAAAGGAGGAAGAGGCTTTCACCCGAGAGTGTCGTAATCCGGGGAGGAAAAAAAGAAGCAGTAGACTCTTCATCCATTTGTGAACGACTATGATGATGACCTGAGATTGTTCTGAAGATGAAGCCATGACAATATGGTTAAGAGTCATGTCTTTATTTTATATATTTTTTAGTTCTAGAACTAATTTGTGTGACCCGACGAGAAGATAAAAACAAACACTAAGATAAACATGCACTCGTCAAAATGAGTTCTTAAGTGAGGCTATATGTTTATTAGTCTGCATGTGGCAGGCTAAGATGCGACAACGTACTCTGGTAGATACAATCAATGAGTCAAAAGTTAGGATTAGCACGTTAACTAATACTTTTTAGAAAGTATATGCGTCTGTTTAATAGTGGTAGCTGTGACTGGACACACTAGTTAACCCCTTAATTTAAATATTAGCACAACTCTTAAGCGTGAACTGAAAATACACAGCGGAATCAATGTAAACTCCAGTATCTGTGTACAAACTTAGCGATCTTTGCTCGTGCCGAAAGATAATATATGTAGCAATATATATAGAGAAAAATGTCTAAGCACTTAGTCAGACGCTTAAGGAGCCCATGTCTCATCCAATGCTTAAGTTTTTAGAAGTAAGAACTGCAGTGGCAAATCAACACACAGGGGCATCAAATTCTTTGTATGTGGAAAACCTCTCAACTTGAGAGGAGAAACCATGCACCAAATCCACCCAATCTTCTTCCACTATTATCAAATGGGATATAACAAGTTCTTCTCTAGAGAATTTTAAGCATCAAGATACACACGGATTTGTGGATACTTCAACAAGATTCAAAGCACAAGAGCTAGGGATTGGAGGAATTTCACCAAAGATGGTGGAACAATAGCTTGAAGGAGACAAGGATGCAGATCTAGTTTTCACAATCTTGTGAGCAAGTCCCGACACTTGATTTAGCTTCTTTCTTCAACTTTTCCTCTTCCCTTCTCTCTTGGGTTTCTTCTTCAATTGAGGTTAACCTGGATTTTTGTCACTTCACCTTGTGGTGGCTAGATGGGAGGCTTATCATCCACCATCCCCCCTCCCGTGCAATGTCATAACCCTAAAGGTTGATGGGCTTTAGTACATAGTTGGGTCGCCTAAAAGGCTTCAAATGGGCCATCTCCTCACAACCCACATGAGTAGGATACCCAATAGTAACTAGCTGATTTGATTAGTTTCCTTAAATGCGCTCAAGTCTCCCGTGTGTTAGTAGGAGTCCATGTCGTAGCATGTACAATATGTTAGCACATATTTTATTAGTATGTTTGTTTGTTGTGCTACAAGTCAGTTTTTACAAGTCTTGGTATATTTTCCGCAGTGACCTTTCCAAAGAAAGGTAGAAACCTTAATTCTGACTCTGATCGTTGGACCAGACGACGACGATGTTTATGCACTATTACCTTTCTAAAGTCGTCGTTTTTGGAGGATCTTTTAAGGAGTCTACGTGTTCTCACGACATGTTGCGCTCTTGCTGTTCTGAGCTTCTAATTGCTTCAAAGGGGCGTTTGTTTTATATTTATTCTTCTTTTGTTTTTTGGCGGTGTGCATCTTTAATATCTACATTTTATCCGGACATTATATTGTTGCATAGCCTGGGTATAACTGGTATCATCTTGGTAATAACATATTCTCCTTCTCGAAAAAATATTTTTAGCGGTGGTCATAAAAAAATGAAAAGCAATAAAAAATAACAAGGCATGACATGTATCTTTGGCTATCTTTGTGTTGTTGCGTTTGTTGCTTGTGATCTGATCACGATGGCGGATCGATGTCGCTCGCTTTCACGGGGGCATTATTTTTGGAGTAGTTGTTGGATGGAGGTGGAAATAGGTGGAGTAGTGTGCATCTTCCTCGCCGTCGATGACGAGTCTTGGTGGCATGGTGTAGCGGGGACTCCGTGTCATACTTGACTTTATGGACTTGCATAGGGCAGTGACAATGTCTGGTCCCATGGTGACATTGATGGCAGGCATGTCAAGGTAAATACCTTGATCTCTATTCCGATGATGGGTCGAAGGTAGTTCGTGGTGGCAACTTCTAGAGCGTGTGCGGCAGTGCATGTTGAGGGTGTGCCGGACCAATTTGATGTCTCGGTTAGCATCGGGTCCAAGCAGATGGGAAAGAGATCAGGGAACTCATATAATAAGGGCTTCCTACCAAGCCATGGATATAGTTAGAACATGGTACCTTTCCCTTGCTTATGGAAAGTGCGATCCCCAATTGGAACTCATGCTTGATGTCCTAGAGGGATCTCCCAAACTAAGATTTCTCCCATCGATCAAATGCCATGAGAGGTCAGCCCCGTAGGTATTTGGCTTTAATGAGTTGCAGCCACATGCCCCCTCTTGCCTAAAGATCTGCCAAATCCATCTCAGCATCAGAGGCACGTTCGTAAGCCTAAACGCAAAAATACCTATGACCCATGTTGCATAGGGTCGCAAATACCAACCCACTTTACAATGTGATACTTCTTGCACCCATTGTGCGCCTTCTAGAAGAAAACAGATAGATCCTTGTAGAAGTTGGTATGCACCCTCTTTGGTAGAATATATAACCCCATCATATACATGGGAGATGAAAAGGCAAAGTCAATAAGGACGGTCTTGCTTCCCTTGGAGGTGAATCTCATGCGCCAATGCTCAACCTTTCACTTGACCTTGATAGGGATCCTAGTGTCACGGATCATCATCCCCAAGTTAAGTAACGGGGAAGGTGGACCGCCACGAACATGGGTTTATATGAAAGAGTTGGAATGAAGGAGGGAGAAACGAAAGTAGATTTGTGGCTACCCCCTCTACACTCCCCTCTGAGTGCCGGGGGACATCTAGGACTTGTTTGCTGGTCCGGGCAGCATCAGTGCACTCACGTTGCATCCCTTCTCGAAGGTGCTGCCTTGGTACACTGTGTTCTATGGGTCATGAAGGATGGTGGTGGTGGAACAAGTTCAGATGGCACGATAGAAGCATGTTGTCTTCTTGCTTTGGTACTTCGCCATATTCACTCCTCGGAGAGCTGTATCGTCTTTTCTTTCTTATTAGTCATATGTGTGTTGTTGTTCTACCGTTTTCTTGTATTTGAACTCCATATAGTTGTTTGCATTATTTATAAAGCGGAAGCCTACTTTTAGTAAAGCAAGAAATTTGGATGTTTTTTAAAAAATCTGAGATAGTGAACCGTGCAAAATTCAAAAAACCTTTAGATTTATCATGGTTTGTCATTTTTGTGTAGGGCGGAATACAAACTTTTTCATATTAATATTTTGCAAGCTATAGAACACTTTGTTGTCAACATCTATGATTTTTTCTGAATTTTTTAGAACTTTATAATGTCAATCTATTATATACTAAAAGCACAATACAGGGTTTTAAAATAGAGACGCCATGTTAATCCACATCATTCTAATTATTTTTAACCGTAAGATCTAAAATTTACGGTTGAGATAAAAGATAAAAAGATGTTAGGTAATATTGTCACGTACAGAAAATAGTCCACGGCTGACACCTACCAAGGAAAGACGAGCAAAGGAAAAAAAAAGCCCACGTCTAACACGTCCAAGCAGACAAGTAAAAAAGATGAGATGTTATAGAAAAGAGTCCACAGCTGACACATACCGTGTAAATAGGAACACTTGCAAAGAAAAAAAAGCCCACGGTGACACGTCCAAGTAGGCAAGTAGAAAATATGAGCAAAGCTTATCGATAGCCGAGAGAATAATACGATTGAGTATTTAAATCGATCGGCCTAAAAAGAGTTCCAATCTAGACACGTACAGCTAAATAAGAGTCTAGCTACCTTACAATGCATCTATAAATCACGTAGTATAATGCAATATCAGATGTAAAAAAAAATAGTATAATGCATGGTCTAGCCTAAACAAATAGCATGTATATATATGCACATTGCATACACGTCAACAGCACGCACCAGCCAGGTGTACTACAGATTTAATCTAAAAAAAAAATCAAGATCCGTCATCTTAAAACATTTGAATGCAAAATTAATTTTAACCAAAGTTTGATTGTCTTTCCTAGAGATTTTTTCTATTGTCTACTTTTCCAATTTAAATGATATATTTTTCAAAATAGAGTGCATCACATCATTTATCTAAACGGACTCAGCTATTCCATTATTTTTTAATCAACTTTTACCGATTCTATGGAGCTAGCTTGCTAATGAATTCTATTTTTGAAGAAATCTTTAGTTTCTTTGCATTATTAAAATAGACTCAGCTAGCTAGAATCTAAGGTAGTTATGTTTTGACTTAGACTATTATTTTGTTGCATTTTCCAAACAGGCCCAGCTTGCTAGCTAGCTATGATTTTTTTAATTGGCTTGGCTATTCCCACAGATATGTGAACATGCCAACCTGAAACTACAGGGTTATATTAATCAATAATATTATATTAAATCCTAGCCATAAAGATTAAATCTAACAGCATAAATAATTGAGATGATGTGGGTTAATATGGTGTCTCTATTTTAAAGATCCATATCTTTTTGTTTCTATAAAAAGATTTTAATACACCATATATAAATTCTAGATGTTAAGATTTTCTTCACAAATATCTGGTCAAACTTTACAAAATTTGATTTTTTTTCTAAACTCGGACCACGAGGTAAATAAGAACAAAGGGATATGAGAGCACATTCTGCATATTCACTATAATAGGAATCACGCATCTCCTCATAACACCTAAATTTTTTGCATGTTGGTCATACATAAAATTAAATAGAAACGACATAGTATTTTCGCAAAGAGATTAGCATATTGGTTTAAGTCAAAAGCCATATGGTCTGAAAGTATATATCAGAACCCTTAGGTGAAATGCAATATTCTTTGTATAAAAAATAAGCATCAATAATATGGCATTCCATAAGTACCTTGATTTTGAAATTTTTATATGTGGAAATTAGTAGTTGCAGTAGTAATAATTAGAATTATAATAGTCTCGATGGAAGAAAATTGTCAATGTAGCAAACCAACGTAATGTGAACACAAGAAAGAGGGGCTAGGAGAGAAATCTTTAGCAATTTATGATTAGCATTCAGTGAATGAATTATAATAGATAGCCTAACAACTTAATAAACTAGAGTAAGAAGAGCTCACGTAGGGGCATGTCTCATATGAATGCTTCATATTGCACTAATCGAACAACTACAGTTCCACTTATCATGAGGCGGGTGGAAGACAAGAATAACAAATTGACATACAAGTCATAATACTTAGGTGATTTTGCTTTAGTTTTGTGTTTAAATATGCATCGATGTAAAACCACATTAGACGAGATAGAAGATTCATGCATTTTATAAGTTAAAGTATGCAATACAACTAATCTGAACTGAAAACACAATTTGAATATAAATCCTTATGACGAGGAGAGTGATTGACGTACAAATCTTGAAAACAAATACTTAGTTGGTTATTTGTAAAAATTAAACCCCATGTACGTTATACATAAATAAAATCAATAGTAAATGGTTTTAAAATAGAAGTTTGGTAGATATACATTGATTTAGAAAAATTAATGAACTCCTGACCATCAACCTAAGCTAATTGCAGAAGTCAATAATCATAGGATTTAGGATGACCAGAGGTTTGGTTGTGCACACTACAACAAATGGAAGAATTCCCAAGACACAGTATGCGTTGGGGCTGCTAAGAAAATCCTTGGAGATGTTAATCGCAAAGGGAAACTCTTGCAATTGGTGCCTTGGAGTTAATAGCCTAGCTAATGCTATTATCTGCAAGAATCTCCTTGGGGACAAGATCGGCAAGGACTTAATTGCAAGGGTCGTTGTTGGCGATGCCTGCTCTTGGTTGTTAGATAGAACGCAACTATTCCCAAGGACTCCTGCTTGCAAATATATTTAATTATATTTCGTATTTTAGAAGATAACTGATTATTTAAATATTAATCATATTTCCTATAGGAAGATCTGTCCATGGGGATACATTTATTTATTATTTTCGTTATTAATTTATACAGCTTCCTTATCTTTTAATTAGGATTATTGAATATATATAAAGAATCCATTCTTTGTAGCACAGCTTCACGAAGCAGGTACAAGTCATGTAAACAATAATTCACCAATCAATACTTGCAGTTCTGGCCGACTAACATAGGGGACTAGCCTTTTTCTCTTGGTCGTGTCAATACTTCAGTCACGGTTGGATTACAGAAGAGAACTTGGAAATATAAAAGTTTCACAAAGGTAAATAGATCCATATACTAGTTGATCTAGCACCTATACAATATAATACCTATCTATTTTTAAAATTTCTTGATCACCACATCCCTACGAATTGTCCACTTTGATGCACATCATCCTAGAAACGCCAGTCATCATCACTCCCACGAGATCTTTCAGGTTGCCCAGGTTCTTCAAATCTATTGAACCCATCCTGTAACAAAATAACAGAACTTAATCTGGAGTAATAAAAATCATTACAGGCATACAACTTCCACTTTAAAATGACTCGGTCTTAACTTCTGTCGTATATAATTCCAAAACATGTGAAGAATGAGGGCCTTTCAATTTGATACATTAAAATGAATGTACAACTCATAAAACATGTATGCCAAGTACTTGCATACCATTTGTGACCAGCTGATATAAGCACTAGGTTGTACATGTAATGAACAAAATATTTGCTAAGTCCATTCAATCTGTGTATTCACATACCATTGTAAGTGCCTGAAGGAACTCAGGGACAGCAGAAGATGGTGGTTCTCCAACAATCTGTAATTCAAAAAAGAACAATTAGCATTCTATTGGGTAGCGGACAATCTTAATAGCAGTTTTACTTACATGAACACGAGATTCTGTATTTTGCTTATCAACTATCTGCTCCAGCGATTGTATCCTTGTGCCAAGTTCTTCACGAACATCACGAACTGCAGTAGTCACAGCCTGGCTAACAATATCTTGCATTTGTTGTTGGGTGTAGAGTGGTTGTGTCCCATTGTTCAAATCTAGGGTTGGTGAATGGTTGCCCTGATCTTTGTCTATTATACCTGGAAGACCATAGTACCTCCCACGTTTACGACCTCGTGTGAGTTGTACCCAAACTTGTTGCTTGTCAACCTGGGTATTACCACTTTCCTTAACATGCTTGTTAAACTCATCCTGAAATTAGAAATAGGCTGGAATGTCATTATATAGTTGGTGATGCGATTGCATAATATTTTTGCAATGCTGAAATTACTTGATGCTTAAGTAAAATACACACCACCAGCTTTTCAGCTTTCTTGCTGGCATATTGTCCCTTTCCCTTGTCATGTCGATGTGTCCGTGCAAATACTTCTAAATCATCCACGTCCTCTCCATCATTCTCAATTCTCTAACCAAAGCATAGATAAGCATATTTAGTTAGTTACGTTCAGTGTACAATAACAAGTAAATCACTGATTTTGTTTACCATAGCCTGTTTGTGCATTGCAACGCTTCGCGACCCGCATGTGTGATGGACACCACCTCCTTCCTTACGATTTTTACTATTTTGAGCTGATACCTTCTTGACATTTTCATCGGACCACAAGTCACACAACTTGCCCCACCATTTTTTCTCTATCCAAGAGGGAGGAAATTCCTTCCAAAGTTGAGGATCATCACCATCAAAGTCATTTTCTCCACTGTCGTGACGATGATTTAACACTGCACCTTCACTATTAGATGCATCAGTATGTTCTTCTAGAAAACCATAAGAAACTTGTTGTGACTTATTAGCAGCATGCTTATCCTTCATGGACTTCACCAATGAACGCTTTGCTTGAGACTTTTCATGTGACAAAGCTTGGCTAAAGCGCTCAACTGCTTTGCGGTCAAATAATATAGCACACCCATCTTCACGTCCAGCCGCAAACTTAAAATGTTTCTGCAAAGAACAAAAGGTTTGACAATCGATTATTTAGAACATATATATCTTTGCCCACCAAAAGAATCAAAAAATGTCCGCTGACCAGAAATTCAGTTAAAATAGTCCTTCTGGTAACAACTGGATAATTGTGGTAGTGGGCAATCACTATTGCATCCTTCTCTGGCACTTGTCGCCCATGTTCATCCAATGGCCTATAAACACCTGGGTAATAAGCCTTTAGAAGGCACGTGATGGTAGATGAAACATTCTTTTTCATTGGATCCATGATCCATGCACTGCAGGGCACAAAATCTTCATAATTTTGCTAATAATAGCATAGAAGAAGAGTATACATGTAGAGTAGGAAACCGATGCATCACTTGAATATTTCTACTCAACTTGCATAAGAAAGAATGTTAAAAAATTGTAAACAAGGACATGTATTAACTTCCTGCACACAAACCTTATAATATTTCTGTAATCAATTGTCAGTTGTCCTCCTATGAAGCCATTGGCTATTGTTAGGTGCAGAACAGATATGCAAGATGTGCATTTCGTCAAAGTATATTTGTATGATCTGCCTTTAATCAAAGTTTACATCAGTTATTTTATCTTTTCATTGACCCACCGAATTTTCTATCTCATGGTTTGTATTATACATTCACTGGCATGTCCTTTTTTATTGGTTTTTCTTGCATAATGAGTTGTAAGCATGCTCTGTTTTTCAAGGCTAGCTCCCCTACATGACTAGGTTATTTATGCAAAGCAGATATCGTCTCAAACAAAGGAGAAAATATGTATTCAATATTTATCAAACCTAGTTTTTCAGGGCTATAGTGAGACTTTGCAGAGAAGCCCTCCCGAGGCCTGTTAGGTGTGCGCCCAAAAATTGTTCTTTGAGGGCGTGTGTCCAGTGGTACTAAATAAATTTAACCAGTGATGACTAACTATAGAATGTACCATTAAGATATTTTGAGTGCATCTGAGTTAAATTATTGCAAGACTAACAGAATCAAGAGATATTGCAAGGGAAACTTACTCCTTATTGAGTGGTGTTATCACTGCCCTATCCTTTTCTGGAACAGGTGGCATCAATACATTTGGACCACGACCACCCTTGCGTTCTTTACTTGAAGTAACCAAACATCTTGCATGTTCATCATTCCTTGGACTCTCCAAAAGATGTTCCTCTTCAGGATGAGGATAATGTCGATGCCTCAATGACATGGTGTCCACCTAGTACCACCAAGATCAAATTTGCAAGCACTTGGACATATAAATAGAATACATGTATATACATTAAACGAATATATAGAATGTTCAGATATTTTGAAGTGCAGATTAGGAAATTTAAATTGTTTAAATAAATATATGCATCATTCTTGGCCACTACAGTCACTATCATTGTCCGAGTCATTATCTGATTCTGTTGGCTCCTCGTCGTCGCTACTGCAAGGGTTATCCATGCCGCAATCACCATCTCTGTTTTCATGATCGCTTGATCTATTCAAATATTCCATCTCTTCTGGATCAACTTGCTCTTCAATGTTAGATTCGTGAAGCAAGCTTGTAGAAGCAAGCTCTTGAGCAATATCAACAGTGAATGTTTCAAGCGGCTGTCCATCTTGATAGTACTCTGAAATATTAGGTGGAAGTGAATCATCAATTTCATCTTCTGCATTGGGAACAGGCAAACAACCAATTGGATTTGTCTTGAATGCAACCCACCAATCCCGTCGCTCACGAGGTGGCGACGGATATGGTGCGTAGTATACTTGGTCTACTTGATAAGAAAGAACAAACGGCTCATACTGCCTCAGCCTTGATGTATAATTTACCTCAACAAGGCCTATTGACGGGTCATTTTTAACACCCTTTTCCGGATCAAACCAATCACACTTAAATAGTAGCAATTTCATATCGCTGTCACCAACATACTCTAATTCTACTATCTCTTGAATAGTCCCATAGTAGTCAGGTCCAGTATTATCAAACCAATTTGCTGATACGCAAACCCCACTATTTGTTGTTGCCCTGGATGTTTTTCCATTCTCGTATGGTTGCGTCCGAAAACGGAATCCCTGTACATCACATCCATTGTAGCACTTCACCATATGCCGAGGGCCAACTGCAAGGGCTCTTACTTGACTTTCAATAGTATCGTCGCTCCCTGCGTATAAAAAAATTCGTGTAAAAATAATGCCCCCGAATGAAGTATTAAATCCATGAGATATGTGGTTGTGTTCTCTTACTAGCTCGCGTAACCATGTTGGAAAATCTTTCTCGCGTAGCTTCTGTAGTTCAACAGGAGTGATGTTCCTATGTTGTTGCCTCACTTCTCGATCAAATTTCCTAGTTAGTAAGAGTACATGTAAATGATTTTATCAGTAAACCTTAGGACGTAAAAGAAGGTCTCAAGCAATACGTAACCATTAAATAAAATAATACAAACTTACAAGACATATTTGTCAACTTCTGCACAGTTGAGTAATGCATATACCCTTGCTTCCTGCCATTCTTCTCTTGTCAGGTTGCGGGACCTGCTCCTACCAAGCGTGCGATATGGAACAGAGAAGATAGACAACCAATCATCCGGCGCTTTAAACCCTCCATCATCATGTCGTGGGACACGAGTGTGCTTTGTTCTCACATGATCAGCAAAGTACAGGGACATAAAATTTGAAACCTCCTCAACTCTGTACCCTTCTACTATTGAACCTTCGACACGTGCTTTATTTCGAACTTTCTTACGAGCCTGATGAAGCATGCTGTGTATTGGGGAAACAAGGTTTAGAAATAAGAAGAAATAAATGCATAATGGAATAGCTACTGTAAGAAACATACCGTTCAAATACATACATCCATCGATAAGCTACAGGGCCACCAACTCTAGCTTCGTAAGGTAGATGCACCATCAGGTGCTCCATACAATCAAAAATTCCAGGAGGGAAAATCTGTTCAAGTTTGCACAACAATACTGGAACTTCTTTCTCTAGATGCTTTAGTTGTTCCGGATCTATCTCTTTAGCACATAATTGCCTGAAGAAGTAGCTCAACTCAGCCAAACACTTCCAAATTTCTTTAGGAAGGAAATCACGAAATGCCACAGGAAGCAACCGTTCCATGAATACATGGCAGTCATGACTCTTCATTCCTGTTATCTTCCCTCCATTAATATCAACGCCCCGTGATAGATTTGATGCATAACCATCTGGAAATTTCAGACTCAAGATCCATTGAAGAACAAGTGTCTTTTGAGCCTTATCCAAGGTATAGCTAGCTTTTCGTTTCACCCATCTACCTGATGGTTTTTTCTCCATGTGAAGCTTCGTACGGTCACATATATTCGCTAAATCAAATCTGGCCTTGGCGTTATCCTTTGTCCGCTTTGGGATGTCCATCACTGTGTTCCATACATTGTCAAACACATTTTTTTCAATGTGCATCACATCAAGGTTGTGTCGAATAAGCAGATCAGGCCAATAAGGCAATTCCCAAAATATAGACCTCTTGACCCAATTATGTGTCTCCTTAAATCCTTCTATCTCTTGGTTTCCTACCTTAGTACCAAATGTGATTTGAGGGAAAGACTTCACCCTATTAAACACATCCAATGATGAGCGGTAAGCCGGCAGGCCATCTTTCTCTTCTCTATCCTTGGTGAATTTCTTTTTATCCCGTCGAAAAGGGTGCCTCTTTGGTAGGAGCGTCTATGGCAGTCAAACCAACATGGCTTACCTCCAACTTCAAGCCTAAATGACTTTGTGTCTTCCATGCAAATTGGGCATGCTAATTTTCCATGTGTGCTCCAACCAGACAACATCCCATATGCTGGAAAATCACTTACAGTACCAATAAGAGCAGCTTTCATTAAAAAGTTCTGGTTCCTAGAGCGGTCATATGTGGAAACCCCATCTGTCCAAAGTTGCATAAGTTCATCTATTAATGGACGAAAGAACACATCGATGTTCTTTCCAGGGTGCTTCGGACCTGGTATAACCATGTTTAGAAAAATGTTTTGTTGCTTCATGCATAATGCTGGGGGTAGATTATATGGGACAATGAAAACAGGCCAGCAAGAGTAACTAGATGCTGTGTGATTGAAAGGTGTAAATCCATCAGTCGACAATCCTAGACGCACATTTCTTGGCTCCTTTGCAAAATCAGGGTATTTTTTATCTACTTCCTTCCATGCTTCGGTGTCAGCTGGATGAGCTAACTTTTTCTTTCTTTTTTCATTGTTGCGTTTCTCTGATTCAAGTCCCTCCTTGTGATATGTCATGTGTGTTGCAGTGCTTTGTGACATGTAGAGTCTTTGCAGCCGTGGAATGATTGGAAGGTAGCGGAGAACCTTTTGTGGTGTTCCCTTCTTATTCTCAGGCAATGCATCCCCTTCAGCATATCGAGGCTCGTTGCAAGTAATGCATTTCCTTCTGTTAGAATGCTCCTTGTAATATAACATGCAATCATTCTTACACACATCAATCTTTTGGACAGGCATGCCTAAAGCCTCAACCACCTTCTTGCACTTGTAAAAACTTCCCGGCAGATTTGCATCTTGAGGTAGCATTTCGTTGATTGCCTTGATAAACCCATCAAAGCAAGAAACAGATACATTATGTTCAGATTTGACTGATAGTAACCGAGTTACAGCTGATAATTGAGTGTGTTTCTCACAATTCTCCCAAAGAGGCTTGTCTGCTGCTTCTAACATATGAAAAAAAGACGATGCCTCAGCATTTGGTGGCTCTTGCATGTTTTGATCATAGTTAGGCCCAGCAGCATCCAACACCATCTCATCCATATGATCAAAATCTCCATAGGTATTGCTACCTCCATCTGTTTCATCATCTAAGCCAACTTCATGGGTCTCACCGTCAGTCGCTTCATGCTCACCATGTCTGTTCCATACATGGTAATTCTCAGTGAAACCTTTGTTGCAGAGGTGCATTTGGACTACACGCCTATCATGAAGTTGTCCGTTATTACATTTTGTACACGGGCATCGGATCCTTTTCTCAGCTTGACCTTCTAAACTTGACAAAGCATGCGACATAAACCTTTTCACACCCTGCAGATACTCATCTGATATGTATCCATTCACCACCCTTTTGTACATCCAAGTACGGTCTTCAGCCATGGATTACCCACTGACAAGATGAACCAACATGCACGTTTTGAATGCCTCTATACTTGGACTTTTAATGTCAAAGGGATTCCCCAGCAAGCGATGCGAAAATCAAAGTTAAAACAGCTCGAGCAGATTTTCTAAACAACCACATGTATGGTTGATCTTTCCATTTCATTACCGAAAGACATCATACCCTAAATTGTTGCTCCCAGATATACTTGTTTATCATTTTCAGTTTAATTAAATAATAATATTATAAATAGGAATATCGAAATATGAGCATAAGGAGATTGTCCATATAATTTCTTAGTTACAATTATAAGTATGATTACAATAGGAATGTCTAAGTACTTATTATGCAACTCTGTGAAAATGCAAGCCTCAACAGGGTATCTCAATTGAAAGGATGCATCACTACTTGTTGAATGAATGATGATCACTTGTACGTTGTATACAATTCCAAAGCGAACCACATATCCTACTGAACTACTTCCTTGTACAGTAAATGAATTATGAAATGAAGTGATAGTACCATACTGAACTATATTACTGTACACTACAAATCAGTATTTGTATCCTCCCCTTCAACTTCACTTTCTTGGCATACAGGTTAATAATCTTATGTCGTATCTAGATAAATGTTTCCATTTTTCTACTGTTCAGTAACAACTCTAAAATAAAAGATGTGCCAGTAGGTGAATATAAATCAATACTAGCATCCATATTCCACCAACTTTCAGCAAAACCAATTTGCATAATATGATAATATCTTGAGAATGTTAAATATTTATGTTCAGTTTCTCATGGTACTCTCTGTTCCATAAGTAAATAATAAAAACTTCGATGTAACATGTAAAATTACTGATTCTCTGACAACACGTACAGTTTATACATAACATCTTGTGAAGTGACAGCAAACAACTAGAACCATTCAGATTAATAGTAGACCAAAGGAAACAAGATTATCTGCAATATACGAGGTATTGACCTAGAAATTTCTTAGCTCGTGGTCGGCCGGTTGTCGACGGGCATCAGGTCGTGCGCGAGCAGGGGAAGCGACGAAGTGAGGCGGCCTGGATCCGGCAGCGGGCTGATGGACCTTGCGCCGGACTCCAAAATTGGTCGTGGTTAAGGTACAAGGGTGGGGGGAGGAGGGGAGGAGGAACAATGGCATGGATTAAGAAAGTCCAGTCTAGAAGATGGGATTTGAGAAATTGCAACAAGGCAGAACCGTGAGTGGGGGTCTGGGGGAGATGGGATTGTGGGGGAGTGCGTTGGAGGGGATAGCTGGAAAATCGCGGGAAAGGAGAAGAGAGATTTACCAGAAAAATTAGAGATCGGAGGGAATACGAAAATTTTCAGTTCCGTAGAAGAAATCGCCTGTTTTCTCGGATGGTGGAACAAGCTCTGTATTTGGAGTGGGCGGATAACATTTGGCTTTGATAACCACGTACGCATTGTAGTGTATTTGCTGTCAAATAAAACAGTAAATCCCCGCAAAAAAAATACAGTAATCAGAATAACTTTTCTCTATTTTGCTTCACCCATTTACTTTGATATATATACGTGTCTTCATCTGGTGGAAACAAATTTTACCCTCAACGTCTTCTTAATTATTTTTAGGCATACGATCGATTTCCTTTCATATAAATAAAACATGATTAGTTTATTTGCACTTAATTAAACCAGCACTTTCGTACCTTTCCTTGGAGATGTTACATATCCGCAAGGGCGCATCTACTACCTTGCAAATAGTACTTTTCAGCAAGGGTAACTCATACGTCCTAGCAAATAGCTAGTTATAGCAAGGAACTTCATAGGGGGTAGCTGAAAGATACTAGCCGCAAGGGATGTTTTCTGCAACGGAGATTACTCTTGGGAGAAATCACATTTCTTGTAGTGGCATTTACAAAATGTTATTCCCTAGAGGAACTATAGTAAATTGGTAACTGATTGAAATGTTGAAATTATGTACCATTTACATTTTGTAACTTCAATATGTTACATGAAACAATGTGCCATCCGAGGTACCATCCAAAAAAAGTGTATTTGAGAGAGTAGAATGAAGTGTCTGACATAGTGAGGCCAGTAAAAGTATATAAATTAAAATAGTACCACCAATATTTCAATGTAGATGACCATCTAATATATGTATGGCATGGTATTTTTGGAAATACAAGAATACCTACTCTCCCATAAATTAAAATATTTCAAAATATTTTCCATGTTTGTGGTATTTATCTACCATAATATCTACGACAATTATAGAATCCTATGATTTAAACATCCTAAATACAATAAAGATGTTTCTCTCGCACTTGTGAGGGCCACCTTGCTAGTTTAAAAAACAACACAAAACAGGCTCCGCGGAGCCGTTCTCCAAAGCGATTTTCCGGACATCAGATCTCTACATCACGGTCTTTTGACTGGGCGTCCCCGAACGGGCCATATACAAACGCGCGCTTTGTATAAATACATCTCCTTAGCCGCCGTATTGCTCATTTGTGAGTTATCACTCGTTTCTTCTTTGGTACAGCTTACACCTCATCAATGGCGCCCACGGAGACGGAGAAATCCATTATTCTTACGTCAGGGCCGCCGCCACCACACTTTGTTCTGGTCCCGCTCATCGGGCAGGGCCACACCATCCCCATGGTCGACCTTGCCTGGCTCCTTGTGGCACGCGGTGCGCGAGTGAGCCTCGTCACCACGCCCGTCAACGCCGCGCGCCTGCAGGGAGTCGCCGACAGGGCTCGGCGCGCCGTGCTGCCCCTAGAAATTGTCGAGATCCCGTTCCCGCCAGCCGACGACGGGCTGCCCCCGGGCAGCGCGAATGTCGACAATTTCCTCCGGTTGTTCCTGGACCTCTATAGGCTCGCCGGCCCACTCGAGGCCTACCTGCGCGCGCTGCCGCGGCGTCCCAGCTGCATCATCTCCGACTCCTGCAACCCGTGGACGGCCGGAGTCGCCAGGAGCGTTGGGGTCCGCGGCTCTTCTTCCATGTAGCTTCCTGCTTCTTTTTTTTTTGAAAAAAAAATAAGAAGCAGGAAGCTACATGGAAGAAGAGCCGCGGGACCCCAACGCTCCTACTCGCTCTGCAAGCTGAAGGTCGCGACGCATGGGCTTCATCACAACGGAAACCACGACGCGTACGTCGTGCCGGGCATGCCGGTGCGCGTGGAGGTGAGCAAGGAGACATGGTCATCCTCCTACACCACGCCTGAGTGGGAGGCGTTCGTCCAGGATGCGAGCGAGGGCATGCGCACAAGCGACGGCGCCGTGCTGAACACGTTCCTGGACCTCGAGGAACAGTTCGTCGTGTGCTACGAGGCAGCTCTGGGCAAGCCGGTCTGGGCGCTCGGGCCCTTCTTCCTTAATAACCGGGACGAGGAGGCCGTGGCGGCGCGCGGGGACAAGGACAAACCCGGCGCCGTGGCCCAGAGCGCGGTCACCGCTTGGCTCGACACGATGGAGCAGAGCGCGGTCACCTATGTCAGTTTCGGCAGCCTCGTGCAAATGCCTCCCAAGCAGCTGTACGAGGTCGGACACGGCCTCGAGGACTCCGGGAAGCCCTTCCTTTGGGTCGTGAAGGAGTCCGAGACGGCATTGCCGGAAGTGCAAGAGTGGCTGCAAGCCCTAGAGGCACGCACGGCGGCGGCGGGGCAAGGGCTGGTAGTGCGCGGCTGGGTGCCGCAGCTCGCCATTCTGTCGCACCGCGCTATCGGTGGCTTCGTGACCCACTGCGGGTGGAACTCGCTGGTGGAGTCCGTCGCGCACGGCGTGCCTGTCGTGACGTGGCCGCACTTCGGCGACCAGTTCCTCAACGAGCAGCTGGTTGTGGAAGTACTTGGGGTCGGCGTGCCCGTCCGCGGCCCGGCGGTGCCCGCGACGCCGTCCGACAACGACAAGACCGCCGTGGCGCCTGTGGTGCGGGGACACATTGCGCGAGCGGTGTCGGAGCTGATGGGCGGTGGGGCGGCGGCCCAGGAGAGGAGGAGAAAGTGCAAGGAGTATGGGGAGAGAGCTCACAGAGGCACTGCGAAAGGAGGTTCGTCGCATGAAAACCTGACACACCTATTACAGAGCTTCATGCGCACGGATCAGTAGATTACCCGAAGTCGGAATTGAGAGTGGTACTGCAAGGGTACCATCTCAGGATGTAGGTGGGAGCGGACTACCCGCGGCGCCCACTATCCAAACCCATATAATACGTCAACCGGATATCTGCGGGCAAGTATTAAAATTAAAGGGGATAAGTGGGCTATCCCACCTCCCACATTATCCCACGTATCTCCGTCTAGATCACGAATAGACGTAAATATAAAGAGCTGCGGAGCGTCGCTGGCTATGTTTGTCATGTATTTGCTAAAATTATAACAACGTATTTGCGGGCATATATGAGTATATGTGGGATAGTGGGCACTCGCGTAAGTATAGCGGGCTCTCGCGGAACACCCACTTAACATATGCGGTATTATGCGGACATAAGCGGGCCTCTCGCGAGCAGTCCCACCTACACCCTTAGTACCATCCCCCCTCCTATCTCTCTCATCGCCTCCGAGTGAGCCGGCCCAAACCACCGTCGTTCTCACCGGCGTTGCCGGTCGGGAGCGGCAGCGGGGTGCCGGCGTATGTAGATTAGGTTTTAGTAGTTTGTCGTCATGCAGTAGCAGGCTTTATGCTATCACCGATGGAGATCTCGAAGCTGTTTGGCCAGCTCCAGATCTTAGGGCCGCCCGTCGCCGTTGCCAAGCTTCTCTGGTGGAAGTTTGCCTCGCAACAGCTGGCCAACATCGCCAAATAAGCCGTGGTCTCCGTTGTATTCCCTGTGTTGCAGAGGTGCTGCTCTGTCGCTTCTCTCCTGGCTGGCCGTGGCAGCGAGGAGGAGGGAGGCGGTGGTGTGGCTGTTTCATTGAATCGCCTCTCTCGGCCGGCCGTGGCAACGAGGGAGAGAGGCGGGTCGCGGTGCGTTCGTCTGCGGCGCCGGGGCGCGGCCCTCTCTTGCGGACGTCTGCGGCGCTGTCTCCCCCGCTCCTCCGGCCACATCGGTGGTGGCTGGTTGGTTTTGGTGGAGGCGCCCCGCTCGTTCGGCATGAGAGCTGCTCGGGAGTTTCTCTCCGGCGGCTTACTGTGGCCGGTTCCGTCATCCCATCCGGACTCAAAGGTGTAGGGCACCACTCCCGCTGCTTCTCCCGCCGTCCTTGCTTCGCTGCTGCTGATGGTGCGACGGCTGTTGACGGTTGATGTCTACACACGCTTCTGTTCTTGTAGACAGTGTTGGGCCTCCAAGTGCAGAGGTTTGTAGAGCAGCAGCAAGTTTCCCTTAAGTGGATCACCCAAGGTTTATCGAACTCAGGGAGGAAGAGGTCAAAGCTATCCCTCTCAAACAACCCTGCAATTACGATACAGAAAGTCTCTTGTGTCCCCAACACACCCAATACACTTGTAGATGTATAGGTGCACTAGTTCGGCGAAGAGATAGTGAAATACAAGTGGTATGGATGATTATAAGTAGTAAATGCAATATGGAATAAAAAGGCAGCAAGCAAACAAGTAACAAAACAGCAAGTAAACGGTGTGCAAAGCTTGGAAATAAGGCCTAGGGATCATACTTTCACTAGTGGACACACTCCCAACAAATATAACATAATTGAACAAATAAATAACTTCTCTTCATTATGCTACTCTGAATTACTCTCATATTGAATAACACTAATCATTGCGTAGTGGCTACAGAAGCACCCCTTAAAGTTCATCAAGTACTTGACAAACACCACTCATAGAGATATCCAAATCAAATCACAACTCAAGATAATTTTTTTTTGACTAGGGACTGTGAGGCAACTGCCCCACAGCAATTTATTGCTAACAAAAGTGTTTACAAACCAGGAAGAAGAAGAGAAAAAACACCTACCTATTTACATGATGAACCAAGAGCTCCCTAGGGGAGAGAAGCTAACCAATCTACAAGCTTATCTTTGTACTTAGCCTTTATTCTATACTGTAACCAACTCATATCATATACAAATTTACATTTCCACCTCGCAAAGGTAGGACGCTCATTGCGGAAGATTAGACCATTCCTCAAAATCCAAATATTCCACAAAGCCATAATAAGAACTTCCATGAAAAAAGGTTGACCAAAGCTTTGTTTAGCCACCGAAACCACCGATTGAATGTCATTGTTTGATTGCCAAGTAATCTGAAGATAGTTCCAAATGCGCATACTAAAATTGCACTCAAAAAATAAATGAGCTCTATCTTCATAAAATCTCCCTGGACACAAAACACAGTGAGTATCATCTGTGACGTGCCAATGTCTTCTCTGAAGCAGATCCCTCGTATTCAGTCGATCCGACAACAATAACCATGCAAACATTTTAGAACGCATCATGCAACAAGATTTCCAAAGCCACTTGTATATACCTGGAACCTTGATATGCCGATGAATATGTTTGTAAAATTGCGCAGCAGTGTATTTTTGCCCCCAAACAAAACTCCAGACATCATATTGATCCGAAACAGGGTTATCGTGCAGCATATTCTGTAACTCTTCCAACTCTTGGAAAGCCAAAGGAGAGAGTGGCAAATAAAACAGATCAGTAATATCCTCTACATCATAAACTTTAGCCGCTGATAAGTTCTCATCCAGAACATAAGAGAACAGCCTAGGGAACCTGTCCTTTAGGGGCGCCGTGCTATTGTTGATTTTCCAATTATCCGACCAAAAGAGGAAAGTGTCACCTTTTCCCAATTGAACCTCAGCAACACCACGGAAATTATCCACTAACTTCAGAACATCACGCCACCAGAAGGATCCACACAAATTTTCAGCATGTGGGATTTTATCTCTGTAATGAGCAAACCAAACCAGCTTAACCCACGGAATATCCTTCTTGTTATAAAACTTGTCTAAGAACTTAAGAAGAAGGGCTGCATTTTGCTTCTGGAAGTGAACAACACCCAGACCACCATTTTCTTTGGGCTTACAAATCATATCCCATGCCGCTAAAGACTGCTTTGGTTCATCTTGCTTACGGCGCCAAAGACATTGACGTAAAATCCGATCAAACTGATCAGTAAGACCCGGAGGCAACTTCAAAGTGCAGAGAAAATGAAGTGGCATCGAAGCAAGGGCAGAATTAATCAATTCAAGCCTTGCCCCTTGAGAGAGAAAGCTAGAAATGGCAGTAAGCTTCCTCTCTAACCGACAAACCAACGGCGACAGCTCACTGATAGTGGGTCTGGTAGTACCCAAGGGCAACCCCAAATAAGTAAACGGCATTAGCCCAATCTGACAACCAAAGGATTCAGCAAGTCCCTCCAACAAATCCTGAGGAACATTAATCGGAACCATACTAGATTTAGCAAAATTTATCTTAAGACCAGTTGAAACAGAGAATTTGTGCAAAGCATCCTTCAGAGCCAAAATCTGAATTTCATCTGCCGGCACAATCAGCAGAGTATCATCAGCATACTGCACAATAGGATAATCTGGATCATTGGTCTCTATTGGTCTATTCAGAACCCTTTGTGTCACCATATTATTTACCACAGACTGAAGGAGGTCAGACCCAAACGAGTAAAGGAGAGGCGATAACGGATCACCTTGTCTAACCCCCCGTTTGCACACAAACTTCCTACCAGGAACACCATTGAGCAGAATTTGCGAAGTTCCAGAAGAAAGAATCTCCCGGACCCATCCCAGCCATTTATCATTAAAACCTTTATGCTGCATAATTTGCAAAATTGCCTCATGCTCGATCGTATCAAACGCCTTAGCGAAATCAAGCTTTATAATCACTATCGGTTTCTTGGAGATCTGGCAAAGATATAAATATTCGAAAGCCCAGGCGAGACAATCTTGTATTGAGCGAGATCGAAGAAAACCATATTGGTTCTTATGCAGACACTCCAAAATCTTAGTTTGAAGCCTATTAGCAGCTAATTTAGTCAAGAACTTCAGACAGACATTAGTGAGAGAGATTGGCCGGAAATCATTAACCCCCAAGGAACCAGACTTCTTAGGGATTAAAGTAATAAACGAGTTATTAATATTTTCCAGCTTTAGCGAGCCATCATGAAAATCTTTGGCAAGGCGGTAAAATTCCGTTTGAATCATGGGCCAACATCTCTTGAGAAAGAGCCCATTGAAGCCATCTGGCCCAGGAGCACGATCAATCGACATGTTTTTAATTACATCATCCATTTCCTTTTTCTCAAAAGGGATAGTAAGCTCCTCCAGCCCCTGAACTCTCTGGATCATGGAAGGAAGATCAAATTGCATCGTAATTCCATCTGACCTGCCCATTCTATCCTTGTAACTCGACCAAAGTAGCCCAGCCATTACTTGATGATCTGTCACCTCATTACCGTTCTCATCCAGAAGCATAGCAATGGAGTTCCTACGCATTCTGTCCGAAGCCATGACATGAAAGAATTTCGTATTGTCTTCTCCCTGCCTAATCCATCTGACAGTACAACGTTTGCGCCAATAGTTACAATCAGCAAGAAGCAATTCATCTAGATGAAGCTTGACGATATTTCGAAAATTGAATTCAGCTCTAAATAATGGCCGGTGTTCTTCCAAATTATCCATGTAAAGAATCACTTTGTTGCATTGTTCAATCAGCAGTTTAAGCTTGAACAGAGAAACTTGCCATTTCTTAATATCATACCTTAGACACTTTAACTTATCCGCAATCATAGCAGAGCTGTGTGTTTTATGAGATGGTTTCTTCCAAGAGTTTGCAATGCAATCAGAAAATCCTGGCATGTCTACCCAATAATTCTCGAACCGAAATATTCTGGACTTTGGAATATCAGTACTGACAGTCACCACACAAGGCACGTGGTCAGACCCAGTTTTAGCTAACGGAAGAACCACCGAGTTGGGATAGACTGACCCCCAATTTACACTCGTGAAAAACCAATCCAAACGTTCGAGAAGTGGCACCGATTGCATATTAGACCACGTGAACGATCTGCCTTTTAAAGGTAATTCCAGCAGCCCAAGATGACCAATAATCTCGTTAAAAATAAACATATCGTTAACATCCCCGCCTGGTTTGTTTCTGTCATCCTGGGAGCGGATAAAATTAAAATCACCAAGTAACAGCCAATTAGCTGCTACTGGAATTTGCAAATTGTATAACCAAGAGACAAACAAATCTCTCTGCAATCCTTGACACGGACCATAAACACACAGCAGGACCCATTCAGAATTATCATGCACAGAGGTGAAGTTCAAAATAATGCCAAACCTTTGAATCTCAGATAACTGACCAGAAAACACAGAGGAGTTCCAAAGGACAATCATGCCACCCGACGCACCAACTGAGGGAGAGAACACAAAATTATCAAAACGCTTTGGTGCAAATTTACGAATGAAACGCCAATCCACTGATTCACACTTCGTCTCTTGAAGACAAATAATATCACAACAGCTCTCATCAATTTTAGATCGAACTGCACGTTGTCTAGCTTCACCATTTAAACCACGCACATTCCAGCACAACACACGCCAATTTCTCTTAGACATAAGACACATTGATTAACTGATATAGAGTAGCAAACAAACCGTGATACGTAATATCAGGCCGACTCACACCACAACCAACTTGAAACAGCCCCAACTAACCCAAACTGACTGAATCACACCAAGAGACAGACCAAACACCTGAACGACTTTAGACAAATAAACCAAACCACACCCACACCCCCACAGCAGCTTGATAGGTGCACTAATCATCAGAACCCTTTTTGTCATCAGATTTTTTGGGGTCAGCCTCAAGCTGCTCCTTAGTCAGTTTAGCCGGATCAATTCCCAGCCCAGTTCCAACCCTTTGCATGAGAACAATAGGGGTTGCAGGGATTGCAGTATCACCATTATTTCTAACACCTTCATCAGTCTGCTCATCCTGCTTCGAGCTCTTCCCCGAATCTTGCTCTACAAGCCAGAGCTTGGCTCTAGGCCTTTTCTTGGGCCTGACCTTGCTGTCAACCACAGGAGTGGGTCGATATCCCTCTTTGTTCAGACAGCTACGTGTGAACCGCCTTTCAGTGGGTTGCACCACTTGCTTCCTCCTTCTCCTTTGCTGAACTTTTGCATCCGAGGCAGGTGTCGCAGAGAAAACTAGGGCATTCAGAGCATCCTCAGATCCATCAAAACACAATGATCTGGCCATCTTACGACGCCTCGGGATCAGCACCTCCTTAACTTTAACTGCTGAAGAAAGAACATGCCCATCTTTACTCTGAAACTCAAAAGCAACTGACCAAGATCTCTTCACCATATTGAAAGGAGAAATGTTCAGAGAAACTGGAATCTTGACAGTTGAAAAAGCTGGCATAATATTCTGAAAGAGACGCCGCCAAAGCATATCAGGAGGTAGAACTGGCCCAAAGAGAGTAGTGACTCTGCCCACCTGTAACACATCAACATGATGGGCATCAGCAAAATGCTGCTGCTGAGCCAATAGATTCAAGTCAGGCAGTGGCATATTGGCCGAAGAATCAGGGCTATCTGAAGAGTGGAGCACCATAGACACTTGTTCTTCCTCTTCCATAGGATTATCATGATTCATGTCATCAGCATTGCCTCCATCACCTGCTTGCTGCTCATCATGTGCAACAAAGGGGACAGCGTCCCACCCAATCTCTGGATACTACGGCTGGACAAGCAGGTTATCATTGTGCATCAAATTTCCAGGAAGAGGATGCGGATTGCCATCAGGTGGCATTGGATCTTCATCCGCTGGCAATTCATCGGCAAACTCAGCCGTCAGAATGTACACAGGTGCCATCCACGACTCCTTAGCTCCACCAACTGTGGCAAAGCGCCCAAAAACCAGATCACGTGGCACCAGTTGCGGAGAGGGGAAGTTGGCATAAACAAGGACTCTATCCTTTATAGGATCTTCATTGTTCTAGAACTGGTACTGGCCAAAAGTGGAAACAGCGTTTGCAATGTCTAGATCATTACGATCGATAATCTGGCGGTATCCCAAGGAACATAAGCCACCCTCTGCGAAACCCTTGTGTAGCTCTATGATTCTGCTCAGCATCATCAGCGTGCACAAACCGAACAAATCTATTCTGAATTTGATAATGTCCATGTTGAACTAAAGCATTGACCGCACTCGGACCACTGAGATGATAAAGACCAATGCCAAACAGACTAGCTTGGAAATCCAACACATTGCGATTGAGAGGGCCAATCAGAAAATCTCGAACCTGATCTCTCCACAACGCCTCCTCATGTGGTGGTGGAGCTGGCTCCACAATGCCTATGCAATAGGCCTGATGCTGAGACGGTGGATCTTGCGTGGCGTAGTAGTAGGTGCGTGGCAGGCGAGTAGCACCACCGTCAATGATCTGGTGCCCCCATGGAAGCCAGGGGAAGGGGTCCACTTCGAACGCCGCCATAGCCGACGGAAGCTCTTGAGCACGTGGGGGCAGATTAGCAAAATTAGGGGATGATTCGACTCTGGGTGGGGCAGGGGACGATACAACTCTTGGTGGGGTTTCGCTCCCAGCTTTATATAATTCCCTCGTGGTAGAAGGACAAGGATCCGGGACGACATCGGAACCGGTATTCTTGTCGGGCTCTTGGGCCAAGCCCTTAGATTGTATTTTTTTAGGGACCCATTGCTGCAAGGACTTAGAAAATCTATTAAAACATGACTTTTCAATATGTCCAAACCTGAAACATTTGCGGCAGCGAATCCTCCTCGTACAATCAAAAATTTTGTGACCCATCGACAAACAACGACTGCAGTCCCAGAAAGGAAACGCAATATCATCCACCACTTTTTCTAGACCTGTTGATTCAACTGCATTTTCCTCTCTTTCAGAATCAGAGCATCCATTGGTCGGATCTAGCAACGAGGTAGAACCATTTACATCCTTAGACGGACTATCAGCAATAGGCTTTACTGACTTGAAAGATATAGAGGGCAACCTCTTTGTCCACATCACAGAAGTAGGCACAGTGGCAGCAACTTTAGGAGCATAGCCCTTGTGAGCAATATAAGCTATTTCCTCTACAAAATTCAGTCGTTTCCCCGTTACCGTATGCGCTTCCATTCCCTTTTGGGCTCTAGCTTTTGAAGGGCTAACCAAAGTCCATTCTTGGTCACATTCCTTTTGCCAAAGATGGAACTCACGCAACCAATTTGGACCGCCAGAACTCCACAGATAAAAGTAGCAAACAAACTTAGCACAAGAGAACTTACGTTTCTGCACAATACAAAAACCCACATTTTTACTTGCAACAGTAAACGAGAACACTCTTTCCCGAACCAGAGACACATTTAGAGATCCACAAAACCCCCCAATAACTGCTTCCAAAGCAAGAGCCATAGAGTCTTCCTCCAATTTAAATGAAGAACGCCCAAAGGACACAATCATAGTAAAATGACTGGAGTTTTTCGAGGGATGGACAGACGAATTGAATATTCTTTTAACTTCTTTAGCCATCGCAGTTCCAGCAGAGAAGTCTAAACCCAAATCAATCGCCTTCTGAACCATAGAGTGAGGAGCTTCTTCTGAATCACGATCAGCCTCACAGTTAGCCTGAGGGGACACAACCATCGACCGTTGATCATTCTCCAAGCTCAAAGAAGACTTTCCAGGAGCATTAGACGGATGCAATGACGGAGACACATAATTGAGCCTGAGCAAAACTTCCTCCGTAAATTCCTTGAAAGATAGATGTGACGACCTCAAATTTGATAACAAATTCGAAGTGCCCGTTATGTATTCCACCGCAATCCCAGAATCATTGTTGCGATATACATAACGTAGTTGGTAACCAGTTCCATAGACATTACAATACGATGATTCAAATACAATGGTCATATAGACCAAGTCATATTACAACACAATATAGCAGCGGAAATAACGTCTTCGGCCCATGCCTTCTCCCTACAGGCAATTGGCGACTCACGGAGACGAGCTTAGTTCTGGTACTCTTCTTCATACCCTTCCTCCTGGTATTCCTCCCCATAGTCTGGCCAAGTTGATAGCCAGGGACACAGCCGTGAGTACATTGGATGCACTCGCAAACCATCTCATAAATGAACAGATGAAGTAGATATGCAGGGTTTGGGTATAGTGGACTAAGCACTAAGTTGGTTTGCAAAAGCTAGTTTTATTTCCCAAGAATGCTCATTTGTAGAAAAGAGGTTTAGTTCTCTAAGTTCATTCTAAGGGGGACTTCAATGTGTCAAGATCAAGGTCAAGTCATGTCAATTCAAATTCATGTCATTCACCAAGTTCACCCTTGTTATTTTTAGTCTTGACAAAAGCCAGGTAGAGTTTGCCAACCGTCCATGACCGAGGACTCGGCTATTCGAATAGTTTGAAACCTCTGCAGAGGGGTACACTTTACCCACAAGATTCGATACATCTGCCGGGAGAATTCCACGGTTCGCTATACACAAAGGTATGCGGGTTTCAGATAATCAAACAAAGTCTTTCACTTGCTCATCCTAGTATAGGATCCTTCCCTAGAGCCCGGGATACGGACTTCCCGCTCCGGCGCCTCTAGTTCTGCCCATCCCGGGTACCGGGTTAGTGAATCCACTTGGTCAAGAAGTATCCGCCCATGGAGTCCTCCCATGAAGATTTAATACAAGACCTCCCATACTAAGATAAACAAGCTACGGATTAAGCCCCTTCCCATATAGGGGTAACGTGGTTGTACGGTATAATTGGCACCCATGTACATCACTCGTTGTCAATTGAGAAATACATTTCATAGTTCTTAGTCGAGATTATTTTCTTTCATAAAGCCATCAGGGAGGAGCAATCTCCCATTTCAAGTTTAACTTTCAAGTCACCACCTTTCAAATGGGGTTCCTCCAGAGATAGCCTCAACTTTTATTAGCGACTAAGCAACTACATTGAGTGATAGTCCTACTACTATGGTTGGATAAACTCAGCTTGATGCTCTTGATAACCAAGACATCAATATGCTTCTATCATTCTACTCTAGCAATTCAATCATGCAATTTACTTCTATCAATTTACTCTAGCAATTCAATCATGCAATTTACTTAAAACAAGTGGAATGCAATATTAAAACTAGGTAGTGGGAGTATGAATCAAAAGATGGCTTGCCTTGGTTGGCAAAGTGTCCGGGGTTCTCTTCTTCTTCTTGATAATAATAATCCCCTCCAATATCCTCCTCGGCAACACTAGCGTCTAATAACGAATAAACACAAAGCACACCATCACTTCACCAAACCAACAACACACCAAGCACACATTCTTGTTTGCTAACCAAGCATTTAGGTTGCATTGCTATGGGGTTGGATTGTAAGTTTTTCTTCTAAGTTTTTCTTCAAGTGTGCAAGCTAGTTTCTCTACTAGGGAGCATGGGTGGTCCACTTGTGCAGCATTGGTGTTGATTTAGGGTTACTAAGACAAGTTTAGGTGGGATGGGTCCACTAAGTGAATTGGTAAAGAGGGCAATTAATTCTAAGTGTGCACTAGTGATCTATCATTTTATGCTAACCAATAGGTTTGGGTTAGGATCTAAATGATCACACTAATATGGTTTGGGGTAGATTAGTGTTGACTAACAGTAAGAGGGGTCATTAGTAAGTTCACATTTTAATTTTCATGATTTTTGATAGCTTAAATAATTTTCTAGAAATCTTTCATTAATTAACAAGCTAGGGTCACACTATTCATATCCAATTTTATTCTTAACTGATTTTTAAATCTAACCAGTACTATTGGATAGAGTATTTTCTAAGCTTTCCAACGAATATTTATTTGCTAAATTTGGACTTATAAAACTCTAGGAATTTGAATTTGAAAATCCCATTTGAAACAGTTTTGAAATAAAAGAAAAGGGCGGGAATTAATTAAAAACGAAACGGACCAATTCTTCCCGAGTTGGGCCCAGTCCAGATCAATCCCGAACGGGCCGGCCCGAAAACGTTTCGCGCGGGGCGAGAGAATAAAAATGGATGCTGACAGGTGGGGTCGCAACGTCAGACCTAACTTAAAAACCCGAATCGGTAAGTTGTCGTTGGATCGAGATCAGACGGTCTACGTGCGTCGTCTTCCTCAACACGGGAGGGAGCTCACCTGCGAGCAGTGAAGAACGTTCGACGGCGATGGCGAGGCGTAGGGGAAGCAGAACTCGTCGGCGACGCTCGGGATCGGCTGCGGTGCTCCTCCTCCTCCGATTCCCTGCAGAAGTTTGCTCCCCGGTGCTCGAACGCGGCGGCGCTCCTCCTGTCCAGTACCTCGCCGGCGAGGTCGGCTACGGCGAAGCAGAGCGAGAGGGAGAGAGTGGCGATGTCTGGGAGGTAGCTGGGAGTGAGGTGCGTCTCTGCTCTTGATCGACGGGGCCTTTTATAGGCCAGAGCGTCGAGGGCGAGCGCGTCCAGTGAACGACCGGTGCAGGACCTGCTGGCGGCGTGCACGGGCGACACTGGCCTCGTCGGCCTCACTCGCGTGCTGGAAGGGGTTGGTCTCGGCCGCGGGGGACTGTGGGTCGCCTCTGGCGAGGGCAGGGTGGTCGCCGACGTGCAGGCTACTGGGAAGAAGAAGAGGGGGTCCGGGGTTGCTGGCTTCACTTCCCCTCCATCTTCCAGGGCTTGGGTCGGGGCAGAGGGGACTGGAATCGATCGAGGCACCGTCCAGGAGCATGGCAACAGGGTTGCAGCGAGCTGGAACAGTGCACCACAGTGAAGTTTGGTTTGATTTTATTTTCTGCTGCCAGTGTTCGACGAAATGCCTACAAGAATTCAAAATTCGAATTTTTCAAATTTGCCACCGTGGGTGCTCATCATATTGGATAAGGTACCCAGGCATATTTTTGTTCTGGAGAAATAATGAGTTTTGCAAAAATTTATATTTCAAATTTGAAATGGTTTCTGTTTCAGATTCAAACTTTGGCTCAAGTTTGAGTGGTGTTCTGGTTTGAAATTTTGGTAGATCTTGATTGGTTGAGTTAGTCCCTAACTTGGTTAAGCTCAACTAGTTGGCCAAACACTGTTTTGAGTTACAGATTTCTTAATCCAAGGGCTCAAAGTAGGGTAGTCAAACAGATTTCCTAGATCATCTTTTCCTTCTCTTTTTCTTTCTTATTTTTATTTTTGGTTCTTTTGGTTCCTAATATCTTTCTTAGTTGTTTCTATTGGTTCACTTAGAATTATCTAACCAATGCTCAAACAAAAAGAACACACATAAAATCATAGAAACACAATAAAGAGAAAACATGTGTGCATACAATAATGAATAAAAAGTTTTATTTGGGTCCAATTTTTGACTCTTTATTTAATAAGACTTGGGTTACAAATTCTGAGTTGTTACAATCTTCCCCCCTTAAAAAGAATCTCGTCCCCGAGATTCACTAATTAAGAACTGAAAAGATTGGGAAATTCTTTCTGAAGGTAATCTTCTCGTTCCCAAGTGGCTTCATCTTCGGTGTGATTACTCCACTGAACTTTCAGAAATTTGATGCTTCGGGTTCGAGTGGTTCGATAAGCTTCCTCGAGGATACGGATAGGCATTTCACGATAGGTCAAGTCCTTGTTGATGTCCACAGAACGGTGATCAATATTCTTGAAGACTTCGGGCTTCTCCGGAACTTCAAGACATTTCCGAAGTAACGACACGTGAAAGACATCGTGTACTTCAGACAATTCAGGGGGCATTTCCAACTGATAAGACACTTCTCCTCTGCGGTCTAGTATCTTGAAGGGTCCAATATATCTTGGCGCAAGCTTTCCTTTTACTTGGAATCTTTGCATTCCCTTGAGAGGTGATACTCTAAGATAAACAAAATCTCCAATCTGGAAGGTCAGTTCTCGACGTCTCTTGTCGGCATAACTCTTTTGTCTTGACTGGGCTGCCTTGAGGTATTCACGAATCATGCGAACTTTCTCCTCGGCCTCTTGCAGCATATCTGGTCCAAAAATCTGGCTGTCTCCGGTTTCTGACCAATTCAGAGGGGTTCGACACTTTCTTCCGTACAAAGCTTCAAATGGGGCCATTTGCAAACTGGCTTGATAACTGTTGTTGTAGGAAAACTCCGCGAAAGGCAGACAATCTTCCCACTTAGCTCCATAAGCTAGGACACAGGCTCTCAACATATCTTCAAGTATTTGATTTACTCTTTCAGTCTGTCCATCAGTCTGAGGGTGGTAAGCGGTGCTGAAGGCTAACTTGGTTCCCAAAGCTTGATGTAAGCTTTTCCAAAATCTCGAGGTGAATTGGGTTCCTCGATCAGAAACTATGGTTTTAGGAACTCCATGCAAACTGACAATTCTGGATAGGTACAGATCTGCTAGCTGATCTGAGCGATGAGTGGTCTTGACAGGAATAAAGTGGGCCACTTTGGTTAGTCTATCCACAATGACCCAAATAGAGTCATTTCCACGGCTAGACTTTGGAAATCCAGTGATGAAATCCATTCCAACAGATTCCCACTTCCATTCCGGAACTTGCAAAGGTTGCAGCAAACCAGCAGGACGTTGATGTTCAGCCTTGACTCTTTGGCAGATATCACACTTGGATATAAACGATGCAATCTCGCGCTTCATTCCATGCCACCAAAATTGTTCCTTCAAATCTTGGTACATCTTAGTTCCACCGGGGTGGATGGAGTAAGGTGTCTCATGGGCTTCCTTCATAATTACTTCCTTCAATTCTGAGTCAGCGGGCACACAAATACGGCCTTTGTACCAAAGAACTCCTTGATCATCTTCTTCAAATCCTGGCACCTTGCCGGAACCAATTCTGCGCTTGATTCCTTCAATACTCTCATTTCCCTTCTGGGCTTCTTTGATTTGGTTCAACAAGGTGGGTTGGAACTCAAGGTTGGCGAGAAATCCTTGACTGACTAGTTCCAATCCAAATCTTTCAAACTCTTGGTGTAACATAGGTTGCTCTTCCTTGATCCTCATATTCAACGAACACGGCTTTCTACTCAACGCATCGGCCACTACATTGGCCTTACCAGGGTGATAGTGAATTTCCAGATCATAATCCTTGATCAACTCTATCCATCTCCTTTGCCTCATGTTCAACTCCTTTTGGGTGAAAATATACTTCAAACTCTTGTGGTCCGAATAGATCTCACAGCGGTTTCCCATCAAATAATGCCTCCAAGTCTTCAAAGCTAAAACCACGGCTGCTAACTCTAGATCATGGGTTGGATAATTTTCTTCATGAGGTTTAAGCTGCCTAGAGAGGTAAGCTATGACCTTCCCTTCTTGCATCAAGACACAACCAAGTCCAAGTTTGGAAGCGTCGCAATAGACATCAAAGTTTTTAGTGATATCGGGCATGGTTAGGACAGGGGCGGTCACCAATCGCTTCTTGAGCTCTTGAAAACTCTCTTCACACTTAAGGGTCCATTCAAACTTCTTGTCCTTCTTCAATAATTGGGTCATCGGACGGGCAATACTGGAAAATCCTTCGACGAACTTGCGGTAATATCCCGCTAATCCGAGAAAACCTCTAACTTCCGTTTGAGTGGTAGGGGCTTCCCATTCCAGGACTGATTTGATCTTCTTGGGATCTACCGATATTCCTCCTGCTGACAGCACATGGCCTAGGAATCCAACCTCCTTCAACCAGAACTCACATTTACTGAACTTAGCATATAGCTGATGCTCTCTTAGGGTTTCTAGAATTAATCTCAGATGGGTTGCATGCTCTTCTTCGGATTTGGAGTAGATAAGAATGTCGTCGATGAAGACAACAACAAACTTATCCAAGAACTCCATAAAAACCTTATTCATGAGATTCATGAAATAAGCAGGGGCATTGGTCAATCCAAATGACATTACGGTGTACTCATACAATCCGTATCGGGTAGTGAAGGCTGTTTTGGGGATATCCGTTGCACGGATCTTCAATTGGTGGTATCCAGTTCTAAGATCTATCTTTGAGAATACTCTGGCTCCAGTCAATTGGTCAAACAAATCTTCGATCTTCGGGAGAGGGTACTTGTTCTTGATGGTCACATCGTTAAGCTTGCGATAATCAGTGCACAGTCGGCTAGAACCGTCACTTTTATCCACAAACAGAACGGGTGATCTCCAAGCAGAAGAACTTGGTTGAATTAATCCTTTGCTCAAGAGGTCATCCAGTTGCTTCTTCAACTCAACTAATTCCGCTGGGTTCATACGATAGGGCCGTTGGGCTATTGATCCAGTTCCGGGGATAAGCTCAATGATAAACTCAATATCCCGATCCGGTGGCATTCCGGGTAACTCATCGGGAAAGACATCCGGGTATTCACAGACGATGGGGACTTGCTCCAGAGTCGGTCCTGAGATACTCTTATGACATCTGGGGATTGGAATGGGTTTAACGGACACATGCTTCACGAAAACTCCATGACTACTCCTCATGGTGATGGTCTTTTTGGCACAATCTATAATTCCTTGGTGTTGGGACATCCAATCCATACCTAAGACTACTTCCAATCCTTTGGTTCCTAACACAATCAAACTGGCTAAGAATGAGATCCCATGGATTTCTATGGGTACTGCCAAACAGGTACAACTGGCTTTGGTTACTGACCCGGGAATTTGTACAGACATGACATCTTTCAAGGGTGTGGGTTGAAGTCCACTTTTATCAACGAATAATTGGGTAACAAATGAGTGCGAAGCTCCAGAATCAAACAGAACTCTTGCAAGAACTGAGTTAACAGGGAACATACCAAGCACCACGTCGGTTGCTTCCTGAGCTTCTTCAACATTCATGTGATTCAGACGGCCCCGAGAGTGAGGCTGGTTCCTTGGTGGATAGTTCTTGCCATTTCCCACACGGCGCTGCTGCTGAGCAGGAGCAGTAGTCTTGGATGCATCATTCAGCTTCTTGGGGCACTCATTGGAGTAGTGCCCTTTTTGTCCACACTCATAACATGTAACACCAGACTTGTCACCAGGCTTGGGTAACACAGGGGCGCCATTTGGCCTTGGAGTATTGGTGTTGAAGTTGTTGCCACTAGGTCTTGGGGGTGCACGGTTGAAGTTGTTGCCGGGTGGGCGGTTAGGATAGTTGGGACGCGGAACAGGTGCAGACGGCCTCATTGGTCTAGGGGTGAAACTCATTGGCGCATTTCCCCTTGGCTTCTGCGAGTTGCTCGAGTTGCCTTGATACATCATACGGCGCTTGCGGTTCTCGGTAGCTTGCTTGAGTTTGCCTTCCATCTGAATGGCAGAGTCAACCAATGACTCCAGGTCGGCAAAGGGAATACTAACCAGGACACATTGCATCTCATCATGAAGTCCATCCAGAAACCTTTCTTGCTTCTTCTCAGTGGTGTTGGTGTCATCTGGGGCATATCTAGACAAGGTAAGGAACTTGTCACGGTAATCCACCACAGACATGGAACCTTGCTTCAGATTTCTGAACTCATCCCTCATCCTTTTAACCAATCCCATAGGGACATGGGCTTTGCTAAACTTGCTCTTGAACTCCTCCCAAGGCATCACATACCCTGGGGCTTGCATTGCACGGGTACTGTCCCACCAAGCTCTCGCTGCTCCAGCAAGATAGTGGGTGGTATACAATACCTTCTCATTTTCACCAACTTCGGCGACTGCCAAGTTGTTCTCCATAGTACGGAGCCAGTCATCGGCATCTAAGGGCTCTTCAGATTTAGTGAATATAGGAGGGTTGGTGTTTTGGAAACTCCTTAACTTGGATCGGTGATCACCATTGCCATTGTTTTCTCCTTCACCATGGCCATTGCCATTGCCATTGTTGTGGTTCATTGCCATCTGGGTTAATTGCTGAAGAGTGGCCAAGTTAGCTTGGCGCTCAGCTCGGGCTGCTTCCCGGTCTTCCATGATCAACCTTAGCAATTCGGCCATTTCCGGGTTCGGGGGTGGGGGTGCTCGCGGCATCTGAAGATAAGGTGTGTAAGATAAGAGGGAAAAGCTAATTTGCTAAGATTTAAAGGTACATGGATGATGCAATTTTGTTTTACTAAGGCCTTAGAGGCCAAATTCAAATTTCATTCATCACTCATCAAACATATCATACATACGAGTTCACACATTACAAATGGTTTACATCAAACCATTGCGACTCGTCTACTAGAGAGGGGGATACAACTCACACCTACACGAAGTGATCATAAAGTGGAACTCATAGCTAGATAATACGTGGATCTCGGACCTAAACAGCGGGCTCCTCGGGGTCTTCCTCCTCGTCACTCACAATGAATCCATTGTGTCCACCATCCTCCGGATCATCGAGGTCCTCCATGAAGTCATCCTCATCACTAATGAGGGCATTATCCTCCTTGCGGAGATCAATGCCTTCCTCCTCACCAAGGTGATCCTCAAGACTCTCAATGTACGCAGTTAATTCCGCCACATTGGCCTTCAACTCCTCAAGGTCCTGTTCCTTCTCATCGCGCTGGCGACGAAGGCTCTTGCGCTCCTTCGCAAGAATCCTGATAGTGCTCCTTGCTTCCACCAGTGCAACGTGCTCGAGGTTGGCCCTAGTACGGGCACGGTCGGCCTCCTGCTGAGTGGAGTATAGCAAGAAGTCCATGTGGTCGATGTAGGTACTCGGCTCATTCTGCCCGGGCATGTTTGCGGGACGCCCATCCGCATCACGCCGAGCAAAGTCCTTGAAGCGTCCTCCCTGAACCTCCTCAACGTGCAGTCCGCATAAGCGGGCGTGCATCTCCTGCATCGCTCGGACCAAACCATCGGCCCAAGTGTTCTCCACAAGCTCAAACTTGATCCTTGGAGAACCCAACATCCCCTTCTTGCCACGGCAACTAGCTCGGATGAGCCACCGTAGCTCTCCATCCGGGTGCTCATTGAGCACGGCTCCCTTGAACTCCGGGTACAAACGGTTCAGGAACAAGGTCAAAGTGGTGAGGTCGCGCTCGAAACAAAGGCTGCCACCTTGGCCCAACTGGTACTGCTCAGTGAATACCAGGGCCATCTACAAAATTTTAAATTAGTTCAAGTTAGTGATCAACTCAAGTGTGCAAAATTTTAAGTAAGCTCAAACTGAAGTATGTATAAAACTTTGTAACTAGAGAGGAAAGACTAAGCAATTTTTGCAACCGTTCTTGTATCTTTCTTTTATCAAGGTTTTGTTTTAACGCCCATTCTAACTAAGGTCTCCTATGGTCAGCCTAGGCTCTGATACCAACTTGTGACGACCTCAAATTTGATAACAAATTCGAAGTGCCCGTTATGTATTCCACCGCAATCCCAGAATCATTGTTGCGATATACATAACGTAGTTGGTAACCAGTTCCATAGACATTACAATACGATGATTCAAATACAATGGTCATATAGACCAAGTCATATTACAACACAATATAGCAGCGGAAATAACGTCTTCGGCCCATGCCTTCTCCCTACAGGCAATTGGCGACTCACGGAGACGAGCTTAGTTCTGGTACTCTTCTTCATACCCTTCCTCCTGGTATTCCTCCCCATAGTCTGGCCAAGTTGATAGCCAGGGACACAGCCGTGAGTACATTGGATGCACTCGCAAACCATCTCATAAATGAACAGATGAAGTAGATATGCAGGGTTTGGGTATAGTGGACTAAGCACTAAGTTGGTTTGCAAAAGCTAGTTTTATTTCCCAAGAATGCTCATTTGTAGAAAAGAGGTTTAGTTCTCTAAGTTCATTCTAAGGGGGACTTCAATGTGTCAAGATCAAGGTCAAGTCATGTCAATTCAAATTCATGTCATTCACCAAGTTCACCCTTGTTATTTTTAGTCTTGACAAAAGCCAGGTAGAGTTTGCCAACCGTCCATGACCGAGGACTCGGCTATTCGAATAGTTTGAAACCTCTGCAGAGGGGTACACTTTACCCACAAGATTCGATACATCTGCCGGGAGAATTCCACGGTTCGCTATACACAAAGGTATGCGGGTTTCAGATAATCAAACAAAGTCTTTCACTTGCTCATCCTAGTATAGGATCCTTCCCTAGAGCCCGGGATACGGACTTCCCGCTCCGGCGCCTCTAGTTCTGCCCATCCCGGGTACCGGGTTAGTGAATCCACTTGGTCAAGAAGTATCCGCCCATGGAGTCCTCCCATGAAGATTTAATACAAGACCTCCCATACTAAGATAAACAAGCTACGGATTAAGCCCCTTCCCATATAGGGGTAACGTGGTTGTACGGTATAATTGGCACCCATGTACATCACTCGTTGTCAATTGAGAAATACATTTCATAGTTCTTAGTCGAGATTATTTTCTTTCATAAAGCCATCAGGGAGGAGCAATCTCCCATTTCAAGTTTAACTTTCAAGTCACCACCTTTCAAATGGGGTTCCTCCAGAGATAGCCTCAACTTTTATTAGCGACTAAGCAACTACATTGAGTGATAGTCCTACTACTATGGTTGGATAAACTCAGCTTGATGCTCTTGATAACCAAGACATCAATATGCTTCTATCATTCTACTCTAGCAATTCAATCATGCAATTTACTTCTATCAATTTACTCTAGCAATTCAATCATGCAATTTACTTAAAACAAGTGGAATGCAATATTAAAACTAGGTAGTGGGAGTATGAATCAAAAGATGGCTTGCCTTGGTTGGCAAAGTGTCCGGGGTTCTCTTCTTCTTCTTGATAATAATAATCCCCTCCAATATCCTCCTCGGCAACACTAGCGTCTAATAACGAATAAACACAAAGCACACCATCACTTCACCAAACCAACAACACACCAAGCACACATTCTTGTTTGCTAACCAAGCATTTAGGTTGCATTGCTATGGGGTTGGATTGTAAGTTTTTCTTCTAAGTTTTTCTTCAAGTGTGCAAGCTAGTTTCTCTACTAGGGAGCATGGGTGGTCCACTTGTGCAGCATTGGTGTTGATTTAGGGTTACTAAGACAAGTTTAGGTGGGATGGGTCCACTAAGTGAATTGGTAAAGAGGGCAATTAATTCTAAGTGTGCACTAGTGATCTATCATTTTATGCTAACCAATAGGTTTGGGTTAGGATCTAAATGATCACACTAATATGGTTTGGGGTAGATTAGTGTTGACTAACAGTAAGAGGGGTCATTAGTAAGTTCACATTTTAATTTTCATGATTTTTGATAGCTTAAATAATTTTCTAGAAATCTTTCATTAATTAACAAGCTAGGGTCACACTATTCATATCCAATTTTATTCTTAACTGATTTTTAAATCTAACCAGTACTATTGGATAGAGTATTTTCTAAGCTTTCCAACGAATATTTATTTGCTAAATTTGGACTTATAAAACTCTAGGAATTTGAATTTGAAAATCCCATTTGAAACAGTTTTGAAATAAAAGAAAAGGGCGGGAATTAATTAAAAACGAAACGGACCAATTCTTCCCGAGTTGGGCCCAGTCCAGATCAATCCCGAACGGGCCGGCCCGAAAACGTTTCGCGCGGGGCGAGAGAATAAAAATGGATGCTGACAGGTGGGGTCGCAACGTCAGACCTAACTTAAAAACCCGAATCGGTAAGTTGTCGTTGGATCGAGATCAGACGGTCTACGTGCGTCGTCTTCCTCAACACGGGAGGGAGCTCACCTGCGAGCAGTGAAGAACGTTCGACGGCGATGGCGAGGCGTAGGGGAAGCAGAACTCGTCGGCGACGCTCGGGATCGGCTGCGGTGCTCCTCCTCCTCCGATTCCCTGCAGAAGTTTGCTCCCCGGTGCTCGAACGCGGCGGCGCTCCTCCTGTCCAGTACCTCGCCGGCGAGGTCGGCTACGGCGAAGCAGAGCGAGAGGGAGAGAGTGGCGATGTCTGGGAGGTAGCTGGGAGTGAGGTGCGTCTCTGCTCTTGATCGACGGGGCCTTTTATAGGCCAGAGCGTCGAGGGCGAGCGCGTCCAGTGAACGACCGGCGCAGGACCTGCTGGCGGCGTGCACGGGCGACACTGGCCTCGTCGGCCTCACTCGCGTGCTGGAAGGGGTTGGTCTCGGCCGCGGGGGACTGTGGGTCGCCTCTGGCGAGGGCAGGGTGGTCGCCGACGTGCAGGCTACTGGGAAGAAGAAGAGGGGGTCCGGGGTTGCTGGCTTCACTTCCCCTCCATCTTCCAGGGCTTGGGTCGGGGCAGAGGGGACTGGAATCGATCGAGGCACCGTCCAGGAGCATGGCAACAGGGTTGCAGCGAGCTGGAACAGTGCACCACAGTGAAGTTTGGTTTGATTTTATTTTCTGCTGCCAGTGTTCGACGAAATGCCTACAAGAATTCAAAATTCGAATTTTTCAAATTTGCCACCGTGGGTGCTCATCATATTGGATAAGGTACCCAGGCATATTTTTGTTCTGGAGAAATAATGAGTTTTGCAAAAATTTATATTTCAAATTTGAAATGGTTTCTGTTTCAGATTCAAACTTTGGCTCAAGTTTGAGTGGTGTTCTGGTTTGAAATTTTGGTAGATCTTGATTGGTTGAGTTAGTCCCTAACTTGGTTAAGCTCAACTAGTTGGCCAAACACTGTTTTGAGTTACAGATTTCTTAATCCAAGGGCTCAAAGTAGGGTAGTCAAACAGATTTCCTAGATCATCTTTTCCTTCTCTTTTTCTTTCTTATTTTTATTTTTGGTTCTTTTGGTTCCTAATATCTTTCTTAGTTGTTTCTATTGGTTCACTTAGAATTATCTAACCAATGCTCAAACAAAAAGAACACACATAAAATCATAGAAACACAATAAAGAGAAAACATGTGTGCATACAATAATGAATAAAAAGTTTTATTTGGGTCCAATTTTTGACTCTTTATTTAATAAGACTTGGGTTACAAATTCTGAGTTGTTACAATAGACATATTCCAACTCTGACCACATGATTCGAGAATTGGAGTTTAGATCCAGGGGCAAAAGATTTGCAAAAATCCTTCTGATCAAGGACCGCGATCGGGTTCCCTTTAGCATTCTTCAGCACCAGCCAGTTCTCCGAAAATACACGTTGCATCGTGCCATCATATGATTTTAAACGATCTCGATCCAGATCTTTATAGGTAGAATATGAAACCTTCCAGAGGCATTCTACCTGAACAGTAGAAGGCAAAACACGTACCTTGGCCAGTGGAATGATGCACCGCAGAACCCTAGCCTGGAAACCAGGCATTGCCACCGTCAAACCAACCTCGATCGTTTCTCCATCACGGAGAGATCTTTGTTCCAAGGCCTAGCCGTAATAATCCAGCAGAACCAGAGAATTGGAACTCCAATATTGGAGATCCCCATCATAATACATAACACTGCTCTGATCCAGATCCTTAGACGCCGCATACGACACCTTCCAAGCCCCAACAAGATCCGTGATCTCTTGAGCCATGGAGGAGGAAACCTAAAACTAGATAGATGGAAAGGTGGGGGATGGGATGCCGAGTACTAACACGGTGCACACACTGTCAACATTACACCATGAAAGGAGGAATAGATCACTTCAATACTATCACAGTGATAATTATTCTCATAATCCATAAGAGATCACAATCGTAGCCTAAACCAAGTACCACCACAATGCACGCACTGTCACCGTTACACCATGGCAGGAGGAATAGATTACTTTAATAACACGCTAGAGTACACATAATGAAGAAGAGTAACATCTACTTATTCAACATGATACAAAGCTCACGATCACATAAAGATCACATCATGGGAGAGAGAGGTGAACCACATAGCTACCGGTAGAGCCCTCAGCCCCGGGGGAGAACTACTCCCTCCTCATCATAGGAGACAGCAAGGTTGATGGAGATGGCGGTGAGGTCGATGGAGACGGTAGAGACGGCGATGGAGACCGATGGAGATGGCTCCGGGGGCACTTCCCCGTCCCGGCAGGGTGCCAGAATAGAGACTTCTGTCCCCCGAAATTCGTCGACGGCGGCGGCAGAGCTGCGGAACTCTTTCTGGAAAATTGCCGACTCCCCCAGGGTTTTCCGTCCCGAGGCTTTATAGGCGAAGGGGCATCGTCAGGGGGCTGCTAGGGCCTCCTCACACATAGGGGGCGCGGCCAGGGCCTGGGCCGCACTGCCCTGGTGTGTGGGGCCCTCGTGGCCCCACTCCGCCTCCTCTTCGGTTCTCTGGAAGCTTCTGGGGAAAATAAGACTTCTGGAACTTGCTTCGTCCAATTCCGAGAATATTTCCTGTGTAGCTTTTCTGAAACACAAAAACAGCAGAAAATAGGGAACTGGCACTGTGGCATCTTGTCAATAGGTTAGTTCCAGAAATCGCATAAAAACGCCACGAAGTGTAACGAAACACAAGGCAAATGGTATAAAAACAAGCATGGAGCATCAAAAATTATAGATACGTTTGAGACGTATCAACGGTGACCTCGTCGGATCTGGAGATGATGCTCCTGGACCGGATCGCGTCTGTTTTTAGATCTAGGGTCATTTTCTGTAATTTTGCTAGGCCGGCTTGTAATTTTATTTCTTTGGGGGGCCTCTTTGCAATTGTGTAACTGAAAGGTGTGGTAATGAAGCAGCTTCGGGGTCCTTTGAGACCCCTCTCCCTTAAAAAAAAGTCAGAATTGTTAGGCACTTCATTCTCTTGCTCTGCTAGGTGTAGTTTTATCCGGTCTGCATCGTCAATTAGCAGAACTAGATGACCCGTTGCGCCACTAGCGCAAATGCAAATCCGAAGCGGCACTGTAGCCATAAAAAGTAAATTATTTTAATTAAAATTAAAGTAGTAGTCTTCAAAATGTAATGCTATACAATTTTTTAGATGTAGGTCTAAACACTTTGCCACCAATGAAAATTTTATTCAGCTGTAAAGAAAGAATTTGAGAATTTGAATGTGGTTAACTGAATCCTTAATTAGAACATAAGCGTACACACGTTGTTTTACAGGAAAAGGTAGAAAGATCACATGAGATGTATATTTACACCTGAAGTCGATGCCGTAGTTTTTAGGCACAGCCAAAATGAGACAGTTCTAAAAATTATGCATAACAATATTACATATAACTTAAAAAGTAGTTCTAAGGGCAATTTAAATATGTCTAAACATTTATTTGAGTTGTTCATATTTCTTACAAAGACCGTAGCCTCTAAAATCTGCCAAAAGTCAGCCCCGGGATACTTCACTGGTGCTTGTGGGCATAGTGTTGACATAGGCGAAGGTTTTCCGAATTGCTGCATTGTTCATAAGCATATATATATATACAACAAACTAAACACAATGGGTCTTCGCCTAAACATAGCCCCTAACATGTACCAAAATCCAGCCTGGGATACCTCACCGGGCCTGTGGGCGTGGCGGCGCACTCATTGTCGGAGATGACGATGGCGTCTGCGTCCTCTAAGCTTGCGCGCTGCAGGTCTTCCATGCATTGGCGCAAAAAAGGGAAAAACCGAGACAATATTGTCAAAGCTATAAATTTTATTCATGTTAATATCACGGGAAAAAAGAAGAGTGGTTATATTGTAGTTGCCTTCTTCCTATCTGTGTTGTTCAATATACTTTACATTAACATCAGTGCAAAAAAAGTTCATGTGTATTTGATAGCATGAGTATGCCACTTGTATTACATACATGATAAATAGTTACCCCATTTTGGTGAGCCCATTGGCCATGAATTGCATGGCCCGACTTAAACTCCCACCCAAACAACTTGGCGCAAAAGGCTAAAGCGAACAATATTCAAGCCATAAATTTTGCAATATTTTTTTTAAAAATTATATATTATATGATTACTTAATCTAAATGGGACATCTCTTTCGTTTTATTCATTATCTTATTGTGGCGGGACATATACATTATTTAGCTTATTTGTTGTATTAATGTTAGTTTAGACCTTAGTGTTACTAATTAGAAACGTAAGCATATGAAAGTGAAATTTCTACTTTTAGTTGTTCTAATGATGTATTTGCAGCAAATAAATTGTCTATTTTAGGGAAGCAAACAAATTGTCTTTTCCTTTAAATTGGCCGCCCATTTGATCTCTAATAGTCTGTTTTTATCTTTGTCAAATGATGTGTTTTCCTATGGCCAAACGAATACCTTCACTTAGGTGATGTTTGCATCACTAGTCAAATTTGACTGAAAAAATAAATTAGAAACGTTTTGCCTATGTAGACATGATGATATTCAGTACAAAAATACACCAAGAATTTTACAAAGGTTTATATTTAATCATGATCATAAAAATATTGTTATTTCACTTCGATCTTTTCTATTACATCTAAATCAGGTAATTAGGTGAACTTGTCATCTACACAGAGAATCAGCAAAAGAAGGGTAAAATCCTAGGAATAAGTTGGCCTACGAAAGTATTTTCCTATATATTTAACCCCCAGCAAGAGATACTTATCTCTGTGAAGTATGAACAAACATCAGCTGCTATCATCTGACTTTAAATTAGCAGCTTTCACAATGCAAATTGTAAAAAATCTATACAAACAGAACATCCGTAATATATGAAAATATATGGTTCTTAAATTCCTAAATTACAGTACCAGCTTCATACAATAGAAGATACTATTTAGAGATTTTAATTCAAAGTCGTTAAGTACAACCATTCTGTCTAGAGTGTTACCTACACAAATACTATTTGGAGTCTTCGGTTTGAAGTTTTAGATACAATAGTACATATATACATATATATAAAGGCTGAAGAGAATAGCGTGCTTTTAGACTAGCCATATCAAGGCACACTATTCACATGAACAGTACACTTCAAGGCTCCAGGTGAGGTGACGTGTTGTGCTACAGTGGATCAGGTGAGTTTTGTTAGCTTCGTTCGTAGACTGTGACTGATTCTATGTGTCGTCTGCAACTTTTATTTAGTGATCGCATAACTGGAGAATAGTTATGTAGATGCATCTCTTATTCATTCCGCACAAAACAGTACACTATGGCCACGAAGGAGCGTGGGTTACAAGCAACATCAGGGGTAAACATGGGAAGCATGGCCACGACCGCATATATGTGAGTATGTTTCACAGATGTGAGTTGTTGCCGATCCACCACTGAAAGTCTTTTCCTTTTGTTTAGCTTCAAGCAATGTGTTCTTCCCATACTATGAACTGAATTTGTTTCTCTAAACAAATTTACAGCCCATGGTTTAAGTCATCCTTCTCTGAATAGTATCAAGTTATTTTGTGCATTTGGGAGTCATGTGAGGGTTGATTCCACTAGGTTACAAGAGTATGTGCAAGATGTATCATGTATGCCTGATGACTCTGATCCAAGGCCTCAATTTCGTACAAAGATAGTCATGAAAAATAAATTAAAGGTGGATTGTAGTTGTATGCCAGCCATTTCCTAAAGTGAAAGTTATGAAATCTTTTGCTAAGTGTTGGCAATTCCTCCCCATTGGCTGATTCTGGTCTTGACAATATAGGGATGTCCGGGTTATGGATAGTGTCATGATCTCATTTTTTAGCAATAGTTATGCCAAATCTACTAATGTAGGGATGTCCATGTTATGTTATTATATATAGTGTCATGATCTCATTTTTTAGCAGTAGTTAGCTTACTTATTTGGTGATCTTGAACAAACTGTCGTCTATTTGAACAAACTCATATGATATGTACCTATCCTATGTGTCTTCATAATTTCATAATATTGTTAATAAGAATCCACTATTAGTTTCCTAATAGCCATGGCATCTTATTTTCCTAATTAAGAAACCAGTGTTTGTTTCTTTCTATGGAGTCCATCTTCTCTCTCTGTATTGTTTGTGAGCATTAGAACTAATCTCACCTCTCTAGTGTTTGGTATATTTTAACGAATTATATGTATTCTAATTATTCCATTTCTTTGGGCTTTCATTATTGCATACTGCATGTGCAAACAGTGTGGTGATCCCCACAATTTTAGTACCATTTATGGCTGGAAATAGTGTGAGAATTTTCTTCTTATTTTTCTATTTTTCTCTTTGACAGCTAATTGTCCAAGAAGTTGCTTTAGCTTAGCGGTGAATGTAACTTCTTCTAAGGTGTATTCATAAAATATATCTATCTATTTACTATATAAAAGTTGAGAGTTTTGACAAGTTAAGAGGGTCACCACGTCAACAATTTGTTACTATAGATGCCCACTTTGTGCATCTACAGTACCGCTATGTTGTGCGGTGGTTTTCTGGTGTTTTCTCCTTCTTTCTCATGTTAAAATTCTCTCTTTCCAGAATTTTAAAGGGCTTTCTACTAATGCTACATGTCTTCTGCTTGGTTTTCTTCTTTTCTTGATGGGCCTCTACGGTGGAACTATCCAGACATCCCACCGCCTATTCACTTCCTCACTTTTTTTCCTCTAAAAAAGATAACGGAGCGAGCGCTGCGGCTGACTTCTAGCGGAAGCAGAGATCGGTGGTGAGGTAGGCGGCAGCATGCGATGCTCCTTGGGCGACGAGGTCGAGCGACGGGAATGGCAGCTCGGAGCTCGCACCCCCCTACCCCGGTCTCCTCCCTGCCAGCTCTCCCTTGAACGAGCTCCTTGCGCCACTGTCGGGTCACCATCTACTCTCTTCAGCTGTAGGGTCTCCACTCCACCAGATCTCCGCCCCTCTTCTGCCCCCTTTTACCGAGCAGGCAACCTCGAGTTCTCCTCGCCGTTGTACCAGAAGGGATCAATAACATCAAAGCAGCAGTGGGAGAGTCGCGCCGCCGGCAGGGAGAAGCAGATTGCACGGAGGCTGTTACCATCTTCAGCCTTGCAGCATCGATGCCGATGCGATCCAGGAAGATCTCATGGCGTTGAAGCTGACTTCAGGATGAGGGCAGCTCGAGATCCGAGAGAGAAGGTCTTCATGGGACGGCCTTCCCATGTTTTCTTGCTCTAGGTGAGGTGACGTGTTGTGCCACAGTGGATCAGGTGAGTTTTGTTAGCTTCGTTCGTAGACTGTGACTGATTCCATGTGTCGTCTGCAACTTTTATTTAGTGATCGCATAACTGGAGAATAGTTACGTAGATGCATCTCTTATTCATTCCGCACACAACAGTACACTATGGCCACGAAGGAGCGTGGGTTACAAGCAACATCAGGGGTAAACATGGGAAGCATGGCCACGACCGCATATATGTGAGTATGTTTCACAGATGTGAGTTGTTGCCGATCCACCACTAAAAGTCTTTTCCTTTTGTTTAGCTTCAAGCAATGTGTTCTTCCCATACTATGAACTGAATTTGTTTCTCTAAACAAATTTACAGCCCATGGTTTAAGTCATCCTTCTCTGAATAGTATCAAGTTATTTTGTGCATTTGGGAGTCATGTGAGGGTTGATTCCACTAGGTTACAAGAGTATGTGCAAGATGTATCATGTATGCCTGATGACTCTGATCCAAGGCCTCAATTTCGTACAAAGATAGTCATGAAAAATAAATTAAAGGTGGATTGTAGTTGTATGCCAGCCATTTCCTAAAGTGAAAGTTATGAAATCTTCTGCTAAGTGTTGGCAATTCCTCCCCATTGGCCGATTCTGGTCTTGACAATATAGGGATGTCCGGGTTATGGATAGTGTCATGATCTCATTTTTTAGCAATAGTTATGCCAAATCTACTAATGTAGGGATGTCCATGTTATGTTATTATATATAGTGTCATGATCTCATTTTTTAGCAGTAGTTAGATTACTTATTTGGTGATCTTGAACAAACTGTCGTCTATTTGAACAAACTCATATGATATGTACCTATCCTATGTGTCTTCATAATTTCATAATATTGTTAATAAGAATCCACTATTAGTTTCCTAATAGCCATGGCATCTTATTTTCCTAATTAAGAAACCAGTGTTTGTTTCTTTCTATGGAGTCCATCTTCTCTCTCTGTATTGTTTGTGAGCATTAGAACTAATCTCACCTCTCTAGTGTTTGGTATATTTTAACGAATTATATGTATTCTAATTATTCCATTTCTTTGGGCTTTCATTATTGCATACTGCATGTGCAAGCAGTGTGGTGATCCCCACAATTTTAGTACCATTTATGGCTGGAAATAGTGTGAGAATTTTCTTCTTATTTTTCTATTTTTCTCTTTGACAGCTAATTTTCCAAGAAGTTGCTTTAGCTTAGCGGTGAATGTAACTTCTTCTAAGGTGTATTCATAAAATATATCTATCTATTTACTATATAAAAGTTGAGAGTTTTGACGAGTTAAGAGGGTCACCACGTCAACAATTTGTTACTATAGATGCCCACTTTGTGCATCTACAGTACCGCTATGTTGTGCGGTGGTTTTCTGGTGTTTTCTCCTTCTTTCTCGTGTTAAAATTCTCTCTTTCCAGAATTTTAAAGGGCTTTCTACTAATGCTACATGTCTTCTGCTTGGTTTTCTTCTTTTCTTGATGGGCCTCTACGGTGGAACTATCCAGACATCCCACCGCCTATTCACTTCCTCACTTTTTTTCCTCTAAAAAAGAAGGCGGAGCGAGCGCTGCGGCTGACTTCTAGCGGAAGCAGAGATCGGCGGTGAGGTAGGCGGCAGCATGCGATGCTCCTTGGGCGACGAGGTCGAGCGACGGGAATGGCAGCTCGGAGCTCGCACCCCCCTGCCCCGGTCTCCTCTCTGCCAGCTCTCCCTTGAACGAGCTCCTTGCGCCACTGTCGGGTCACCATCTCCTCTCTTCAGCTGTAGGGTCTCCACTCCACCAGATCTCCGCCCCTCTTCTGCCCCCTTTTACCGAGCGGGCAACCTCGAGTTCTCCTCGCCGTTGTACCAGAAGGGATCAATAACATCAAAGCAGCAGTGGGAGAGTTGCGCCGCCGGCAGGGAGAAGCAGATTGCACGGAGGCTGTTACCATCTTCGGCCTTGCAGCGTCGATGCCGATGCGATCCAGGAAGATCTCATGGCGTTGAAGCTGACTTCAGGACGAGGGCAGCTCGAGATCCGAGAGAGAAGGTCTTCATGGGACGGCCTTACCATGTTTTCTTGCTCCAGGTGAGGTGACGTGTTGTGCTACAGTGGATCAGGTGAGTTTTGTTAGCTTCGTTCGTAGACTGTGACTGATTCCATGTGTCGTCTGCAACTTTTATTTAGTGATCGCATAACTGGAGAATAGTTACGTAGATGCATCTCTTATTCATTCCGCACACAACAGTACACTATGGCCACGAAGGAGCGTGGGTTACAAGCAACATCAGGGGTAAACATGGGAAGCATGGCCACGACCGCATATATGTGAGTATGTTTCACAGATGTGAGTTGTTGCCGATCCACCACTGAAAGTCTTTTCCTTTTGTTTAGCTTCAAGCAATGTGTTCTTCCCATACTATGAACTAAATTTGTTTCTCTAAACAAATTTACAGCCCATGGTTTAAGTCATCCTTCTCTGAATAGTATCAAGTTATTTTGTGCATTTGGGAGTCATGTGAGGGTTGATTCCACTAGGTTACAAGAGTATGTGCAAGATGTATCATGTATGCCTGATGACTCTGATCCAAGGCCTCAATTTCGTACAAAGATAGTCATGAAAAATAAATTAAAGGTGGATTGTAGTTGTATGCCAGCCATTTCCTAAAGTGAAAGTTATGAAATCTTCTGCTAAGTGTTGGCAATTCCTCCCCATTGGCCGATTCTGGTCTTGACAATATAGGGATGTCCGGGTTATGGATAGTGTCATGATCTCATTTTTTAGAAATAGTTATGCCAAATCTACTAATGTAGGGATGTCCATGTTATGTTATTATATATAGTGTCATGATCTCATTTTTTAGCAGTAGTTAGCTTACTTATTTGGTGATCTTGAACAAACTGTCGTCTATTTGAACAAACTCATATGATATGTACCTATCCTATGTGTCTTCATAATTTCATAATATTGTTAATAAGAATCCACTATTAGTTTCCTAATAGCCATGGCATCTTATTTTCCTAATTAAGAAACCAGTGTTTGTTTCTTTCTATGGAGTCCATCTTCTCTCTCTGTATTGTTTGTGAGCATTAGAACTAATCTCACCTCTCCAGTGTTTGGTATATTTTAACGAATTATATGTATTCTAATTATTCCATTTCTTTGGGCTTTCATTATTGCATACTGCATGTGCAAACAGTGTGGTGATCCCCACAATTTTAGTACCATTTATGGCTGGAAATAGTGTGAGAATTTTCTTCTTATTTTTGTATTTTTCTCTTTGACAGCTAATTGTCCAAGAAGTTGCTTTAGCTTAGCGGTGAATGTAATACTTAATATTACATGAGCAGAACGATGCATTATGAATGTCACGCAGCTTATGTATCAAGTTCCTATGTTTACCAAGTGGATCTGATCAAGCTACTATAATATTAATTATCTCTATATGATCATGGGAAATGCCCCTCTGTTAGTTAATTTGATATACCATCTGGGACGGGGATCTCCCTTTGCATGGTGAAATACTAGCAAATTATCTTTCTGTCCATATATGCAAAACAATACCATTTTCTGTAGTATTAAAAATATATGTCCATTCTTTGCATCAGAGCATCAGAATCACCCAACACGACGCAGCGTGCCGCCGCGCCAATTTTCCTAGTAGCTGACTTAAGGAGAAGCATACAAAAGCAAACACCTGATATTTCAATTACTTGGTCGATATTACTAAATGCATATTAGAAGGCACTCTTTTTGCGAAGAATTATTTACAAAAGTAAACTTCTACAACAGCTACGCTTATACAAAAGAGACTCTATATATATTTACACAGCAACCATGTCAGGTCCACGCTACAGCCTAGAAGATACGTCCAGTGGCAGCATGGAGGTCAGGAGACAATAGCATCACTTTAGCTTGATTTGGTAGCACTGAAGTCTAGAAAAAGTAGCAGTGTGCGTCAAGGGGATGAGCCGGACCCCTAACCAACGAAGTAGAAATGAAAGCACACTGAATACCAGCGGACTCAATAAGCTGGGATGATTTGAGTACCTATGATGCAATACAAAAACTAATGGTTTTCCTAAGGCCTCTGCGGCGATCTAGTCAAAGAGCACAAATTCAGCTTTCGCTGTACCATCAGACGCGAAGACTGAAGCATAGTATCTGAAAACAGAGAATCAAGCATGGTATTAGGAGACAAATAGTAGGAAGTATAACAACAAACGACTGCTCCACCTACATTAGAAATGCATCAACAAAAGACCAAGCATTGCAGAACATAATGAACAATGGTTAAACCGCACAGCATAAAGATAACAGTAATTTTTCTTTGAAGCATTGGACCAGAATGAGAAAGCATCAACATACCACTAATTTAGTTTCTTATTCTGCGGTGAATTAACTGTCTTGAGCTTTGGGATCAAAGTTACGTAACGTACCATTAATCCATTCTTTTCAGAAATGTAGGAGGCATGAGGGGTGGTTCAAGAAAAAATAGCGTACAACAAACGACCGGAAGGGCCGGCAAGATACCAGAATCTCTAGAGTAGCACCTTCTAAGGAGAGTAAAAGAACAGTCACAATAGGTATAGTAATGTTAAAAGATGCAAATAAAATGTATGATGCCCCCAAGACACAGTACACATGGTATCTCCACTCATACATGGATCAATATAATCTTTCAGTAATTGTCACCGCGATCACGATAATCACTATTATCATTCTTGATCGTGAAGTCTCCTGATTTTTTTTTTCGAAACGGAGAATCCCCAGCCTCTGCATCAATATGATGCATATGGCCCTTTATTAACTTATTAAGTCTAGATTCCACACTGTTTACAACTCAAGGGTCACACAAAGTGGACACCTGGATCAGCCAACGGAAGAGTAAACTGTTACAATTATTATGAAACATCTATGAAGCGATTCTATTGTGCAATCGCCATCCGCACCGGTTGAATAAATCCCGAGCTACCGTCTCCAAACGGTTGCACCCAGAATCCATCTCCGCACGCTGCTCCTCTTGTTGGAGATAGGACCACATACGGATCCAGTGGGTAACCATAGGAATAACCTGCAAGAATGAGTGTTTTTTTGGTTTGTTAAAAGTAAAATAATTTCTTGTATTCCACATAGTCCATATCACAGCGCAAACTCCCACCCTAACAAGAATTAAATCTTTTTTTGGAATGCCCTTGAGCCAATTTCCAAACAAATTAGTTATGTTCTTAGGAGGGGCTAATCCAAAAGTCATGTGAATTATACGCCAAACAAGTTTAGCAAATGGACAATCAAAGAAAAGATGTTGTATGGACTCCTTGTTGTAAAAAAAACAACACTTCTCATTCCCTGTCCATCTTCTCTTAATAAGGTTATCTTTTGTAAGAATCTCTTTGCGATGAAGAAACCACATAAAAACTCTTATCTTGAGAGGTACCTTTATTTTCCAAATGTATTTCTTCAAGTATTTGATATTGTCATTAAGAAGATCAAGATAAAGTGACTTGACTGTATAAACCCCGGAACTAGTTAACCCCCATACAAAAATACCTTTTTCATTAGAAAGTTGGACCTGCATTAGGCGATGTACTAACTGCAACCAAAGCTGCCAACAGTTATCTGTCAGTGTTCTTCTAAAAGAAATATTCAGCGGATTGTTTGAAAGCATGTTTGCAACAGAAACTTGTTTTCGCTGCACTATAGAATATAAAGAAGGGTATTGATGTGCCAAGAACTTGTTCCCTAGCCACGTGTCTTCCCAAAATCTCGTATTTTCTCCGTTACCCACTTTAAATGACCCTCTACTAAAAAATCCTCCTTTATTTTCATTAGACCTTTCCAAAAAGGAGAGTCATTTGGCTTAACTGTTACCTCTAATAAATATTTAGAATGAAGGTATTTGTTTTGTATAAGTTCTTGCCACATTCCTTCTTCACTTAGCAACTTAGAAAACCATTTACTAAGAAGACATTGATTTTTAATCTCCAACACTTCTATCCCAAGACCCCCTTGATCCTTTGGTCGACAAATAATGTTCCATTTAGTGAGTCTATATTTACGTTTATGCCCATCGCTTTGCCAAAAAAATCGTGATCTAAAAAAGTCAAGTCTCTTTCGGACCCCTTTCGGTAACTCGAGAAAAGAAAGAAGAAACATGGGTAGACTGGTGAGTACCGAATTAATCAAAACTAGATGGTCGCCATAAGACAGAAGTTTTACAATCCAACTACTAAGTTTTCTCTCAAACCTATCTTCTACCGGTTTCCACTCGCCATTTTTAACCTACGGAAGTGAATCGGGATCCCCAAGTACTTGAACGGTTGGGTTCCGGATTCGCATCCAAATAAAATCTTGTAATGTTCTTCCTCTTCTTTAGCTTTACCAAAACAGAAGATTTCACTTCTATGAAAGTTGATTTTCAGTCCAGAGAGTTGTTCAAAAATGCACAGGATTAATTTCATGTTCAGAGCTTTTTCTAAATCATGATCCCAAAAAATAATAGTGTCATATGCATACTGTAGAATTGAGACTCCTCCATCAACTAAATGCGGTATCAAACCATTTACTTGACCATCCTCTTTTGCATGATTGATAATAATAGCCAGCATATCGGCAACGATGTTGAACAAAATAGGTGACAGAGGGTCACCTTGTCGTAAACCTTTCCTAGTTTGAAAATAGTGGCCAATGTCCTCGTTAACTCTAATTCCAACGCTTGCACGTGAGATGAATTCTTGTATCCATCTACACCACTTAGGATCGAATCCTTTCATTATTAACGCTTGTTGCAAAAAATCCCAACGTACTTTATCATACGCCTTTTTGAAATCAATTTTAAGGAGCACACCATCTAATTTCTTTCTATGGAGTTCGTGAATGGTCTCATGTAAAACTACCACACCTTCAAGAATATGGCGCCCCGGCATGAAAGCGGTTTGAGTGGGTCAAACTACAGAATGTGCAACCTTTGTGACTCTATTGGTACCCACTTTTGTGAATGTCTTGAAACTCACATTAAGTAAACAAATCGGTCGGTATTGTTGGATCTGAATGGCATTCTCTTTCTTGGGTAATAATTGTTCCAAAATTAAGATGAAAAAGGGGTAGCTCATTTCTTTGGAACGCAAAAAACATGGCCATAAGGTCTTCTTTGATCACCTCCCAAAAAATTTGGTAAAATTCCGCCGGAAAACCATCCGGACCGGGCGCTTTATTTTTCTCCATTTGAAAGATTGCCTCATGAACCTCTTTTTCCGTAAAGTCAGCCGTTAAGATCCTATTTTCTTCGTTGGATAATTGAGGGATATCATTATATTCAGATTCTATCATACGGACATGATTAGGAGTAGGATCACCAAACAAATTCTTATAATATTCAGGATGAGAATATTAATGATAGCTATTTTGTTGAATTTGCTCCCACTATGATTAATAAGAATGACTATGTTTATGTGGAGGAATTTTGAAGCTGCACGCCGGGTGAGGCCATGGTGATCTCAAGCTAGGGTTTTGGCCCTGGTACACCGCCGGTGGCGCTCTGACGCCGGCGCCTTCTCCATGGCAGGCTCGTTGGATCCTCCTGTTGGTCGATGGGTGGTTTCTTTCAACACCAATCGGCTCTGGGATGATGGTAAGTTCTCAAAAGGTTCTCTGGTGCTTTCTCGATCCAAGTGGTTAGTTCTTCTCAATGAAAGTGAGGATCCTTTGGTTGGTCGTGCTCTCGAAAATGGGGAGGTAATTCATGATGGATCTTTGGTGAGGTTCCCCTCTCACATGTCCAAGGTGGTTTCATGCATCAAGTCTCCTTGGCCGGCCAAAGAACCTCCCATTTTGCGCTGGAAAGTGCAATGCTCTCCTTTTGTCAATGGTGATTGGTCTTCTTGGCGATCTGGTTTCCTTATTCTGAGGCCACTTGCTCATCGGTTGGTTTTGCTTAACAATGAAGAAATTTTGATAGATGCTCGTTTCCTTCTAGAGAATGAATCCATTTCTAAGGGCAATCAGATTGAACTTCCAGTTCATAAGGTGATAATTGGTGATCAAATTTCTCCTTCTTCTGATCAGAATTCTAAGATCATTGATACGTGTGTTGCTGAGGATCCTTTGAAGTCTAGTGCTCAAGAGTTGCAGGTATCTCCTCCCCAATTCAACTTTGCTAGAGGAACTCAATTTGCTGAAGATATATTTAAAAAGTTTGGGCATTCTATCAATTTCTCCCCTGGATTCCGTAAAAGGCCTTTCTTTTTGGTGGCTGCTTTTGGTCGTTCAAATTTCAAACTTGATGTGCACACGGTCAGTGTATCTTTGCAAGCTTGCTTTGGTGGCAAGGCTTCTCATTTTCAAGTTTCACTTCTTTGTGGAAGAGTGTTCAAATTTGCTGTTGCCTCTAGATCAGTTGGTTTTGAGATTTATAATTTGGGCAAAATTTCTGAGAAAGACTTTGTTCTCCATTTCTTATTATGGGGAAGAGGTGGTCCAAATTGGGAATTCGAGGAGAGAAAATATTATTTAGAGCAAGACGCTGAATGGACTCATGTTCAAAGATCAAAAAGCAAAGTTATTGGGAAATTATCAGTTTTTGAACGTCTCTCATTTCCTCCAAAAATGGAGCCGGTAATTTCTCCCTCTAACTCCAGCATTAGTGACAATTCAAAAAAAATTACTAGCATTAATCGTGATAATGCTAGCAATGAGCGCAAAAGTTACGCTCATGTGGTCAATGGAGGCAATAGAATTACTAATCAAATAATTCGCAAATCAATGCCTCCTTCAAATTATAGTAATGGGCGGGAAATTTGGGTTCCAAAAAAGGTAAAATCTTTACCATTACCGGGCTTGATTCCCTTTATGTGATTTGCTTCCTTCCCGGCACCCGATCCCAATAACTGGCACGATTCCTCTTTCCTTTCTTGGTTCAAGGCCCGTGGGCCGGTGGAGCTGGTAAAAGTTTTTTCAACCTTCAAGGAGCTTTTTTCCTTTTCTGGCTCGAGTCAGTCGCCCAATTCCCCGGCCCTCTCGCCTTCCAAAGCAACAGTAAACCCCAGCTCTTCTCCCACCTCGGCTACTGCTCCGGTGAAGTTCTCAGCAATGGCAAACATCCCTATCGACCCTCAACCTTTCGTGCTGCCAGGGTTTCAGATTCAACACATTGAAGGTCGAACTGCGGTTCATCGGGTAGTTCTGCCTCGCCGCCCTCGCCGCCATGATGAGTTTGCCATTGCGACAATCCACCCAATGCCGGAAGGTCAGGTCTCTTTGCTAACGTTCGTGATGTTCTAGAAGATTTCTTGGCCAATGTTGCTCGGTTGGGGTTAGAGATGTGCAGAGGTGTCCATTTGGTCAGGCGTATGTGCGATTTGCGCACTACAGAGACAGAGATAGGTTGATTGCAGAGAGTCCTCATCAGTTTCAGGACATCAATATCTCCTTTGTCAAGCACAATGAGGGCTCTAACTGGAGGAGGGCTAATCTAAATAGGGAGTGCTGGATTCTTATGGTTGGGCCTCCCATGGACAACTGGTCCACAGAGGATGTCACTGCTGTGGTTTGTAAGTTTGGCCGTTTGTTAGTTTGGGAAAATGATGAAAGACACAAAGGAAGAACCATTGCCAAGGTTATATGCACTGAGTTGCAAGAAATTCCTAAAAGTATCAGGCTGACAGAAGGGGACAATCTAGATACTGAATCTTGGACTTTCTCCATTGAGGTGCTGCAACAGACTCTGCTTGGTGCAGGCCCACAAGATGAATATCCTGCACCTGAAGATGGGGCAGATCCACATCCACTGCCTCCTGTTAACTTTGTACCTCCTCCTGTGCAGCAAAATGGAGACAATATGGAGTGGGGTGATGTGCAGTGGGACCCTGATGTTCAGCAAGCAAACAATAATCTGAACAATTTAGCTAATGCAGCTAACAATGTGGAAGGAAATGCTGAAGGTTTAGAGCATAGCAGCCTTACTGTCACTATTTCTTTGTCTGCTGGTGAACAGTCCAATAACAATCCAATCCCTCATGTAAATGCCCTAAATGAAGAAGTCAATCAGCAAGAGGCTAATCAATAGTTGGATGATAACATGCAGTTTTTCCAAGAAGATGCTGTCATTCCTGTTCATGTCCAGGGAGATGCTCAAGCTCTTAACATGGACAACTTCATAGAGCTTGGTATTGGAATGCAGAATATCATGATGGCTTACCATGATATTGATTCAGATTCTGAAGAGGATGTGGAAGAGGAGGTATCTCAGCCAGAAAATGATGATGAGAATGATATGCTTTTAGATGACAACCTCTCAGATCCAAATCTTGAGATGTTTCACTTCAATGACTTTGTTCCACCAGAAGTTGCCCATCTCCAGCTTGGAATGGTCAAGGCCCATTTCTTTCCCAGAAAAGACATTGATAAATTCTTTTCTAAGGGAATGCTCCTTTGGGAGAAATACTTTGCTCCTCATATCATGGAACAGATGAATAACTCTTCATGCAAGGTATTGGAAATTCCCACTAATTGGTTCAATTTCATTACCTTAATGTTGCTTACTCCAGAAAAGTTTGATTGGACAAAGAAGTTTCTCAGTAGCTCATTGTGGAACATAATTAAGGAAAATGAAGACCAAGAATGTATTTCCTTCCTTGTCCCTGAAAAATGTGTTGTTAGTCAAGCTCCTAAATGCACAATTTCTGTTTTGGGAGAATCTTCTCAGGGTGTTGAAGAAGAAATGCAACTGCACCCTCCCTCTGCTCCAAAGAGAAAAAGAAGGGGAAAAGCTCCTTTGGTGGATACTGAGGTAAGGAGAAGCCCAAGAATTATTGAGCTTAATGAGGGATTTAAGAGTCATTCTAGTTGCAAAGATAAGAACTGTTTGTCATGCTCTTCTGCTCCTCCAGACCTTAAATCTAAAATTGTTAAAAACTTGGCAACCTCTTTCTGTAAGGTGGAGGAGGAAAACCTGTGCTCCAAGCTGATGAAAAAAGTGAACAAAAGCTGGAGAAAGGCAAGGATAAGCTGGATGCTGATGGTGGCAACCAGAAGGGAAAGAAGAAAGAATGGAAATAGTTTCATCGTGATGCACAAACTCACTTTTGATGTGAATTGGCCTGTTGTTTCGCAGCTATGTAATAATTCCCCTAGTTATCATGTCTGCCAAAACTTGTGGAGGCAGGCTATATCCCTCTATGGATGTGTCACTTTTGAACTCTATATATGTGTGCAATGGAGCAAACTTCTATATTACCCATCTATTGATGATTGTGTATCTGGGGAAAAGCAACTCTTGTGGGGTTGCTTTATTTACCAAATAATAACTGCCATTTGTTTCCAATGAATCACAACAGAATATGGAAAATTTTGAACTGGAACATTAGGGGTATTAACTCAGAAAAGAAGTGGTTGGCCATTGCCAATAAGATTGATGAATGTGGCTGTGATATTGTTTGCATCCAGGAAACTAAGAGGGAAGACTTTGATATTCAATTTATAAGGAAATTTGCTCCAAAAAAGTTCAATAAATTTGAATTTTTGCCATCAATTGGTGCCTCTAGTGGTATGATTATTCTATGGAATGGCTCTCTGTTCAACGGAACTATTGAATTTCAAAATGAGTTTTCATTATCTGTAAGATTCACAAGTAACCTTTCTCTGGATTCTTGGATTTTAAAAAATATTTATGGTCCATGTCATGTTGAAAGAAAAGCCATTTTCCTGGACTGGTTCTCAAATATATCTATGGCTGATGACACATATTGGATTGTGATGAGGGACTTTAACTTTATTAGGAACCCAAATGACAGAAATAAGCCTGGGAGAGATTTAATGATATGCTTCTTTTCAATGATGCCATCAGTAATCTGGGATTAGTGGAATTACCTCTGAAGGGTAGAAAATTTACTTGGAGCAACATGCAAAAAGAACCACTTCTTGAAAGATTAGATTGGTTTTTCACCTCTGCTTCCTGGACCCTATCATACCCTTCCACTATGGTGTACCCTTTATCAAAGCCAACTTCTGATCATGTCCCCTGTGTGGTTGCCATTGGTACAAAAATTCCAAGAGCTAAAATATTCAGATTTGAAAATTTCTGGCTTAATCACAGCAGCTTTAAAGAAATAGTGGAAAATGCTTGGAATATCCCTGTCAATTATCCTGATAGTGCCAAGAGGATTAATGCAAAATTCAAAAATCTGAGAAGAGGCTTAAAGCTTTAGGCTAAAAATATTTCTTGCATAAAGAATTTGATTGCCAAGGTAAATGAAACAATTGATCTTCTGGATATCATGGAAGAATGGAGGGATTTAACTACTGAGGAGTGGAATTTAAGAGATATTCTAAAATCTCATGTGCTTAAGCTGCTCCATAATCAGAATGTTTATTGGAAGCAAAGAGGCAAAATAAAATGGGTAAAATTGGGTAATGAGAACACAAAGTTCTTTCACACTAAAGCCACCATCAACTACAGGAACAACTATATTTCAATGCTTCTAAATGATGAGCAAGTGGAAATTTCAGACCATGATGGTAAGGCTGCTTTACTATGGAAAACTTTCAAAGAGAGAATGGGACAATCTGATAAAACCTCTATAAAATTCAATCTGAGAGAAATGTATGGTCAAAGCCTGGAACCTGATTCATTGGCTGCTCTGGAGAGCCCTTTTTCTGAGAAAGAAATCCAAGATGTGATTGATGATCTACCTAATGACAAATCCCCTAGTCATGATGGCTTTAATAATGAGTTTATTAAGAGTTGCTGGTCAATCATTGCAAAAGATGTGAAGGAGTTAATACAGGACTTCTATGATGGAAAAGTTTCTTTAGAAAGTATCAACTCCTCTTTCATTACCCTAATTCCAAAGGGGGATAATCCAGTTTCTGCTAATGATTTCAGGCCAATTTCCCTACTAAACAGTGTTCTTAAAATCGTTACCAAATTACTGGCAAATAGATTGTAGAAGGTAATTCTGAAGCTTGTTCACAGTAACCAATATGGCTTTCTGAAGAAAAGATCTATTCAAGACTGCCTAGGCTGGGCTTTTGAATATCTCTTTCAATGTCATAAATCAAAGGAGGAAATATTGATTCTGAAATTAGACTTTGAAAAGGCCTTTGATAAATTGAACATTCTACAATCATTGAAATCCTTAAAGCCAGAGGGTTTGGGGATAAATGGATCAAATGGATTGAAATGATCTTGGGATCTGGTTCTTCTTCAGTTCTTCTAAATGGTGTTCCAGGGAAAAAGTTCTACTGCAAAAGAGGAGTTAGGCAAGGTGATCCCCTTTCACCTTTGCTGTTTGTGCTTGCTGCTGACTTCCTTCAAACAATTCTGAATAAAGCTATGCAATCTGGTGTAATGACTCCACCTTTACCCAGAAATGCAAATCCAGACTTTCCTGTAATCCAATATGCAGATGATACACTCATTATTGTCAAAGCAAATGCTACTCAGCTTATCTGCTTGAAAGGTATTTTGCATGCCTTCTCTGAATCTACTAGACTCAAAGTTAACTATTCAAAGTCTTGTATATAGGATGCCTATCAATCTGGATGAAGACGGGCTCACTCATTTTGCAAGAACCCTGCAATGTAAGCAAAGCAGCTTGCCATTCACTTATCTAGGTCTGCCATTAGGGGTCACAATACCAATCTTGGAATTTTTCTTGCCAATTGTGCAGAGGGTGGAAAGAAGACTGAATGGAATTGCTGACTTTCTGGATTATGGTGGAAAATTGTTGATGGTCAAATCAGTTCTCTCATCTCTCCCTATATTTTTCATGTGCTGCCTTGATATTCTTGTCTCAATCAAAAAGCAAATTGTAAAATTTATGAGACACTGCCTTCGGAGAAAAAAGAACAATGAGGTACAGACAAGAGGGCCTGCCCTTGTGGCATGGGATAAGATTTGTAGGCCAAAAAATCAAGGAGGACTGGGGGTGCTGGATCTTACTACTCAGAATGAAGTGCTTCTACTCAAAAACCTACATAAATTTTTCAACAGGCATGATATTCCATTGGTAAATTTAGTCTGGAATTCTTATTACAGTAATGGTCAAATCCCTGGAAATCATATGGAAGGATCTTTTTGGTGGAAAACACACTTAAAATTGCTGGACAAATTTAAAGGTATAAGTTGTTGCAACATTGTAGATGGGAAAATGGCATATTTGTGGACTGACCTCTGGTCAGATAATTGTCTCTCTCAAAAACTTCCACACCTAGTCTCTTTTGCTAAGAAGATGGACATCACAGTTCATGAAACAATTCATGCCGAATTCCTTGAAGACCTCTTTAACTTGCCATTGTCACAGGAAGCATATTCTGAATTGCAAGCCTTAGAAATTTTATGTGAGGCTACACAGGAGATAATTAATTCGGGTGAACTGGATAAATGGAGCTATATTTGGAATTCAACTGAATTCTCCACTCAAAAAGCATATAAAGCCTTGATTGGTTATCAGCAATGCCCTCCTCACTTCACTTGGGTTTGGAATTCCAGTTGTCAAGCAAAGCATAAGTTCTTTTTCTGGCTACTTCTTCATGACAGACTAAACACAAGGAATTTACTAGGGAGGAATTTTTTTGTCCTTACATGTTATGACTGTGCGACCCTAGAATGAAGGCAAGAAGAAACACTTGTTCACCTTTTTTGGTCCTGCCCTTTCGCTGAGGAATGCTGGGATTTTATTTGTCCTCAAAGAACAAAAAATCTCTATGTTCTGGAAGCTATTTCCAACATGAAAGATTTACTGAAACTTCCATTCGGCATGGATATCATAATCCTAGCCTCCTGGAGTATTTGGATCATCAGAAACAATAAAATCTTCAAGAACCAAGAAGCAAGATGGGCTAGCTGGAAGGCTATCTATGTGAATGAACTTAGAATGCTAGCCTTCAGAATAAAGAAGAAATTCCATGATCAATTTGTAGATTGGCTACACAATGTAACATAATCTTTTTTCCTTTTTGCAACTTTTACTTTTAAACACTGTAAATTTGTACATTTTGTAAATTCCCCCAATCTATAAAAATTGCAGTGGGACTCTCTCCCACTGTTTTACCCTTTCAAAAAAAGAAATATAGGTCTTTAAGTTGTCTTGTCCAACTATTGTACCTTCCTCTTGTTCAAGTTGAAAAAAATTCTTCCGTCTGTGCTTACCATTTGCGATAAGATGGAAATATTTTGTATTGTTTCCTCCCTGTTGAATATGCTTAACTTTCGCTCGTTGTGCCCACTTAGTTTCCTCATCTCTTCTAAGTTTTGCTAATTCATCATTCGCATTTCGCAAAATTCTACGCTCGTCATTATCTAAAGGGGAGATTTCGGCCTTGGTGTCCAAAGTATCAATTATATTTATTAGACGAGCTTTCTCTGTCTTATAAATACTACTGTGGTTCTTAGCCCACCCTCGAAGATAGCTTCTAAGGTGTCTAATTTTGCTTTGCCAATTTTCCATAGCATTAACATTTGAACCAGCAGCATTCCATTCTCTTTGCACTAGATCATAAAATCCATCTTGTCGGATCCATGATAGTTCAAATGAGAAATGAGTTTTGTTTCCAAGGTGAGCTTGTTCACCTGAGTCTAAAAATAGAGGGGTATGATCAGATCGTGTTCTTGTTAGAGCTCTGACCGAAACCATGGGAAACTTGTTTTTCCATTCAACACTAGCCATAACCCTGTCTAACTTCTCAAAAGTTGGATTATCCCGACGATTTGCCCAAGTATATTGTCGCCCGAAAAGCATAATTTCTCGCAGATCTAAACTTTCTATAATCGCATTGAACATGAAAGGCCACCTACCGTTGAAGTTGTCATTATTCTTATCTTCTTTGCGGCGCAAAATATTAAAGTCTCCTCCTATAAGTAAAGGCAAGGGTTCATTATCGCATGTTCTAACTAGCTCTGCCAAAAAATCTGGTTTCTTTTCATCTTGCACTGCCCCATAGACTGGGACCAAAACCCATTCAAACCCATCAACCTTGGATTTTAATTGTAACTTAATGCAAAAATCGCCATTAGTAACATTATTAACTGTTAAGGTGGTCGAATTGATCCCAACTAAAATACCACCCGATCTCCCTTGTGGAGGCAAGCAGTACCAAATAAAATCGAGTCCCCCCATCAAATGATTTAAGAAAGGTGAAGAGAAATTTGATCTACCTGTTTCTAAAATGGCAAAAAAATCAAGCTTGTGTTCCCTTATGGTTTCATGAACAAAAAAGTGCTTCGCATAGTCACCAAAACCGTCACTATTCCAAATGCAACCCTTCATATTAGTTTTTTCCTAAGTCTAGCACTATGTCTGGTAGCCACTTTAACTTCCTTAGGCTTTCTTTTGTTGATTTTAACTGGCTTCTTAGGAAAAATCAGAGTCTCCTTGTGATCCTCTGTTAGAAAATCATTTTCCTCCACAAGGTCATCGCAAAATTTATCTGCTTCATCTATCAAATTAGTTATATGGAACTCTTCTTTCTCACTTATTTTTTCTTCATTACGTTTTAGCATGAACAACGTATGGGCAACGTCAGTTTCTTTTAGCGATTTTATGGATTCAGAGATTTGACCATTCAGATTACCCGAAGACACGCCTAATTTATTTGCTCTAGACAAAATAACTTCATCAGAGAACGAATCAATAGTAAAATGCGGTGAAATTTTTGTACCTGAGTAGTGAGATGGGTCGCGAGCAGAAGCTTGTTGCTGCGCACGTTCCAATTGAGAGAGATCCGCATTAGGTTGAGCCCGGATACGTTCGCTTGATCGAATACCCCGAGCAGAAGCATCTTCAATACCTCCAAAGGCAACTACTTCTTCAACAGAATAAACTCCCCCCCCCAAAAGCACCAGTTCCCACCTTCGAGGTCCGCTTGGATGGTGTAGAGAGCTTTGAAGGAGACGCCATCGCAGCAGAAGGTGGAGGTGAACGTTTTGACCTTGTGTCCACATTACACTTGAACTTGGGCGAATCTGAGTTCGGAGAAGTATCAGGCTGACATGGTTCACCCAGCAGCAAAACAGCATCAGACTCTGATGTGGAAGAGCTAGAGGCGTGCTACTGAACCAACGAAAACTCCTGCCGCGGTAGGAAGTTGCGGCTCGGAAATCTGCCCAGAACCAGCTGCTGCCGAGAGATGCTGCAGCGGACCAAAAAAGCTCTGCCCCCTATCTTGTTGGGTGCAAGAAAATTGTGGAGGAGCCGACCCCCCCTCTAACCTCTCATCTTCTTCGACCATCGTATACCATCTCTTGGATGGCACACTTTTGTGGTTTTGAGCAGCAAAGTTGTTGGACATAGTTTTGACTGGAGAGCGATATGACACTGCAATCTTGCCCACCTAAACTGAAGAAAGCACCTCCACCGTGTCTTGTTGCATCTCATCACCCTTTAAATCACCCAAGGATTTATTTTCGTCTGGGGTCAAGGAAGGATCATCCTCAGAAATAATATCACCATGAGGACTTTTGTTCCCAAAATTGCTGCCATTATTTGGATCTACGAGATTACCCCTGTCATCATTCTCTCCATCCCCAATATCGAACTCCCCTGCTGGAACAATAGACCCGTCCGGAGCTTCAACTTCAAAGTAAACCGCAAAACCCTCACCATCATAATAGTGGTCAAGACATGGAGGAATCGCTTGAGGATTGGCACAATCTATCCTTGCTCTAACCACCCCATGTTCTCTTGTAAAAATCATATCTATCTCTGTTGCCTTGCCAATAAGACACCCAACAACAAAAAGAGCCAAGTAATCCCGACAAAGTGTTTCTGGACACCCTTTTATCCTTACCCAAATATCATACAGACCCCATTTGTCGACATGCTTGGATGACCAATCCTCAAAAAACATTTTCCTCTCTGAATCTACCTCGAGGTCTTTCACCTTCCTTAGCCTTGCCATGTCAGATTTGGATGGAAGGATGACTTTAAAAATGTCGCTACCCATAGCTTCAATAGTCCCACTTCTTGTTGCCAGGAACCAAAATTTCTAGCTCTGTGATAACCTCTTGTGTGGTCATAGAACCTCCTGATACTCTAATCCGACAAACTTTTCCGCTGGTATTCTTTAGTCTAAGATCCTTAGACTTTGGTATCTCAAACCACATTAGATCATCTCTACAAAAACCATACATCATTGCAGTTGGCTTTGGCATTGCTAATAAGTGGCACTCCTAATTCTTGTGCAAAGCAGAGTCACAATATATGCACAAAACTGCAGTACCCTCAGTCCCAACATGATCTGCTGGCAGATTGCATCTAAAACATTTTTCTTTTTTACCATTATTAGCTGCAGTAGCAGAACCTGCTGCCATATGCTGATCAGAAGCCGAGTTGCCTTGTGCCCTTGCTTGGATCGACGAGGTAGCAGCACCCTCTTCAGCACCCTTGGCGGCAACCGAGGTGCCCTCAACATTGGAAGAGTTGTTCTGGCCCTCACTCCCAACATCATTCTTACGGACAAACTTGTTTCGCCCTCCATTACCACCATAATATCCTCCTCTACCACCATTATTTCGATTAAAATATGGATGCTGGTAGCCTTGATTGCCACCGTATCCATACCCTTGCCCATAACCACCATCATAGTAACCTTGATTGAAATTACCGAATTCTCCATTGAAATCTCCTCCTTGATCATTGCCAGCACCACTTCCTTCTCCACCATATCCTCCTTGGTTGTATCTGAAAGAATCTCTACCTCCTCCACCTCGACCACCAGAGGAATCCTGCCAGCCGCTCCCACCACCCTGAGGAGGGTATTGTGGAGGAACCCTAGTGGATGGAGGACGGAAGGGCCCCCCTCCTTGCTGAAAACCCCCCGCTGGCGGGCCAGGTGGCCGAGTCCCTCGACCAGCCATCAGCAGACCACGGAGAGGGCGGAAACGAGCAGAAGATGGAACAGCGGATTGATTGGATCGATCTTCCCGAAACCCTAGTACTCCACGCACAAAAGAAAATAAAGGTCTTGTCTTTTTTTCTTTTGTTTCCAGAAAAGGCCCTCAATCCTTGTGGCTTTTTTGGCATGCTTTAAATATAACGGAGTCATTATGGGCCTTGTGCCCTGAGATTATGCCTTTTTCGAATCTTTTTGAATCAGAGTTTCTCCGACGAGAATAGACCTTCGTGGGCGACGGCCACCGCCTCGCCGGAAAACGCCGCCCGCCTCTCTCTACCCTTCTCTTTCTTTCTCTACGTGTGACCGCGATCCACTCGTTTGCATCAAAATTGTCAAGGAAGAATGTTGAAGGAGAGAGTACATGGAGCTTTCTTCCTGACGATGATGAACGCGGATGGCCACCCGACGACAACACTGGCGATGCTCAGGGTGAGATGGCGAGCTCCCTAGCCACCCACCGCTGCAAATTCCGTTTGTGCTCCCGCCTAGCTTGCCTAGCAGAGATCGAAGAATCACCATTAGAATCAATGGAATTACACACGTACCTTTCCCGTCGGCATCTAGGAGAATCCGGCAGAGGTTCTTCTTCGTCGGCAGACGCCTCGTCAAGCACCCAGAACCGGCCAGAGAGCGCCTCCCTAGACCGCCCAGCCTGCTGATCCTCCTTGCCGATCGATGACGAGCCGGTCTGGGCGGCTGTCGTTGGACCACAGCCGTCGCCATGGGAGTCGCCTCTAGAGTCGCCAGTACTGCATAAAGCTAATAGTTATTTTATCACATAGAGCTAGTAATTGCTATTTAGGACATTCCTCATGCGTTGGTATAAATGATAAACTTTGACCCATTCATTTTAAGTTTTTCTTTATGCACAAAAGGACTAAAATGGATGTAGAATATTCATCTACACAAATTTGCAAAGGTATAAATACTAAAGTTCATAATACGAGTTCATTTTTTAAAACAAGTTTTAACTGTGTGAAACTCCTATTTAGAACAACATCCCTAAAATGTTCTAGTGATTACACAGTCCCCATCCACTATACCGCCCCCGATCGTCATGGCCGGCGATATAATTTCAAAGGTAGATAGAACTTATGTCAATCACATCATCCATATGACGCATGCTCAATCTTTTAATCTCGTGTTCCGAGGCCATGTCTATACATACTAGGGCTCGTCAAACCAACCTTAGTGTATGCGCGACACATATATTACTTGTACCCATGCCTTATGCGAACTTCGATGTGTCTAGCCCCCGATCGTCACGGTCGGCTTCATAACTAAGAACTTTGTGGCGATTGCTTCACTAAGGGAGAACACATTTTCTTTGGTATTTTATCTGCTTCATCTATCAAATTAGTTATATGGAACTCTTCTTTCTCACTTATTTTTTCTTCATTACGTTTTAGCATGAACAACGTATGGGCAACGTCGGTTTCTTTTAGCAATTTTATGGATTCAGAGATTTGACCATTCGGATTACCCAAAGACACGCCTAATTTATTTGCTCTAGACAAAATAACTTCATCAGAGAACGAATCAATAGTAAAATGCGGTGAAATTTTTGTACCTGAGTAGTGAGATGGGTCGCGAGCAGAAGCTTGTTGCTGCGCACGTTCCAATTGAGAGAGATCCGCATTAGGTTGAGCCCGGATACGTTCGCTTGATCGAATACCCCGAGTAGAAGCATCTTCAATACCTCCAAAGGCAACCACTTCTTTAACAGAATAAACTCCCCCCAAAAAAGCACCAGTTCCCACCTTCGAGGTCCGCTTGGATGGTGTAGAGAGCTTTGAAGGAGACGCCATCGCAGCAGAAGGTGGAGGTGAACGTTTTGACCTTGTGTCCACATTACACTTGAACTTGGGCGAATCTGGGTTTGAAGAAGTATCAGGCTGACATGGTTCACCCAGCAGCGAAACAGCATCAGACTCTGACGTGGAAGAGCTAGAGGCGTGCTACTGAACCAACGAAGACTGCTGCCGCGACATCATTTTTTTCACTTTCTCTGCCCCGGCAGGAAGTTGCGGCTCGGAAATCTGCCTAGAACCAGCTGCTGTCGAGAGATGCTGCAGCGGACCAAAAAAGCTCTGCCCCCTATCTTGTTGGGTGCAAGAAAATTGTGGAGGAGCCAACCCCCCCTCTAACCTCTCATCTTCTTCGACCATCGTATACCATCTCTTGGATGGCACACTTTGGTGCTTTTGAGCAGCAAAGTTGTTGGACATAGTTTTGACTGGAGAGCGATATGACACTGCAATCTTGCCCACCTGAACTGAAGAAAGCACCTCCACCGTGTCTTGTTGCATCTCATCACCCTTTAAATCACCTGAGGATTCATTTTCGTCCGGGGTCAAGGAAGGATCATCCTCAAAAATAATATCACCATGAGGACTTTTGTTCCCAAAATTGCTGCCATTATTTGGATCTACGGGATTACCCCTGTCATCATTCTCTCCATCCCCAATATCGAACTCCCCTGCTGGAACAATAGACCTGTCCGGAGCTTCAACTTCAAAGTAGACCGCAAAACCCTCACCATCATAATAGTGGTCAAGACGTGGAGGAATCGCTTGAGGATTGGCACAATCTATCCTTGCTCTAACCACCCCATGTTCTCTTGCAAAAATCATATCTATCTCTGTTGCCTTGCCAATAAGAGACCCAACAGCAAAAAGAGCCAAGTAATCCCGAAAAAGTGTTTCTGGACACCCTTTTATCCTTACCCAAATATCGTACAGACCCCATTTGTCAACATGCTTGGATGACCAATCCTCAAAAAACATTTTCCTCTCTGAATCTACCTCGAGGTCTTTCACCTTCCTTAGCCTTCCCATGTCAGATTTGGATGGAAGGATGACTTTAAAAATGCCGCTACCCATAGCTTCAATATCCCACTTCTTGTTGCCAGGAACCAAAATTTCTAGCTCTGTGATCACCTCTTGTGTGGTCATAGAACCTACTGATACTCTAATCCGACAAACTTTTCCGCTGGTATTCTTTAGTCTAAGATCCTTAGACTTTGGTATCTCAAACCACATTAGATCATCTCTACAAAAACCATACATCATTGCAGTTGGCTTTGGCATTGCTAATAAGTGGCACTCCTCATTCTTGTGCAAAGCAGAGTCACAATATATGCACAAAACTGCAGTACACTCAGTCCCAACATGATCTGCTGGCAGATTGCATCTAAAACATTTTTCTTTTTACCTTTATTAGCTGCAGTAGCAGAACCCGCTGCCATATGCTGATCAGAAGCCGAGTTTCCTTGTGCCCTTGCTTGGATCGACGAGGTAGCAGCACCCTCTTCAGCACCCTTGGCGGCAACCGAGGTTCCCTCAACATTGGAAGAGTTGTTCTGGCCCTCACTCCCAACATCATTCTTACGGACAAACTTGTTTCGCCTTCCATTAAAACCATAATATCCTCCTCTACCACTGATGGCTAGTTGATGAAGGAGATTATTCTTCTTCGTCCCCCAGCAGCAATCCTTGTGCGTGGTGAATGACTAGCCCGTTGGGAACCCCAAGAGGAAGGTGTGATGAGTATAGCAGCTGGTTTTCCCTCAATTATGAAACCAAGGTTTAATGTCGGTCAGGAGAGGAGAGACAATGACGACTGAAGGTGATGCTTGCTAGTTTGCGACAGCAGCGGACAACTGGCGCCTCATCCAAGCTTTGCTTGCTAGCTGCAACGTGGAACCTGCACACACACAAACAAATACTTTGCTCCCAACTTACGATGAGGTTGTCAATCTCACCGGTTTGCTTGAAACAAAGGTTATGAGTGTATCGAGTGGAAAACAGTAAAAGTATGCGAATAAAGTAAACAGTACGAGTAAAGTAAACAGGTGATAGCAATATGATGGAAATAGGACCGGGGTCCACAGTTCACTAGTGGTGTCTCTCCATAGATAAAATAACACATGCTGGGTAAACAAATTACAGTTGGGCAATTGATAGAATAAAGATAACGTGATATGTCAAGAAGATCACTATGAGATTTACTCTGGGCATTACAACAAAATACATAGACCGCCATCCAACTGCATCTATGACTAATAATCCACCCCCGGGGATATCAATCCGAACACCCCAAAAGTATTAAGTTGCGAACAACAGATAATTGCATTAAGCAAAGTGTGTAATGTAAACAAAGCATATGCCCTTGAGCATATGAATGTTGTTTTCTCCCTAGTAGCAACAGCACATCTACCACCTTAGAGGTTTCTGTCACTCCCCCAGGTGAAATAGAGGCATGAACCCACTATCGAGCATAAATACCCCCTCTTGGAGTCACTAGCAACTACTCGGCCAAGATAGCTACTAACAACGGAGAGCATGCAAGATCATAAACAACATAGAGATAACAAAAGATAATATTCAGTACAGCAACTTAATCATAAACACCAATATTCATCGGATCCCAACAAACCAAACATGTAGAATTACATAACGGTGATCTCAATCATGTAGGGCAGCTCATGAGATATAAACATGAAGCACATGGTGGAGAAGACAACCATCTAGCTACTGCTATGGACCCATAGTCCAAGGTAGACTACTCACTCATCGCTCCGGAGGCAAGCATGGCGATGAAGAAGACCTCCGGTGGCGATTCCCCTCTCCGGCAGGGTGCCGGGAAGAGCTTCTGGACCCTCCCGATCTTCGGGTCGACGGTGGCGGCGGATCGCGATGTGTTCTGGAAATGTGATCGGGTACTTAGGTTTTTTCCGTCGGGGGGTCTTTATAGGCGAAGGGGCGATGTCAGAGGAGGGGCCAGGTGGCCTCACACCACGGTGGCGCAGGCCAGGGGCTGGCCACGCCACCTGTGTGTGTGGGCCCCTAGTGGCCCACCTCCTACTCCTCTTCGGATCTCTGGAAGCTTCCGGGTAAAATAAGACTTCAGGATGTGGTTTCGTCCAATTCCGAGAATATTTCCTGTGTATCACTTCTGAAACACAAAAACAGCAGAAAACAGGGAACTGGCACTGTGGCACTTCGTTAATAGGTTAGTTCCGGAAAATGCATAAAAGTGCCACTAAGTTTAACGAAACAATAGGCAAATGGTGTAAAAACAAGCATGGAGCATAAAAAATTATAGATATGTTTGAGACATATCAAGCATCCCCAAGCTTAACTCCTGCTCGTCCTCGAGTAGGTAAGTGATAACAAAAGAATAATTTTTTAGGTGACATGCACCTACACAATCTTGATCATATATGTAAGCATTTGTGAGCTGGGATCATAAGAACTTAAAACATGGGCATGAAGATATAATCATGACAATAAGAACTTAGCAACCATGTTGTAAACATGTAAATGAACACAAACAAAAGATCATGAACATGAAACAATGAAAGTCAAACATGTGTTCAAATCATAAGGAAAAACATACAAAAGGTTTTCAGCTTGTCCTTCAAAGAGAGCAAAACATAAATGCATAGGACACCTTCAAGTTTAAGAGGGCGACTAGATACAAATAATTTAAGAACAAGTGAAACCAACAATATGAATCAATCAATGAACTTTGGGACAATGCATATCACACTAAGAATGACAACTATGCTCTCTTAATGGTGCATAAAGAAAGGAGGTGGTGACTCAACATAAAAGTAAAAGAAAGGGCCCTTCGCAGAGGGAAGCAGTGATTGCAAGTTTTATAACCTTCAAATATTATGGTACTTACCGGCTTTGAGCTCTCATTGCCCCCATCATAAGCATCTTGAATGGTTAAAGTTAATGCGAGAACAATTATGATGCATATGCTTGACAAATCATAAGTTGAAAACCTCGTGCCCCGTGAATACGAGTACCCAAACCTCATGCTACTTTACTTAGAGTCCCAAGCAAGGCTCTTGTCATTGTAAGTATATGTATATCATTGAGAACCGCCAATGGGGTACCTCCGTGCCCGATGACATGGAACAAGCCCACACCAAAATGACAGGACAAGCAGACAATGAACACCTCGACATCTCTTTTATTTGCCTTTTGTTTAGCTTTTTATTGTGAGATGCGTCGTCGAATGTTCACCATGGGTATGCTGCAAATTTCCACCATGAATTATGCATGGATTAGATTGGCGGCCCGGCGTTTCCCTAACACATATACAAACTCCATGATCCCCACAAGATTCCCAATTCATTTCACACCGCGGGCATCCATAAACAAAAGATCACGATATCAACTCAAATAAGAAGTGCAATGTTGAAAGCTTGCCCATGACAGCATGGATGGGCTAGAATCCAACTTACAACTTGCAAGCATAACAACTCAACATAAGAGACCACAATGTCAAATTTTTAAGAACAAGAAAAAGTAAAGTGTGCCTTCCGGTTCGTGAGAGCTTTACTGACCGAATTTCGCATAACACTGGTAAGAGTTTAATTTGAAGAGAAAATAAAAGCAAGTCAAATTTACTTGGAATAGCAAATTGCTAGTAGGTATGTATGGTGGACACTTTGGAAAACTTTGGCTTTTAGGAGTTGGATGCACGAGTAGAGCTCATACTCAGTACAAGGTGAGGGCTAGCAAAAGACTGGGAGCGACCAACTAAGAGAGCAATAATGGCCATAATCATGCAAAGCGACAAAGCGACATTAAAAGCAGCATAAGATGGCATCAAAAGTCAAAAACTAAATGATCATGAAGGCTATTGGCAACTTTGTAAGAGTCTAACATGTGTGAGCATGCGCCAAGTCAACCCAAATAAAGCATCAAGGAGAAAACCAAAATAATGCTTCCATACAATAAAAACAACGCATGATTTTTTCAAAGGCTCATCAAGCTATCTCAGTTATTTGAGACAAGTCATGCTACAGTAAAACCACTAAGCATACTATCAAAAAGACATCAAGCATGACATGAAAAAGCCTAAACCGCAGTCTACACAAGCTCCTTCTTGTACCACTATTTTGCACAAAGCTTTTTCTCTTTTCCAACACCATTTGAAACTTTTATAAACACCTCTTTTGATGAAAACCAATAAAGATCAGAGGCAAAAATACACCTTGATGAAAAGATATGACAAGGTCTGAATGCAAATCAAGGCGAAAACGAAAACCAAAAGCAGTAGCAGAAAAAGAAGAACACCCGGTGAAATTGTAAGAATGAAAAACGGAGTGTTCTTTGCAAATGAAAACGAGTACATCTCCTCCAAAAGAAAATTGTTGGGGTCCAACCATTTATTGCAGCAAACAAACAAACTAAACTAACTAAGAAAACTAAAACAACTGACGCTCCAAGAAAAACACATAGTGCATGAAGCAATAAAAATATAGTGTTTTGAAAGGTGACCTGATTTTTGCCGATGAAGAAGGGGTGCCTCGGGGGCATCCCCAAGCTTTGACGCTTGTACTTCTTGGATATTTCTTGGGGTGATGCATGGGCATCCCCAAGCTTGAGCTTATGTCCATTCTTCAACTCATCTCATCATTCTCCAATCCCTACACTTGAAAACTTCCTTCATACAAAACTAAACACAAATCTATTAGCAACATTAGTGCAAGCATAACATATAATCAATCCTCTATTTGCTTCAGGTTTCAACTCAAAACCACCACATATATATAACAAATACTACTGTAGCAACTTCCCCAAAAGTTCCATGATCAAAAGAAATCAAAAGAAAGCGATAAAGTGGCAAACACAAATATTGGCAGAAATCTCTCAAAACTGAACAGCTGACAAAGGTAGAATTTTTGAGGGATTTTCTGTTGCTCAAATCAAAAAGTGTTCAACTAAGAAAAGTTTGGATATAACCTGGGGCATATGCACAAGAAATCGCAGGTCCAAAAGATAAACAGAGAATTTTCACGAATTTTTACGGTGCAGCACCGCAAACAGTTTCAGGACAGCAACATCCCCAAATCTTTACCTCACTCAAATTAGAGGCTTCTCTTGGCACAAAAACGAAATAAACAAGATAAGGAGCGGTCATTACAGTAGTAATGACTTCCAAGACTCAAATAAAAGAAAAAGTACTGAAAAGAAAACATTGGATTATCTCCCAAGAGTGCTTTTCTTTAACGCCTTTGAGCTAGGCGCAGAAAATTGCGAATCAAGTAATATCAAGTGATGAAGCATCAAGATCATAATTTGCTCTAAGAATAGAGTCAAAAAGTAATTTCTTTCTTTTCCTAGGGAAGTGTTCCATACCTTTCTTTAGTGGGAATTGATACTTGATAGTGCCTTCCCTCATATCAATGATAACACCTACAGTTCGAAGAAAGGGTCTTCCCAAAATAATAGGACATGAAGCATGGCATTCAACGTCCATAACAAGAAAATCAACGGGAACAAGGTTATTGTTAACCACAATAAGAACATCATTAATCCTTCCCAAAGGTTTCTTCTTAGCAACATCAGCAATAGGAACATCAAAATAACACTTTTCAAGCGGTGGTAAATCAAGCATGTCATAAATCTTTCTAGACATGATAGAAATACTAGCACCTAGATCACATAAAGCATGGCAATCATAACCATTAACATGCATATCAATGATGGGTTCCCAACCATCTTCTAACTTCTTGGGAACAGAAGCTTTTTGCTTCAACTTTTCATCCCTAATTTTTATGAGAGCATTGGTAATATGCTTAGTAAAAGCAATATTTAAAGAACTAGCATTGGGAGTCAAAGCAAGCTTTTGCAAGAACAAAATAACTTCAAATATATTGCAGCCATCAACATCAAAATCATTAAAAGAAATAGAGCTATCATCTCCTACACTCCGAAAAAATTTAGCACTCTTTTGAGAAAAAGTTTTGGCAGTTTTAGGCTTCTTAACACAAGGAGTGGGAGTTTTCTCTACACCAATCTAAGTAAGAGGATTGCTACCAGTAGGAGAAACATCATTAGAGGTAGTAATGGTACATACCTTCATCTCTCTAGCCATCTCATCTTCTCTTTCCCACCTGGCATGCAATTCCGCTAACAATCTAATATTTTCATCAATTCCAACTTGAATAGCATTAGCGGTAGCAAAAACATTGTTCTCTTTCACATCATTAGGCAACACTTTTAATTTCAGAATTTCAACATCATGAGCAAGGCTATCAACTTTAGAAGCAAGAATATCAATTTTGCTTAACTTTTCCTCAACAGACTTGTTAAAAGCAGTTTGCTTACTGATGAAGTCCTTGAGCATTACCTCAAGCTCGGAGGGCATGGCCCTAGTGTTGTTGTAGGAATTACCATAGGAGTTACCATAACCATTACCATTGGTAGAAGGATACGGCCTATAATTGTTACTAGCAAAATTGTTCCTATAAGCATTGTTGTTAAAATTATTGTTTCTAATGAAATTCACATCAACTTGCTCTTCTTGAGCAACCAGAGAGGCCAAAGGAACATTATTAGGATCAACATGAGTCCTATCATTAGCAAGCATATCCATAATGGTATCAATCTTATCATTCAAGGAAGAGGTTTCCTCAACAGAATTTACCTTCTTACCTTGTGGAGCTCTCTCGGTGTGCCATTCAGAATAATTTACCATCATGTTGTCGAGTAGCTTTGATGCGGCGCCCAAGGTAAGGGACATAAAAGTGCCTCCAGCAGCTGAATCAAGTAGGTTCCTTGAAGAAAAATTCAGTCCTGCATAAAAAGTTTGGATAATCATCCAAGTAGTCAGTCCATGAGTGGGGCAATTCTTTATCATAGATTTCATTCTTTCCCAAGCTTGAGCAACATGTTCATTATCAAACTGAGTAAACTTCATAATATTGCTACGCAAAGCTATAATCTTAGCAGGAGGATAGTATCTACCAATAAAAGCATCCTTACACTTAGCCCATGAATCAATACTATTCTTAGTCAAAGACAGCAACCAATCTTTAGCTTTTCCTCTCAAAGAAAAAGGAAACAACTTGAGCTTAATAATATCACTATCAACATCCTTATATTTCTGCATCTCACATAGCTCAACAAAATTGTTGAGATGAGCTGCAGCATCTTCAGTACTAGCACCAGAAAATTGCTCTTTCATAACAAGGTTCAATAAAGCAGGCTTAATCTCATAAAAGTTTGCAGCAGGAATATGTGGTGCAATAGGAGTGCAGATAAAATCACCATTGTTTGTGCTAGTAAAGTCACACAACTTGGTGTTTTCAGGATTGGCCATTTCAGCAAAACGAAAGTAAACAAGTAAAAACAACTACCAAGGATTCTAATTTTTTTGGGTTTTTGATAAAAAGCAATGCAAGTAAAATAAATAAAGTAAAGCAAAACAATAAAACAAAGTAAAGAATGTGTGTGCGAAAAACTCCCCTCGCAGAAGTCTTCTCTTCCTCCCCGGCAACGGCGCCAGAAAAACAGCTGATGGCTAGTTGATGAAGGAGATTATTCTTCTTCGTCCCCCAGCAGCAATCCTTGTGCGTGGTGAATGACCAGCCCGTTGGGAACCCCAAGAGGAAGGTGTGATGAGTATAGCAGCTGGTTTTCCGTCAATTATGAAACCAAGGTTTAATGTCGGTCAGGAGAGGAGAGACAATGACGACTGAAGGTGATGCTTGCTAGTTTGCGACAGCAGCGGACAACTGGCGCCTCGTCCAAGCTTTGCTTGCTAGCTGCAACGTGGAACCTGCACACACACAAACAAATACTTTGCTCCCAACTTACGATGAGGTTGTCAATCTCACCGGTTTGCTTGAAACAAAGGTTATGAGTGTATCGAGTGGAAAACAGTAAAAGTATGCGAATAAAGTAAACAGTACGAGTAAAGTAAACAGGTGATAGCAATATGATGGAAATAGGACTGGGGTCCACAGTTCACTAGTGGTGTCTCTCCATAGATAAAATAACACATGCTGGGTAAACAAATTATAGTTGGGCAATTGATAGAATAAAGATAACGTGATATGTCAAGAAGATCACTATGAGATTTACTCTGGGCATTAAAACAAAATACATAGACCGCCATCCAACTGCATCTATGACTAATAATCCACCCCCGGGGATATCAATCCGAACACCCCAAAAGTATTAAGTTGCGAACAACAGATAATTGCATTAAGCAAAGTGTGTAATGTAAACAAAGCATATGCCCTTGAGCATATGAATGTTGTTTTCTCCCTAGTAGCAACAGCACATCTACCACCTTAGAGGTTTCTGTCACTCCCCCAGGTGAAATAGAGGCATGAACCCACTATCGAGCATAAATACACCCTCTTGGAGTCACTAGCAACTACTCGGCCAAGATAGCTACTAACAACGGAGAGCATGCAAGATCATAAACAACATAGAGATAACAAAAGATAATATTTAGTACAACAACTTAATCATAAACACCAATATTCATCGGATCCCAACAAACCAAACATGTAGAATTACATAACGGTGATCTCAATCATGTAGGGCAGCTCATGTGATCTAAACATGAAGAACATGGTGGAGAAGACAACCATCTAGCTACTGCTATGGACCCATAGTCCAAGGTAGACTACTCACTCATCGCTCCGGAGACAAGCATGGCGATGAAGAAGACCTCCGGTGGCGATTCCCCTCTCCGGCAGGGTGCCGGGAAGAGCTTCTGGACCCTCCCGATCTTCGGGTCGACGGTGGCGGCGGATCGCGATGTGTTCTAGAAATCTGATCGGGTACTTAGGTTTTTTCCGTCGGGGGGTCTTTATAGGCGAAGGGGCGATGTCAGAGGAGGGGCCATGTGGCCTCACACCACGGTGGCGCGGGCCAGGGGCTGGCCGCGCCACCTATGTGTGTGGGCCCCTGGTGGCCCACCTCCTACTCCTCTTCGGATCTCTGGAAGCTTCCGGGTAAAATAAGACTTCAGGATGTGGTTTCGTCCAATTCCGAGAATATTTCCTGTGTATCACTTCTGAAACACAAAAACAGCAGAAAACAGGGAACTGGCACTGTGGCACTTCGTTAATAGGTTAGTTCCGGAAAATGCATAAAAGTGCCACTAAGTGTAATGAAACAATAGGCAAATGGTGTAAAAACAAGCATGGAGCATCAAAAATTATAGATACGTTTGAGACGTATCAACAACCATTATTTCGATTAAAATACGGATGCCGGTAGCCTTGATTGCCACCGTATCCATACCCTTGCCCATAACCACCATCATAGTAACCTTGATTGAAATTACTGAATTCTCCATTGAAATCTCCTCCTTGATCATTGCCAGCACCACTTCCTTCTCCACCATATCCTCCTTGGTTGTATCTGAAAGAATCTCTACCTCCTCCGCCTCGACCACCAGAGGAATCCTGCCAGCCGCTCCCACCACCCCGAGGAGGGTATTGCGGAGGAACCCTAGTGGATGGAGGACGGAAGGGCCCCCCTCCTTGCTGAAAGCCCCTCGCCGGCGGGCCAGGTGGCCGAGTCCCTCGAGCAGCCATCAGCAGACCACGGAGAGGGCGGAAACGAGCAGAAGATGGAACATCGGATTGATTGGATCGATCTTCCCGAAACCCTGGTACTCCACGCACAAAAGAAAATAAAGGTCTTGTCCTTTTTTCTTTTGTTTGCAGAAAAGGCCCTCAATCCTTGGGATTTTTTTGGCCTGCTTTAAATATAACGGAGTCATTATGGGCCTTGTGCCCTGAGATTATGCCTTTTTCAAATCTTTTTGAATCAGAGTTTCTCCGACGAGAATAGACCTTCGTGGGCGACGGCCACCGCCTCGCCGGAAAACGCCGCCCGCCTCCCTCTACCCTTCTCTTTCTTTCTCTATGTGTGACCGCGATCCACTCATTTGTATCAAAATTGTCAAGGAAGAATGTTGAAGGAGAGAGTACAGGGAGCTTTCTTTCTGACGATGATGAACGTGGATGACCACCCGACGACAACACTGGCGATGCCCGGGGTGAGATGGCGAGCTCCCTAGCCACCCACCGCTACAAATTCTGTTTGTGCTCCCGCCTAGCTTGCCTAGCAGAGATTGAAGAATCACCGTTAGAATCAATGGAATTACACACGTACCTTTCCCGTCGACATCTGGGAGAATCCGGCAGAGGTTCTTCTTCATCGGCAGACGCCTCGTCGAGCACCCAGAACCGGCCAGAGAGCGCCTCCCTAGACCGCCCAGCCTGCTGATCCTCCTTGCCAATCGATGACGAGCCGGTCTGGGCGGCCGTCGCTGGACCACAGCCGTCACCATGGGAGTCGCCTCCAGAGTCGCCAGACCGCATAAAGCTAATAGTTATTTTATCACATAGAGCTAGTAATTGCTATTTAGGACATTCCTCATGCGTTGGTATAAATGATAAACTTTGACCCATTAATTTTAAGTTTTTATTTATGCACAAAAGGACTAAAATGGATGTAGAATATTCATCTACACAAATTTGCAAAGGTATAAATACTAAAGTTCATAATACGAGTTCATTTTTTAAAACAAGTTTTAACTGTGTGAAACTCCTATTTAGAACAATATCCCTAAAATGTTCTAGTGATTACACAGTCCCTATCCACTATACCGCCCCTGATCGTCATGGCCGGCGATATAATTTCAAAGGTAGATAGAACTTATGTCAATCACATCATCCATATGACGCATGCTCAATCTTGTAATCTCGTGTTCCGAGGCCATGTCTATACATACTAGGGCTCGCCAAACCAACTTTAGTGTATGCGCGACACATATATTACTTGTACCCACGCCTTATGCGAACTTCGATGTGTCTACCCCCGATCGTCACGGTCGGCTTCATAACTAAGAACTTTGTGGCGATTGCTTCACTAAGGGAGAACACATTTTCTTTGGTATTTTATTAGGGATTATCTTATTATATGCTACCGTCGTGTAGCTAAATACTAGCATAAATAAGAATCACACAATAACATCAAATGTAAATAATGCGTGATATGATATGGTTTCTTCATCGACGCGCTTGATCTCCATCGAGCGATCCGGCATGGTCTCCATCCTTCCACTGGTATGGCGCCAAGTTCACGGCACCATCGTCATGAAGTCGTAGTTAGTATCACGCAACTTACCGTATTGACCATATCACATCACATGCCCTATTGCAAAACAAAGTTAGACGATTCTACTTTATCTTCTGCATGTTTTACGTGGCTTCTAGCACTTTCGCACAAGAACCGTTTCTTACCTACCAACATAAACCACAACGTTGATCAACGAATTGTTTCTTTGATTCCCCGTTAAGGGCCCTCCGTTGCAGATGCTGATACGTCTCAAACGTATCTATAATTTTTGATGCTCCATGCTTGTTCTTACACCATTTTCTTAGTGTTTTGTTACACTTCGTGGCGTTTTTATGCATTTTCCGGAACTAACCTATTAACAAGATGCCACAGTGCCAGTTCCCTATTTTCTGCTGTTTTTGTGTTTCAGAAAAGTTACATAGGAAATATTCTCGGAATTGGACAAAACAAAAGCCGAACCTCCTAATATTTACTGAAGCTTCCAGAAGATCTAAGAGGAGACGGAGGGGGGCCACGGGCCAGCCACACCATAGGGCGGCGTGGCCAGCCCCTGGCCCCTGCCCCCTGGTGGTGAGGCCGCTGGCCCACCTCCTGACGCCGCCCCTTTGCCTATAAAGTCCCCTCGACGGGAAAAACCTAAGCCCCGATCAATTTTCCAGAAACACATAGCGATCCGCCGCCGTCGTCGACCCGAGATTGGGAGGGTCCAGAAGCTCTTCCCGGCACCCTGCCGGAGAGGGGAATTGTCACCGGAGGTCTTCTTCATCGCCATGCTTGCCTCCGACGTGATGAGTGAGTAGTCTACCTTGGACTATGTGTTAGGGCATTTTCTAGCCTCCCTAGTTTTGTGTGTTAGTTGACAACACCAGGACATTTTACTAGTGTTTTTGTGCAGAATGTTGGCCGGATTTTTCGGCCGGATTTTTCCAAAACTGGGCCGGATAATCCGGCCACCCCTGAAAACGGCTAAGGACCAGAAGCAGCAAGCTGCGCGTCACCCAGATTTTGGGGCGGATATTTCGGCCGGATTTTTCCAAATCTGGGCCGGATAATCCGCCCCCCCCTTGAAAACGGCTAAGGACCAGAAGCAGCAAGATGCGCGTCACCCAGATTTGGGGGCGGATATTTGGGCCGGATTATTCCAGATCTGGGCCGGATAATCCGCCCCCCCCCCCCCCCCGTGAAACGACTAAGGACCAGAAGAAGAGCAGATGCGCGTCACCCAGATTTGGGGGCGGATATTTGGGCCGGATTATTCCAGATCTGGGCCGGATAATCGCCCCCCCCCCCCCCGTGAAACGACTAAGGACCAGAAGAAGAGCAGATGCGCGTCACCCAGATTCCTGGCCGGATATTTTGGCCGGATTATTCCAGAAGTGGGCCGGAATATCCGGCCGCCGGATTATCTGGTGCAAGTTTGGGCCGGATAATCCGGCCCCTGGCGGCTGCAACGGATACATTTCGGGAAGGGGTAATTATACCCCTTCCTCTCTTCCTCCCCTGCTTGCTCGTCCTCATCAAGAATAAGACACTATTTGGAGCCAACCTCACTGCAAGATCTCCACCTTCAACCACCCAAAGTCTTAGATCTTTGGAGGATCAAAGGAGGAGTTCCCGATCTACATCTCCACCGAAGGAATTTCTTTTTCCCCTCCTTTTGCTTGAGGGTTTTGTTCCTAGTGGTTCCTTGGAAACACTAGGTGGTTTGATTCGAGATTTCTCTTGTCTTTGTGGATTCTAGCCTCCGTGGCTTTCTTGGGAGCCTCCAATTCAGTTGTGGATGTGTGCCCCAATCTCCGTGTAAGGGATTCGGTGAGTTCCCCCAATACCACCGCTTAGTGGAACGAGCTAGCCTCCGTGGCTTGCTCACCGGAGAACAAGGTGAGCCTCCGTGGCGTTGGTCGACTCCGTGTCACCACACCTCTCCAACGTAGACGTACTTCCCCTCAAAAGGAAGGAACTACGGGAATACATCCTTGTGTCTCCGGTCTCCGCTCCTCGGTTATTTCTTATCCGAACTCGCTTACTTGCTTACTTGTTTACTTGTTCACTTGCTTGCTTGCCACTTAGGAAATTCACCTAGTTGCACATCTAGAGAATTTACTTTGTGTCAAGCCTTAAAATTGAAAAAGATAAAAAAATTGTGTAGCGCCTATTCACCCCCCTCTAGTCGCCCGTGTGATCCTTTTCAATTGGTATCAGAGCCTAGTGCTCTTTGATTGGGCTTAACCACCTAAGAGATCATGGGTGAAGAGGAACCCATCACTAAGGGGGATCTTAATAACATAATGACTCGCATGGATGCTATGATGGCAGCCATGGAAAGCTAAAAATCTCAACTTGATGCTCTCACTAGTGGAACATCAAGTACCACTCCACCAACTCCGGTTGACACCTCGGGTAAGGATAAGCCATTCTTAAACGAGGAAGATCCGGAGAAGGATGGGAATGAGAACAACGAGGATCCCCCCAAGAAAGATGACACCTCTCGGGGACATAGCACGGAGGTTCCACCTCCTACGAGCTATGTCTCCGGAAGGCACCTTCAAATGCCACACCTTGCCTCATGCGGCCCACCGCCACCACTTGATGCTTCTAGCTTTGCCAATTGGCAAGATAACATGCGCTCTCACATAAACTTTGTGTCTATTGAGCTTTGGAGGATCATTGAGCAGGGTTTCCATCCAACTTCCAAGGACTTGACCAACTTGCTATCTTGGGAGCAAATCGACAAGCAGCTCAATGCCTCCGCTTTGCATCTCATTCACATGTCTCTCACCGAGAAGGACAAGGCGTTCGTCCGCAACATCTCCTCCGCCAAGGAAGCTTGGGATGCTCTCACCCACCTCTTCATCGGAAACGAGAGCATCCAAGAGTCCAAGTTTGATGAGGCATCTAATGAAGCGGACAACTTCGCCATGCTTGATGGTGAATCTCCTGAAGAACTTCATCAGCGTCTCTCGGCACTCCAAGTGAAGCTAGTCGACCTCGGCTCTACTCAATGTGATGGGAGATGGATGAAGAGGAAGTTTGTCCAAGCCCTCTTGCCCTTCTTCAAAGATACGATGAACTCAATCAAGGGAGATGCCAACTTTAGGAAGATGACTGCTCATGACATCTTGCAAGAGATTGTGGCAAGGAAGATCTCCGAGAAGAATGCGGATGATGCTCTAGCTCGTGCACGTGGTGTGCGTGCACCCAACCTTGCTTTGAAGGCCAAAGTCTCTTCTCATGAAGAAGCAAGTTTGATGGAAGAGGAAGAGTCAATGGGTGGAAGTCCCGAAGACATGAAGTATGCTCATGCCAAACACATGGCTCTTGCTCAACGGGCTTTCATGAAGAAGTGGAAGTCATCAAGTCCCTCCAAACCTAAGGCCACAAGTAGAGTGAGAACTTGCTACAATTGTGGCAATCAACACCATTTCATCACGGATTGTCCCTATGAAAGAGTGGAAGATCACAATGGAAGACTCATCCGCAAGGAGATGAAGGCCAAGTCTTACCCACCAAGGAACTTTGACAAGAAGAAAGCCGTTCCAATACATGCCTTGACGACTCAAGAAGAATACCCATCCGGTGATGATGCAAGTGATGATGAAGAAGTAGGAAGGGCCGCCATCGCCATCGTCAAGCCTATCTCTTCACCATCCCTCTTCGCTTCCGCAAACGAGTCCAAGCGCTCCATCTCCAAGGGAACATGTCTAATGGCTCACGCTACAAAGGTATCACCCACTTTCACACCCATCATACCTAGAAGCTTATCCTTGATGGATTGTGTTGATACTAGTAGTGATAAGGATGAGCCTAATGAATTTGACACCTTCATGTCAACCTTGCATGGGGAGACCAAAGCTCAATTTGAGATTCTCCTCAATCAATATAATGAGTCTCTCCAACTAAATGATAAAAATGAGGAACGTATCTTTGAGCTAGAAGGGCATGCTCGTGAGTATGCCGATGAAATTGCAACACTCAATCAATCCCTTGAGGTTGAGCAAGATCTAAGGATGGCACTCGAGGCATCCAAGTTAGGTCTTGAAGAGTCTTATAACTTGGACATTGCTAGGCTTAAAAATGATCGTGATATTGCTCAATCAGTTGCTAATGAACTTAGGTTGCAAAATGAGAAACTAAATCTTATTATTGCTAAAGAAGCAACCAAGTTCCCTTCTACCACCTTTGTTGCAAGTTCTTGTTACACTAACCCTCTTTATGAGAAAGATTCCCCCAAAGGTGACACAAGGCTTGATGAGCTTTTGAGTGCTCAAAAGCAACATGGTGACAAGACCGGGCTTGGTTTCACTTCTAAGTCTAAGAAGAAGAGGAACAAGAAAAAGAACAAGAAGAAGAACAACAAGAAGACGCAATTTCTTGTGCCCACTCCTCCTCCTAAGAAGCACATCCCAAATGACATATGCTTTGATGAGGATGGCAATGTTTATGAGGAGGAGGGGGAGCTCGTGAGGGAGGTGGTTGGGAATGCCAAGAGGGCAATGCCCAATCACAACGACTTTGCGAGAAAATATAACCCCTCTTATGTTCTTCGCCGTGCTTATGATGGACATGTTTATGCTAAATTTGTTGGCTCACCCAATGAACGCATTGCTTGGTCTATTTGGGTTCCTAAGGCCCTTGTTACTAACAAAAGGGGACCCATTGAAAAATGGGGACCTAAGAACAAGGCTTAATCTCTTGTAGGGCTTTGCTTCCAGTGCGAGACAATGGATAATTGATAGTGGTGCTACCAATCATATGTCTGGAAGCAAAGAGTTGGTGAAGGAGCTTCGGACCGGTTCATCTAGTGCAGGCTACGTCACCTCTGGAGATTCCTCAAGGTCAAAGTTATTGGGTCTTGGTAAAGTTGTTATATCTCAAGATGTTACCGTGGAGAATGTCATGCTTGTTGAGTCTCTCTCGTATAATTTACTTTCCGTAGCTCAACTTGCCGATATGGGCTTTGCAACTTTCTTTGATGTTGGGATTGTGGTTCTTTTGTGGAGCAAGTCTCTTAAAGTAGCCTTCGTTGGGCATGTTGAAAACGGCTTATATGTGATTGACTTCTCGGAGAAGGTCACTAAAGCCGCGACTTGCCTAATGGCTAAAGTTGACGTGGGATGGCTATGGCATCGCCGGCTAGGCCACGTCAATATGAGAACTTTGCAAAGACTCCACAAAGGTAACCACATCCTAGGACTAACCGATCTAACCTTTGCCAAAGATTGTGTGTGTAGAGCTTGCATTGAAGGAAAGATGCATGAACTTCCTCATCCTAGCAAGACGATCATTTCTTCTAAGAGGGTCTTAGAGCTCCTTCACATGGACCTCTTTGGCCCTACATCTCATGCGAGTCTAGGAGGGAAGAAGTATTGCTTGGTGATTGTTGATGACTACTCAAGATACACTTGGGTCTACTTCTTCAAGCACAAATACGAGACCCAACAAACTGTCATGGACTTCATCAAGGAAGTGGAACGTCAATATGGCCAAGATATCTTGATGATTCGGAGTGATAATGGGACGGAGTTCAAGAACTACACCGTCAATGAATTCTTGAGTGATGAGGGAATTCAACATCAATACTCCTCTCCCTACACTCCACAACAAAATGGTGTAGCCGAGCGGAAGAACCGAACCTTGATGGACATGGCAAGGACAATGTTAGCGGAGTTTAAGTCTCCGTATAACTTTTGGGCCGAAGCTATCAATACCGCTTGTCATGCTTCTAACCGGCTATATCTCCGCAAGGGCTTGAACAAGACTCCTTATGAGATCCTCACCGGCAACAAGCCTAACATCAAATACTTTCGAGTATTCGGTTGTAAGTGCTTCTATCTTAGAAAGGGTGTTCATTTGTCCAAGTTTGACTCTAAAGCTCTTGAGGGTATCTTTGTTGGTTATGCCGCCGAATCTCATGCTTTTATAATCTTTGACAAAGAGTCCGCTCGTGTTGTTGAAGTTTCTAACGCGAGATTCGACGAGAATGACTGCTCCCGTGTGGAGCAAAGTGGTGTTTGTGATGTAGGTGACGAAATACCTTCTCAAGCCATAAGAAGAATGTGTATGGGTCATCTCATACCCATTGAGGGACACCTTTTGGCGGAAGGAGAAGGACTATGCTCTACTCAAGTGGAGCCTTCACCTTCACAAGCTCCACAAGCTCCTCAAGGACCGATTGATGCTAACCAAAGACAAGCATTAGACCCTCATTCAAGCGAGCAAGGCCAAGATCAAGACCAAGTGGACGGTGGTGATTCCTCACCAATGGTAGATCAAGGCCAAGCTCAAGATGTTGAGCATGCTCATGATGTTGATCAAGCTCAAGTTGAAGGTCAAGGCGAGGACCAAAATAGTGGTGATGACCAAGTGGCTTCTCAAGAGTCTTTTGAAGAAGCTCAAGCTCGCCGTGCAAGGAAAGTGGAAGAGGCTCTTCGGAAAGGGAGTCATACCTTGGATAGTGTGATTGGAAGTGTGAGAAAAGGGGTTTCCACAAGGAGACAATTAGCCAACTTTAGCATCCATCATGCCTTCGTCTCTTGTGTGGAACCTCAAAAGGTGTTTGAGGCACTTGAAGACCCGGATTGGGTGGAAGCCATGCACGAAGAACTCAATAACTTCAAGCGCAATGAGGTTTGAACTTTGGTGGAGAAGCCCAAGGAGTGCCGCAATGTCATTGGAACCAAGTGGGTGTTCAAGAACAAACAAGATGCCAATGGGATTGTTGTGAGGAACAAGGCACACTTGGTTGCTCAAGGATACTCTCAAGTGGAAGGAATCGACTATGGGGAGACCTACGCTCCTGTGGCTCATCTCGAGTCAATCCGTATCCTTCTTGCTTATGCTTCTCACTTCAACTTTAAGTTATTTCAAACGGATGTGAAGAGTGCCTTTCTCAACGGTCCTCTACATGAATTGGTCTATGTGAAGCAACCCCCGGGGTTTGAAGATCCTCATTTCCCGACCCATGTCTACAAACTCGATAAGGCGCTTTATGGCCTTAAACAAGCCCCACGCGCGTGGTACGAGCACCTTAAGGAGTTGTTGTTAGACCGTGGGTTTGAAATTGGGCTCATCGATCCAACTCTTTTTACTAAGAAAGTCAATGGTGAGCTTTTCATATGTCAAATTTATGTAGATGATATTATTTTTGGCTCTTCTAACAAACTCTTCAATGATGAATTTGCAAAGCTAATGGCAGACAAATTCGAGATGTCCATGATGGGAGAGTTGAAATTCTTTCTTGGCTTTGAGATTCGGCAATTGCAAGGAGGAACATTCATCAATCAAGCCAAGTACATCCAAGACATGCTCAAGAAATTCAACATGGATTCCGGAGTTAAAGGAGCCAAAACCCCCATGCCGACAAAGGTTACTCTTGATCTCGATCCTAGTGGTAAGGAAGTGGATCAAAAGCTTTACCGTTCGATGATTGGCTCGCTTCTTTATCTTTGCGCATCTAGACCCAATATCATGCTTAGTGTGGGAATTTGTGCACGTTATCAAGCCGCCCCAAAGGAAAGCCATTTAATGGCCGTGAAAATAATCTTCCGATATTTGATTCATACTCCAACTTTCGGCCTTTGGTACCCGAAGGGATCAAGCTTCGAGCTTGTTGGGTACTCGGACTCGGATTGGGCGGGAGACAAAGTGGATAGGAAGTCAACTTCCGGGACTTGCCAACTCCTTGGTAGGTCCTTGGTTAGTTGGTCTTCCAAGAAGCAAAATTGTGTGTCTCTCTCCACCGCCGAAGCCGAGTATGTGTCCGCGGCAAGTGGTTGTGCTCAACTCCTTTGGATGCGGCAAACATTGAAGGACTATGGAGTTCATTGCGACAAGGTTCCACTCTTGTGTGACAACGAGAGTGCCATCAAGATTGCTCATAATCCTGTTCAACACAACAAGATGAAGCACATTGAGATCCGGCATCACTTCATCCGGGACCATGTCAATTGAGGTGATATTAACCTGTCTTATGTAGGTACAAATGATCAACTCGCCGACATCTTCACGAAGCCCCTTGATGAAGCAAGATTCCGAGAGTTGAGGCATGAGTTGAATATCATCGATTCTTGCAATGTGGCTTGTTAGTGTGCACTCATTCCCATACGTTAGCACAGTGTTCTAATCTAGATGTGGGCATGGATATAGGGGGAGTGCGGTCCTAATTCATTGGGCTATCCCTCCCCCCATTATGCCGATAGTAATGCAATCATTCTCTTAATATCATTTTGTGATATGTGAGCTTCAATGATGAGTATTGGTTATGGACCCAAGATATATCTTCGCGGTTCAATGCCAAAACACTCATATATGGTGGCTTCGGCCACCGACCTCTTCTTTTGAAGAGTTCATTCCTTGAAAATCTTTTGAGTTTGGTTTAAGTTTTTCTTGGTTTTGTTTATTTCTTGGTATGGGAAGGCACTTGAGTTGGTCTTTCGATGATTCCTTGCATTCTTGCAACTCCAAGTGCCAAGAACCACTCCGTGTTTGCTTTCTAACCTAAGCCTATCTCATCCCTAAACATTCTCTCCATGCACACAAGTCCAGTTTTTCTGCCAAATTTCTCGAGCAAAGAAGTTCCAGGCCGGATTATCCGGGCCACTTCTGGGCCGGATTATCCGGGGGACAGAATATCTGGTCCAAGTTTGGGACGGATAATCCGGCCCTGCGATTTGTCCATATAAATAGAGGGCGTCGGGGTGAACTGCCCACTTTGGCAGTTCTTCCACCCCCGACCCCCTCTCTCTCCACCACCGCCGCCTGCTCCTTCTCTTGCTCACCGGCGCCTCCCCGGCCGCCGGATCCGGCCGATCTTTGAGGCTCGTGCTCTCCTCCTTCTTGGGAACAAGTTCCTCCAAGCAGTTCCTCCAATGGATGAGGGTAAATTTCGCATCTCCTAGCCCTTGTGGTGAAGTTCTTGTGAGATTTATGTTGCTTAGATCTTGGAGTCTAGTTGTTCCCTTTGATCCTTCCTTAGACCTTGTGATATGCTCTAGTGATTCACCTAGCCGATCTACGATTTTGACTTGTTATGGTAAGTTTTGAGAAAAATTTGCCAGGGGCGGATTATCCGGCCCAGTTTTGGACCGGATAATCCGGCCTGGATACTGTTTTTTTTCTCTTTCCTTGTCCATCATTGTCATGCGTTCTTCTGCTATGTTCATCACTCTAGCATATGCTCCTGGTTCTTGTGTGCATCCTCATCACCATGCTTCCTACTTATTCTCCTCACAGGTGCCGGTCCGGTAAAGAGGCATCGTCCCCGCTACCTCCGTTACAATGAAGATGGTATTTTGGAGGATGAGGTGTCCATTCGTCAGAAAGAACGGGCAGCAGTACGGAAAGTGAAGGCCATCAAAGAGGCTAAGGTAGCTGAGAGGGTTGCAAGGAAGGCTGCCCGAGCCAACAAGGGAAAGGAACCCCGTGTCAACTACAAGCTGATGAGCCAAGTGTCCTACTCAGCCCTGAGGCAACAAGATTGGTACACTCAGCCGAGGTTTGCGAACATTGAAGACCGCCGTTTCTGGTGTCCAGAGCAGCTGTACATCTATCAGGATATCTTTGCTCCCATGAGTAAGCCCATTCGCTCGATGCATCCCATTGATCTTACTTTCCTGAAGTCGAAGGAGTACTTTGTTCCAGCTGTCCAGGTAGTGGAGAGGCTAGGCCTCACTGGTTTGTTGACTTGTCAGTGTGATTATGATCCTCAGCTCATAGTGCAGTTTTATGCTACCTTGGCTTTTGCTGCTGATGGTGACAGGACTTTCAAGTGGATGACTGGGACTCGTTACTGTGAGTCTTCCTTCACTCGGTTTGCTTCTCTGTTGGGCTACCCTTTTAATGGCCCGACGAATCCTGTTGGTCACCGGCTTCACACTCCGCTTCCTGTCGATAAGAATCTGCTTTGTGATCTATGTGGACCTAGTGGTGTTCCTGGTCAAGTTGCTAGTCTGTTGCCTCTGTATGATCTTCTTGTGCGTATCTTCAGGGAGAACATTGCTCCAAGTGGAGGGAACAACGATGCTATCAGAAGCTCCTTGGTGGATCTCCTTATCTATTCTCATGATTGTGCCACGTCTACCGATCCGGATGCAGATTTCTCTCTTGATGTGATGGACTTTATCTTCAACGAGATGTACGATGCTATGGTCAGCAGGGGCTCTCTTCCGTACGCCCCTTTCATCATGAAGCTTATCATTGACACTTGCAAGGGTCGGGATTTCAGCAGTCAGTGTGTGTCTCACAAGGTCAAGAAGCTCTATGTGAAGCAGAACAAGTCAGCTCCAGCTCCCATTGGTCCCAATTCTTTCATGAGAGATGCTCGTTCTAGTGTGCCAAGTGGCAAGTTTGTGTCCAAGGATGTGCCCAAGAGAGTGAAGAAGTTGAGCTGGTTTCAGAAGCATGTTCTTTGCATGAAGGTTGAGATTCATCGTGAGAACTATGAAACTTATTGTGAGCGCAAGGCTATCCTTGATACTCAGCGTGAGATTCTTCATAAGCTCAGTGGGGACCAAGCTGCTCTATCTCCTACTCCTCCTCCCATTGCCTACAACAAGTGGCATTCCGAGACCTATGATTGGGGCGCAATAGAGAAGTCTCTCTATGTTGGTCGCACCACTCGTGTTGATGATGAAGATGAAGATGAAGAGGAAGAGGATGTGGAAGAGGATGAGGAAGGAGAGGTTGAAGAAAATGATGAAGAGGAGGAGGACTATGAGGAGGACGAGGACGACGATGACTTTGAGTGACTTCTTGGGGCGTGTAGTATGCTCTTGTCCCTTTTTGGTGTCTTGATGCCAAAGGGGGAGAAGTTGTTCTAGTAGGACTTCTCGTTGGGATTTGCTTTGGTGTGGGAGCTTCTTTTCCGTTTTCTTGTTTATGAACTTATCGTTGACCTTATTGTTATCTTGTGCTTGGTGAACTTTCTTTAGGGTTGTTATTGTGAAACTTGTTTAAGTTATATTGCTTATCTCTAGAGGGAGCCTCACTTGAACTTATGCATATCTTTAGGGGGAGCTCTCTTGCTTAATTGATCTTACTATTGTAAATCCTAGTGTTGTCATCTAACACCAAAAAGGGGGAGATTGTTAGGGCATTTTCTAGCCTCCCTAGTTTTGTGTGTTACTTGACAACACCAGGACATTTTACCAGTGTTTTTGTGCAGAATGTTGGCCGGATTTTTTGGCCGGATTTTTCCAAAACTGGGCCGGATAATCCGGCCACCCCTGAAAACGGCTAAGGACCAAAAGCAGCAAGATGCGCATCACCCAGATTTTGGGGCGGATATTTCGGCCGGATTTTTCCAAATCTGGGCCGGATAATCCGCCCCCCCCTTGAAAACGGCTAAGGACCAGAAGCAGCAAGATGCGCGTCACCCAGATTTGGGGGCGGATATTTGGGCCGGATTATTCCAGATCTGGGCCGGATAATCCCCCCCCCCCCCCCGTGAAACGACTAAGGACCAGAAGAAGAGCAGATGCGCGTCACCCAGATTTGGGGGCGGATATTTGGGCCGGATTATTCCAGATCTGGGCCGGATAATGCGCCCCCCCCCCCCCGTGAAACGACTAAGGACCAGAAGAAGAGCAGATGCGCGTCACCCAGATTCCTGGCCGGATATTTCGGCCGGATTATTCCAGAAGTGGGCCGGAATATCCGGCCGCCGGATTATCCGGTGCAAGTTTGGGCCGGATAATCCGGCCCCTGGCGGCTGCAACGGATACATTTCGGGAAGGGGTATTTATACCCCTTCCTCTCTTCCTCCCCTGCTTGCTCGTCCTCATCAAGAACAAGACACTATTTGGAGCCAACCTCACTGCAAGATCTCCACCTTCAACCACCCAAAGTCTTAGACCTTTGGAGGATCAAAGGAGGAGTTCCCGATCTACATCTCCACCGAAGGAATTTCTTTTTCCCCTCCTTTTGCTTGAGGGTTTTGTTCCTAGTGGTTCCTTGGAAACACTAGGTGGTTTGATTCGAGATTTCTCTTGTCTTTGTGGATTCTAGCCTCTGTGGCTTTCTTGGGAGCCTCCAATTCAGTTGTGGATGTGTGCCCCAATCTCCGTGTAAGGGATTCGGTGAGTTCCCCCAATACCACCGCTTAGTGGAACGAGCTAGCCTCCGTGGCTTGCTCACCGGAGAACAAGGTGAGCCTCCGTGGCGTTGGTCGACTACGTGTCACCACACCTCTCCAACGTAGACGTACTTCCCCTCAAAAGGAAGGAACTACGGGAATACATCCTTGTGTCTCCGGTCTCCGCTCCTCCGTTATTTCTTATCCGAACTCGCTTACTTGCTTACTTGTTTACTTGTTCACTTGCTTGCTTGCCACTTAGGAAATTCACCTAGTTGCACATCTAGAGAATTTACTTTGTGTCAAGCCTTAAAATTGAAAAAGATAAAAAAATTTGTGTAGCGCCTATGCACCCCCCCCCTCTAGTCGCCTGTGTGATCCTTTTCACTATGCGTCCATAGCAGTAGCTAGATGGTTGTCTTCTCCACCATATGCTTCATGTTTAGATCTTGTGAGCTGCCCTACATGATCGAGATCATCTTTATGTAATTCTACATGTTGTGTTTGTTGGGATCCGATGAATATTGGTGTTATGTTAAGTTGATGTTCTGAATTTTATCTTATGTTATCTCTATGTTGTTTATGATCTTGCATGCTCTCCATTGTTAGTAGCTATCTTGGCCAAGTAGATACTAGTGACTCCAAGAGGGGGTATTTATGCTTGATAGTTGGGTTCATGCTGCTGGCGCGTAGTTGACGTAGTAAATAACCGGCCCGTTGGGAACCCCAAGAGGAAGGTGTGATGAATATAGCAGCAAGATTTTCCCTCAGTTAAGAAACCAAGGTTTATCGTTCAGGAGAAGAGCGGACAATACAACTGAAGGTGATGCTTGCTAGTTTGCGACAGCTTTAGACAATTTATATATGGCGCCTCGTCCAAGCTTTGCTTGCTAGCTGCAACGCGGAACCTGTACACAACACAACCAAATACTTTGTTCCCAACTTGCGATGAGGTTGTCAATCTCACCGGTTTGCTTGAAACAAAGGGTATGAGCGTATCGAGTGGAAAACAGTAGAAGTATGCGAGTAAAGTAAACAGTGCGAGTAAAGTAAACAGGTGATAGCAATATGATAGAAATAGGACCGGGGTCCACAGTTCACTAGTGGTGTCTCTCCATAAGATAAATAACACATGCTGGGTAAACAAATTACAGTTGTGCAATTGATAGAATAAAGATAAACGTGATATGTCAAGAAGATCACTATGCGATTCACTCTGGGCATTACAACAAAATACATAGACCGCCATCCAACTGCATCTATGACTAATAATCCACTTGTGGTGAATCAATCCGAGAACTCCACAAGTATTAAGTTGCGAACAACAGATAATTGCATTAAGCAAAGTGTGTAATGTAAACAATGCATATGCCCTCGAGCATATGAATGTTGTTTTCTCCCTAGTAGCAACAGCACATCTACAACCTTAGAGGTTTCTGTCACTCCCCCGGATTAAATAGAGGCATGAACCCACTATTGAGCATAAATACCCCCTCTTGGAGTCACTAGCAACTACTCGGCCAAGATAGCTACTAACAACGGAGAGCATGCAAGATCATAAACAACATAGAGATAACATAAGATATATTTCAGTATAGCAACTCAATCATAACACCAATATTCATCGGATCCCAACAAACCAAACATGTAGAATTACATAACGGTGATCTCAATCATGTAGGGCAGCTCATGAGATCTAAACATGAAGCACATAGTGGAGAAGAAAACCATCTAGCTACTGCTATGGACCCATAGTCCAAGGTAGACTACTCACTCATCGATCCGGAGGCAAGCATGGCGATGAAGAAGACCTCCGGTGGCCCTCTCCGGCAGGGTGCCGGGAAGCGCTTCTGGACCCTCCCGATCTTCGGGTCGACGGCGGCGGCGGATCGCGATGTGTTCTGGAAAATTGATCGGGTACTTAGGTTTTTTCCGTCGAGGGGTCTTTATAGGCGAAGGGGCATCGTCAGAGGTGGCCCGAGGGGCTCTCACACATAGGGGGCGCGGCCAGGCCCCTGGCCGCGCTGCCCTGGTGTGTGGGGCCCTCGTGGCCCCCCTCCAACTCCTCTTCGGATCTCTGGAAGCTTCCGGGAAAAATAAGACTTCAGGAACTTATTTTGTCCAATTCCGAGAATATTTCCTGTGTATCACTTCTGAAACACAAAAACAACAGAAAACAGGGAACTGGCACTTTGACGACTTGTTAATAGGTTAGTTCCGGAAAATGCACAAAAGTGCCACGAAGTGTAATGAAACAGTAGGCAAATGGTGTAAAAACAAGCATGGAGCATCAAAAATTATAGGTACGTTGGAGACGTATCAAGCATCCCCAAGCTTAACTCCTGCTCGTCCTCGAGTAGGTAAGTGATAACAAAAGAATAATTTTTGAGGTGACATGCACCAACACAATCTTGATCATATATGTAAGCATTTGTGAGCTGGGATCATAAGAACTTAAAACATGGGCATGAAAGATATAATCTTGACAATAAGAACTTAGCAACCATGTTGTAAACATGCAAATGAACACAAACAAAAGATCATGAAAATGAAACAATGAAAGTCAAACGTGTGTTCAAATCACAAGGAAAAACATACAAATGGTTTTCAGCTTGTCCTTCATGGAGAGCAAAACATAAATGCATAGGACACCTTCAAGTTTAAGAGGGCGACTAGATACAAATAATTTAAGAACAAGTGAAACCAACAATATGAATCAATCAATGAAAACTTTGGGACAATGCACATTATACTAAGAATGACAACTTTGCTCTCTTATGGTGCATAAAGATAGAAGGTGGTGACTCAACATAAAAGTAAAAGAAAGGCCCTTCGCGGAGGGAAGCAGTGATTGCAAGTTGTATAGACCTTCAAAAATTATGGTACTTACCGGCCTTGAGCTCTCATTGCCCCCATCATAAGCATCTTGAATGGTTAGAGTTAATGCGAGAACAATTATGATGCATATGCTTGACAAATCATAAGGCCTTCTCCAATGCATTGTATCTTAGCGTGCTATCCTAGGTAGTGGTGTATTTTAAGAAACAATCTCTCTAATGCATTGTTTCTTAGAGATTGTATCTAAATTTAATGAATTTGGGCTCATGCATGCATTTGATTGGGCTAGGCAAGTATTTTACCTATAATAGCGTGCAAGGGTTGTAGCTTAGCTAAGATACAACACTCCTCTCTTTCTTCCATTAATATAGTGACACATAAGCAAAATATCTAGGATATAGTGCTAAGAGACTCCCATTGTGAAAGGCCTAAGTCGAAAACCTCGTGCCCCGTGAATACGAGTACCCAAACCTCATGCTACTTTACTTAGAGTCCCAAGCAAGGCTCTTGTCATTGTAAGTATATATGTATCATCGAAAACCGCCAACGGGGTACCTCCGTGCCCGATGACATGGAACAAGCCCACATCAAAATGACAGGACAAGCAGACAATGAACACCTCGACATCTCTTTTATTTGCCATTTTGTTTAGCTTTTATTTTGAGATGCGTCGTCGAATGTCCACCATGGGTATGCTGCAAATTTCCACCATGAATTATGCATGGCTTAGATTGGCGGCCCAGGCGTTTCCCTAACACATATACAAACTCCATGATCCCCACAAGATTCCCAATTCATTTCACATCGCGGGCATCCATAAACAAAAGATCACGATATCAACTCAAATAAGAAGTGCAATGTTGAAAGCTTGCCCCATGACAGCATGGTTGGGCTAGTCTCCAACTTACAACTTGCAAGCATAACAACTCAACATAAGAGACCACAATGTCAAATTTTTAAGAACAGGAAAAAGTAAAGTGTGCCTTCCGGTTCATGAGAGCTTTACTGACCAATTTTCGCATAACACTGGTAAGAGTTTAATTTGAAGAGTAGATAAAAGCAAGTCAAATTTACTTGGAATAGCAAATTGCTAGTAGGTATGTATGGTGGACACTTTGGAAAACTTTGGTTTTTAGGAGTTGGATGCACGAGTAGAGCTCATACTCAGTACAAGGCGAGGGCTAGCAAAAGACTGGGAGCGACCAACTAAGAGAGCAATAATGGCCATAATCATGCAAAGCGACAAAGCAACATTAAAAGAAGCATAAGATGGCATCAAAAGTCAAAAACTAAATGATCATGAAGGCTATTGGCGACTTTGTAAGAGTCTAACATGTGTGAGCATGCGCCAAGTCAACCCAAATAAAGCATCAAGGAGAAAACCAAAATAATGCTTCCATACAATAAAAACAATGCATGATTTTTTTCAAAGGCTCATTAAGCAATCTCAGTTATTTGAGACAAGTCATGCTACAGCAAAACCACTAAGCATACTATCAAAAAGACATCAATCCCGACATGAAAAAGCCTAAGCCGCAGTTTACACAAGCTCCTTCTTGTACCACTATTTTGCACAAAGCTTTTTCTCTTTTCCAACACCATTTGAATTTTTTTTAAGACACCTCTTTTGATGAAAACCAATAAAGATCAGAGGCAAAAAATACACCTTGATGAAAATATATAGCAAGATCTGAACACAAATCAAGGCGAAAATGAAAACCAAAAGCAGTAGCGGAAAAAGAAGAACACTCGGTGAACGATAAGAGTGAAAAACTGAGTGTTCTTGGCAAATGAAAACGAGTACATCTCCTCCAAAAGAAATTTTTTGGGGTCCAACCATTTATTGCAGCAAACAAAAATAAAATAATAAAGAAAACTAAAACAACTGACGCTCCAAGAAAAGCACATAGTGCATGAAGCAATAAAAATATAGTGTTTTGAAAGGTGACCTGATTTTTGCCGATGAAGAAGGGGTGCCTCAGGGGCATCCCCAAGCTTTGACGCTTGTACTTCTTGGATATTTCTTGGGGTGATGCATGGGCATCCCCAAGCTTGAGCTTTTGTCCATTCTTCAACTCATCTCATCATTCTCCAATCCCTACACTTGAAAACTTCCTTCATACAAAACTAAACACAATTCTATTAGCAACATTAGTGCAGGCATAACATATAATCAACCTATTTTTGCTTCAGGTTTCAACCCAAAACCACCACATATATAGCATATACTACTGTAGCAATTTCCCCAAAAGTTCCGTGATCAAAAGAAAGCGATAAAGCGGCAAACACAAATATTGGCAGAAATCTGTTAAAACAGAACAGCTGACAAAGGTCGAATTTTTTAGGGATTTTCTGTTGATCAAATCAAAAAGTGTTCAACTAATGAAAGTTTTGATATAACCTGGGTCATATGCACAAGAAATCGGAGGTCCAAAAGATATACAGAGAATTTATACGAATTTTTACGGTGCAGCACCGAAAACAGTTTCAGGACAACAACATCCCCAAATCTTTACCTCACTCGAATTAGAGGCTTCTCTTGGCACCAAAATAAAATAAAAAGGATAAGAAGAGGTCATTACAGTAGTAATAACTTACAAGACTCAAATAAAAGAAAAAGTACTGAAAATAAAAACATTGGGTTATCTCCCAAGAGTGCTTTTCTTTAACGCCTTTGAGCTAGGCGCAGAAAATTGTGAATCAAGTAATATCAAGTGATGAAGCATCAAGCTCATAATTTGCTCTAAGAATAGAGTCAAAAAGTAATTTCTTTGTTTTCCTAGGGAAGTGTTCCATACCTTTCTTGAGTGGGAATTGATATTTGATGGTGCCTTCCCTCATATCAATGATTGCACCTACAGTTCAAAGAAAAGGTCTTCCCAAAATAATAGGACATGAAGCATGGCATTCAACGTCCATAACGAGAAAATCAACGGGAACAAGGTTATTGTTAACCACAATAAGAACATCATTAATCCTTCCCAAAGGTTTCTTCTTAGCAACATCAGCAATAGGAACATCATAATAACACTTTTCAAGTGGTGGTAAATCAAGCATGTCATAAATTTTTCTAGGCATAATAGAAATACTAGCACCTAGATCACATAAAGCATGGCAATCAAAACCATTAACATGCATATCAATGATGGGTTCCCAACCATCTTCTAACTTCTTGGGAACAGAAGCTTTTTGCTGCAACTTTTCATCCCTAATTTTCATGAGAGCATTGGTAATATGCTTAGTAAAAGCAATATTTAAAGAACTAGCATTGGGAGTCAAAGCAAGATTTTGCAAGAACAAAATAACTTCAGATATGTTGCAGCCATCAACATCAAAATCATTAAAAGAAGTAGAGCTATCATCTCCTACACTCCAAAAAAATTCAGCACTCTTTTGAGAAAAAGTTTTGGCAGTTTTAGGCTTTTTAACACAAGGAGTGGGAGTTTTCTCTACACCAATCAAAGTAAGAGGATTGCTAGCATTAGGAACAACATAATTAGAGGTAGTAATAGTACAAACTTTCATATTCCTAGCAATATCATCCTCTCTTTCCCATCTAGCATGCAATTCTGTTAACAATCTAATATTTTCATCAATTCCAACTTGAATAGCATTAGCAGTAGCAAAAACATTGTTCTCTTTCACATCATTAGGAAACACTTTTAATTTCAGAAGTTCAACATCATGAGCAAGGCTATCAACTTTAGAAGCAAGAATATCAATTTTGCCTAACTTTTCCTCAACAGACTTGTTAAAAGCAGATTGCTTACCGATGAAGTCCTTGAGCATTACCTCAAGTTCAGCGGGCGCGGCCCTAGTGTTGTTGTAGGAATTAACATAAGAATTACCATAACCATTACCATTGGTAGAAGGATACGGCCTATAATTGTTACTAGCAAAATTGTTCCTATAAGCATTGTTGTTAAAATTATTATTTCTAATGAAGTTCACATCAACATGCTCTTCTTGGGCAACCAAAGAGGCTAAAGGAACATTATTAGGATCAACATGAGTCCTATCATTAGCAAGCATAGCCATAATGGTATCAATCTTATCACTCAAGGAAGAGGTTTCCTCAACAGAATTTACCTTCTTACCTTGTGGAGCTCTCTCGGTGTGCCATTCGGAATAATTCACCATCATGTTGTCAAGTAGCTTTGTTGCGGCGCCCAAGGTAAGGGACATAAAAGTGCCTCCAGTAGCTGAATCAAGTAGGTTCCTCGAAGAAAAATTCAGTCCTGCATAAAAAGTTTGGCCAATCATCCAAGTAGTCAGTCCATGAGTGGGGCAATTCTTTATCATAGATTTCATTCTTTCCCAAGCTTGAGCAACATGTTCATTATCAAACTGAGTAAACTTCATAATATTGCTACGCAGAGATATAATCTTGGCAGGAGGATAATATCTACCAATGAAAGCATCCTTACACTTAGCCCATGAATCAATACTATTCTTAGTCAAAGACAGCAACCAATCTTTAGCTTTTCCTCTGAAAGAAAAAGGAAACAACTTGAGCTTAATAATATCACTTTCTACATCCTTATATTTCTGCATCTCACATAGCTCAACAAAATTGTTGAGATGAGCTGTAGCATCTTTAGTACTAGCACCAGAAAATTGCTCTTTCATAACAAGGTTCAATAAAGCAGGCTTAATCTCATAAAAGTTTGCAGCAGGAGCAGGTGGTGCAATAGGAGTGCAGATAAAATCACTATTGTTCGTGCTAGTAAAGTCACACAACTTGGTGTTTTCAGGAGTAGCCATTTCAGCAAAACTAAAGTAAACAAGTAAAAACAACTACCAAGGATTCTATTTTTTTGTGTTTTTGATATAAAATGATGCAAGTAAAAATAAAGTAAAGCAAAACTTAAAACAAAGTAAAGGATGTGTGTGTGAAAAACTCCCCTTGCTGAGGTCTTCCACTTCTTCCCCGGCAACGGCGCCAGAAAAGAGCTTGCTGGCGCGTAGTTGACATAGTAAATAACCAGCCCGTTAGGAACCCCAAGAGGAAGGTGTGATGAGTATAGTAGCAAGATTTTCCCTCAGTTAAGAAACCAAGGTTTATCATTCAGGAGAAGAGCGGACAATACAACTGAAGGTGATGCTTGCTAGTTTGCGACAGCTTTGGACAATTTATATATGGTGCCTCGTCCAAGCTTTGCTTGCTAGCTACAACGCGGAACCTGCACACAACACAACCAAATACTTTGTTCCCAACTTGCGATGAGGTTGTCAATCTCACCGGTTTGCTTGAAACAATGGGTATGAGCGTATCAAGTGGAAAACAGTAGAAGTATGCGAGTAAAGTAAACAGTGCGAGTAAAGTAAACAGGTGATAGCAATATGATGGAAATAGGACCGGGGTCCACAGTTCACTAGTGGTGTCTCTCCATAAGATAAATGACACATGCTGGGTAAACAAATTACAGTTGTGCAATTGATAGAATAAAGATAAACGTGATATGTCAAGAAGATCACTATGCGATGCACTCCGGGCATTACAACAAAATACATAGACCACCATCCAACTGCATCTATGACTAATAATCCACTTGTGGTGAATCAATCCGAGAACTCCACAAGTATTAAGTTGCGAACAACAGATAATTGCATTAAGCAAAGTGTGTAATGTAAACAAAGCATATGCCCTCGAGCATATGAATGTTATTTTCTCCCTAGTAGCAATAGGACATCTACAACCTTAGAGGTTTTTGTCACTCCCCCGGATTAAAGAGAGGCATGAACCCACTATCGCGCATAAATACCCCCTCTTGGAGTCACTAGCAACTATTCGGCCAAGATAGCTACTAACAACGGAGAGCATGCAAGATCATAAACAACATAGAGATAACATAAGATATATTTTAGTATAGCAACTCAATCATAACACCAATATTCATCGGATCCCAACAAACCAAACATGTAGAATTACATAACGGTGATCTCAATCATGTAGGGCAGCTCATGAGATCTAAACATGAAGCACATAGTGGAGAAGATAACCATCTAGCTACTGCTATGGACTCATAGTCCAAGGTAGACTACTCACTCATCGCTCCGGAGGCAAGCATGGCGATGAAGAAGACCTTCGGTGGCGATTCTCCTCTCCGGCAGGGTGCCGGGAAGAGCTTCTGGACCCTCCCGATCTTCGGGTCGACAGCGGCGGCGGATCGCGATGTGTTCTAGAAAATTGATCGGGTACTTAGGTTTTTTCCATCGGGGGGTCTTTATAGGCGAAGGGGCATCGTCAGAGGTGGCCCGAGGGGCTCTCACACATAGGGGCGCGGCCAGGCCCCTGGCCGCGCCGCCCTGGTGTGTGGGGCCCTCGTGGCCCCCCTTCAACTCCTCTTCGGATCTCTGGAAGCTTCCGGGAAAAATAAGATTTCAGGAACTTGTTTCGTCCAATTCCGAAAATATTTCCCGTGTATCACTTCTGAAACACAAAAACAGCAGAAAATAGGAAACTGGCACTGTGGCGACTTGTTAATAGGTTAATTCCGGAAAATGCACAAAAGTGCCACGAAGTGAAATGAAATAGTAGGAAAATGGTGTAAAAACAAGCATGGAGCATCAAAAATTATAGATACGTTGGAGACGTATCAATGCCTCTATTTAATCTGGGGGAGTGACAAAAACCTCTAAGGTTGTAGATGTGTTGTTGCCACTAGGGAGAAAACAACAATCTTGTGTCCAAGGACATTCGTGCTGTTTACATTACACACTTTGCTTAATGCAATTATCTGTTGTTCGCAACTTAATACTCAAGGGGTCCTCGGATGATTCCCCGCGAGTGGATTATTAGTCATAGATGCAGTTGGATGGCGGTCTATGTATTTTCTTGTAATGCCCAGAGTAAATCTCATAGTGATCCTCGTAACATATGCACGTTATCTTTATTCTATCGATTGTCCAACTGTAATTTGTTTACCCAGCATGTCGTTATTTATCTTATGGAGAGACAACACTAGGGAATTGTGGACCCCAGTCTAATTTCCTTTATATTGCTATTACTGTTTACTTTTACTCGCACTATTTACTTTCTCGCATATTACTATTGCTTTCCACTCGATATGCTCAATCCTTTGTTTACAGCAAACCTGTGAGATTGACAACCTCATCGTAAGTTGGGAGCAAAGTTCTTGGTTGTGTTGTGTGCAGGTTCCACGTTGCTGCTGGTGCAAAGCAAAGCCCTGGACAAGGCGCCTTATAAATTGTCCGGAGCTATTGCGAAGCTAGCAGGCATCACCTTCTGAAGTTTGGCTTTTTCCTACTGGTTCGATAAACCTCGGTTTCTTACTGAGGGAAAACTTGCTACTGTGCTCATCACACCTTCCTCTTGGGGTTACCAACTGGGTGGTTATCTGCCCACATCAAGCATTTTTCTGGCGCCGTTGCCAGGGAAAAAAATATTTCTGCAAGGGGAGTCTCGCACGCACATCCTTTACTTTGTTTATTGTTTTGCTTTATTTTATTTTTGCTTGCATCTTTTTATCAAAAACACAAAAAAATTAGTTTCCTTATAGTTGTTATTTTTACTTGTCTGCTTTTAGCTTTGCTAGAATGGGTACTCATGAGAACACCAAGTTGTGTGATTTTACTAGCACTAATAATAGTGATTTTATCTACACTCCTATTGTGCCACCAGCTCCTGCTACAATTTTTTATGAGATTTAACCTGCTTTATTGAACCTTGTTATGAAAGAGCAATTTTATGGTGCTAGTACTGATGATGCTGCAGCTCATCTCAACAATTTTGTTGAGCTATGTGAGATGCAAAAATATAAGGATGTAGAAGGTGATATTATTAAGCTTAAGTTGTTTCCTTTCTCTTTAAAAGGAAAAGCTAAGGATTGGTTGCTATCTTTGCCTAAAAATAGTATTGATTCATGGGCTAAGTGTAAGGATACTTTTATTGGAAAATACTATCCTCCTGCTAAGATTATAGCTTTGCGTAGTGATATTATGAAGTTTAGACAGTTTGATAATGAACATGTTGCTCAGTCTTGGGAAAGAATCAAATCTATGATAAAGAATTGTCCCACTCATGGACTGACTACTTGGATGATTGTCCAAACTTTTTATGCAGGACTGAATTTTTCTTCAAGGAACCTATTGGATTCAGCTGCTAGAGGCACTTTTATGTCCCTTACCTTGGGCGCCGCAACAAAGCTTCTCGACAACATGATGGTAAATTATTCTGAATGGCACACTGAGAGAGCTCCACAAGGTAAGAAGGTAAATTCTATTGAGGAAACCTCCTCCTTGAGTGATAAGATTGATGCTATTATGCTTATGCTTTCTAATGATAGAACTCATGTTGATCCTAATAATGTTCCTTTGGCCTCTTTGGTTGCTCAAGAAGAGCATGTTGATGTAAACTTCATTAGAAATAATAATTTTAACAACAATGCTTATAGGAACAATTTTGCTAGTAACAATTATAGGCCGTATCCTTCTACCAATGGTAATGGTTATGGTAACTCTTATGGTAATTCCTCCAACAACACTAGGGGCGCGCCCTCCGATCTTGAGGTAATGCTCAAGGACTTCATCGGTAAGCAAACTGCTTTTAACAAGTCTGTTGAGGAAAAGTTAGGCAAAATTGATATTCTTGCTTCTAAAGTTGATAGCCTTGCTCTTGATGTTGAACTTCTGAAACTAAAAGTGTTGCCTAATGAGGTGAAAGAAATCAATACTTTTGCCACTACTAATGCTATCCAAGTTAAAATTGATGAAAATGTTAGGATGTTAGCAGAATTGCATGCCAGGTGGGAAAGAGAAGATGAGATGGCTAGAAAGATGAAGGTATGTACTATTACTACCTCTAATGATGTTGTTCCAAATGCTAGAAATCCTCTTTGATTGGTGTAGAGAAAACTCCCACTCCTTGTACTAAAAAGCCTAAAACTGCTAAAACTTTTTCTCAAAAGAGTGCTGAAATTTTTTGGAGTGTAGGAGATGATAGCTCTATTTCTTTTAATGATTGTGATGTTGATGGCTGCAATATATCTGAAGTTATTTTGTTCTTACAAAAGCTTTCTTTGAGTCCTAATGCTAGTTCTTTGAATATTGCTTTTACAAATCATATTACCAATGCTCTCATGAAAATTAGGTATGAAAAGTTGAAGCAAAAAAGCTTCTATTCCGAAGAAGTTAGAAGATGGTTGGGAACCCATGATTGATATGCACGTTGATGGTTTCGATTGCCGTGCTTTAGGTGATCTAGGTGCTAGTATTTCTATTATGCATAGAAAAATTTATGATATGCTTGATTTACCACCGCTTGAAAAGTGTTATTTTGATGTTTCTATTGCTGATGTTGCTAAGAAGAAACCTTTGGGAAGAATTAATGATGTTCTTATTATGGCTAACAAGAACCTTGTTCCCGTTAATTTTATTGTCATGGATGTTGAATGCAATGCTTCATGTCCTATTATTTTGGGAAGACCTTATCTTCGAACTGTAGGTGCCATCATTGATATGAAGGAAGGCACCATCAACTATCATTTTCCACTCAATAAAGGTATGGAACACTTCCCTAGAAAGAGGAAGAAATTAATTTTTGACTCTATTCTTAGAGCAAATTATGAGCTTGATGCTTCATCGCTTGATATTACTTGATTTTCACCTTTCTGCGCCTAGCTCAAAGGCGTTAAAGAAAAGCACTCTTGGGAGATAACCCATTGTTTTACTTTCAGTTCTTTTTCTTTTATTTGAGTCTTGGAAGTTATTACTACTGTAATAACCGCTCCTTATCCTTTTTATTTCGTTGTTGTGCCAAGAGAAACCTCTAATTTGAGTGAGGTGAGATTTGGGGAAGTTGTTGTCCTGAAACAGATTTCGGTGCTGCACCGTAAGAATTCGTGAAAACCCTCAGAATAAATTTTTGACCTGCGATTTCTTGTGCATATGCCCCTGGTTATATCCAAACTTTCATTAGTTTTGCACTTTTTGATTTGTGCAACAGAAAACCCTCGAAAAAATCGATCTTTGTCAGCTGTTCTGTTTTGACAGATTTCTGCCACTATTTGTGTTTGCCTCTCGATCGCTTTCTTTTTTAGTTCTTTTGATCACGGAACTTTTGGGGAAGTTGCTACAGTAGTGTATGCTTTATATGTGGTGTTTTTGAGTTGAAACCCGAACCAAAAAAGGTTGATTCATTATTATGCTTACACTAATGTTGCTAATAGAATTGTATTGAGTTTTGTATGAAGGAAGTTTTCAAGTGTAGGGATTGGAGAATGATGAGATGAGGTGAAGAATGGACAAAAGCTCAAGCTTGGGGATGCCCACGCACCCCAAGAAATATCCAAGAGATACAAGCGTCAAAGCTTGGGGATACCCCCGAGGCACCCCTTCTTCATCAGGAAAAATCAGGTCACCTTTCAAAACACTATATTTTTATTGCTTCATGCACTATGCGTTTTTCTTGGAGCGTCTTTACTTTAGTTTTCAGTTTTTTTTTGTTTGCTGCAATAAATGGTTGGACCCCAAAAAATTTCTTTTGGAGGAGATTTACTTTGTTTGCCAAGAACACTCCATTTTTCACTCTTATCGTTCAAGGAGTGTTCTCTTTTTCTACTACTGTATTTAGCTTTCGTTTTTTGCCTTGATTTTTGTTCAGATCTTGTTATATCTTTGCATCAAGGTGTATTTTGACCTCTGGTCCATGTTGGTTTTCATCAAAAGAGCTGTTTTAAAAAGGTTTGAATGGTGTTGGAAAAGAGAAAAAGTTTCATGCAAAAAAAGTGGTACAAAAAGGAGCTTGTTTAGATTGCGGCTTAGGCTTTTGCATGTCGTGCTTGATGTCTTTTTGATAGTATGCTTAGTGATTTTTGCTGTAGCATGACTTGTCTCAAATGACTGAGATTGCTTAATGAGCCTTTGAAAAAATTATGCGTTATTTTTTTTATATGGGAGCATTATTTTGGTTTTATCCTTTGATGCTTTAATTGGGTTGACTTGGCGCATGCTTACACATGTTGACTACAAAATAAGTCACCTATAGCCTCTATTATCACATGTTTTTTACTTGTGATACCACTTTATGCTTCTCTTAATGATGTTTTGTCACTTTGCATGATTATGGCCGTTATTGCTCTCTTAGTTGGTCGCTCTCTGTCTTTTGCTAGCCCTCATTTTGTACTGAGTATGAGCTCTACTCGTGCATCCAACTCCTAAAAACCAAGTTATGCCATTGTGTCCACCATACATACCTATTAGCAATTTGCTATTCCAAAGTACATTTGACTTGCTTTTATCTATCCTTCAAATTAAACTCTTTTTGGTGTTATGTGAAAATTAGTCAGTAAAGCTCTCATGAACCTGATGGCACACTTTACTTTTCTCGCTTTTAAAAATTTGACATTGTGGCTCTCTTATGTTGAGTTGTTATGCTTGCAAGTTGTAAGTTGGAAATTAGCCAAACCATGCCGCCATGGGGTAAGCTTTCAACATTGCACTTCTTATTTGAGTTGATATCGTGATCTTTTGTTTATGGATACTCGCGATGTGAAATAAGTTGGGAATCTTGCGGGATCATGGAGTTTGTATATGTGTTAGAGAAACGCCTGGGCCGCTAATCTAAGCCATGCATAATTCATGGTGGAAATTTACAGCATGCCCATAGTGGACATTCGACGATGCATCTCAAAATAAAAAGCTATACTAATGGTAAATAAAAGAGATGCTGAGGTGTTCATTGTATGTTTGTCTTGTCATTTTGATGTGGGCTTGTTCCATGTCATTGGGCAGGAGGTACCCCATTGGCGGTTCTTGATGATACGCATATACTTACAATAACAAGAGCTTGCTTAGGACCCTAAGTCGAGTAGCATGAGGTTTGGGTATTCGTACTTCACGAGACACGAGGTTTTCAACTTTTGATTTGTCAAGCATATGCTTCATAATTGTACTCGCATTAACTTTAACCATTCAAGATTCCTATGATGGGGGCAATGAGAGCTCAAAGCTAGTAAGTACCATAATTTTTGAAGGTTTATAAAACTTGCAGTCACTGCTTCCCTCTGCGAAGGGCCTTTATTTTACTTTTATGTTGAGTCTCCACCTTCTACCTTTATGCACTGTCTAAGAGAGCATAGTTGTCATTCTGAGTATAATGTGCATAGTCCCAAAATTTATTATTGATTGATTCATGATTATGGTTTTGCTTGTTCTTAAATTATTTGTATCTAGTCGCCCTCTTAAACTTGAAGGTGTCCTATGCATTTATGTTTTGCTATTCCATGAAGGACAAGCTGAAAACCATTTGCTATGTTTTTCCATATGATTTGAACACACGTTTGACTTTCATTGTTTCATTTTTCATGATCTTTCGTTTGTGTTCTTTTTCATGTTATAACATGGTTGCTACGTTTCTTCTATCAAGATTATGTCTTTCATGCCCATGTTTTAAGTTCTTTGATCCCAGCACTCAATGCTTATTTAGATGATCAAGATTGTGATGGTGCATGTCACCTCAAAAATTATTCTTTTGTTATCACTTACCTACTAGAGGACGAGCAGGAGTTAAGCTTGGGGATGCTTGATACGTATCAAACGTATCTATAATTTTTGATGCTCCATGCTTGTTCTTACACCATTTGCTTAGTGTTTTGTTACACTTCATGGCGTTTTTATGCATTTTCCGGAACTAACCTATTAACAAGATGCCACAGTGTCAGTTCCCTATTTTCTGCTGTTTTTGTGTTTCACAAAAGTTACACAGGAAATATTCTCAGAATTGGATGAAACAAAAGCCGAACCTCCTAATATTTACCGAAGCTTCCAGAAGACCGAAGAGGAGACGGAGGGGGGCCACGGGCCAGCCACACCATAGGGCGGCGCGGCCAGCCCCTGGGCTGCGCCCCCTGGTGGTGAGGCCGCCTGGCCCACCTCCTAACGCCGCCCCTTCGCCTATAAAGTCCCCTCGACGGGAAAAACCTAAGCCCCGATCAATTTTCCAGAAACACATCGCGATCCGCCGCCGTCGTCGACCCGAGATCGGGAGGGTCCAGAAGCTCTTCCCGGCACCCTGCCGGAGAGGGGAATCGCCACCGGAGGTCTTCTTCATCGCCATGCTTGCCTCCAGTGTGATTAGTGAGTAGTCTACCTTGGACTATGGGTCCATAGCAGTAGCTAGATGGTTGTCTTCTCCACCATGTGCTTCATGTTGGGATCCGATGAATATTGGTGTTATGTTAAGTTGATGTTCTGAATTTTATCTTATGTTATCTCTATGTTGTTTATGATCTTGCATGCTCTCCATTGTTAGTAGCTATCTTGGCCAAGTAGATACTAGTGATTCCAAGATGGGGTATTTATGCTCGATAGTTGGGTTCATGCCTCTATTTAATCTGGGGGAGTGACAGAAACCTCTAAGGTTGTAGATGTGTTGTTGCCACTAAGGAGAAAATAACAATCTTGTGTCCAAGGACATTCGTTTTGTTTACATTACACACTTTGCTTAATGCAATTATCTGTTGTTCGCAACTTAATACTCAAGGGGTCCTCGGATGATTCCCTGCGGGTGGATTATTAGTCATAGATGCAGTTGGATGGCGGTCTATGTATTTTGTTGTAATGCCCAGAGTAAATCTCATAGTGATCCTCGTAACATATGCACATTATCTTTATTCTATCAATTGCCCAACTATAATTTGTTTACCCGGCATGTCGTTATTTATCTTATGGAGAGACACCACTAGTGAACTATGGACCTCGGTCCAATTTCCTTTATATTGCTATTACTGTTTACTTTTACTCGCACTATTTACTTTCTCGCATATTACTATTGCTTTCCACTCGATACGCTCAATCCTTTGTTTACAGGAAACCGGTGAGATTGACAACCTCATCGTAAGTTGGGAGCAAAATTCTTGTTTGTGTTGTGTGCAGGTTCCGCGTTGCTGCTGGTGCAAAGCAAAGCCCTGGATGAGGCGCCTTATAAATTGTCCGGAGCTATCGCGAAACTAGCAGGCATCACCTTCTAAAGTTTGGCTTTTTCCTACTGCTTCGATAAACCTCGGTTTCTTACTGAGGGAAGACTTGCTACTGTGCTCATCATACCTTCCTCTTGGGGTTCCCAACTGGGTGGTTATCTGCCCGCATCAGACGCCATATCCACTATAGTTGGAGAAACAGGCACCTGATAAGCAGCTTTTATACGGTGCAAGCCGTATGTCAGTCGTGGAACCATTCCCGCGTGAAACGCGTAAAATCGATATTCGGGCCACTTCAATCCAACTATGTCATAGATATAAATGAATTCACATGAGAGGGTAACAATGAGAGGATCAACGCCCACATATTGCTATGTGTTCTAATCGTACAAGCATACTACACATACATTGGCTTTGATACCACCGTTGGGGTTCAATGCAAATAACAAAAAAAATATTGCCTACACAAACCCCGAATTGCCCAAGATCTATCTATGTAGTAATGCTATAATGATTAACGGAGATGCGGAGACGTACCCTCGTAGACCGAACGCGAGGATTATGCTCCCGCACAAGTGTTGATGATGTAGCCAACCTCAAGGTCGTGAAGATCTCAACGCCATGATGCCAGTGTGATGGCACCGGCACAACAACATAGTGCCGCACGTGCAGCACCTCGTAGTACTCGCACACGTATGACGCATGATGACTCCTTCCGGATCTCAGATCCCTGAGATTGCGGATGTAGATCGGTTTGGATCCGATCTGGAATTTCCGCAGCACTTCGTCGTGCAGCGGTGGAGTCACCCTCCGACGCAGCCATTCTGGGAGCCACACGAGAGAGAGAGGAGAGAGGGGAGGTTCATGGTGGGGAGAGAAGATGAGAGTTCTTCTAAGAAACACCCTCAATCCACTTGTGTCCAACTCTCCTCCTGGGGGGCCTTTATATAGGCGGATGGGGGGAGACTTTACCCTCACCAAGGCATCTAGGGCCGGCGGCTAGGGCAGGAAGGGAGTAGTCCTAGGAGCCCCAAACCCTAGCCCCCTTGGCCGGCTAGGCCTATGGGCCAAGCCCTAGGTGGCCCATGCCCTGGTCGACCTCCTAATGTGCTCTCCTTCCGGGGAGGGCCCAAATAGGTGGTCTACCTTTATTAATTAAATAAATAAACCTTTTTAAAATTAATTCAATCAATTAACATTAATTACTTATTATTTAATTCCTGCTGCTCTAAAACTCCTTCCAGAATACTCCGAACAATTTTTAGATCTCCGTAGAACTTTTCTGTCTTCCTCCTGTCAACACTTTGACAATTCCAGATATATCTTAATGGCATCGCACCCTTAAGTGTATTACCCTACGGTTTGGGAATAATCCAGACATTACCGAGACTTCTCTCTAATAAATGATCATCAATCGAATCTGGATATCCATGATGATCCCTGTGTATTCACACGGGAAATTTTGTCATTGAACCATAAATGTCGATGCCCTATTCCTTTTGTGCGATACTTGCAATACCTGAGACTTGATCGTTGGTATCTTCATACCTAGTTCAATCACATTACCGACATTGCCATTTACTCGTTTTGTGATATTCCATCCCCATGACCTAGTCACATGTTGCAACATTGCATGAAATCTCACTGAGTGGGCCCAGAGTATCTTTCTGTCACATGGATGAACAAATCCCGCTCTTGATGCATATGCCTCAACCTACTCCATTGGAAACCCAAGAGACAACTTTTCAGTCACCATGCTATGGTATGACGGTTGATGCAATCAAAGCTTCCTCCGGAAGTAGTGATTAAATATGATCTCACGGTCTAAGGATTAGGTTACAACGTTTCTTATTATTGCAACATGAACATCGTGACACAATCGTGTTGCATAATAATATTGGGTATGTTCATCATGACATTTACACAATGACATGAACCTCATTGTCACTTGATATATTTGTCACATGATCCGAAACTGATCATCAGTTGACCAATTAGCTAGTATAGAGGTTTACTAGGGACTTTGGTTTATTTAATACCACACATGTATTGGTGTTTTCCGACTGACACAGTTATAGCACAGTATTAAACTTATCATGAACTAAATGAAATATGCAAATAAACCATTTATTATTTTCCTCTAGGGCATATTTCCTTCAGTGTGGATACCGACGGAGGTGTTGCCGTGCAACACACGTATCTAGGAGCTGGAGAACAAGAACACATTTTTCATGACTAACCAAGGTTAGTTGCGGGAATCGACTCACAACTACCTCAACCTCAAAACTGACAAAATTTCTTCTAGGTCGGTTGACGAGGGTATGTGATTTGTTTCCTCCTCCTTGCAAGCTAGATCTTGGATTATGCGCTAGAATTTTTTTATTTTGTGTACCGGGATCCCTAACACTTGTAGTATATATGTATGTGTGGAGTCATATAAAGGTGCACACAAGTTGTGCTATTATGCACCCCACATAACCACCACTAGTCCCTCCAATAGCATACCGCCAGAGTTCACTAGTAATTAAGGGTCTCCCCATGGATATATATGGATATCCACTCTAGGATCTCCGTTATTCGCTCATTGATACATAGTCAGCGGAGGCGATGGATTCTGTCACTTTACGCCCCGTACCACCAGCTACATACACCGATGATTCCCTCTGTGTCCCTAAGGGGAAAACAATTGTGTGGTCGATGTTCACATGACATCATGGAGAGAACCAATATATACATCATACAATTGAAAATAATATAATATTTATTTCAGTTCATGATATTGTTAGGGTTTCTCCAGCTCCCCAAAAACAAATGAAACTTATCACACATGGAGGCACACAACATTATCATAATATTATGGATGGAGTATGAGGATCAAACAATTACACATGCAAAATCCACTATAGGGTTTGGAATTACAAAAACATGGATGAAAGTGATGATGGTGATGATGAAGATCGATGTGAGGCCTCCGGGGTCCAAGTAGCGGTGATGAATATTCTCTCTATGAGTTCCTCTCGAGATCCTTTCAAGAGGTGGGGTTTTGTGATATTATGGTGGCTATGTATCTCTGAACTCTGATCCATCTACACGGGATGGGAGGGTTTGACGAAGCGAAGACACTGAGACCTGGTATGGTCATCCGGTTTCACACCCACGTGCGTGGTTAAATATATGGAAGGCATATATTGCTTCCAATAATCATATTTTTTCCCAAAATGGTCTATTTCATTGATTAGTCTATTAAGCTCTTTGTTTTCTAAGATACTTGTGAAACAAGTAGAATATGTGCACGCGAGCATAATAAAATACCAAAATCCAAACTCAACTCATGCAAAAATATGTAAAAATACTATATAAAATGCACTTATCAATAGGATACTTCCCCGTCTAGGAATGGGATCATGTGCGCTGTGTCGCCTTCCTCGGCGAGGTCTTTGGACCTCTATGTCATTATCAAGCCGGAGCCGAAGGAGGAAGGCGAGTATGAGGACATCTACAAGCCAGAGGAACCCCCTCCCCCCACCACTAATACATGCCTATGGAGAACGGCGACGAAATCCCCCATGAGGAGAACTCTCATGACACCGCGGACTACCTTGCCCTCCTGGCCTACGAGTGGGAGCAGGTCAAGGCGACAGCACAAGAGGTCATTGATACGTCCATTTTGCATCACTATTTTGTATCATAATTTACTGTTATTCATTGATATATTTCATATTTAGAGATGATATTTATGTTGTTTCCTCTGTTTTTACATGTTTGATGATCGTTGGAGGATTTGCTGCCAGAGTCAGGATTCTGCTGGAAAAGGACCGTCAAGACACCATATTTCAGAAGATCAGGAAAATTCCAGAAAAAATACCAGAAAATTATATTTTGCTGAAAGACTCAGGAAGCCAGAAGGAGGAGGCGAGAGGAGCCAGGGGTAGGCTCACACATAGGGGGCGCGGCCTGGCCCCTGGCCGTGGCGGCCTATTGTGTGGCCACCCTGGCCCACTTCAGGTCTCGCCCCTGCGCGTACTTCATCGTCCCCAAAAACCTAAGTCAGGGGGGCTGAGAGATAGACACCGCCGCCTCTACGGGGCGGAAAACACCAGAGAGAGAAAAGCTCTCCAGCAGGCAGAAATCTGTCGGGGAAATTCCTTCCCGGAGAGGGGAGATCATCGGCATCATCATCACCATCGCACCGAACTTCATCGGGATCATCATCATCTCCATCACCAGCACCTTCATCTCCACCATCACCACGCCATCCCGCTATAACATCTTGAGTTGAATCTTGTCAAATTCTTAGGGGAAACTTTCCCGGTGTTGATTACTCTTCTGGTTGATGCTATTGAGTGGAACCGTTGAATTAAGGTTTATGTTCAGATTGTTATTTACCATTATTTCACCTCTGATCATGATCCATATGATGTCTTGTGAGTAGTTCGTTTAGTTCTTGAGGACATGGGAGAAGTAAAGTCGTTAGTAGTGGAATTATGTTGAGTAATATTTAATGGTTTGATATTTATTTGTTGTGGTGCTATTTCACTAGTGGTGTCATGTGAACGTCGATTACATGATACTTCACCATTTATGGGCCTAGTGAGATGCATTGTGTATTTGGCTACCAATTGTGGGGTTGCTGGAGTGACAGAAACCTAAACCTCCGTTGGGAAACCATTGCACCAGGGAGCGTAGGATCTTAGAGTTTAAGGCTGTGGTTAGATTTATCTTAATTACTTTCTTGTATTTGCGGATGCTTGCAAGGGGTATAATCACAAGTGTGTATTTATCCTAGTAAGGGTAGTGCGCTAGCACAGGTTCACCCCCATAACACTTATCAAACCAGTAAAGATTATTTAGCGGTATGAAGCGAAAGCACTTGACAGAAACTCCCGTGTGTCCTCGAGAACGTTTGGTCATCATAAGTTACACAACCAGCTTGTCCTTTGCTAAAGAAAGGATTGGGCCACTTGCTGCAATTATTACTACTGTCTTTTATTTACTCGTACTTTATTTACTTGCATTACTAAATACCCCTAAAAACCCTTTTGCTAGTATTTACAGTGAATCCTTGATCAAAACCACTTGTCAACACCTTCTGCTCCTCGTTGGGTTCGACACTCTTATTTATCGAAAGTACTACGATACACCCCCTATACTTGTGAGTGAAGCGCTATTGAAGAGTGGAATTGGTAAAGGTAACCGTCGCTGTGAGTATTGTTTTTACTTTTGTCTTTTACTTTTATTTTATTTTTCTATGGAGAATTCTCTATTTGGTTTCCTATTTGGGAACACTTCTACCACTGCTGAACATGTGGATGAACCACCACCACCACCACCTGCTCAATTAGATCCTTTTAAAATACCTTTGAAAATTATTGAGCGTGTTATGGATAACTGCTATTCAGGAGATGGAACTGTCCATCCGGGTGATCACTTACTTTTTACACATGAATTATGCGAGTTGTTCAAGTGTGCAGGTATTTCACCGAGCCAGGTCAAGAGGAAGCTATTCTCTTTATCATTGAAAGGCAGAGCTGAGGAGTGGTATCGGCTGCTTAAAGATGGTCCATCTATTGCATGGGAGGAAATTGTGCCTCTCTTTTATTCCAAGTTTTATCCTCCAAGTGAAATTCATAAAGATCGTAATCGGATATATAACTTTTGGCCTCATGATGGAGAGAGTATTGCCCAAGCGTGGGGGAGACTGAAGTTACTAATGCTCAAATGCCCCATTCATGAGGTCCCCAATAATATTGTTATTGATAATTTTTATGCGAGGATTACTCTTCATGATAAGGATTATTTGGATGCTTCTTGTTTTGGATCATTTACTCATATGAAGGAAGATGCTAAGTGGAATCTCCTTGACCGTATCCAAGAAAATGCTGAAGGATGGGAAAAGGACAAAGGTAGGAAGTCAGGTATAAATTATGATTATGAATGCATTAAAACTTTTATGGGAACCGATGACTTTCATAGTGTTAGCATTGCTTATGGTCTTGATTCTCAAATACTTGCTAATTGTCTTAAGGCTTTTGCCTCTTATCTTGATGTTCCGAAGAAAGATTGGAACAAATATCATGCGCCTTATAAAGATTCTATTAGTCATATTCTGCTGTAGCTACTAAAGTTTGTACTGTTGATAGCATTGTGCCTGAACCTTATTTTGAGAAGACACATTTCCCTGCTAAGGTAAAAAAGTATTCTACTTTGGTAAGTGTGTCTAATAAAAGCACTAAGAAAGCTGTAGAGCCTGATGAGCAAATTACTATTAAGTCTCCTGTAGCTATATTGAAGGACCTTGTTACTAAAGATGTAGGGGATGAATATATTCTCTTTTGTGAAGATGCTTCTAACATTCTCTCACATCCTAAAAGGCATAGGAAAACAAGTGTTCCTGTTATTTGTGTCAGGATTGGAGATCATTGCTATTATGGTTTATGCGACATTGGTGCTAGTGCAAGTGCCATTCCTTTAGAGCTTTACAAAGAAATTATGCATGAGATTGGCGCTTGTGAACTTGAAGATATTGATGTGGTTGTTCAGCTTGCTAACAGAGAGACTATTTGGCCTCTTGGTATTGTTTGAGATGTGGAAGTCCTATGCGGTAAGACTAAATACCCCACTGATTTTCTAGTACTTGGTAAGGAGGCTAGTAAAACTTGTCCTATTATTTTTGGTAGACCCTTTTTGAATACTTGTGGCGCCGTGATAGACTGTAAGAAGGAGAAAATTTTCACTAAGTTTAATGGAGAGTCTTATGAGTTTAATTTTTCCAAGTTTGATAAGACTTCTTATGAAAATAACATGCCTAATAAAAAAATTCGAGTTGAACAGCTTGCTTCTATTGCTCTTGCTCCTAATAATTCTTTGCAGCAATTCATGGAAGATCATGAGAGTGATGTTTTCAGTAAGGAAAGAGAAGAGATTGACGATATTTTCCTTCGTCAACAACCATTAATCAAGCACAATTTACCTGTGGAGGATCTTGGTACCACTTTGCCACCTAAGGAAGATCCTGTTTTTGAATTAAAACCTTTACCTAATGATCTTAAATATGCCTATATAGATGATAAGAAAATATATCCTGTTATTATTAGTTCTAAGCTTTCAGGAAAGGAAGAATAAAGGTTATTGGAGATATTGAGGAAACACCGAGGAGCTATGGGATATACTCTTGATGATTTAAAAGGGATTTGTCCCACTTTATGTCAGCATGCTATTAACATGGAGAAAGACGCGAAGCCGGTTGTGGAGCATCAATGCCGCTTAGTTCCCAAGATGAAGGATGTGGTAAGAAATAAGGTATTAAAGCTCCTTGATGCTGGTATTATTTATCCTATTGCTGATAGTAGATGGGTTAGTCCTGTTCATTATGTTCCTAAGAAAGGAGGTATGACTGTCGTACCTAATGAGAATAACGAGCTTATTCCTCAGAGGGTAGTAGTTGGTTATAGGATGTGCATTGATTATAGGAAGGTTAACAAGGTTACTAAGAAAGATCATTATCCTTTACCGTTATAGATCAGATGTTAGAAAGGTTGTCTAAGAAGTTGCACTTTTGTTTTCTTGATGGTTATTCCGGTTTCTCTCAGATTGCTGTTAGGAAGGAAGATCAAGAGAAAACCTCTTTTACTTGTCCTTATGGAACTTATGCTTATAGACGCATGCCTTTTGGTTTATACAATGCTCCTGCTACTTTTCAAAGATGCATGTCTGCTATTTTTCATGGCTTTTGTGAAGAAATTGTGGAGGTTTTCATGGACGACTTCTCCGTCTATGGAACTTCTTTTGATAATTGTTTGCACAATCTTGATAAAGTTTTGCAGAGGTGTGAAGAAACTAATCTTGTTCTTAATTGGGAGAAATGCCACTTTATGGTAAATGAAGGAATTGTCCTTGGACATAAAATTTCTGAAAGAGGTATTGAAGTTGATAGAGCAAAAGTTGAGGCAATTGAGAAAATGCCCTGTCCCAGAGATGTTAAAGGTATTCGTAGTATTCTTGGCCATGCTGGTTTCTATAGGAGGTTTATTAAAGATTTCTCTAAGATTTCAAAGCCTCTTACTAATCTTCTTCAAAAAGATGTGCCATTTGTCTTTGATGATGATTGTAAGGAAGCTTTTGAAACTCTTAAGAAGGCTTTAACTACTGCTCCTATTGTTCAACCACCTGATTGGAATTTACCCTTTGAAATTATGTGTGATGCTAGTGATTTTGCTGTTGGTGCTATTCTTGGACAGCGCGTAGACAATAAGTTGAATGTTATTCATTATGCTAGTAAGACTCTTGATGCTGCTCAGAAGAATTATGCTACCACTGAGAAAGAGTTTCTTGCTGTTGTTTTTGCATGTGATAAGTTTAGATCTTACATTGTTGATTCTAAAGTTACTATTCATACTGATCATGCTGCTATTAGATATCTTATGACTAAGAAGGATGCTAAGCCTAGGCTTATTAGATGGGTGTTGCTTTTACAAGAATTTGATTTGCATATCGTAGATAGGAAAGGTGCTAAAAATCCTATTGCTGACAACTTGTCTAGATTGGAAAACATTTCTTTTGATCCTATTCCTGTTAATGATAGTTTTCCAAACGAGCAGTTGGCTTCTATAAATGTAACTTCGCGAGACCTTCCTTGGTATGCTGATTATGCTAACTTTATTGTTTCCAAGTATTTGCCTCCAACCTTTACAGCTCAGCAGAGAAGGAAATTCTTTTATGATTTGAGGCATTATTTTTGGGATGACCCACACTTATATAAAGAAGGAGTTGATGGTATTATGCGAAGATGCGTACCAGAATATGAGCAACAAGAAATATTGAGGAAATGCCATGGAAGCGCTTATGGAGGACATCATGCTGGAGATAGAACCGCACAAAAGGTTCTACAATCAGGTTTTTATTGGCCAACCCTCTTTAAATATGCTAGAAGGTATGTTTTATCTTGCGATGAATGTCAAAGAGTTGGTAATATTTCTAGACGCAATGAAATGCCTATGAGCTACACTCTTGTTATTGAACCGTTTGATTGTTGGGGATTTGACTTTATGGGTCCTTTTCCTCCTTCAAAAGGCTATACCCACATACTTGTTGTTGTTGATTATGTTACTAAATGGGTAGAAGCCATACCTACAAAGAGTGCCGATGGTGAGACTTCGTTAAAAATGCTTAAGGATGTTATTTTTCCTAGGTTTGGTGTGCCTAGATATCTTATGACTGACGGAGGTTCTCATTTTATTCACGGTGGTTTTAGAAAAACTCTTGCTAGATATGACGTTAATCATAGAATTGCTTCTGCTTATCATCCCCAAACTAGTGGGCAGGTAGAGCTTTCAAACAGAGAGATCAAGTCTATCTTGCAGAAGACTGTCAATAGATCTAGGAAAAACTGGGCTAGCAAGTTAAATGATGCTTTATGGGCTTATAGAACTGCTTATAAGAACCCCATGGGCATGTCTCCTTACAAAATGGTTTACGGAAAAGCGTGTCACTTGCCTTTAGAATTAGAACACAAAGCTTTTTGGGCAGTGAAAGAGCTTAATAGGGATTTTAAACTAGCCGGTAAGAAAAGGTTGTTAGATTTGAGCTCTCTAGATGAGTGGAGAAACGAAGCGTATGAGAATGCCAGACTTTTCAAAGAGAAAGTCAAACAATGGCATGACAAGAGAATTCTTAAAAGAGAGTTTCATGTTGGTGAGAAAGTTCTATTGTATAGGTCTCGTCTCAGATTTTTTGCAGGAAAATTACTCTCTAAATGGGAAGAACCATATGTTATTGTTGAAGTGTACCGCTCAGGTGCGATAAAGATTGCTTCATTGAAAGATGACACTACACAAGTGGTGAATGGGCAAAGACTCAAACATTATATTGCTGGAGATTCTTATAATGAAGATGTTGATGTTATTGAAACGGTTTCTCTGGAAGAATTCATCCAGGACAATTTGCAGGAACCTGCAGAGTTCATTTTCAAATAGGTAACAGTTCTAGTCAGAAAAGTTTCGCGATGAACTCTTCCTTTAATATTTTTGTTGTTTTTACTAAATATGAAAAATCACGAAATGAAAACGAGCAGGAAAAGGAGTCCGGGTGCTCCTCACACACAGGGGGTGCGGGCCCACCCCTGGCCATGCCGCCCTAGTGTGAGAACACCCCGGAGCTCGTTTCCATCCCGGTTTCCTCCTGTGATATCATCTCGATGTATAATTTTTGCCTATATAACCCTCCGGAGTCCCCGAGGTCTGTATATCGTTTTCTCGTCGTGTTTTGTTCCGAGTTGTTTCTGTCAGGGGATTGTTCTCAGCTTTGGAGTTGCGATGCCTTCGTCCGGTCCATTCGAGGGGAGCCCTCTTGCGGATATCATTAATCCGTATATGAGGGAACTGAAGATGCATCCGAAGGAGTTGTTGCTCAAAGATGGGGAGTTGCAGATCAAAGATGTCCAAGTCTCCAAGTGGGAAGGAAGTCTCGAAGCCAGGATGGAAGCACTGGAACAAGAAGTTTTTAAATACAAGAAGATGGCGGAACGCGAGGTGGACATCATCCATAGGATTAATCAAGAGCTTGTTACCAAGTACAAGAAGGAGACTACAGAACTCTGGAAGGCCATCTTTTCGCTCCATGAGACCACTAACCAATTACAAGCACAACTCTACGACTTGCAGAACCAAAACTGTGAGTATGAAGCTAGATTTCAACAAATGAGTGCTGCTGCAAGTTTCAGGATATTGGAGACCAAGACATCCTTCCTTGACGGGGGACCTCTGCCTTGGAAGTACGATGATGATAAAGACTCACCACCACCGCCGAAGGAGTAATTTGTCATTGGTATTGGCATCCCCTTGGCTTGTTCCAAGCTTGGGGGAGTGCCGCGGTATCACATCATCACCTTTTACTCATTTACTTTTCAAGTAGAAGTCATATCATGAATAGAGAAATTATCCTATAGAATAGTTTGCAGTATGGAAGTATCCTCCTTAGTTGGTTATCTATGTATCCCTTGGTGTGAGTTGCGGTAATGAAATATTAATGAGAAGTTTTATCGTTTACTTTCCGCACACTATTTTAGTTTGCAATCTCTCTTATATGACTAGTCTTGTTGATTAGTATTGGTATCACTTTGGGAGCATGAGTAAATTTAGTTGGTTTTGGCAAACTTGGCTTGGTCAGTAGCAACATTACCTTGAGGTTTGAGTAGAATAGAAAGAAAGAAGTGTTGTAGTTACGTCACTTCAGTTTTCTTTCATGATTGGCTTATAAGCATTATTATTCTCAAAGTTAAAATCGTTGTACCTTCAAGAAAGTTTGCATGATTATTCCTATTATATGTATGTTTGTTTCATGCAACTCTTATGCTTGCTACCCAGCCTTGCTAGCCAAAGACCTGTGCTGAGAGGAAATACTTCTCGTGCATCCAATTCCTAAAAACCAAGTCACTTCCAAAGAGTCCACTATAAATTCCTATACATGGTATTTCAAGCCATTCCAAGTAAATTATCATGTGCTACCTTTCAAAAAACCTTCAAACACTTCTCATTTTCTGCCACTGTTTTTAGCTCATGAGGACGTAGTGGATGGGTCTGTTATCTTCCATACTAAATTAAGTACCCCTCGACTAGGCAGCTTCATCTGCTCGTCACTAATTTTGCAAGGGAGCTGGTCAGACCATTATAATCTAAAAAGAAAGAAAAGAGCACTCCTCCAAGGTATGTGAAAGTTGGTGGGCACCCGATGGAATCGGTTAGCCATGGTTTGAGAAAGGAAAAATGGTGGGGAGGAGTGCAAAGCAATAAATAGAGCACCAATGTGCCAATTAATCAAACATCTCGGAACCGCTCTCACTTGTTTAGTATGGAAGATATCAAGAACTCTGTTGCTAGTCGTTGACAAAAGCAACCACCTCTCAAAACAATTTTTACCTCTGTTTTACAAATGAAAAGCTCTAGCACATGCTTAATCCCTGCTTCCCTCTGCGAAGGGCCTGTCTTTTACTTTCATGTTAAGTCAACCTATTCCCTTCTATCTCAAGCAAGCATTTGAGTTGTTATGTTTCACTCATCCATATGTTGATCCGTTTAATCATGTTTACTAACTTCTTTTGTTAGTACAATGCTTTTGTGAGAAGGAATATATCTTTGAAAGCTTTCTATGAATGCAAAAAGTTGGTTTCGTTGAGCATATGGTTTTTGCTATATTAGCTCTGTTTTAAAAAGGGCTCCATTCAAAGGCTAGTATAGTTTGTTCATTGTTCTCTGACCAAGAACTAAGGTTTGCCACCACAAATTATAGTTTACTTTGTGCATCTTTATATGTGATTCCCTTTACTTATTGCAAGTCTATATTATATAAAGGGAAGTTGCTGTCTATTATAACTTGTGCCTTGGTGAATGTGATGCCTCTTGTCCGTATTTTGATTATCGACACTTCACTCCATAAACCTGTGGTCATGTTTACCGAGTTTAGTTTTCGCTTGGGGACAAGCGAGGTCTAAGCTTGGGGGGGGGGGTTGATACGTCCATTTTGCATCACTATTTTGTATCATAATTTACTGTTATTTATTGATATATTTCATATTTAGAGATGATACTTATGTTGTTTCCTCTGTTTTTACATGTTTGATGATCGTTGGAGGATTTGCTGCCAGAGTCAGGATTCTGCTGGAAAAGGACCATCAAGACACCATATTTCGGAAGATCAGGAAAATTCCAGAAAAATACCAGAAAATTATATGCCGAAAGAATCAGGAAGCCAGAAGGAGGAGGCGAGGGGGGCCAGGGGGTAGGCTCACACGTAGGGGGCGCGGCCTGGCCCCTTGCCGCGCCGGCCTACTGTGTGGCCACCCTGGCCCACTTCAGGTCTCGTCCCTGCGCGTACTTCATCGTCCCTGAAAACCTAAGTCAGGGGGGCTGAGAGATAGACACCGCCGCCTATGCGGGGCAGAAAACATCAGAGAGAGAAAAGCTCTCTGGCAGGCAGAAATCTGCCGGGGAAATTCCTTCCCGGAGAGGGGAGATCATCGCCATCATCATCACCATTGCACCGGACTTCATCGGGATCATCATCATCATCTCCATCACCAGCACCTTCATCTCCACCATCACCACGCCATCCCGCTATAACATCTTGAGTTGAATCTTGTCAAATTCTTAGGGGAAACTTTCCCGGTGTTGATTACTCTTGTGGTTGATGCTATTGAGTGGAACCGTTGAATTAAGGTTTATGTTCAGATTGTTATTTACCATTATTTCACCTCTGATCATGATCCATATGATGTCTTGTGAGTAGTTCGTTTAGTTCTTGAGGACATGGGAGAAGTCAAGTCGTTAGTAGTGGAATTATGTTGAGTAATATTTAATGGTTTGATATTTATTTGTTGTGGTGCTATTTCACTAGTGGTGTCATGTGAACGTCGACTACCTGATACTTCACCATTTATGGGCCTAGTGAGATGCATTGTGTATTTGGCTACCAATTGTGGGGTTGCTGGAGTGACAGAAACCTAAACCTCCATTGGGAAACCATTGCACCAGGGAGCGTAGGATCTTAGAGTTTAAGGCTGTGGTTAGATTTATCTTAATTACTTTCTTGTATTTGTGGATACTTGCAAGGGGTATAATCACAAGTGTTTATTTATCCTAGTAAGGGTAGTGCGCTAGCACAGGTTCACCCCCATAACAGTTATCAAACCAGTAAAGATTATTTAGCGGTATAAAGCGAAAGCACTTGACAGAAACTCCCGTGTGTCCTCGAGAACGTTTGGTCATCATAAGTTACACAACCGGCTTATCCTTTGCTAAAGAAAGGATTGGGCCACTTGCTGCAATTATTACTACTGTCTTTTATTTACTCGTACTTTATTTACTTGCATTACCAAATACCCCTGAAAACCCGTTTGCTAGTATTTACAGTGAATCCTTGATCAAAACCACTTGTCAACACCTTCTGCTCCTCATTGGGTTCGACACTCTTATTTATCGAAAGTACTACGATACACCCCCTATACTTGTGGGTCATCAGTCATGCTTCAACCACTTGACCTTGACGAGGAGGAGGCCTTGCGGATTACCATGGCCGCATCAAAGATGGAGGAGAGCAGGCCAACTGGTGGGCCTTAGCACAATCTTTCGCGAGTATGCCGCCGCATGTGGACGGCCCGCTACTCTATCAGTGACCCCGCCACAATGCGCCAGGGTGGCGATGGCCTGGGATATGTGGCCAGCACCCCCAACACGACTCCATGCGTCCCTCCTCCGGCCATGTCTCCTGCACCGTCGGTGCCCCTGCACCTGCACTTGTGTCACCGGTGCCCATATCATGCCATGGCCGCGGTCAGATATTGTCTTCATCCAAATCGACGTTGACACTGAGGCGACGCCAGCGCGAACCTAGTTTTAGCTAGGGTTTTAGTTATATTTTATTATCCCTTTTTTCAATTTCTGCCCTATGTAATATTTTTGACTAATATTAAGTACTACTCCCTCCGACCCATATTACTCTTCGCCAATACGGATGTATCTAAACACTAAAATGTGTCTAGATACATTCGTATTAGCGAAGAGTATTATGGGTCGGAGGGAGTAAGAAAAAACATTTATATGACTACTAGGTGTTGGGTTTTACTTCTAACCTAGACAGACTAGCACTATTTGTATTTACGGGCCGACTCTTAGGGTGTGTTTGGTAGCCTGTGTTATCAGAGAATGCCTTTCTCACCTCATACAAGCTCACTTCATCTAAGCTGTCCTCAGATATTTTCATGTGTTTGGTAGATTGGGCGTGTCCATCCATGCTGAATCAAGATGGTGTTTGGTGGCTTGCATATGTTCAGAGTCTGCTTTCTTACACACAACACCCTCTATTATAAATTAAACTATAAACAAGTGCCACTTTCTTACACACAAGACCCTAACTAAAAAAGTAAAAAAGCCATCGGGTCCTCAGCTGGGTGCTAGCCGGCGGCAATGGAGCTGGGCGCCGCCGGCGGTGGGAGTCGTGGCCAGCCAGCTCGTCTCGGTGCAGATCGGAGGCTGTGGAAGCCTACTGCGTTGCAGATCGGGGCGAGGCGGCGAGGGGCGTGACCGGCCAGGGGCGGAGGAGGTCAGGGGCGGCCGGCTTCGGTTCATCGAGGAGCGGCCAGGGGGCGGGCCTGCGATGGGAGGTGCGGGCCAGCGGCGGGCTAGCGGCGGGAGGTGCGGGCCTGCGATGGGAGGTCGCGTCCTCGCTCGGGAGGTGCGGGAGGCAGTGGCCGATGTCGGGAGCGGCGTCCTCGCTCGGGAGCCGCCGGAGGTACGGGTCGGAGTCAGAACTCAGATGTGGCGTCCTCGCTCGGGAGCTGCTGGGCGGCGTCGGTGCTTGGTAGGTGCCGGAGGCTGTGGTCGGCGGCGGGAGGTGGAGGCCGGCGGCGGGAGGTGGCGGCCGGCGGCGGGAGCGGCGTCGGTGGCGTCGGTGCTCGGGAGGCGGCGTCGGTGTTTGGGAGAGAGAGAGACGAGGGAGAGGGAGAAATGAGGGGGTCTGGGAGGTGCGGGTGGGGGTCTGGGTGTCGGGCGGGGTCAGCTACAGTGTTCTGCGGGGATGGACTCGCCCAGGCCGAGGTGCGAAGCCCGATTTCAGTTTCTCACTCGGGCATGGCTGCGAGGCCGTTTTCGTAGGAGGTGGGCATGGCTGAAGGGGCATATACAGACTAACAAACACTCAAAAATTAGTTGAACTGAGAATCTCTGAGTAGAGCCACCCTGCCAAACACATCCTTACGGACTGAAACAAACGCTTTTCGTGCCTAATATGGATGTGCCCGCTGCCATGAGCTTACTCAGCACCATGCTGTATTGTTGAGAGAAAGTCGTTGGTCAGTCATATTTTGGTGCCGTAGCCCCCCACGCTAAACAACAGAGAATGTAGATTGACGATCCAAGATAATGTTTAATTACACTCGAGCCTGACAAACCGAATGCTATTAAACGAGCAATTGGCTGGTCAGGAATATTTACGAATCCGTTCAAATTATGTTTGACGCCTACTCGTGATGCGTGCAGATCGAGATTTCAGATATGACAGAAGTTATAAGGTTTAATTACTTACAAGTCTGACACGATGAAGACTACAAATAAGGAAGTGGGTTGGACAAGCATATTTGGGGTGCCTCACGCTCCATTGGCGCATTGCAGAGATGGCCGGCAGAAGTATGTTAGGACCGGCCACAGCGGTGCGTCGATCCAAATAAAGTTGACAACTATGATCTGTGCTGGTTTAGCTGCAGTGTATGAGGCTGTTTTGTGGGATCAGCCGGAGAATAGAGTAAACGAAAAGTTAAAGAAACAACAGTATGTTTGCCTCCAACGATCCAACCAAAGTGGTGGATCTCAATTTTAGCACAACTTGCACAAAGCCAAATCGTTGTTTAAGCTGGGAGATATACTTTCCCCTGACGATGGATCTAGGATCCAATTCTCGATAGATTGGTGGGTACGAAAGGACCCTGCAAGCCAGATTTCCAAGGCTGGTCGAAATTTCGGCACAACCAAACATTTTGCCCCAAGTTTCCTCAGAAAAAAATGGGACCTTGAGCCCTCGTGTTTTTTCTCAGTAGCCGCTTTGTGTAATAAAATTCCGACCCGCAATCTCTAGTTTGCGATCTCCTACATTTCGGTTTATTAGGCTCCTAACAAAAATCAAATAGCTTCCGTTGCATGGTGGATAGACGCTGGCGATGGCCCTGTGGTTTGCCTAAGATTAATGAGTACACAGGGCCACGAGACTCGTTTCCAATTAGGTTAAAAAGCTTAAGGAAAAAAATAGTTCGTCCAACCGTTGCATGCCTTGATCATAGTGCAAGAGCTTAAAAGCCGAATAAACCCAAACAGAGAAAGTAGGCTACTAGGAGCATCTCCAGTCGTGGTCTCCATATAGTGTCCAACAACAACGTTTAAGATGTCTATGGGGGAGTTCTGAGCACAAGTGCCCAACAGATAAGAGACACCTCCCCAACTGTAGCCCCTAAACGCGAACCTCAATAGCAGCTACCTGTGATGGTGGCGAGGAGGCTCCTGCAAGAGGGGGCACCACTTTGCATTTGTGTTGCGGGTGCACATACTAGATGTTATCGCTAGTTGCGACAATGTCAACGACATCATCGTGTAGGGGGTGGAGGTATAGTGGTTAGAGGTAGTGTAGGACCGGCGAGGCAGTCAGCGACCTAGAGGCCTAGGCTAAGGGCCACGACAGGCCATAACTCCCACGATGAGACGCCTACCTAGACAGGATCCGCTGTGGTATCGACGTCGGGATAGTGGTGCGCGTCATGTGGACCGACACACGGTGGCTCAAGAATTCATACTTCACGAAGGTCGCTTGCCCGATGGAGCAATGGCTTGAGTTTGAGGGCCGGCGGTGGGCTCAGGTCAAGGATGATCTATGCGCATTGAGCGCGACTCAAGGGGGGCAAGTCGTTGTGGAAGCGAATGTAGGTGGAGAAGAATCTGAGGAGATAAACCTATTAATGGCGTGCCAAATTAAACGTTTGTGGCGTGCATGCGACACGTCACTAGTATAGCACCCTAGTAGACGTGCCAATCTCACTCCACCAGTAGGCGTGTCACCAAAGTAACACGTCACTATTGTTTTCTGAATTTTTTTTAAAATAGGTGCTCTTATTGATTGTTAAAAAAATCTGAGGAGATAAACCCATCAGCCACTCTGGGGGCGTGGCTGGGTCACTTTTTGGCAGCCTGTTGCCGCCTCCAAAAGCCTTTTAGGGAAGTTGCTCTAAACTTTCTCTCAAGAGACATGGCCCTTCAAATGGAAGTGTCCCTGCGATCTAGTGAGATTTTTGTGGAATGTGTTCGAGAAATTTTGAATGTTTAGTGGAACCCCTCATCTTTCTCTATATTTTGGTGGCTTATTTTGTTGCCCAGCAAAGTTCAGAAACTTATTTGGCTGTTATTCTAATGGACGAAACTGAATTAAACCACACCGTAGCAGAGCAAGAGAATCAAGTTCCTAACGGGTAATCTACTGTTCCGTACTGCCACTCCGCATGAAGCTCTGCAATAGCTGCGTCAGGTTTTCATGCGACGAACCTCCTTTCGCTACGGCTCTGTGAGCTCTCTCCCCGTACTCCTTACACTTCTTCCTCCTCTCCTGCGCCGCCGCCCCACCGCCCATCAGCTCCGACACCGCTCTCGCAATGTGTCCCCGCAGCACAGGCGCCACGGCCTTGTCGTCGTCGGACTGCACCGCCGCGCCACGGACGCGCACGCCGACCCCAAGTACTTCCACAGCCAGTCTCTCGTTGAGGAACTGGTCGCCGAAGTGCGGCCACGTCACGACAGGCACGCCGTGCGCGACGGACTCCACCAGCGAGTTCCACCCGCAGTGAGTCACGAAGCCACCAACGGCGCGGTGCGACAGGATGGCGAGCTGCGGCACCCAGCCACGCACTACCAGCCCTTGCCCCGCCGCCGCCGTGCGTGCCTGGAGGGCTTCCAGCCACTGTTGCGCTTCCGGCAACGCCGCCTCGGACTCCTTCACGACCCAGAGGAAGGGCTTCCCGGAGTCCTCGAGGCCGTGCCCGACCTCGTACAGCTGCTTGGGCTGCATCCGCCAGAGGCTGCCGAAACAGACGTAAGTGACCGCGCTCTGGTCCATGGTGTCGAGCCAAGCGGTGATCGCGCTCTGGTCGACGGCGCTGGGTTTGTCCTTGTCCCCGCGCGTCGCCACGGCCTCCTCGTCCCGGCTATTGAGGAAGACGGGCCCGAGCGCCCACACCGGCTTGCCCAGCCCTGCCTCGAAGCACGCGACGAACTGTTCCTCGATGTCCAGGAACGTATTCACCACCGCGCCGTCGGCTGTGCGCATCCCCTCCCTCACGTCCTTGAGGAACGCCTCCCACTTAGGCGCGCAAGTCAAGAACGCGGCGGACCATGCAGCCTTGGTCATCTCCACGCGCAGGGGCACGCCTGGCACGACGTACCCGTTGTCGTCGCCGTCGTGAAGAAGCCGGTGCGTGGCGACGTTGTAGCGGCAGAGCGAGTAGAAGCAGGAAGGGCCGTTGAAGAAGAGCCGCGGGACCCCGACGCTCCTGGCGACGCCGGCCGTTCACGGGTTGCAGGAGTCAGAGATGATGCAGCTGGGTCGCCACGGCAGCGCGCGGACGTAGGCCTCGAGTGGCCCGGCGAGCCTATAGAAGGACAGGAACAGCCGGATGACATTGTCGCTACTCTCGCTGCCCGGGGGCAGCCCGTCGTCGGCCGGCGGGAACGGGAGCTCGACAATTTCTAGGGGCAGCATGGCGCGGCGCGCCCTGTCCGCGACTCCCCGCAGGCGCGCGGCGTTGACGGGCGTGGTGACGAGGCTCACTCGCGCACCGCGTTCCGCAAGGAGGCAAGCAAGGTCGCCCATGGGGATGGTGTGGCCCTGCCCCAGGAGCGGGACCAGAACAAAGTGTGGTGGCGGCGGCGCTGACGGAATAATGGGCTTCTCCGTCTCCGTGGGCGCCATTGTAGATGTGTACGCGGCACCAATTGTGCGAGAATCTGGATGCAAGAAGAATCGACTGCTAAACTCACACAAAGCTCACACAGCTGAGGAGATGTGCTACTCCTACTTATACAAAGCGCGCGTGCCGGCGGACCTGGCCGGTGCTACAGGGCTACATCACCGGTCCAGCCAAGAAGCACAACTGCACAAGACCCACCATTTATTTTTTTTAAACATGGCAAAAGATTTGCCATTTTTATTGATTAAGAAAAAAATGTTACTTAGAGGTCTTACAAGCGAAGCCTTAGCAAAAGCCAATGCACAAATATTACAAATTACTCCCGCGACATGATATTACTAATCGCTTTAGCATCGGCAAGGCTCCAAGTGGTCACCTCGTCTTTGATCTACACAATTAACATGAAAACGGTTGTTGCCTTATTGTTAAGCACTCTAGCGTTTCTCTCTTTCCAAAGTTCCAAGAGAGGCAAGGGCTTTCCTTTGTTCAGCTCTTTAATGGATGACATCCCGCCACGAAGTTTTCACGGAGTGTAAAGTTGTCCAATTTTGTGGTTGAATATCATGGAGCTCAAGCCAAGCATTCAAGCTTATCCACATTCTTTGGGTGAAGAGATAATGAAGTAGAAGGTGCACCGATGATTCTTGGGCTTGATTGCAAAGCTTGAAAAGCCCACAATTTGGCCATCCTCGCATTTGAAGCCTATTCGTCGTCCATCTTGATTTTGTATCACAGGCCAAGCAAAGGCCTTGCATTTGGGAGGAGGCCAAGGTCTCCAAACCATAGAAGGCATGATGGAGGTAGTATGCCACAATAATTGCATTTTGTATGCCGAAGAGGCTGGATATTCACCGTCTTTAGCAAATTTCCATCTTATTGAGTCCGGAGTGTCGTTGTCCAAGATGACATTATGCGTTATTTCACCTTGTAAATTTTCTCAATGTGCTCCACCAAAAGTCCATCTTGGATGCTCAAATTCGCCACCCAAAATTCGTTTTCCAATATTTTTTTAATGGTGCACACCCTTCTCTTAGCAATTTTGAAAATTAGTGGTGCAATATCCTTTGGCGGTAGTCCATTAAGTCATGGCGAGGTCCAAAATAGAGCATTTTCCCCATTTCCCATGGTTACCAAAGTAGCTTTCACTAACAATTCATGGTTATTTGGCGTACAAGGGTTCCCAAGTTCCACCGAAGGCTTGCTGTAGGTCAAGATATTGGAAGGCCGTACGCACAACAACAGTCAGGCCATGTCAACCCCTGGCCCATGCAAGACACTAGTAGTAGCTAGAAAATGCGTGCGCGACTATAACCCTCATTATCTTAACTTTTTTTCAATTTTAAACATGAACCGCCAAGTCACGGGAGCTGCTATACCGCGCTTTTGGCAGGAGCGAGCAGCGGTTTGCCCGTGTTACACCCGCGTTGGGCCGGGCCAGGCAAGGCTACTTCTCCGGCTTTTTTTTCTTTTTCTATTTTGTGTATTTCACCATTAGTTATTATTATGCTTTGGAAGAAATTAGATTAAAAAAATTAATTAGAACAAATTTAAATGTAGAACAATTTTCGATTTTGCACAAATTTTGATGTAAAAAATAAAAAATCATTTTGAACAAATTTAAAATTTTAACAAATTAAACTAAATTTCAGCAAATTTTGAAGAAAAAATTAAGAATTTGAACAAATTTAGAAAATTGGTCAAATTGGAATTTTAACAAATTTCTAACTTGAATAAATTTCAAAATTTGAACAAAAATTTGGATCTGAATAGTATTCAAAACTAAACAAATTTTGAATTTGAATTTTTAACTAAACAAATATCTAAACTGAAAAAAAATTCGAAACCAGACAACGAATTTGAAATTAAAAATTGTTGAGATTTCAGAATAAGGAAAAGAAATAGTGAAGAAACCAGAAAAGAAAAGGAAGTAAAACAAAAAAGTCGCATCTTGAGCACGGCCGGCCCATAAGGAGGGGCAACGGGTTGCTCGCCTTGGCATGGGCCTCGGCCCAGATAGTAATCCAGTATACTTGAGGAAGTATATATTTTTATTAGATTCAGGAAAAATTGAAAAAAGATTGCCCAAGCCCACCACCTAGCTAGCGGACCAATACAATGGATCGGTACTGCTAAGAAAATCAATCTCTTTTTTTCTTGAACGGTAGCACCCCACACAAATGCCGCATTGAAGTCTCTGGAAGTACAGGTAGACCCAAAAATAAAATGAAATTACACACAGGCCTTGGAAATATGCACGGAGGACCCTAAAGAAAGCTTTGAAAAGCGATCAGGTCCCTAGCTTCTTCTTCTAGATTGACGACCACCATCATCGCCAACCTGCGACAACGCCGCTGGGGACGCACCACGTGGGGCGGAGCGCAAATGAGTGCCAAAGCACGAGAAGAAGCAGCGACGGAGCGACAACCCTACTGTCATTCAGTCCGGCGCGATGACGGGCACAAGGCCGCCAATAATCGACGGAGAGAAGCTCCAGGACGAACCCGCCGCTGCAGGCACCGAGACCTGCTACCAAGGCAGCCGCCATGGCCACCACAGTAAATCCAGGAGGGGAACCCGCCGCAACTCGAACCAGCCCCGACCTCAAGGTGAGGAAAACAAAGACGACACGCAGCTCCTCGACCCCCTCGCCTCCACGGGCGGCCGGGAAGAAGAGGCACAAGCACCATCCACCACCGGGTCTTCCTCACTCTCCACCACGGCCGACCGAGAAAGGCACCGTAGCTTCGCCTCACTCGAAGGAGACCGGGTCCTAGACCCTTTATTTGGAGCTGCCAGAGGAAGAGCAGGTCGACTCCTGGCTCCGACCGCCTGAGCGCTCGACCGAGAAGCACCATCCCGGACAACTCCTGACCTCAGCCCGCAGTCGAGAGCCTGCTCCGGGCAAGACGCCCAAAACAGCGGCAAGGACGCCGCGGAAAAACTACCTAAGCTACGCCGACGCCTCTCCTCTGCCACCTCCGACCGGCATCACCGTCAGAGGAGCTTGGGATTGGGCCGGCAGATCTGGATCTCGACGGAAGTACTATAGCAAGAAGGAAAGAGAGAGTGAGGGGAGAAAGGTAGCTCGTAGGGCTAAGAATATCAATCGATCAATCGATAAGCTGATGCATGCTCGACCTAGCACACATCGTTTTTCCCTATAACGATAGTTGTCGACACTTCTTCTCCACCAAATCCTCCAATCACGAGAACAGCACCGTCGCTCTTACATCTTTCCAATTACAAGGTCGCCGCAGCCATTAATGAAGACTAGCGGCGTTGTTTTAAAAAAAATGCGACTTGGAGGTTTAGATGGGCCTCCAAGCAGTTATTAGAAGAATATTTGGTGAGTACGTACCCACGAGCGAGCGCTGGCACTCGAAATCAAGCGGGCGGGCAGAGCATGTGACAAGGGTATAGATAATAGAGCCCGTCAGTTGAGTACCCCTGAGGCCCGTTAGACTAGGCCCAATTGTAATACTAGTCGAAATACGAGTTCATGTCGTATGTCGATATTGTAATCTGTATTGGATCCCTCCCGATCCTCGAGACCTGGCCATCTATATATAGGGGCCAGGAGGGGAGGGTGAGGGACAGATTGAAAGCAAGCCAGGTTCTACACCCACGTTTACTTTCGATACACACCTTGTTTGACTGACTTTACCTTTGAGTTCATCCGACGCCCTATCTCCCCGATCCTAAGTCCTTCATCTAGGACATTTGTCGAGTTAGCCCTCGTCAATTGGCGCCGACCCTGGGGAGCGGGGCATTGGAATCATGAATTCGATGGCTTTTTCGCTTTTAGCTAGTAACAATCCAGAAGTCGACGAAGATCAAGAGATGGAGCTGATGTTCGAAAGTTTGAGCTTCTACATCGGACCTTTGGGTTCAACTCGCCTTTCGGACCCGACGAAATCGGGTCCGTCGGCAAGCAAAACCAAGAGAATCACAGCATCTGAGTTATCCATGGGCTCTTCCAGTGAGGTAAACTCGCTGGTCAGTCTCATAGCAACAGAAGATGTGGAAGAAAAACTCGAAGAATTCGACGAAACTCGGGGAAAGCCCGGCATGGAAGAAGAAGTGGCTAAAACTCACAACAGTTCAAGGGATTTCGCCATCGAAAGCAGTGGCGTCTCCAGAAGCGTACATCAGTTATGCGTCATTATCACTGAAGCAGCAGAAGAAGACAATCATGAAGGCAACAAAGAGGTCGACCTGCAAGTCGACAAACTGAGGAGTAACAGCAAAAAGGAAAAGGAGAAAATTCACGTTTCAACCGAAGAGTGGAGAATCATCATGTCAGCCATCAATCATGGCACAGAGGTACCCGCAGATTCAAGGAGAGAGGTTCTGATGGGGTACCAGTACGCGCTGCACCAGCATAAAAAGAAGCTAAGGGAGGAAAGAGACACGTTCATGAGAAGCCGAGATGACGATGGTACGTCAAGTGGAGGATACTGGGATGAGTATAGCGACGCATCAGAGAGCAGCATGTAAAGACTTAGAGATCCGAAGCACAACAGGAGGACAACAACACAGATAAGAGAGGAGAGCTACACGAAAAATCTAAGCGCACAGCAGTCATAAGAGGAAGAAGACTTTGTTCAAGAAACACCAGAAACAGCGTTGATAGCAGCACAAGCATACCTACTAACCACACAACCAGAGCCTAGAGATCCACGGGAGCACATGCATCAGGCCTCAATACGAAGTCTCGGGTTGGTAGAAGATAAGTTAATGAGAAAGCTTCCAGAGGACAAGGCGACACATCAAAAGGAAAGGCGAAAAGAAGAATTCAAGCGCGAGTCCTCGCGAAACGAAGCCAGTGATTCATCAGGTGATGAGAGGCGACAAAAACGGAAGGAGGATGCAAGAAACATAATAGCACAAGCACGAGTAAACAACTCACGCTATGCGTGGAGAGAAAAAAATTATGAAGACGATGAAAAAGAGATGGGCGCGTTATGCTTTACCCGTAGGGTTCGCAAAACACTGGTACCCAAAGGTTTCAAGTTGCCGCACTATCAAGAAAAGTATGATGGGTCGCAAGAGCCCACTCTATGGTTGTCGGATTACCTGCAAGCAGTACAGATACTAGGGGGAACAAGAGCAATAGCCATGCAAAGTTTACAGTTACACCTCACCGGCGCAGCGCGGTCCTGGTTAAACACCCTATCCAACGATTCCATTGGAAGTTGGCGAGAGTTAGAGAATCAATTCGCAAGAAATTTTCGCTCAACATATAAGCGCCCAGCGTCGCTGGAGGAAGTCAAGTCGTATGTGCAGCAGAAAGGCGAAACCCTAAGCTCTTATATACAACGCTGGAGTGTAATCAAAAACTCAGCAGAAGACGTCTCCGACGAAAGAGCAATAGACGCCTTTTCGAGTGGCCTTCGTCGTTCGGACCTAGTGGAAGAGATAGGGAGAACAAGGCCAAGGACAGTATCCGAATTAATGGAAGTAGCCAACAGATTCGCCGATGGAGAAGACGCATAAAATAACAAAAGGGAACATTCACCAGAAGTCGACAGAGCAAGCAGGCAAAGGCGCAGATATCGCAATGGAGATAACCACGCAAGGCGAAATCAGGTAGCAGCAGGATACAAAAGAAGGGACGAGGAAGGCTACGAAAGCAAGGAGTTCCAAGCAAAAGGAAACCATGGAGTAGAAAAGTCAAAGTACTCTGGCCCGTCGGCAGAGGACATGCTCTACGGACCTTATCGAACCACTACGTATACCTAGATGGAAAGAGAGTTTCTAACCACCAGATGAAGGATTGCAGAATATTCTTAAGGTTACAACATGCCATGGACTCGAACTAAGGAGCACGGCAGGGAAAGAAAAATATAAGTCAAGGGTACCAAATACAGAGATTAGCAAAATATCTGGAGTCAAAAGTATATATATCTGCAATGATTCAATCAGTGCCAAAGTCCAAGAAGGAGCGAAAGAATATATCCAGACAAGTAAACCTAGTTATATCATCACCACCAGCCACTACAGAGTACCTACAGTGGTCCGATCAACCAATCAGGTTCAGCACAGCAGACCACCCGAGGAAAGTGCCCAGGCCGGGGCACTCACCAATGGTGTTGAAGGCACAAATAGGAGGATATGATATCGGGAGAGTATTCATGGATGCAGGAAGTGGCATAAACCTAATATACGCAAGAACTCTGAAGGCAATGTGCATCTCACTGGAAAGTCTCAAGCCAACAGATTGCTCTTTCCACGGAATAGTACCAGGAGGCGCCAATTTCCCTCTTGGAAAAATAGAACTCGACGTCTGCTTTGGTAACAGCAACAATTACCGCAGAGAGAAGCTGGAGTTTGAAGTCATGGACTGACCTTCACAATATCATGCAATCCTGGGGCGCCCAGCATTTGCAAAATTCATGGCAGTACCTCCCTATGCATATCTCACACTCAAGATCCCAGGACCCAAAGGAACGATCACAATGCAAGGCAGCTTTGAAGTATCCAACACTTGTGACAAAGAATTTAATAGGCTAGCACAAACTTTCGGCATGACAGCAGAATATGCAAGATTGAAAGGCGAAACTGACCACAATGTGCTACCCGACGTCGGGCGATCCCTGCCAGATCAGGCTTTCGATGCAACTCAAGAATCGAAGAAAATCCAGGTCCACCCGACAGACCCGAACAAAACCACCTCCATAGCAGTGAACCTGGATCCCGCATAGGAAAGCACGCTCGTCGAGTTCCTCCGTGAGCGCTGGGAAATCTTCGCCTGGTGTCCTTCAGACATGCCAGGGGTTCCTAGGGAACTCGTCGAGCACGCACTAAATGTGGATACTAAAGCAAAGCCAGTGAAGCAACCACTAAGACGATTTTACGAACCTAAAAGAAAAGCAATAGCATCAGAGCTACACAGGTTAGAAAACGCCGGATTCATCAGAGAAATCAAGTCATCAACCTGGGTATCCAACCCAGTCATTGTACCCAAGAAAAACATAGACGTACAAAGAGTGTGTGTCGACTACACATCTCTCAACAAGCACTACCCAAAGGATCCCTTCCCGCTACCTCGCATCGATCAGATAATTGACTCAACAGCAGGGTGCGCCAGGCTTTTCTTTCTAGATGCATATTCTGGTTATAACTAGATCAAACTGAAGAAAGAAGACAAGGAAAAGACAGCTTTCATCATACCATACGGCGTGTTCTGTTATCAAGTCATGCCCTTTGGCCTAAAAAATGCAGGAGCAACCTACCAGCGGATGATGCAAAATTGCCTCGAAAGCCAAATATGACGCAATATCCAAGTCTACATCGACGACGTGGTCATCATCACAAGGAAAGAAGAGTCTCTGATCAGCGACTTGGCAGAAACTTTCGACAATCTGAACAGGTACAAGCTCAAGCTTAACCCGACAAAATGTTCTTTCGGCATGTTAGCAGGACAACTTCTGGGGTTCCTGGTGTCAGCAAGAGGAATAGAGGCAAACCCAGAAAAGATCCAAGCAATTCTAACAATGGGGAAACCAACAAAACTACACGACGTGCAGAAACTCGCAGGACGCGTTGCAACACTATACCGATTTGTTGCTCGATTGGGAGAGAAAGCACTCCCTTTCTACGCGCTCATGAAAAAATCAGATGGCAAATTCGAGTGGACAGAAGAGGCAGATGTAGCCTTCGCGCAGCTAAAAAAAGTGCTCTCCACACCACCAGTGTTGGTCGCACTAAACGAAAAAGAGCCATTACTAATGTACATCGCAGCAACACATCAAGTGGTAAGTACAGTATTGGTAGTCGAAAGAAGTGAAGAGGAAAAAGCTCATGGTGTCCAGCGGCCAGTATATTTTATCAGCGAAGTGCTTTCTCCAACAAAACATAGGTACCCGCACTATCAAAAGCTCGCATATAGTGTTTTCACAACAACACGAAAATTACGACAATATTTTGCGGTGTATCCAATTATAGTGGTTAACGAAGCACCACTATCCAATATATTGAGCAACCCCTCAGCAACAGGGCGTGTCTCCTCATGGGGAATTGAGCTATCACCCCTGGACATCACGTACGAAAAGCGGAAGGTGATCAAATCACAAATCCTACCAGACTTCACAACAGAGTGGTTGGAGTTACAAAGTGCAGGACCGCCAGATTTATCGAGTGTGTGGACAATGTATTTCGACGGTTCAAAAAGAATCCAAGGCGTAGGAGCAGGAGTAGTCCTGATATCACCACAAGGCGACAAGTTAAAGTATGTGTTAAGGATGAGTTTTCCCCAAGCTTCCAACAATGAAGCTGAATACGAGGCGTTGCTCCATGGAATGAAAATGGCAAAAGCATGCGGAGCAACTCGACTGAAAATATTTGGAGACTCGAATCTTGTCGTCCAACAAGTAATGAACAAGTGCGATGCCATCAGCGACAACATGACAGCATACATAAACTTATACTATTATCTCGAAGGAACATTTGATGGATGCGAAGTTTCGCACGTCAGCAGAGCCAGTAACGAGGAAGCCGACAATTTAGCAAACATCGGGTCCCAATGCTTACCCGTACCGCAAGGAGTCTTTTGGGAAGAAATCATCAAAAGATAAATAAAAAGCAACAAAACTTCGACTACAGAGGAACAAGGCCAGCACCAAGCAACAGGCTTGGGGGCTGGAAAAGCAAGCACAGTAGAACCAGAAGAAGTCATGATGATAGAAGAAACTTGGATGCATCGATATCTGGCGTACATGATAAACAAAACACTACCCAAAGACACGGTAGAAGCAAAGAGGATAATACGACGATCTAAGGCTTTCGTCGTGTTACAAGGAAAATTATATAAGAAAAGTATATCATGCATCTTACAACGATGCGTCACTCCTCAAGAGGGACAAGAAATCTTAAAAGATATCCACGCAGGAGTGTGTGGACATCACGCGAGCAGCAGAGCCATTGTAGCCAAAGCTTTTCATGCAGGGTTTTATTGGCTCACAGCCATTGAAGACGCAAAAGATATAGTAAGGAAGTGCGAGGCCTGTCAACGCTTCACATCTCGGCCACACGCGCTAGCAGTAGAGTTACAACCAATACCATTATCCTGGCCCTTTGCGCAATGGGGTCTCGACATGGTAGAAAAATTGCACAAATCTTGGCCAGGAGGGCATGTTTATATGCTAGTGGCAGTCGACAAGTTCACCAAGTGGGTAGAAGCAGCCCCAGTAACAACCCAAGATTCTAAAGCCGCAATAAACTTCATCAAGTCCATAGTCTTTCGCTTCGGAGTACCACACAACATCATCACAGACAATGGTACAAATTTCACGTCAAAGGAGTTCAAGGACTACTGTGAAGGACTAGGAATCAAATTAAAATTTGCATCCATAGCATATCCAATGACGAATGGGCAAGTCGAAAAAGCCAACGGCTTAATATGCAATGGGATAAAGAAATGGCTATTGGCACCCCTCGAGAAAGCCAAGCACGCTTGGGTAGATGAGCTACCCTCCGTTCTCTGGAGTCTACGAACTACACCCAATGCAGCTACTCAAGAAACACCTTTCTTTCTGGTCCACGGCGCAGAAGCCGTGCTTCCAGTCGAGATCACACACGAAGCTCCAAGAATTGTGGCGTATGATGAGACAACTTCTATAGAAGCGCTTCAGGACGATGTCGATGCGCTTGACGAGGCTAGGGACGTAGCACTCGCCAGAGACAGTCAATATCAGCAAAGCTTACAAAACTACCACAGTAGTCGAGTTCGTCCACGGTCTTTCGTAGTGGGAGACCTAGTCTTATGACTCAAGCAAGACGGACATGGAAAACTCGAGTCCCCATGGGTGGGACCTTACATCGTGACAAAAGTGATACCAGGAGGAGCTTATCGACTACAAGACAAGAAAACGGGGCAAAACGAGAGTAGCCCGTGGAATGCAGAGCAACTACGACGGTTCTACGCATAGGCGACATAAGGCGACAAAAGGTTCTTCGAGTTATGACCTTCCGAACCCAGAACATGAGGCCATAGGTCGGGTTCCTTGGGTCAACTCGACAATACGTGTAAACATTTTATTTTCCACTCAGGAGCTCAGACCCTCGAGTCGTATGAAATAAAGAATAAAAAGTTATTATTGAGATCTGTAATTATCTTCGACATACTACAAGGTTGTTCGCAACCGATATTTGGCAGGAACACACACGGTTCAGCGGAACCCGATAATGTATTAAATGAACACCTCGGAACTATGATTTGTTCCCATGGTCTATTAATAAAGCAATGACAACATATAATCCAAATACGACTACTTATTACAGATAGTACGAGGAAGAACAAGTCGAACAAAAGGATTACATAAATCTAGTGAAAATGCACTACAGCTTCATATTCTTTCTGGCACTGGGTGCAGTCCTAGATCCTCACATCAAACTTCGATGTTCCGACGTGAAAGTCGAGAGTCATAAAGAAGCCCTGATGGAGGTTGTGGTCCTCTGCAAATTGCGACCAGCCGCCCTTGAAGTACTGCTCACCGGCGCCGTCGTACCAGACCTCCACTTCATAGGGAGTTCCTCCCCCAGAGTGTTCACGGAGAATAGCTTCCCGCAGTTCTCGCCCATCCATAAACTTGGTGAATTTCATCGGCAAACACTGAATCTCATGGCACTGCGGGCCGGCGATGCAGAAGAAGGAGTAGAGTCTAGGCAGAGGAGAAGAAGCATTAGCAGAAGGAGTACTTGGACCTGGTGCAGCAGAAGGCACCTTGGGTTTATTTTTGCTCCCGGCCGGACGGCCGGGACGCCGCTTCACCGAAGCGGACGATGAAGCCACTGCAGCCTCGATTGAAGCTTTGTTCTTACTGCCGCGAGGGCAGCCGCGACCCCGTTTCTCCACTGGGGCACCGATGTTCAGGTGCGATCCACCCGCATCGGCCATGAAGACTGGTGTTGGAAAGAAGAAACCCTAGATGAGTTAAAGAGGAAGAAGATGATGCGGCGGAAGGATAAGCTAATGACTGGATTAGGGTTTTTACCCTCGCCAGACGTGCTTTATTTATAAGTACGCACTAATGGGCCTTTACAAGGGTACGGTCCAAAATATAGTTACAGGCTCTTATATGCTGCCCAGCGCAGACGATAAAAGAAAGATTAACGTATCAAAAGAGAAGGTACGAGGAAAAACAAAGAGAGAAGATATCTATCAAGAAGCACAGCACTACCTCGTTTTGGACTCGGGGGCTTAAGTCATAAAAAAAAAGAAGAGAAGAATTACCAGAAGGGCAAGATACGTCGACAAATATTGAAAGATAGAATTAATGGCACAAATACGTCTATAGTTTTGAGCCTATACCCGATAAAATTTGGCTATAGCCTCGGGGGCTACTACCACCGGGAGCGCTGAGCGCGCACCCGACGATATTATCATATAAAGCTTAGATCTAAATGACTAAGAGTAGGCACAATATATTTGAGCCTATACTCTTAATAAGACTTTTTCAACTATAGCCTCGGGGGCTACTCCCATCGGGAGCGCCGGGCGCGCACCCGACGATGTTTTTTCATGAATACTGGAGAGAAGAAGGCGAGAGAAGCTTCAAGAAGCATCATTACTCCCATCGGGAGTGGGATTTTTATTGATCAAGGTTAAATAACCTGAATATTTGGTACATTGAAATAGTCAAACAAGGCTGCGACATACGATTCTCGAGTTGCGTCATTGCGACAAAACTTGAATGTCGTGGTTGAAATACATCACAAAAGTAAGACCCCAGGATCTGTCATGTGTGGACCGGTATACGCACATGGATGCGCTCTGCTGGTACATATCCGTGTCTACGACGCGAAGAAAAATCCTGGTGGACGCACTGGGTACCCTGAGAATCACTGGGACTCATTCTTTGTAAGTCCTAAATGCGGCAAAAGAATAAGTTTGACCGGTTTCCCGAATTCAAGTCCAAGGGGATTGAATTTGAAGGAGGTGACAAGTATCTGTTCCGGCAGTTAACTGGCCTCTTGATCCGTCAGAGTTGTCAGGCTTGTTCATCAAAACCCCTTGCGAGACATTATAAAACAAAATAAGTCGAAAGACCAAGTCGAAGATTTGAAGAACTGAAGAAGTCAAGTATTGATCAAGTCGAAGAATTGAAGATCTGAGATTCAACCCGAATCTGCAATTCTGGTAGAATCTCGGGGGCTACTGACAAGGGTATAGATAATAGAGCCCGTTAGTTGAGTACCCCTGAGGCCCGTTAGACTAGGCCCAATTGTAATACTAGTTGAAATACGAGTTCATGTCGTATGTCGATATTGTAATCTGTATCGGATCCCTCCCGATCCTCGAGACCCGGCCATCTATATATAGGGGCCAGGAGGGGACGGTGAGGGACAGATTGAAAGCAAGCCAGGTTTTACACCCACGTTTACTTTCGATACATACCTTGTTTGACAGACTTTATCTTCGAGTTCATCCGACGCCCTATCTCCCCGATCCTAAGTCCTTCATCTAGGACATTTGTCGAGTTAGCCGGGCTATGCCTCGGTCGCCAATCATCAGCAGGTATCATCATCTTGCTAGCCAGCCGGGCTATGCCTCGGTCGCCAATCATCTCTTTTTCCATCTCAACGTTCTAGTCATTTCATATCAAGTAGCCGTTGGAGACTATTAAAATAAAAACCTTTACAATTGATAAGGGTATAATCCCCGCTTCCTAATTCCACGATGGGAACTGCCACAAGTTCCTAGAGCATCACCTTCAGCCGTAGCAAACGGTCGCCCCCTTTGGAGGCATTTTTTAACATTGCATATAAGACTTGCTCCCTAGATATTCATTTCAGCTCCAATGTGCATAAAATAAAGCACACTATTCAATCATCTGTTCGACTTGACTCCATCCCTAGCATGCCGCACCGGCATGGCCGAGGGCAGCGGGCGGTGGGGAGATGGCAAAGGGAGGGGTCTTGACGGCATGGGGTAGGGGAGCCCTCGGGTTGCCCTGAGGAGAGCGACGCTGTCCTCAGAAATTAAGGTTATGGAGAAATACAATGCATTTAATCCGTTTGCCATACTAATAGGAGGCGGGCCCATATACGGAGCGGAGGGCTAGATTTAGGGTTGGTGTGTCTCCATGTTCTCCGCTGTATTTTCAAATATAACACGGACTACACTCATATCACCACATAGTGAAGCAAATGAAGAAAAAAATGTTGAATTCACTTGCAACCTACTCGTAACATTGGGAGGATGTACACCACTTATTCGCCCAGTGCCTCCGCTTGTTTGCCGCGTGGACACTCGATGCACCCGGCTTGCACCTCCACCCCGCTGCCGACCTGGCGACGCTTCTGGATGGGCTAACTGAACACCTCCCTAGTATGTAGCCGTCTTCGCACAACACGGTGGTCCTCTCCATCCTGTGGGCGGTGTAGAAATCCAGGAACCGCATGGTTTGACAGTCATGCACTCGATGTCGGCCAGGTCGTGTCGCTGGCGGTCAGTCACCTGGCTTGTGGGTCGTCCAGGCACCCCGTCGCGTTGACATCGGGCCCATCCGCTCGTGGTGCGATAGTAGGTCATAGAACTCCCGCGTCCGTGCGTGTGATCCCTCCCCCACCTCTCTATATGTTTGAGCGCCCCTCGCTCCTGTGCAAGGTTCGCCTCGTCCCCTATAACCTTCGGTTTTGGGTTTAATGAAAATGAGTTCAGGTGGACTATCATTCCCCGTTGCCCCCTAAAAAATCACGGAGCACTACATTATTATTTTTGCTCTAAATCTGCATAAGAATTTCACATACCACTACCATGGTCGCACTACCATGAGCAGTTCAGCACTATTACTCTCTTTTTTGCGGGTAAGTTCAGCCCTATCACTAGGTTTTACACTTCTCAGAAACATGGCTGGCCGGTTTCCTGCTCATGTCTTCGAACTACAGTCTACAGGTCAGTGGCCCATGTGATTCTGAAACCCCGAGTACTCCATTGATTGATGAAGCGTTTAAGTCCTGCCAAAATCTTGCATCTGCTGCCTCCATGGAGACCCTCCACTGTAACCTACTTGTTTTTCGCTCTAAGAGCATCTATAGTGGATGGTGTAAATTTGGACATGTATATCTCCATATACACGTCCATATAGATCTTGCTAAATTATACACCTCCCAGTTTTTCAGTGGAACGTGTAAATTAGGACGTGTATATTCCAACGGCTATATTTTCAAACGGTTATATTTCCAACGGCTATATTTTCAAACGGCTATATTTCCAACGGCTATATTTCCAACGGCCATATTTTTGATCAATATAAACCACCCCTACCACTTCTCTTCCAGCACACTTCTAGCTGTGACTTCTCTTCTCACCTAGATTTCTCTATCGTCTTTTACGCAACACAATGAACACATCCACTTGGGACATGAGTTCTTCGTCATCTTCATCTAGCGACGATGAACTCATACTTGCAGCATTCGCCGAGCGCGAGGAGGAAGAGAGGAAGAACGCTCGACGCCATGGCGGTTCCAAGCATGGACATCAGTCAATCGATCGAGGAAGAGATGCCAGATTTCTTGTTCTGTGGGACGACTACTTCAAACAAGTTCCTCGCTTTCCCGAATATTTGTTTCGACGAAGGTTCGTAATTAGTACACTTCTCTGCTTTGGTCCTTTTTTTCATTTCCCCGTCTCATTTAGTTTTTATGCACAGATTTAGGATGTCGCGTACTTTGTTCAACCGCATAGCTGATGGTATACTTGAGCATGACTATGATGGTTATTTTATGCAAAAAAGAAGTGTTTCTGGAGCTCTTGGGTTACATCCTCTGCAAAAGATGACCGCGGCAATGTGGATGCTAACATATGGAATAGCAGCTGATGTTGTTGATGAGTACATCCGGTCCGCTGAGGCCAACCGCATAGCTAATGGTATACTTGAGCATGACTATGATGGTTATTTTATGCAAAAAAGAAGTGCTTCTGGAGCTCTTGGGTTACATCCTCTGCAAAAGATGACCGCGGCAATGCGGATGCTAACATATGGAATAGCAGCTGATGGTGTTGATGAGCACATCCGGTCCGCTGAGGCTACTAATTTAGAGTCTTGCAAGAAATTTGTGATCAAAGTCTGTGAAGTTTTTGGGGAAAAGTACCTGAGATCTCCAAATGAAGAAGACATTGCTAGGTTACTTGCAATAGGGGAGGAAAGAGGATTTCCCGGTATGTTAGGGAGCATAGATTGCATGCACCGGGGGTGGAAAAATTGCCCCAAAAATGGCATGGCATGTTTAGAGGCCATGTGAACGAGCCCACTGTGATCTTGGAAGCAGTTGCTTCACAAGATCTTCGGATTTGGCATGCTTATTTTGGTTTACCAGGGTCTCTGAATGATATAAATGTTCTTCAACGTTCTCCTGTTTTTACAAAGCTAGCCGAAGGCCAAACTCCTCCAGTGAATTATAGCATCAATGGCCATCAGTACACAATGGGGTATTACCTTGCAGATGGTATCTATCCATGGTGGGCAACATTTGTGAAGAGCATACCAGCTCCAACTAGCAGAAAGCATAAAACTTTTGCCAAGAAGCAAGAGGCGGCTAGGAAAGATGTGGAACGAGCCTTTGGAGTTCTGCAATCCTGTTTTGCCATTGTTCGTGGACCTGCTAAAGGATGGAAACGTAAAGAAATCACTGATATCATGAAAGCTTGTGTCATAATGCACAATATGATAGTTGAAGAGGAGCGACAAACTGGTCGGCAAAGCTGCACTTTTGAGGCAATGGGAGAAAGAGTCACAGTCTCTCGTACTCATGCAGAAGAACTGAGCTCTTTTATTCAGATGACTCACCGGATTAGAAATTTCGATGAACATGATCAGCTTAAACTTGATCTAATTGACCATGTGTGGCAAAAGTTTGGAAACGAGTGATGTCCTAGTTATAAGTTTGGCAAAAATTTATGCAATGAGTGATGTAATCCATTTCTTTTAATTTATGCAATGAGTGATGTAATCCATGTCTTTGTAATGCAGCTATCAATAAAAATATTTATGCAATGAGTGATGTAATCCATGTCTTTGTAATGCAGCTATCAATAAAAATATTTATGCAATGAGTGATGTAATCCATGTCCTCAAATAGCAGAAAGCATCAAATTGTTCTTACAACAACTAGCAGAAAGCAGTAATTAGTTCTTACAACTACAACATTACTCTAGGCCGCGAGCAAGGATCTCCTTCTGCTTAGCTTGGTAGAACTGCTTTTGCACATCATTCATACCACTAGTGTCAATGAGCATGACCCTCTCATCTAATTCAAACTGTCTCCGTGCATCCTCCCTCTCGTTTCGTGCATCCTCCTTCTTTTTGAGTGCAATCTCCTCTTTTCACAATTCAAATTGCTGTGTGTAGCGAGCATTTCTTGCCACCTCTTTGATCTCATCCTTCTCTTGCTTTGCTGCCCACACAGTTTCTAATGACAGCTTGCAAGCAATGTCATCAATTCTACCTCTCTTGTCCTTCTTCACACCATCAGGTCTTTTCTCATGTTCAAGAGCATCAGTGCGTACCGACGATGCATCAGCCAGATCATTGGTGCCTGTGCCCGCCGCCCCTCTGCTCCCGCTCGAGGAAGAGAAAAGAAATTTACCTGTTGGGCGGCGGGCGGAGAGGAAACACGATGGCGTTTCGGCCGAGCTCCTCCGATCCTTGCTCCGGGCGGGCCGCGGGAGGAAGATTTCCAGGGCGAGCTCCTCCGATCCATTCTCCAGGGCGAGCTCACGAGCGTGGCTGGGTTGTGTTAAGTTCCACGCCTCGTACCGTCATGGCTTGGGCGTGGATATTTACACGCCATTTTGCACGAGCCGCTGGGAGCTATTTTTTGATTCGCATCATGTATATTTGCTATACACGTCCATATAGAGGATCCACTAGAGATGCTCTAACTCTATATAAGCATTTCGCATACTACTACCATTAGCAGTTCAGCACTCTCACTAGGTTTACATTTCTCAGAAATGTGGCTGGCCGGTTGCCTGTTCAAGTCTTGAACTACAGGTCAGTGGTCCATGCTAATCTGAACCTCAGTCTACCCCCCTCCATAATTTCCTTCCCCGGTTCAGAAGAAGGACCGCTGTCCTCCTACAAATGACAGTCAAGTACTCCATTGATCAATGAGCCGTTTAAGTCCTGCCAAAATCTTGCATCTGCTCCCTCCATGGAGATCCTCTACTGTGGCAGCAATATTACCATACAAAGCTACCGTCACTGACGACCAGTGTCCATCAATGCAGAAGTTCAGTAAAAAAGGGCTTTTGTCTGAACGAAAGCTGGATTTTTACCCTTGCCATTTGCCATCAGATGGAACCTCTCTCGTCTCGCATGCTTCCACGGGCAGCACAGAGCACCACATAGTCTTCTCTCCCTGCACAGCTCATGCGGGCATGTGCGTCTTTTTCACAAACAAGGGAGAAAAAAAAGCAGGAGAGAGCATGGAGACGAGAAAGAAGATAGGATTCTTTTCCAGTTTTCGCTGCATCTGTTCAGACTCCAGAGCAGAGTTGCAATCTGATTTCATTCCATCCCGTTCCAGCACTTTTCTTGTTAAGTTCCATTATCTTTGATTTCTTGGCTTGTCCTTTCGGTTAGGGTCATTATGTGATTTTGGTGTTTCTCATTGCAAGTAGCGAGCGTGTTCTTATCCAGAGCTTCTTTGACTTGTTCATCTTAAGGGTTGCAGTTGTTGTGTGTTAGAGAGATTGTTAGGTTATTTGCTCTCGCGTGGGTTTCTTGTTTTTAGAGTAGTTCGTCGTGGTTTATTTGTATTGGTTTTCGCCTGATTTTCATAAATTAACTGGGCAATTCTCTTCTTCTTAATTAATAGATTGGAGCAAATCTTTTGCTCCCGTTTCAAAAAAAAAACTCTCCTTACTAGTAAGGACATGGAGCCATTAATGGGGTGCTCAGCACTGTTTGCCCCTACTCCATACTACCAGCTCTAATGGAAGCTAAACGGAGGGTCAAACCAAAAGTCGCACCTTTTCACCAGAAGCCTCCTGTTTTCAATCAGAAGAAACACATCGTAGATTGCAACTAAAGGCACTACAAGTACTCGGTAGGGACTAATTTTGCACCCCACACAAACTTCACGCATTAAGAGCAAATCACAGACATAATCTTGCAAATTTAGGCATGATGATGCGATCATTTCTTATTGAATAGGCTATGGGTAAAGCGACATTGGTTTCAGCAGAAGTGAGTAGTGTTGAGAGAGTGAGACGAGCTTCATCATCAACGACCCTGCCTTTTCAGCACTAATCTAATGGTGATTAAAAAAACAGTAAACAGGTCGCCGTACGCAACTAATATTGGTCCCCCCTTTGTCGTATCGCCCTTAAAAGAAGAGACAAAAAAGTAATAACAATGTGCTGAGAAAAGAAGGTCCCAGCCATCAATCCTGGCAGAAGAAACAAATGCTGAATGCGCTGCATACAAAACAGAAACATGCATGAACGGAGGAGAGGTGCGGCAGTGGAACCATCGCATTTCCGTAATCTAGCTAGGAGGCTAAATATCATTTGATGAGTACTCCCTCCATTTTATATTAGTTATCACTGATTTAGGTACTAAATCAGAAATAACTAGTATGGAACAGAGGAAGTAAGTTTGCAGAATACCTTTAACTTAAATTCGATATACTATATGGCAAGAGAACATGTGTGTAACATTTTTTAATTCTTTACCGGCAAAATTATATATATTTTCCCATGATATACCGAAATCATTCAGCAAATCTCTCAGCATCTTGAACTCGTGAGTATCCAAAAGATCGCCATTGGAAGCAGCAAACCAAGAAAAAAAATCGCAAATATGCATCAGAAACAACAATGCTCGCTACAACATAAACATAAACTTATATGATGAATGCAACATTTGTTGTAGACATTCTGAATCACCACGACATATCATCCTGTGAGCCTGTAGCAACACATAAACATGCTTGTAACCTTCATTTTGGAGGACCGTCCTCGCCGCCTCGAGCTCGACGAGGACGAATCTGGCTCGTCGGGATGCCATGGTGCTAGATTAGGCGACCCCGTACCCACTCCCCACAATCTTGGTGCCATTCTAGAGCTAGGTGGCGTGATTTAAGCTTTAGCACATTATCACTATCCATGGCAGGAGCTTCACGACCGCAGATCTAGGACTGGGAGGAAGAGCGAACAAGGAGAAGTTCCCGAAAAAGGGGGTCATGGAGTTGTGGGATAAATGCTAGCGAGGAGGCGTTCACAAGCTAGGGAAGAATTACAATGCAAGGGACTGTTGAGTAACCCATTTTGCCCGTACCATGTGCATTTTATCCACCGTTTATTTGTTCTTGAAGATTAGTGTAGTATTTTGCATCGTCACATTTCAAATTGTATTACTCCCTCCGACTCATATTACCTTTCGCAAATATGAATATATCTAGATATATTTTAGTGCTAGATATATCCGCATTTACTAAAGGTAATATGGATCGGAGGGAGTACATGTTCTGAAAATTACGCAGGCAACTCGATAAACTCATTTGTGAGACTGTTGAGCCAATGTTCTCGTACAGCAAACAAAAAAATCTTGTGTAGACATACCACCTGTTTTGGAACATAACTTTCCACTTAATATCAACAGATCTAAAAATCGTTTGATTATGCAGCGCACAAAAGGCAAAAATTGTTTCGAATAATTTTGGCAGTGAGCGGGGGAGAAAGGACGAGCAGCGGTGGGGTCACGGGGGCCAGCATCAGCAACAGTAAATCTGACGCGGCTATCTCCGCACAGCGCCTCTCACGTACTGCGCGTACGCCTCGCCGACAAGTGGGCCCGGTCCAACCTGTCATGGACTCATCCGGCGACCACTGTCCATTCCGTCACGATTCGGCCGCACCCGAACTGTACAATCCTCACATCAATAGACGAATTTGCCCCTGGTTTTACCCGTATTTAACCAGTGCAAGCCACCGCTGGCGCACAGAACGAGGCGAGGCCGGCCTCCGTTTTCCTTCGGCTCCAGCCTCCAGTATCCACCCAGGCATCGCGGGACAAGTACCCCTCGACTTCGGCGGATTTACGTGCCCTGCCACTGCGCTCCTCCTCGCCTTCTTGCTCCTGCCCTTCTCCCTTCCTTCTCCCCCCTCCCCAACCCCACATTTGCTTGCTGCCGTTATTAATGTCGTGGCGGTGGCTGTGGTAAAAACTGGAGCGGGGTGGAGCGTAGCGTGGCGGTGGAGTGCGGCGGCGGCGGCGGTGCCTGAACTCATCGACGGCGGCAAGGGCGGCGGCGGCGGCGGCGGCGGGTGGTGGTGTAAGCTTCGATTCCTAATCCCCACCTTTCTCTCCTGTTGGGACGGATTCGGCGCTTGTTTTCTCTTGCGGTTCTCGTGTTCGTGTGTCGCCGGGATGTTGCTTGTTTTCATTGTTTGAGGTGCATTCCTCTGTGGGGAATTGCGCTTCCGACCCCCCTTTTTTTATTGCCCCCGATGCGAGGTTTTTCTTCGAAGAACCCGGATTCCCATGTTGGTCTTGTTTCCATATAGTACTTTTTCTTTTCTTTTGTTATGTTTTTTTGTATTCATGTTCTTAGATGCATACTGCATTTGCAATGCGAGATTTTTCCGTGCTGTAAATTGATTTTGCTTACAACCGTACCCCCAAATTCTATCTTTCTTTTTCCTGCTGGAGCTGTCCGCATGATAACGCTGGTTAGGGTAAATCGCACCGATTTTCTGTTTCCTAAAAAATCGCAGTATATGGCCCGCATTTCTTGTTACCGAGATTGAAAAAGGATGGAAATTTTAGATTGGGAATCTGCTTTATGTCTCATTAACTTTTCGTACAGCGTGCAATGCATATCTTTTCCTTGTCAAGGCAAAATTGTTCCTGAACACTGGTCTGCATTGCAGGATTCAGCAGAGTTTCAGTTCTAAAACCAGCCTGTGGAGTTCATTGCAAGCTCTGCAGGATGATTGAGGAGAGGAGGCATTCGGTTGACATCCCGATTTCGAGGGCTCTGGTGGCCGTCATGAGGTCCAGATCTCTGAGGGACCCCGACACGAACTCTCTGGCCAAGTTCTCGGCGAAGAAGACCATCTGGGAAGGGTGTTCCCTCGAGGAAGACGACGTGGATGCGAGCAATTATGGCAGGCACAGTTTCAGCTACAACATGTACGATCATGTCCAGAGGAGGAGGGAGGAGTTTGGGGCCCGTCTGGCGAACTCGCCGATCAACATCATCAAGGCCAATGCGAGGGTGAAGGCGGCGCTCCATAACCAGAACTGCTGCTCTGCAATCTCCGGGATGTCGAGAGCGGCCAAGGACAGGGCTTTCTCTCTGGTGGTCGAAGGGGAAGAGCTCGGCCGGAGGGAGCTCCAGGAAAGCGCAAGAAGCTTGCTCCAGAAGTACCGGCCAAAGTCCTTCTCTGAGCTTGCTGGACAGAATGTTGTTGCACAGTCTCTTTCGAGCGCTGTTTCGCAAGGAAAACTTGCTCCAATCTATCTCTTCCACGGTCCGCATGGCATTGGCAAGACATCTGCGGCTAAAGTATTTGCCGCGGCGCTGAATTGCCACTCTTCAGGTGGGAACCAACCGTGTGGGCACTGTGAGGAATGTGTGGCCATATTCTCAGGAAACAGCAGCAGTGTGGTAGAGATTGATGCTTCCAAGCTGGATTGCAAATCTAGAGTTGCTACCTTGCTCAGGAATGCCTGCAAAGTTCCTGCTTCGTCACACTTCAAGGTTCTTATTGTAGATGATTGTCAACACATGGATAAGGAGGGATGGTACTCCATCTATAGCAGCCTTGAAGGGATCCCTGACAGATCAATATTTGTCATGATAACATCTGACATTGATAAGCTACCGAACAATTCGGCTGGATGGTGCCAGAGCTATAGGTTTTGCAAGATAGATGACGCAGAGATTGTCCGCCGGTTGAGCAAGATTTGCACAAAAGAAGGTATGGAGTTTGAAGCCGAAGCGCTTGAGCTTCTTGCTCGCAAGGCCAGTGGTTCCATTCAGGATGCAGTTCAAATGCTTGACCAACTAACTCTGCTCGGAAAAAGAATCAGCAAATCAGTAACATATGACCTAGTAAGTTGATCCAGTCCAGTTCTCTAACCTTCATCTATATATCATCACATACATACTATCCCCGTACTTCTTTAAAACCTGCAAAATTAACCCCAATGATATTGGCAGATAGGTGATGTCTCAGACGAGGAGTTGCTTGATCTTCTTAATCTGTCTATGTCGTCGGATGCTGCTACCATTGTCCGGAGGGCTAGGGAGCTTTTGAGTTCAAAGGTTGATCCCCTGCAGCTATTAGCTCAGCTTGCAAATCTTATCATGGATATTTTAGCTGGGAAGCACGACTCAGATTCTTCAGATGTTCGAAAAGTTACGGGCAAAAATACATGTACGTTCCTTCCCTTTGTAGCCAAACAATATGAAAAATGCATGCAAATCTGTTATTCTGATGATGAATTGTGTAGCTTAGACCCCAGTGTGTATATATACATTTATAGTGTACATACCTCTATTGGTTCTTTATCCATCTAACTTTGTGTGCAACTTCTCAGCTGCTGAGGTCGACGTGCACAAACTTAGGAATGCACTGGAAATACTTTCTGAAACTGAAAAGCAATTGAAAACCACAAAGAACCAGTCTACATGGCTTACTGCTGCTCTGTTACAATTTAATATGAGAGAACCTTACAGCCTAGAGGCCCTAGACGATACTGCAGGGTCAAGCATGTTCACGGAGAGTCAGACAGGTAACCAGCATTCTCTGCCTGAAAAAGCATGCTTCAATGCTGTGTAAATATCTCAAATTATTTCATATATCTTATCATTATGAGAACGAAACACTCACGATGACCAGGTCTAGACAGTCAAGCTACTCATCAGGTATATCTGTTTACTGACAATTCTGCTATTCATTACACAGATGATGGGGCTGCTGTCCTCAAAGATGAAAGCTTAGACACCAGTTCTCATCTTTGCTACCAGAACAAAACCGGTTGTCTAGATATGAATTTAGGAGATCCTGATGTACTGGAGACGATATGGATGAAGGCTCTTGAAAACTGCACATCTAAGTCACTACTTAATCTGTTGCAGAAAGATGGGAAGTTGTCATCACTGTACACAAACCAAGGTAAGTCATCAACTGTGTTGGACCTTTTTCTTCTTTTTCTTTTGGAAGGAAGATTCATTTATCCTTCCATCTAATGAAAATATGTCTGAACTTCATACATCTTATCGAGCCAATTGCTCAATGCTGTGTCCAAAAGGCACGTGTTTGTCTGAACATATGTATCGTGTAGCTAAGGTTAGCACTTGTCAATAAGTTAGTGTTCTTCATCAAATGGTACATCATAGCTATAGTCCCTGTTTCTTTTAACACGTGTACCATGCTCAGACCTCTTGTATCAATTGGCACTCAGTGTGACTAAATCATGAGCAATTGCCACATGCTCTATAAGCATCATTTTAAGTCAGTTTTTTTATTTGGTTTATCTTCGGATTTCAGGTGTAGCAGTTGCTGAGCTACAATTCTGTCATCCTGAGGATGTACCAACATCAGAGAGCTTCTGGATGCCACTTGTGGTTTCTCTGCAAAATTTGCTAAAGTGCAACGTGGACATCAGGATCAATCTTTCTCCAATCCCCATCAGCAACAGAGTTGCATCCAAGAATTCGTCAGTCAGCCTGGTCATGCAATCCAGAGAAGATCAACAGGTGCGGAATGCAGTCGCCACGGACTGCAGGACCGTAGCTTCATCCAGAAGGGAGTGCCCTTCGCCGCAGCTCCCAGGGCAACCCAAGGAGAAAGCGTCCAGCATCCTGGGATGCCTTCACAGTGTGGATAGCGACACAGGAGATGCCGAGTCAAGGATCCTTAGCTATCAAAAGATCTCTGTCATGCCTGAAGCATCCACTACAGGGAATGTCTCTTCGAAAGCCGGAGAGCACACACCAAAGGTTGACGAAGGCCGGACTCGTCGTCGCCATGGCTGCTTCTCGAAGATTCTACCTCGTGGTGAGTGTGCCGCTTGTCAGGAGTCCAAGCTGTGCGATAAGCACAGAGCTCCGCGGCCTCGCAAGGGACTCTTCAGCTGCTGTTTCTGCAAGATCAGACCAGACTGCAGAACGAAAGCAGACGCTGTGTACAGGTCACAAACCCAGGAGGTGTTCCATGGGTAGCATGTTGTAACTGAAAAGTTAGGAGGTGGGCACCGTTGAAACAAGGCTGATGATGGCCTATCATTTGATACGGATGTGGGTAGCCAGATTCCTTGAACCGTTGAACTTTCGATCAATTTAGGCGAATCTGTTTACTGCAGGTCGCTCCTGAGTTCTGACAGAACAGATGTGAATTGTAGATGCTGGAATCAGTCCAATCTGTCTTTTAAACTCTATATAGTTCGGTGATAGAAGTTCATGAACAGATCGTTTTATCATGAACAGATCGTTTTATTTAGCTTCGTTTACTCATCATTATGCAAATCAACTGAAGGGTGACAGCTGTGGAGAATTAACTACACGTAAACATGATATTATACCAGATTAATCAAAGAGCAGAACGATATTCGTAGCATCTCTAAACAACTGTTGATTGACGTCTGAAGTCGTGTTCAGACACGATTCTTCCAAAACCACAGATCAATGCAGAGGAAGTAGAGGCATAGTAAAAACGTTTACATAAAATTCTTTTTCTGCTCTTGTTTTACTTGATGTAAAAAGAAAAGGTCTATGAAGTTGAAATGAAACATAGCAAGAACAGCAAAGGGTATGTCCAGAGATGCAAAGATCTAGACATGAGCCACCACCAACGCAAGAGGGGCTCCTTGAGCTACCTATGACGCAAGTCCAGCGACGTGCATCAGAAAGAAACGCAAACGCAAATGCACACGAACTAGGTGATCTGCACCACACTATGGCTGCCTGTGTCTTCGGGTTTGTCGAGTTTGTTCCTCGGTCATCCAGCTTTGACGCTTCCTGCTCGCTCGGTCATCGTTTCAAGTCGAAGTAGCGACACTGAAAGAGGGTGCAAGCCATCCGTTCTTCTTTCCATACTCCACATAAGAGAGGAACTTCTCCCTGGCATCAGGAATGTCAAGGGCCAGATCATCAAGCACGTCCCTGACCCTGGAGAACCCCTTGGTCATCTGGTTGATGGTTATGATCCCTTCGCCAAAGCATTCATGGAGCAGAACGAGGGGCCGCTCTTTCTTCTTCTCCATCGCCATGACAAGCGCCTTCTTGACCACCTCGTGATTGAAGAAAGGCATGCCCATCTCACGGATGCAGTTGCATGCTTCCCCTACATCACCTCCACTCTCATATTCCTCCAGGAGCTTTGCTATCTTGTCCTTGGCATCCTCAACGGCCTGTCCTGTCCCACCACCCCAGCATCTCAGAAGCCTCTCTCCTGCGTGACGGGCAGAGGCAAGTGAGCGTGCCATGTTCAACGTTTCAGCTCCACTGCATTTTGGTGGAAGTTCGCTGCCAATCTCATCTAGGTTTAGAGGCGCAAGCACGTCATCAATCACTGCTCTGGCTAGGAACAGTCCCAGCTCATCTGACGCATCCAATATGTCCAGTGCAGTATCTTCTGCAGACTCAAGAAGCATTATGAATCCCTTGACAATGTCTTCAGTAGAGAACAGCTCCATGCTTAATGAAGATAGGAGAACCGATGCCATCTCTTTCTCCCTGTTCTTGCGGTCCATAGCAATTGTTACAAGTTTCTTGATAAAGATTGGGTTATACTCTGGAACACCAAGCTCTTTGAGTGTGCGAATAAGCTCTGGTATATCACCAGAAAGGAAGTACTCATGTATCATGGACACAACGTCCCTCTTGTACCTCCTTAGCTTCTCATGGTCATCATCTTGGACATTGCCGTTGGCACCTGAAGGTACATATGAAGAGTCAAGCCATCCCTCAGAAACTGCTTTAGATACCAGTGTCTGGAATTGAGATTTTGCGGATGGTATATCAAGGGAGAGATCATCAAGACTCTCAGTAATACGGGAGAATCCTTTCACCATCTGACTAGAGCTTATCAAGCCTTCTTCAGATGCTTCCTTCAGAAGCTTGATAATAAGAGTTTCTGCAGCTGGACTTTCCATTCCAAGAGTGACAGCTCGCTTGACAACCTCATGGTGGAAAAATGGCACAGCCAACTCTCTTATGCACCTACATGCCTCAGCTGTATCACCGTTCCTGATATATTCCTTTACAAGATCAGTAATCCTCCTCTTTACCTCCTCCACTGTGACATAAACTGAACCACCCCATCGTCGCTCAAGTAACTCAGCATGGTGGGGTGCTGAAAGATAGCTCTTCGCTGCAATCTGTAAAACTTGCATGCCCTTTGAAGACTCTGTCAGACTTCCTTTTGCCTTGTTGAGAAAAGCAGGTGGGAGAATGTCATCGACAACTGATCGTGCAATGAAAAGAGCAAGGACATCAACCGCATCAGGTATGTCAACAGACAAATCATCAACAGCCTGTAGCAGCATCACAAAGCCTAGTTTGATTTGAGTTGAGCTGACCACATCACCATACAAACATGATAACAGCACTGAAACCATCTCTTTCTCCTTGTCATGCCTGTCCATTGCCATCGAAACAAGCTTCTTGACAAAGTAGCGGTGGAAGTCATCATAACGCAGCTCTTTTAGGTCAGAAGCCGTCTGTTTAGCATCACCAGTGCTGAAATATTCCTCAATGATTGTGACAAGAGCTTTCTTGTAGTCCTCTAGTGGGGTTGTAGCAGGGACTTCAATTAGTTCATATGGCTCCTGATTAGCCAAACATAACAACATAAGTGTCCAAAGTGGGCGAGTACCAAGTATTAACCCATATACAACATATGCAGAAATTTCTCAGTATGAGTATGTTTACCAGTTTCTTGCGACTAATTTAAGGTCAAACACATTGTATGAGAAAATGACTGGAGTATACAGATCAAGACCATAGAGTATTACCTCATCACTGTCATAGTTTGGATCATTCTGGTCAAGGAATGTGGCTGTATCAGCATCGATAAGTCTTCCCCAAGTGCCTTTGCCACCAGCGCCATCTACAGTACAAAAGAGCAGCAATTTAGACGTTTCAGCAGTTATATATATGACAAAAAGTAGAAATGGGAACTAATAGATCATGAGATGGGTGGAAAACACATCTACTCCCTCCGTTCATTAATATAAGATGTTTTGGCTTTTTATAGATTCATCTATTTTAGTATGCATCTAGTCTATCTTTTGTGTGTAGATTCAGTCACTATGGTGTGTATCTAGTTAACTTTGAAATATCTAAAACATCTTATATTTGTAAATGGAGGGAGTACCTTCCAAGTGCAAGTATTTGATAGAACTTACAACAGTATTCAGTAACTCCCCAAATGACAAAAGGCCCAACTACATTTTGGACTTGGATTGTGAATGGATAATCAATATTTCTATAATGGAAGAACTCTAAACTGAACCACTAACACTCCAGATCATACTATCATGTACATGATCACATGGTAACATAGTATTTCTTCAATAACAAAAGAATTCTCGTATAGTGCAGATTTTAATTCCATGTGTTGCATAGTTGCTTTCCATTCAAGGCCACCCAGCAATTAGATGTTGTAATGAATAGATTGGGAGTGGCGGCGCTAGGTCTCACATGATGTGACATCATTGCTTCATAATGACTTGAATGTGTAGAAATTATGTTCAAATTTCAAAAAAATTCAACTGACTTATGGCAAAGCTGTGATTTGCTGTGATGCTGACATCACAGCTTTGTGTGTAGCACCAACACTGACCCATATTCTAGATTCTTGTTATACAACAGCAGAGACAAGAACAGGAAAGCTCAAGCGAGTATTTCTAACAGCTGGTATTTGGTGATATAGCAACTAAAGTCAATGTATCAATTGCTTTAACGTAAAACAGCCAACCATGTGCATTTGAGGGTGAGTCCACGAAGTAAAAAAACCTAAATATTGAAGACCAAAATACTCCAGGCCTAATGTGTACAGAAAGTAAATGGAAACTAAAAAAGCAAGAAAAAAAGGCACTAGTAACGCAAAACACCCAACCATATGCTTTCAGGGTGAGTCCAGGAAGTAAAGAACTAAATATTGAAGCCCAAATACTCCATGCCTAATGTGTACACAAAGTAAATGGAAGCTAAACAAGCAAGAAACAGAGGCACTAGTAATTAAATGTCCAAAATAGTGACCTCATATTCTAAGGATAGGCAGAAGTCAAATCATGAAACAGAAAAGGAAATGAATAACTATGCAAAGCCTGTCAACCGAAACCCATAATCAAACAATGAAAGAATTGCTGGAAGCATGACTTAACACACAACATAGGGTTCCAATAACAGCCAGAAGTAATAATGAACTAATAAGGATATCAATGAGCTTTCCAGATATTACTGTATAAAGCAAAACGTTACAAAGATGTAACCCCAAATAGTGAAATAATAATTAGCAGAATCAATAATCATATACTCCCTCCGTCCCAAATTAGTTGTCTCAACTTGTCTAGATACGTATGTATCTAGACATGTTTTAGTGTGTAGATACATGTGTATCTAGAAAAAGTTGAGACAACTAATTTAGGACAAAGGGGGTAATGGATTAATCAATATCATATAATGGATTAATGGGGGCAAGGCAAGCTTCCTGCGACGGTATGCTTAGACGAGGACCAAATTTTATCGGCTAGAATTGCGAACCGAAATGATAAGAGAAATAAACCATGTCCCAACAGTATAAGAATGTTCATTGCTCATCCTACAATATTATGATCACGAGTGAAGCACAGTTCACATAAAAAAACAACATAAAGGGGGAAACCATCACAGTCAGCTCATGGTAAAATTTATGCATAGGAAGAATTTGAACTTTGAAGTGTTCGGATTAGCAAATGTTCTGTAAAATATGGTTGCCATGTTGCCCGCACAGGACAAGTCAGTGGTATCAGCTAACCAAAAGCTTCTTACCAGGAACAAGTAGATAATATCCTCAAACAACTTTATAGTACCATATATCAGATCCTAGGGTCTGAGTACCTAATAGTAGAAAAAACAGAACCGACAAAACATCCTAAAGGGTACCAGATGCAACCAGAATACAGATAACTAATTCAATCAACGGAGAAAAATCCTACGCTGCTAGATTATAGCCGTCGTTATCTGACAAAATCAATCTCCAACAGGCAGCCCAGAAGCACCAATTTACACGCACACGGAACAGGTGATTTGCTTTGGTCCATGCACGCAAACCTAACCCCTCAACGTAGCAAACAGCAGGTGTATGCCATAAAAATTCAATGCTTATCAATTTCAACCAACCTACTGCAGCAAATCCAAATCAGCAACCGAATGAAAGTTCAGGACAAATCAATGACCACCCCAAGTAAAGCTGCATCACTGATGAGCTATTATGTATAGGCCACAATGTGCCACCCTCCATATAAAGAGAGCCCCACCTCCATGAGACACAAACTAGCAGCACCAACAAACTAGAACTACAAGCACAACTTTGACATCAACAGCTAGATCAAGTCAGCCGCTAAACCTACATTCCCAGAACCATAAACCAGATCGAGTCCACACAAGGGCTGAAGAACAGGCTAAGCAGTATCGCCATTCACCCAAACGCAGTAATAATAATTAACAATAGCAGCACAACACTGGGCAGAACTCATCACGTTCTAATCAACACGCCTGGCTCTAAAAAATACTAGGTCGATGAGAATAGGGAAGGTATTAATTAGACAGAGCACACGGACAGATCGAGCGCCATCTCACCTTTCTTAAGCTTGACGGCCTTCCCGGAATGCGACCGCCGCACGTGCCTCACCGGAGCCCCACCCCCGCCCGCCCTGGCGGCTGCGGCCGCGGCGCGGCGCTCCTGCTGCTGCTGCTCGTACTGCTGGAGCAGCGCGGAGGTGGTGCCCCCCGTGGGCGAGCGCGGGGACGCGAGGGAGAGCGTCTCGGCGTTCTGCACCGCCACCCGCAGCTGCTCCCGCTGCTGCTGCGTCAGGAACCCCCCGTCGTTCCTCGGCGACGACATCCCGAATCCACCACCACCCTGCAGCGGCAGTTACCCACACCAGCCGAAAAAACCAAATCAAATCAGCACCGGAATGGGGAACGAGCTCGGGCGGGAGGGGCGAGGGAAGCCCGTCGGAGGCCGTGCGTACCTAGGGTTTCCTCCGCGGATCGAGCGCGCCCCGAACCAGACCAGACCCCGGAAGTGCGCGAGATTTGCGGTGCGTGCGCCGCGGCTGCGGAGCGGGCGAGCGAGTGGTGATGGCTGTATTTTTTTCTTCCCCTGTCCCTCTCGCTTTTGGTTTTTCTCCTGGAGAGAGGAGACGACGCGGAGCGATGGATAGGGCGTTTTATACGGAGGCGCCGTGGGTTCCGGGACACGTCGCTCGCACCGGACAAACCCTGCGTTTCCGTGGGGCCCACGTAGAACGGGCCCACATGTCATTGAGACGGCCTGGTGTGGGCTCGGTGGGTTTCAGGGCCCGCTGGTTTGGGCCGCGGATCCCTATCCCGTGTCCACGCGGCGTGGCTCGCTTCGCGCACACAGTTCAAGGACTCCTGGTTTGCTGACATGTGGATCGGGGTGTTGGTGGGACCCGGATGTAGGTGGGACAGCGGGATGTTTTAGGGGCGAATTATGGGTGGTCGGTGGGGATCGGATCAGACCGTGGGGGTTAGGGTTTTGCTTTGCTCGTGGGGAAGAGTTCGGGATCTTCTGCGGCAAGTCATGCTATGTGGCTTCAGTGACAAGAGGGAGTCTGTGATTGGTTCGGGCGATGTGGATAAGGGCGGATGGCAGGATGAGCATGACGCGTCGGACGCAAGTCAAGATTCAGTGTCATATCTCGATCGTATTCGAATTACTCCAACCAGATACTGGAAATCCACCTAGCGAAAGAATTTAGTACAGTAATTTATTTGATTTCTCCGATTGTTACACAATTCAAGAGAGACGTCACCTCTGTGATTGACTATGTTATCAGAAGTGGAGTCGCATCATGTTTGAACCGTGGGAATTTATTACTCCCTCTATACCGGATTACATGGTAATTACGTAATTTGAGATAAATTTTAACCTTTAATTTTAGTTAAAAAATATAAAATATATTATGTAAAATTTATACCATTGGATTCATATTCAAAAGAACTTTTCAATGGTATAATTTTTATGTCAAATATCTCATATTTTCTTAACTAAAATTAATGATTAAAATTTATTTTAAAATACATAATTGACCAATAATCCGGTATAGAGGGAGTACAGTAATTAGCCGGATGAATCTAATACACATGCTCCAAAATAAGTGAAAATGTCACCACGATGTGGGTTGAAGTAAAACAACAAAACATATTTTTTTCTCCACTACAACTCTCTGCACCTCTACCCCGCAAAAAACTCGGATACGTTTCAAGTTAGCATCACGTACTAACTTACGGTCGTCCGCCGGTAGCATATGCAGCCCGGTCGTTCGACGGTAGCATATGCAGCCCCGGTCGTCCGCGCCGCTCCTTGTCGCGACCGGTTGACAAATTTGCGCAGCGGCCGGGGCGACGTAAAGGTGACGCCTCGATGTCCATATCACGTGTGCACCGACGACAGGCCAGGTGTCTCTGTTCCCTGCAGAGTGCGCAGATGCAGGGATTGATCGAGCCATCGTGTCGGAACGAGAAGTTTGGTCACGAGATGAGACCAATACAACGGGGCTAGTCCCAGCTATACGTGTGAGTAGCTAGATTTGGGTAGGGAGTATAGGATGTAGTGGGTGTTGTGGCACCGTGGGTGAGAGAAGCAACGACGATCTGTACCAAGTATGTGTTACCTTTTTTTTTTTGAAATGCTCTTATTTCTATGATACTCATTCTATGACGATCGGGCATTATTTCTGGCTTAATAAGTGTTCGTCTACGGTGGCAGTGTTCCATGGAAGGGATGATGTTGCAACGTATTGGTGTCCTCAAGTTGTGCCTTTCCACCTAGTGAGGCTGAGCTAGGTACGGCTTTGTCGGCGAACTTGCGAGTTTTTTTTTTTTTGAGAGATCCGGTAAACACCGGTTTTTGGATTTTATAGCAGAGGGAAACTTACAGGGAGCACCCGTACACAAAAGTTTATGAACGCAGTGGACGGAAAATGGAGAGAAGAAGTGAAAAACGATGGATAATATATGCTCTCATGAATTCATGAGCATAGTAATAATAAACTCTCTGTCAACTCTATCATAGGCTTTTTCATAGTCTAGTTTAAATATGAAACCAGACTCTCTTTTTTTAACAACATCATGAATATCTTCATGAGCTGCCACTACCAATCCAAGGATAAATCTCCCTCTAATGAAGACTTTTTTGGTTTGAAGTAATCAGACTATCACTATAATATTACTGAGTCTGTTAGTAACGCACTTAGAGAAAACTTCAAAGCTATAGTTAGTCAAAGAAATAGGCATGTATTTCTTAATAGTTGTTGCAGTTTGTTCTTTTGGGATTAGAGTGAGAAACGAGAAACTAAGTCCAAAAATATTTAGGTACCCTCTATGCCAATCCCAAAATATAGAGAGGAGATCAAATTTATTATTGGTTCCAAAAGTGTTAACAGAATAGGAAAACCTATCAGGACCAGTTGCATGCTCCCTCTGCATAAGAGCTAAAGGCAACATGCTTGATTTCATCCTCAGTGAATTTAGCATCTCTGTCTTGCTTTATCCACTCCATGGAAGTATGAAGTGTTCCTCTCACCTTCCACAATCTCTCTCTCCCTGGCTCTCTATCTTGCCTTAATCTCCTCATTCCTCCAATTTAAGCCCCCTTGGGTTCTAAATTAACTTCCTTTTTTTTAGAATACCTCAATCCAAGGCAATCCCTTAGTTGCATCCTCACTATTATGAGGAAGAACAACACTTTGTTTTTCATTTGTATGACTATTGTCACAAACATAAAAATCAAGTTCATTCCAGAAAAGGAAAAATAGTAATGGAAATTGATTGGAAACATTAATGCACGTGGAACAAGAGAGCTTGCATATAGAGATCTGTTGTCACGAGATGCAATTTAATTTCGTTAGCATTTTCAGTTTGTACATTCCAAACAAATGTTGATTCCACTGAAACAAGAATATTGTAAAGATAATGTCCGTTGGCCACCTCAATATTCACTCATTGACAAGGGTGTAGATAAAAGACCCCGTAGTTAAAGTACCCCTGAGACCCGTTAAGCTAGGCCCAATTGTAATACTAGTCGATATACGAGTTCATGTCGTATGTCGATACTGTAATCTGTGTCGGACCCCTCCCGTTCCTTGAGACCTGGCCACCTATATATAGGGGCTAGGAGAGGACGGTAAGGGACAGATTGAAAGCAAGCCAAGTTTATTCTTACGTTTACTTTCGATATACACCTTGTTTGACTGATTTACCTTCGAGTTTATCCGACGCCCTACTCCCCCGATCCTAAGTCCTTCGTATTGGGCATTTGTCGAGTTAACCCTCGTCAATTGGCGCCGACTGTGGGGACTCTGGGCGTTGGAATCATGAATTCGATGGTTTTTTCGCTTTTAGCCAATAGAAGTCCAACAGTCAATGAAAATCAAGAGATAGAGTTGACGATCGGAAGTCTGAGCTTCTACATCGAACCTTCGGGTTCGACTCGTCTTTCGAATCCAGCGAAATCGGGTCCGTCGGCAAGCAAAACCAAGACAATCACTAAGTCTGGATCATCTGTGGGCTCTTCTAGCGAGGTAAACTCGCCGGTCAGTCTCGCAGCAACAGAAAATTTGCAAAAGAAACTCGAGGAATTCGACGAAACTCGGGGAGAGCCCGACGTGGAAGTAACAGTGGATAAGCCACACGATAGTTCAAGGGATTTCGCCACCGGAAGTAGCGGCGTCTCCAGAAGCATACACCAGTTATGCGTCATTATTACTGAAGCAGCAGAAGAGAATAATCACACAAACAATGAAGAGGTCGACATGCAAGTCGACAAACTGAGGATCAGCGGCAAGAAGGAGAAGGAGAAAGTTCACGTCTCCGCCGGAGAGTGGAGGATGATCATGTCAACCATTAATCTCGGTACGGATGTACCCGCAGATTCAAGAAGAGAAGTTCTAATAGGGTATCAATATGCACTGCACCAGCGCAGAAAGAAGTTGAGGGAGGAAAAATACATGTTTATGAGAAGCTAAGACAACAACAGCACATCAAGTGGAGGATAATGGGATGAATATAGTGATGCATCAGAGTCTAGCATAGAAAGGCGCAGAGATCCGAAGCACAGCAGGAGGACAACAGCACAGACAAGAGAAGAAAGCCATACAAAAAGTGAAAGTGCACACCCATCAGATGAGGAAGAGGACTTTGTGCAAGAAACACCAGAAGTAGCACTAGTAGCAGTACAGGCTTATCTACTAACTACACAACCAAAACCCGGAGATCCGCGGGAGCACATGCATCAAGACGCAATACGAAGCCTCGGGTTGGTAGAAGACAGGCTAAGGAAACATCTTCCAGAGGAAAAGATGACATATCGAAAGGAGAAGCGAAAGGAGGGACTCAAGCGCCAACCCTCGCAAAACAAAACAAGCGAGTCGTCAGGCGACGAAAAGCGTCAAACACGGAGGGAAGACGCAAGGAATATAATGGCACAAGCAAGAGTGAACAAAGCGCGTCGTGTGTGGAAAGAAGAAAACTACGAAGACGACGAAAAAGAGATGGGCGCGTTATGCTTTACTCACAGGGTTCGCAGAACGCGAGTACCCAAAGGATTCAAGTTACCACACGATCAACAAAAATAAGATGGGTCACAAGAACCCACGCTATGGTTATCAGACTATCTGCAAGTAGTACAAATACTCGGGGGAACAAGAGCAACGGTGATGCAAAGTTTGCAGTTACACCTCACCGGCGCAGCACGGTCCTGGTTGAACACTCTAACCAACGATTCCATTGGGAGTTGGGGAGAACTAGAAAACCAATTCGCAAGAAATTTTCGCTAAGCATACAAACGCCTAGCATCACGGGAAGAAGTTAAGTCGTGCGTGCAGAGGAAAGACGAAACTCTTTGCTCTTATATATAGCGCTGGAGTGTAATCAAAAATTCTGCAGAAGACGTCTCCGACGAGAGAGCAATAGATGCTTTTTCAGCCGGCCTTCGTCGTTCTGATCTCGTGGAAGAAGTAGGGAGAACAAAGCCGAGGACGGTGTCGGAGTTAATGGAAGTAGCCAACAGATTTGCCGATGGAGAGGATGTATACAACAATAAAAGGGGATGTTCACCAGAAGTCGACAGAGCGAGCAAGCAAAGGCGAAGATACCACAACGGAGAAGGCCACGCAAGGCGAAATCAGATAGCCGCGGGATATGACAGAAGGGACCAGGAAGGCCATAAAAACAGGGAATTTCAGACAAGAGACAATCGAGGAACAGAAAAACCAAAATACTTCGGCCCATCAGCGGAGGACATGCTATATGGACCTTGTCGCATCCATTATGCGTACCTAGATGGGAAAAGAGTTTCCAACCACCAGATAAAGGATTGCAGAACCTTCTTGAGATTGCAAGGTGCCATGGACTCGAGCCAAGGAATACGATAGGGAGGAAAAAAGCATGAGTCAGGGATACCAAGTACAACGTCTAGCAAAACATTTAGAGTAAAAAATATACATATCTGCAATGATCCAACCAGTGCCAAAATCCAAGAAAGAGCGGAAGAGCATATCCAAACAAGTAAATCTAGCAATATCATCACCACCAGCTACTACAGAGTACGTGCTGTGGTCCGATCAACCAGTCAGGTTCAGCAGAGCAGACCACCCGAGGAAAGTGCCCAGGCCGGGGCACTCGCCGATGGTACTAAAGGCGCAAATAGGAGCATATGACATCGGGCGAGTATTCATGGACGCAGGAAGCGGCATAAATCTAATATACGCAAGAACTCTGAAGGCAATGTGCATCTCACTGGAAAGCCTAAAGCCAACAGACTGCTCTTTCCACAGAATAGTACCAGGAGGCGCAAATTATCCTCTCGGGAAAATAGAACTTGACGTTTGCTTCGGCAATAGTAGCAATTATCGTAGAGAAAAGTTGGAGTTTGAAGTCATGGACTGGCCTTCACAGTATTATGCAATCCTGGGGCGCCCAGCATTTGCAAAGTTCATGGCAGTACCTCACTACGCATATCTCACGCTCAAAGTCCCAGGACCCAAAGGAACAATCACGATACAAGGTAGCTTCGAAGTATCTAACACTTGTGACAAAGAATTCAACAGGTTGGCGCAAACTTTCGGCATGATAGTAGAGTACGCAAGGTTGAAAGGCGAAACCGACCATAATGTGCTACTCGACGTTGGGCGATCCCTGCCAGACCAGGCTTTCGATGCAACTCAAGACTCGAAGAAAATCCAGGTCCACCCCACGGACCCGAACAAGACCACCTCCATAGCGGTAAACTTGGATCCCGCATAGGAAAGCGCGCTCATCGAGTTCCTCCGTGAGCGCTGGGAAATCTTCGCCTGGTGTCCTTCAGACATGCCAGGGGTTCCTAGGGAACTCGTTGAGCACGCACTAAATGTGGATCCCAAAGCAAAGCCAGTCAAGCAACCACTGCGACGATTTGACGAGCCCAAAAGGAAAGCCATAGCATCCAAGCTACACAGGCTAGAAAATGCAGGATTCATCCGAGAAATCAAATCGTCGACTTGGGTATCTAACCCAGTCATTGTACCCAAGAAAAACATAGACGTACAAAGAGTGTGCGTTGACTACACATCTCTCAACAAACACTGTCCAAAGGATCCCTTCCCTCTACCTCGCATTGATCAAATAATAGACTCAGCGGCGGGGTGCGCAAGGCTTTCCTTCCTGGACGCATATTCTGGTTATAACCAGATCAAACTGAAGAAAAAAGACGAGGAAAAAACAGCCTTCATCATACCATATGGCGTGTTCTGCTATCAAGTCATGCCTTTCGGCTTAAAAAACGCAGGAGCAACCTACCAGCGGATGATGCAAAACTGCCTCGGAAGTCAAATAGGGTGCAACATTCAAGTTTACATCGACGACGTGGTCATCACCACAAGAAAAGAAGAGTCCCTAATCAGTAATTTGGTAGAAACATTCGACAACTTAAACAGGTATAAGCTCAAGCTTAACCCGACAAAATGCTCTTTTGAGGTATCTACAGGTCAACTTTTAAGATTCCTAGTATCAGCAAGGGGAATAGAGGCAAACCCGGAGAAGATCCAAGCAATACTAACGATGGGGAAACCAACAAAGCTGCACGACATACAGAAGCTCGCAGGGCGCGTCGCGGCACTAAGTCGATTCATCGCACGGTTGGGAGAAAAAGGCACTTCCTTTCTATGCTCTGATGAAAAAATCAGACGACAAATTCGAGTGGACAGAAGAAGCGGATACAGCCTTCGCACAACTGAAAAAAGTGCTTTCCACACCGCCGGTGTTGGTCGCGCCAAAGGAAAAGGAGCCGCTACTACTATATATTGCAGCAACACATCAAGTGGTGAGCACAGTATTAGTAGTCGAAAGAAGCGAAGAAGGAAAAGCTCATGGAGTCCAAAGGCCAGTATATTTCGTCAGTGAAGTACTATCTCCAACAAAATAGAGGTACCCGCACTACCAAAAGCTTGCATACAGTGTATTCACAACAGCACGAAAGCTACGGCAATACTTCGCGGTGCACCCAATTATAGTGGTTAATGAAGCACCACTATCCAACATATTGAACAATCCTTTCAGCGATAGGACGTGTCTCCTTATGGGGAATCGAATTATCACCCCTGGACATCACGTATGAAAAGCGAAAGGTGATAAAATCACAAGTTTTGCCAGATTTCACAGCAGAATGGCTAGAGTTACAAAACACAGGACTGTCGGACCTATCAAGCGTATGGACAATGTACTTCGATGGATCAAAAAGAATCCAAGGCACAGGAGCAGGAGTAGTCCTGATATCACCACAAGGCGACAAATTGAAATATGTTTTAAGGATGAGTTTTCCCCAAGCTTCTAATAATGAAGCCGAATATGAGGCTCTGCTCCACGGAATGAAAATGGCCAAAGCATGCGGAGCAACTCGACTGAAAATATTCGGGGACTCGAATCTCGTCGTCCAACAAGTGATGAACAAGTGTGACACCATAAGTGACAATATGACAGCATACAGAAACTTATACTATTATTTAGAGGGAACGTTCGATGGATGCGAAGTCTCGCACATCAGCAGAGCCAGCAATGAGGAAGCCGACAATCTAGCAAATATCGGGTCCCAATGCTTACCCATACCACAAGGAGTTTTTTAGGAAGAAATCGTAGAGAGATCAATAAAGAGCAACAAAACTTCGACTACAGAAGAACAAGCCCAGCACCAAGCAACAGGCTCGGGGGCTGGCAAGCATGGCTGTGACACCCCCGAATTTATAACAAATTCGAAGTGCCCGTTATGTATTCCACCACAATCCCAGAATCATTGTTGTGATACACATAACGTAGTTGGTAACTAGTTCCATAGACATTACAATACGAATGATTCAAATACAATGGTCATAATGACCAAGTTCATATTACAACACAATATAGCAGCGGAAATAACGTCTTCGGGTCCATGCCTTCACCCTACAGGCAATGGCGACTCAGTAGAAGATCTTAGTTCTGATACTCTTCTTCATAACCTTCCTCCGGATACTCTTCCCCAAAGTCTGGCCAAGTTGATAGCCAGGGACACAGCCATGAGTACATTGGATGCACTCGCAAACCATCTTATAAGGGAAATGATGAAGTAGATATGCAAGTTTGATATGGGGGACTAAGCACTAAGTTTATTTGCAAAAGCTAGTTTTATTTCCCAAGAATGTTCATTAATAGAGAAGAAACTTTTAATTCTCTAAATATATCTAAAGAGGAACTTCAAGGGTGTCAACAACCATGTCCAGTCAAGTCATTCACCAAGTTCACCATAAGTTATTATCATTCTTGACAAAAGTCAAGTACAGCTTGCCAACTGTCCATGACCGCGGACGCGGCTATTCGAATAGTTTTGAAACCTCTGCAGAGGGGTATACTTTACCCACAAGATTCGATACATCTGCCGGGAGAAATCCACGGATCGTCATACACAAGTATGCGAGGTTCAGATAATCAAACAAACTCCTTCACTTGTCTACTCTAGTATAGGATTCTTCCCTAAGAGTCCATTTTGGCACTCATAGTTTTGCCCGCTGCAGAGTGCTGCATGAATGGAAATTTTCCACTCGGTTCAGAAGCACCCACGCATGGCTTACTTCTATAAAAGATGATACAAGATCTCCCATACTAAAATAAACAAGCTACAGACTCAGCCCCTTCCCATTTAGGGGTAATGTGGTCGTACGGTATGGTTGGCTCACATGGTACATCACTTAGTATCATTTAGCAAATACATTCCATAGTCCTTAGTCAAGATTATTTTCCTTCATAAAACCATCATGTAGGAGAAATCTCCAATTCAAGTTTTCAAGTTCAAGTCACCAAGTTCAAATAGGGTTCCCCTTCTTAGACGGCCTCAATTTTATTAGCGACTAAGGAACTACAACGAATAATGATACCACTAAATAGGGTTGGATAAACGCAGCTTGATGCTCTTGCTAAGCAAGATATCACTACACATCTATCATTCTACTCTAGCAATTCAATCATGCAATTTACTTGAAACCAGTCGAATGCAATAGTAAAACTAGGCATTTGGAGTATGATTCAAAAGATGGCTTGCCTTGGTTGGCAAAGTGTCCGGGGTAGTCTTCTTCTTCTTGATAAAATTCCCCCTCAATATCCTCCTCAGCAATACTAGCGTCTAATAACGAATAAACACAAGACACACAATCACTATACAATACTAATAACACTCCAAGCACACATACTTGTTTTCAAACAATAGAATTCAAGTTGGATTTCATGGAGTTGAGTTGCAAGTTTTCTTTCAAGTTTTTATGGAGTGTGTAAGTTGGATTTTTCTATCATGTGCCATATGTTGTTTACTTTCTAAGCATTGGTATTTAACTAAGGATGTTAGGCCTAGTTCAAGTGGAGATTGATTAATTAAGTAAATTTGTATTGAGGGAGAAACTACTCTAAGTGTATATTAGAGATCTATCATTTTATGCTACATACTAGGATTGGATTAGGGTCTAATTGATACCACTAACAAGGTTTTAATTGATTAAGGTTGGACTAATCAGTAGGTGAGTTAACTAGTGAGGTCCTAAACCAAGTTTCAAATTTTTAGGAGGTTTAAACAATTTTATAGAAATTTCCTAAGATTAATAGGGCTATGGTCAAAGTATTATTATTGAATTAAATCCCTAACTCAAATTGGATTCTAACCAGTTTTAGAGGCTAGGTAATTTCCTAAGCTTTCCAACGCATATTTATTTGCTAAAAATGGATTTCTAAATCTCTTGGAATTAAAGTTTGAAAATCATATCTGAAACATATTTGAAACAATTCAAAATGAGCGGGAAATAATTAAAAACGTTTCGGACCGAATTCTACGGAGCTGGGCCGATTTCAGCAGAAACCCGAACGGGCTGGCCCAGTACCGCTTCGCACGGGGCGGGAAACGTTCGAAATCGAACTGACATGTGGGGCCTACGCGTCAGGTGACTTAAGTCACCCGAACCGGTACGCTGCCGTTGGATTCTAATCCAACGGCGCGTCTGCGTCGTGTTCGACGGCGAGGGATGGAGCTCACCTGCGTGCAGAGAGGAAGACGACGGCGACGGCGGCGCGCGTAGAGGAAGCAGGGCTTGACGGCGAGGGGCGGAAAAGACTCCGGCGGCACTCCTCCTCCACTTCCCGGCGTCCGCTTGCCCAACGGAGGCCGAACGCGGCGGCGCCTCCCGCGTCCAGTAGCTTCGCCGGTGGTGCTGGCTACGTCGAACGAGAGCGAGCGGGGAGAAGAGAGGGTGTCTGGGAGCTTGCTGGGAATGGGGTGCGTTCGATCGTGTGCTCGGAGGGGGCTTTTACAGGCCAGGAAGTCGGGGGCGAGGGTGGCCAGAAGGTGGCCGGTGCTGGGGCCCTGGCGACGAGCACGGGCAACACCGGGCGCGGCAGCCTTGCGAGCGTGCTTGCGGGGTTCTGTCGTGGCGTCGGGGCACTGTGGGCAGGCGTTGGCGAGACCACGCCGGTCGGCAGCTTGCAGAGAGGAAGAGGGAGAGGAGAGGGGGGTCCGGGCGGTGTCCTCCTTTTCCTTCCCTGTCTCACGGCCTGGGTCGGGGCTGGGGAGGCTGGGCTCGACAGAGGGAGTGTCCACGGCATGGCTACAGGGCCTGGGGCGAACGAGAACAGCGTCGTCCACAGTGAACGTGGTTTTTCCGAAATTTTGCCCCCCAGGTGTTCGACACAATGCCCGCAAGAAATTCAAATTTGAATTTTTGAAAATTTTCACTTTGGGTGGTCAACATATTAGACAAGGATTCCAGAACTATTTTTGTTCTGAAGAAATATCATATTTTGCAGAAATCATATTTGAATTTTGGGGTTTGGTCACTGTTTCAGATTCAAACTTTGGCAGATGTTTGAGTTAGGTTACACTTTGAATTTTGGTTTGAAACTTCTTGGTCAAGTTAATGTGCAACTTGGTCAAGCTCAACTAACTGACCACACCTTTACTTGAGTTACAGATTTCTTATTCTAAGTGCTCAAAGTAGGGTAGTCAATAATAACTTCTAGATCAACTTTTTCTTCTCTTTTTCTTTCTTTCTTTTGTTTCTGGTTTCTTTGGCTCTTATAATTCTTCTCTAATGCTTCTGTTGGTTAAGTTAGAATTAACTAACTATTGCACAACAAATTATAACACACATGAAATCATAAAAGACATATAATAGGAAATACATGCATACATGCAATATGAATGAAAAAGTTTTATTTGGTCCAAAATTTGGCACTTTAATTCATAGGAAGTGGATTACAAATATTTGGGTTGTTACAATGGCCAAGGAAGCACGGCAGAACCAGAAGAAGTTATGATGATCGAAGAAACCTGGATGTAGCCATATTTGGCATACATGATAAACAAGTCACTACCCGAAGACACAATAGAAGCAAGGAGGATAATACGACGATCCAAGGCATTTGTCGTATTACAAGGGAAACTATACAAGAAAAGTATAACAAGCGTCCTGCAACTATGCGTCACTCCTCAAGAAGGACAAGAAATATTAAAGGACAGCCACGCAGGAGTATGCAGACATCACGCTAGCAGCAGAGCCATCGCAGCTAAAGCTTTTCACGCAGGGTTCTACTGGTTAACAGCAATTGAAGACACGAAGGATATAGTAAGGAAATGCGAGGCTTGTCAACGTTTTGCATCTCGACCACACGCACCAGCAGCAGAATTGCAACCAATACCACTGTCCTGGCCCTTCGCACAATGGGGTCTCGATATGGTAGGAAAATTGCACAAATCTTGGCCAGGAGGACATGTCTACATGCTGGTGGCAGTCGACAAATTTACCAAATGGGTAGAGGCAGCCCCCGTAAGAACCCAAGGTTCCACAGCCGCAATCAATTTCATCAAGTCTATTGTTTTTCGCTTTGGAGTACCACATAGCATCATCACGGACAATGGGACAAACTTCACATCAAAAGAGTTCAAGAGCTACTGTGAAAGTATGTGAATCAAACTGAAATTTGCATCTGTAGCGCATCCAAAGATAAATGGACAAGTCGAAAAAGCTAATGATTTCTAATGGTTTAATATGCAACGGGATAAAAAAAGAGGCTGTTAGCACCTCTCAAAAAAGCCAAACACGCTTGGGTAGATGAACTACCCTCCGTGCTATGGAGTCTCAGAACTACACCCAACGCGGCTACTCAAGAAACCCCCTTCTTTCTGGTCCACAGTGCAGAAGCCGTGCTTCCAGTCGAGATCACCCATGAAGGCCCAAGAATCGTGGCTTACGACGAGACAACCTCCACTGAAGCACTTCAAGATGATGTCGATGCACTTGATGAAGCAAGAGACGTAGCACTTGCCAGAGCAACATAGTACCAGCAAAATCTACGAAACTGCCATAATAGTCGAGTTCGTCTACGATCTTTCGTGGTGGGAGATTTAATCCTGCGATTAAAGCAAGACGGTCATGTCAAATTAGAGTCCCCATGGGTGGGACCTTACATCGTAACAGAGGTAATACCAGGAGGAGCTTATCGATTACAAGACAAGAAAACGGGGAAAGACGAGAGCAACCCGTGGAATGCGGAGCAACTTCGGCGGTTCTATGCATAGAAGGACTATGGCGACAAGAAACTTTCGAGATATGACCCTCTGAACCCAGAACATGAGGCCATAGGTCAGGTTCTTTGGGTCAACTCGACAATATGTATAAATATTTTTCCTTCCACTCGGGGGCTCAGACCCTCGAGTCATACCAAATAAAATAAATAAGTTATTGAAGATTCAGTATCTGTGATTATTCGAGACATATTACTAGGTTGTTCGCAACCCGATATTTGACAAAATAAGTACGATCCCAGGTAACCCGATAATATATCAAAAGCACACCTCGAAACGACGATTCGTTCCCATGGTCTATCAATAAGGAAGGCACAAGATAAAAGTTCATTACTTACTAGACGGACCGGCGCGCTTCGCCGCGCCCGCCCGTCTGTCGTTGTGGATGGTGCCTGCCTGTTGTTGTGCATGGCTCCTGACTATCGTTGTGCATAGCCTGGACTGTGTGATACTGTGATGTACCAGTAGGAGCTTTGATTTCTGACACAGCCAATTACATAGCGGAAACCGATGTACGGCGTATGTGAGCCGGTCGGTGTCGAACATGCCATCCTCGTCGAGGTGGTGTTGCCAGGACTTATACTGATCCCTATGGGAGTACTTGCCAAAAGACATTCAGTCAAAAAAACCAAAGGACATTTTTTATAGCTTAAGATAAGTCATTTACGTGTTGAGCAACTTAATTTGTTCAAATAAACATGATGATACCAGACAAAAAGTTTGGTTAGTAACCTGAAAATATGGTAGAAATGAATGAATTTAGTCTGTACAATATGCAAGTCATTGTATGAGTAGCACAACTACTGATCAGGATGCAGACGTCTGAACGAAAAAAGGGTCAGTTACACAAAACACGAAGACGCAAGGGGTCAGTTACACAACACACAGGAAGACGCGTGCAAGTCATGCATCCGTTTTGACAGACGCGGCTGGCTTCATGCCTTTCCTTAAAAGATGGAATCATCAGGAGCAGCATGGTTTAAAATGACAGCGGGAAAGACCTTAAGAAAAAAGGAGCTAGTGATCCATCTCTTGCCATATCAGAGGAATTAGAGACGGAGAACTCCCACTATATTCCCAACAGTACGTTTCCTAGAAAAATTACATAGGCTAATCCTACACAAAACACAAAGCAAACCATGTTGTTCAGACTGAACGTTTCATAGGCTCAACTAAAATTACACAGAACACAAAGCAAACAAGCTTCAGCCGCCACTGAGCTATCAACTCCAGGAGCATGCTTCAATGCTAAGCATGTCATCCATTAGAACAGGTGTGTCAAACACTTGACAAAGCACGCCACCGGGATACCAACCAAGGCAGACCACTACTGATGGCGCGGTGATGATGGTGTGAAAGCTTCTTCTTTAATACACGGCAATGGCGACAGAAACTTCTGCAACCAAGTTGACATGGGAATGTGTAGTAAATGACCGGCCAGTTGGAAAACCCCAAGAGAAGGTTTTGATGAAGATAGCAGCAAGTTTTCCCTCAGTTATGAAACCAAGGTTATCAATCCAGTAGGAGGACGAAATACGACTGAAGGTGATGCCCGCTAGCTTTGCGACAGCTCCAGATAATTTATAGGGCGCCTCGTCTGAGCTTTGCTTTGCGAGCGGCAACGTGGAACCTGCACACAACATAACCAAATACTTTGTTCCCAACTTACGATGAGGTTGTCAATCTCACCGGTTTGCTTGAAACAAAGGGTATGAGCGTATCGAGTGGAAAGTGATAATAGTATGCGAGTAAAGTAAATAGTGCGAGTAAAGTAAACAGGTGATAGCAATATAAAGGAAATAGGACCGGGGTCCACAGTTCACTAGTGGTGTCTCTCCATAAGATAAAATAACACATGCTGGGTAAACAAATCACAGTTGGGCAATTGATAGAATAAAGACAACGTGCATATGTCGAGAGGATCACTATGAGATTTACTCTGGGCATTACAACAAGATACATAGACCGCCATCCAACTGCATCTATGACTAATAATCCACTTGTGGCGAATCAATCCGAGAACTCCACAAGTATTAAGTTGCGAACAACAGATAATTGCATTAAGCAAAGTGTGTAATATAAACAAAGCATATGCCCTCGAGCATATAAATGTTGTTTTCCCCCAAGTAGCAATAGCACATCTACAACCTTAGAGGTTTCTATCACTCCCCCAGATTAAATAGAGGCATGAACCCACTATCGAGCATAAATACCCCATCTTGGAGTCACTAGCAACTACTTGGTCAAGATAGCTACTAACAACGGAGAGCATGCAAGATCATAAACAACATAGAGATAACATAAGATAAAATTCAGTAATTCAACTCAATCATAACACCAATATTCATCGGATCCCAATAAACACAACATATAGAATTACATAACGGTGATCTCGATCATATAAGGCAGCTCACGAGATCTAAACATGAAGCACATGGTGGAGAAGACAACCATCTAGCTACTGCTATGGACCCATAGTCCAAGGTAGACTACTCACTCATCGCGCCGGAGGCAAGCATGGCGATAAAGAATACCTCCGGTGGCGATTCCCCTCTCCGGCAGGGTGCCGGGAAGAGCTTCTGGACCCTCCCGATCTTCGGGTCGACGACGGCGATGGATCGCGATGTGTTCTGGAAAAGTGATCAGGTGTTTAGGTTTTTCCCATTGGGGGGTCTTTATAGGCGAAGGGGCGGCATCAGAATTGGACCAGGGGGGCCACACCATAGGCCGACGCGGGCCAAGGGTGGGCCGCGCCCCCTGGTGGTGTGGCCACCCTCTGGTCCGGCTCCGTCTCCTCTTCGGTGTTCTGGAAGCTCCGTGAAATATCTGGATGACTGGCTTTGGTTTTGTCCAATTCTGAGAATATTTTCTGTGTAACTTTTCTGAAACATAAAAACAGCAGAAAACAGGGAACTGGCACTGTGGCATCTCGTTAATAGGTTAGTTCCGAAAAATGCATAAAAATGCCACGAAGTGTAACGAAACACTAGACAAATGGTGTAAAACCAAGCATGGAGCATCAAAAATTATGGATACGTTTGAGACGTATCAGCATCCCCAAGCTTAACTCCTGCTCGTCCTCGAGTAGGTAAGTGATAACAAAAGAAATAATTTTTGAGGTGACTGATGTCTACGCACTTCTATTCTTGTAGACACTTGTTGGGCCTCCAAGTGCAGAGGTTTGTAGAACAGCAGCAAGTTTTCCTTAAGTGGATCACCCAAGGTTTATCGAACTCAGGGAGGAAGAGGTCAAAGCTGTCCCTCTCAAGCAACCCTGCAATTACGATACAGAAAGTCTCTTATGTCCCCAACACACCCAATACACTTATCAGATGTAGAGGTGCACTAGTTCGGCGAAGAGATAGTGAAATACAAGTGGTATAGATGATTATAAGTAGCAAACGTGATGTGAAATAAATATCGCTGCGAGCAAACAAGTAACAAAATAGCAAGTAAACGGTGTGCAAAGCTTGGAAACAAGGCCTAGGGATCATACTTTCACTAATGGACACACTCCCAACAATATAACATGAATGAACAAATAGATAACTTCTCTCCCCTATGGTACTCTGAATTACTCTCCTATTGAATAACACTAATCATTATGTAGTGGCTACAGAAGCACCCCTTAAAGTTCATCAAGTACTTGACAAACACCACTCATAGAGATACCCAAATCAAAGCACAACTCAAGATAGAAATCATTGCAACTTAGACCAAGTACTAACACGGTGCACACACTGTCAACATTACACCATGAAAGGAGGAATAGATCACTCAAACTATCATAGCAATAATCATTCTCATAATCCACAAGAGATCACAATCATAGCCTAAACCAAGTACCACCATGATGCACGCACTGTCACCGTTACACCAAGGCAGGAGGAATAGATTACTTTAACAATCACCACTAGAGTACACATAATATCTGAATAATAACATCTACTTGTTCAACATGATACAAAGCTCACGATCACATAAAGATCACATCATGGGAGAGAGAGGTGAACCACATAGCTACCGGTAGAGCCCTCAGCCCCGGGGATGAACTACTCCCTCCTCATCATAGGAGACAGCAAGGTTGATGGAGATGGCGGTGAGGTCGATGGAGACGGCGGAGACGGCGATGGAGACCGATGGAGATGGCTCCGGGGGCACTTCCCCGTCCCGGCAGGGTGCCGGAACAGAGACTTCTGTCCCCCGAAATTCGTCGACGGCGGCGGCGGAGCTGCGGAACTGTTTCTGGAAAATTGCCGAATCCTTTAGGGTTTTCTGTCCCGAGGCTTTATATAGGCGAAGGGGCGATGTCAGGGGTGGGACCAGGCGCCCTCACACATGGCTGGCGCGGACAGGGGCCTGGCCGCGCCACCATGGTGTGTGGGGCCCCTGTGGCCCACCTCCTACTCCTCTTCGGATCTCTGGAAGCTTCCGGGTAAAATAAGACTTCAGGATGTTGTTTCGTCCAATTCCGAGAATATTTCCTGTGTATCACTTCTGAAACACAAAAACAGCAGAAAACAGGGAACTGGCACTGTGGCACTTGTTAGTAGGTTAGTTCCGGAAAATGCATAAAAGTGCCACGAAGTGTAACGAAACATCGGGTAAATGGTGTAAAAACAAGCATGGAGCATCAAAAATTATAGATACGTTGGAGACATATCAGTGACATGCACCTACACAATCTTGATCATGTATGTAAGCGTTGTGCGCTGGGATCAAAAGAACTTAAAACATGGGCATGAAAGATATAATCTTGATAGAAGGAACTTAGCAACCATGTTATAACATGAAAATGAACACAAACAAAAGATCATGAAAATGAAACAATGAAAGTCAAACGTGTGTTCAAATCATAAGGAAAAACATACAAATGGTTTTCAGCTTGTCCCTCATGGAGAGCAAAACATAAATGCATAGGACACCTTCAAGTTTAAGAGGGCGACTAGATACAAATAATTTAAGAACAAGTGAAACCAACAATATGAATCAATCAATGAAAACTTTGGGACAATGCACATTATACTCAGAATGACAACTATGCTCTCTTAATGGTGCATAAAGATAGAAGGTGGTGACTCAACATAAAAGTAGAAGAAAGGCCCTTCACGGAGGAAAGCAGTGATTGCAAGTTTTATAAACCTTCAAAAATTATGGTACTTACCAGCTTTGAGCTCTCATTGCCCCCATCATAAGCATCTTGAATGGTTAAAGTTAATGCGAGAACACTTATGCTGCATATGCTTGACAAATCATCAGTTGAAAACCTTGTGTCCCGTGAAGTACGAATACCCAAATCTCATGCTACTTTACTTAGAGTCCCAAGCAAGCTCTTGTCATTGTAAGTATACATGTATCATTGAGAACCGCCAACGGGGTACCTCCGTGCCCGATGATATGGAACAAGCCCACATCAAAATGACAGGACAAACAGACAATGAACACCTCGGCATCTCTTTTATTTACCATTGGTATAGCTTTTTATTGCGAGATGCGTCGTCGAATGTTCACTATGGGCATGCTGTAAATTTCCACCATGAATTATGCATGGCTTAGATTAGCGGCCCAGGCGTTTCTCTAACACGTATACAAACTCCATGATCCCGCAAGATTCCCAATTCATTTCACACCGCGAGTATCCATAAACAAAAGATCACGATATCAACTCAAATGAAAGATAGTGCAATGTTGAAAGCTTGCCCCATGACGGCATGGCTGGGCTAATTCCCAACTTACAACTTGCAAGCATAACAACTCAACATAAGAGACCACAATGTCAAAATTTTAAAGCGAGAAAAGTAAAGTATGCCATCCGGTTCGTGAGAGCTTTACTGACCAATTTTCGCATAACACCAAAAAGAGTTTAATTTGAAGGATAGATAAAAGCAAGTCAAATGTACTTTGGAATAGCAAATTGCTAATAGGTATGTATGGTGGACACTTTGGAACAACTTAGTTTTTAGGAGTTGGATGCACGAGTAGAGCTCATACTCAGTACAAAACGAGGGCTAGCAGAAGACTGGGAGCGACCAACTAAGAGAGCAATAACGGCCATAATCATGCAGAGCGACAAAGCGACATTAAAAGAAGCATAAGATGGCATCAAAAGTCAAAAACTAAATGATCATAGAAGCTTATGGTGACTTTGTATGAGTCTAACATGTGTGAGCATGCGCCAAGTCAACCCAAATAAAGCATCAAGGAGAAAACCAAAATAATGCTTCCAAATAATTAAAACAACGCATGATTTTTTCAATGGCTCATTAAGCAATCTCAGTCATTTGAGACAAGTCATGCTACAGCAAAACCACTAAGCATACTATCAAAAAGACATCAAGCACGACATGCAAAAGCCTAGGCCGCAGTCTACACAAGCTCCTTCTTGTACCACTTTTTGCATAAAGCTTTTTCTCTTTTCCAACACCATTCGAACTTTTTATAACCAACTCTTTTTGATGAAAACCAATATAGACCAGAGGAAAAAAATACACCTTGATAAAAATATATAACAAGATCTGAACACAGTTCTAGAAAAAGAGAACACTCGTTAAAACGAATAGAGTGAAAAACTAAGTGTTCTTGGCAAATGAAAAGCAAGACAACTTCTCCAAAAGGAATTTGTTGGGGTCCAACCATTTATTGCAGCAAACAAAACAAAACTAAACTAAAAACTAAAAACAACTGATGCTCCAAGAAAAATGCATAATGCATGAAGCAATAAAAATATAGTGTGTTGAAAGGTGACATGATTTTTGCCGACGAAGAAGGGGTGCCTAGGGGGCATCCCCAAGCTTTGATGCTTGTACTTCTTGGATATTTCTTGGGGTGACATGGGCATCCCCAAGCTTGAGCTTTTGTCCATTCTTCAACTCATCTCATCATTCTCCAATCCCTACAATTGAAAACTTCCTTCATACAAAACTAAACACAAATCTATTAGCAACATTAGTGTAAGCATAATATTGAATCAACCCTTTTTGCTTCAGGTTTCAACTCAAAACCATCACATATAAAGCATATACTACTGTAGCAACTTCCCCAAAAGTTCCGTGATCAAAAGAACTCAAAAAGAAAGCGATAAAGCGGCAAACACAAATATTGGCAGAAATCTGTCAAAACAGAACAGCTGACAAAGGTCGAATTTTTAGAGGGTTTTCTGTTGCTCAAATCAAAAAGTGTTCAACTAATGAAAGTTTGTATATAACCTGGGTCATATTCACACGAAATCGTAGGTCCAAAATATATACAGAGAATTTTCACGAATTTTTACGGTGCAGCACCGAAAACAGTTTCAGGACAGCAACATCCCCAAATCTTACCTCACTCAAATTAGAGGCTTCTCTTGGCACAAAAACGAAATAAAAAGAATAAGGAGAGGTCATTACAGTAGTAATAACTTCCAAGACTCAAATAAAAGAAAAAGAACTGAATGTAAAAATATTGGGTTATCTCCCAAGAGTGCTTTTCTTTAACGCCTTTGAGCTAGGCGCAGAAAGTGCGAATCAAGTAATATCAAGTAAATCATTAAGATCAGCTGCAGAAGTCTTTTCAATAAGGCATTGTATTTCATCCACATAAGTTTTTGAAGACCCCTTGTGATCACGCTTTGGTTCACTCAAATCACTAAAAAGATTTTTGGGACAGATCCAATCAAAATTATTTTCAAAGGCTTCATACAATCCCAAGAGCTTGCTATGTATAGGTATCTCGGTTCCCTCATTGTTTGTACTAACAACCTTTATAGGGGAACCAAGCTTATTAAAACGCTTAAGAACTTTCCTAGCTTCAATGGCAACATCTCTAAATTCTATGCGCAAAGTTTCAAGGATAAAAGCTTTCTTTTCAGGATCCTCAATATCATGAAGCTTAAGAAACATGTATTGCATAAAAGGATTAAGGCTAGGAAACCTAGCTTCTAACATGTGAATTAAATAAGCAGAAGCAACTTCATAGCTAGGAGCAAGCTCAGCCAAAGACTTTTTCTCAACATCTTTATGCATACTAATATGATTAAAGAACTACTCAATGTTACTTTTACCAATAATTGAACCACTACCAGCTGAGAGGTCCTCCAAAATGTACTTAGGGAACAACATAATGAACTAGAGTAAAGAAATAACAACTATAAAGGATACTAATTTTTTTGGGTTTTTGATAAAATGATGCAAGTAAAAATAAAGTAAAGCAAAACTTAAAACAAAGTAAAGGATGTGCGTGCGAAACTCCCCTTGCAGAAGTCTTCTTTCCTCCCCGGCAACGGCGCCAGAAAACTTGTTGATGGCGCGGTGATGATGGTGTCAAAGCTTCTTCTTTAATACACGGCAACAGCGATAGAAACTTCTGCAACCAAGTTGATGTGGGAATGTGTAGTAAATGACCGGCCAGTTGGAAAACCCCAAGAGAAGGTTTTGATGAAGATAGCAGCAAGTTTTCCCTCAGTTATGAAACCAAGGTTATCAATCCAGTAGGAGGACGACATACGACTGAAGGTGATGCCCGCTAGCTTCGCGATAGCTCCGGACAATTTATAGGGCGCCTCGTCCGAGCTTTGCTTTGCGAGCGGCAACGTGGAACCTGCACACAACACAACCAAATACTTTGTTCCCAACTTACGATGAGGTTGTCAATCTCATCGGTTTGCTTGAAACAAAGGGTATGAGCGTATCGAGTGGAAAGTGATAATAGTATGCGAGTAAAGTAAATAGTGCGAGTAAAGTAAATAGGTGATAGCAATATAAAGGAAATAGGACCGGGGTCCACAGTTCACTAGTGGTGTCTCTCCATAAGATAAAATAACACATGCTGGGTAAACAAATTACAATTGGGCAATTGATAGAATAAAGACAACGTGCATATGTTGAGAGGATCACTATGAGATTTACTCTGGGCATTACAACAAGATACATAGACCGCCATCCAACTGCATCTATGACTAATAATCCACTTGTGGTGAATCAATCCGAGAACTCCACAAGTATTAAGTTGCGAACAACAGATAATTGCATTAAGCAAAGTGTGTAATGTAAATAAAGCATATGCCCTCGAGCATATGAATGTTGTTTTCCCCCTAGTAGCAATAGCACATCTTCAACCTTAGAGGTTTCCGTCACTCCCCCAGATTAAATAGAGGCATGAACCCACTATCGAGCATAAATATCCCCTCTTGGAGTCACTAACAACTACTTGGCCAAGATAGCTACTAACAACGGAGAGCATGCAAGATCATAAACAACATAGAGATAACATAAGATAAAATTCAGTACTTCAACTCAATCATAACACCAATATTCATCGGATCCCAACAAACACAACATGTAGAATTACATAACGGCGATCTTGATACGTCTCAAACGTATCTATAATTTTTGATGCTCCATGCTTGTTTTTACACCATTTGCCTATTGTTTCGTTACACTTAGTGGCACTTTTATGCATTTTCCGGAACTAACCTATTAACGAGTTGCCATAGTGCCAGTTCCCTGTTTTCTGCTGTTTTTGTGTTTTAGAAGTGATACACAGGAAATATTCTCGGAATTGGACGAAACAAGTTCCTGAAGTCTTATTTTACCCGGAAGCTTCCGGACATCCGAAGAGGTGTCAAAGGGGGGCCACCAGGGCCCCAGACACATGCCCGGCGCGGCCAGAGGCCTGGCCGCGTGGGGCCCGCGTGTGGGCACCTGGCCCCTCCTCCGACGCTGCCCCTTCGCCTACATAAAGCCTCGGGACGGAAAACCCTAGGGGATTCGGCAATTTTCCAGAAGCAGTTCCGCAGCTCTGCCGCCGCCGTCGACGAATTTCGGGGGACAGAAGTCTCTGTTCCGGCACCCTGTCGGGACGGGGAAGTACCCCCGGAGCCATCTCCATCGGTCTCCATCGCCGTCTCCACCGTCTCCATCGACCTCACCGCCATCTCCATCAACCTTGCTGTCTCCTATGATGAGGAGGGAGTAGTTCATCCCCGGGGCTGAGGGCTCTACCGGTAGCTATGTGGTTCACCTCTCTCTCCCATGATGTGATCTTTATGTGATCGTGAGCTTTGTATCATGTTGAACAAGTACATGTTATTATTCAGATATTTTGTGTACTCTAGCAATGTTATTAAAGTAATCTATTCCTCCTGCTATGGTGTAACGGTGACAGTGCGTGCATCATGGTGGTACTTGGTTTAGGCTATGATTGTGATCTCTTGTGGATTATGAGAATAATTATTGCTATGATAGTTTGAGTGATCTATTCCTCCTTTCATGGTGTAATGTTGACAGTGTGTGCACCGTGTTAGTACTTGGTTTAAGTTGCAATGATTTCTATCTTGAATTGTGATCTGATTTGGATATCTCTATGAGTGGTGTTTGTCAAGTACTTGATGAACTTTAAGGGGTGCTTCTGTAGCCACTACACAATGATTAGTGTTATTCAATAAGGAGAGTAATTCAGAGTGCCTTAGCAAAGAGAAGTTACTTGTTCAGTCATGTTATATTGTTGGGAGTGTGTCCACTAGTGAAAGTATGATCCCTAGGCCTTGTTTCCAAGCTTTGCATACCGTTTACTTGCTATTTTGTTACTTGTTTACTCGCAGCGATATTTAATTCACATCACGTTTGCTACTTATAATCATCTACACCACTTGTATTTCACTATCTCTTCGCCGAACTAGTGCACCTATACATCTGACAAGTGTATTGGGTGTGTTGGGGACACAAGAGACTTTCTGCATCGTAATTGCAGGGTTGCTTGAGAGGGATAGCTTTGAGCTCTAACCTCCCTGAGTTCGATAAACCTTGGGTGATCCACTTAAGGGAAACTTGATGCTGTTCTACAAACCTCTGCACTTGGAGGCCCAACAAGTGTCTACAAGAATAGAAGTGCGTAGACATCAAGCTCTTTTCTGGCGCCGTTGCCGGGGAGGTAAGGTAAAAGGTACTCGCATCCTCCTATGTGAGTGCTCGGAGTTATTTCCTTTAGATTCTGCAATTATATCTTTTTGTTTCTTGTTTTTATTTTCACTAGTTAGGCTTAATGGAAAATAAAGAGTTCTTTAGTCTTTTTTCTGAGTTTAGATTTGATGAGAAAATTGAAAATCCTTTGGAGCTTATTTCGCATAGCAATGTTATTAGTACGAATGCTTTGAATCCTGTTATTGCTAATGCTATGGAAAAATCTAAGCTTGGGGAAGCTGGTTTTGTTAAGTATGATATTTTTAGTCCCCCAGCTTTAGAGGAGAAAGTTTGCTCTGATGATATTTTATCTCCCATATGTGATATTCCTAATGATGCTTGTGCTCCTCATCCTTTTGAAATACCTATGAAAATTGTTAGGCGTGTTATGGATAACTGCTATTTAGGTGATGGAACTGTCCATCCTGGTGATCATTTGCTCTTTATATATGAATTATGCGAGTTGTTCCAGTGTGCAGGTATTTCGATGAACCAAGTTAAGAAGAAGCTATTTTCTTTATCACTGAAAGGCAGAGCTGAGGAATGGTATCGGCTGCTTGAAGATGGTCCATCTATTGGCTGGGAGGAAATTGTACCTCTCTTTTATTCTAAATTCTATCCTCCAAGTGAGATTCATAAAGATCGTAATCAGATATATAATTTTTGGCCTCATGAGGGAGAAAGCATTGCCCAAGCGTGGGGAAGATTGAAGTTACTAATGCATAAATGTCCTATTCATGATCTTCCCCGTAATATTGTTATTAATAATTTTTATGCAAGGCTTTCAGGATATTACAAGGACTATCTAGATGCATGCTTTGATGGGTCTTTCACAAGCAAGGATGTTGACACCAAGTGGGATCTGCTTGAGACAATTCAAAACAATATTGAAGGTTGGGATAGCGACAAAGGTAAGGGATCAGGTATGAATTACGAGTTTGATTGCATTAAGTCTTTCGCTGAAACTGCTAATTTTCAAGAGCTTAGTGCTAAATATGGTCTTGATCCTCAGATTATGGTTGATTGCTTTAAAGCCTTTGCTTCCTATATGAATGTTCCTAAAAGAAATGGGGACGTGTATCATGAACCTTTTAAGGACACTTGCATAGAAAGTGATATTGTTGTTGATGATTGCAATAAACATGCTCAAACTTCTAAAAGTACTATTTCTTATAAGCATGTTAATTTTTGTGGAGTACATAGACCTTGTGAACAGAGTTACAACAAGGAAGATTATTGCATCACCCACGCAAATGAAGAAACTAGTATGTGGTACAAGGATATAGGTGAGATCGGTAAAAAGGTTTGTGAGCTTTATCCTTTTCTTTGTAAACATTGCGATGACATAGGTCATTTTAATTTCCAATGCTCAAGCCCTAATAGTTACTCTTCTAGTACCCTAAGTTTGTATTGTGATGACAAGATTACTCCCAATCAGCATGATGAGCTCACTTTGTTCTTGGCATGTGACGAGATATCTAGAAAGATTGCTTTGATAGATATGAATGATGTTGATATTAATAGCACCCTTCGTGGTTGTCGTCTCTATTGTGCTAAAGATTGCCTTGCAAATCCTTACATTCAAAATCTTATAAAACTTGATATTTTGCCAAGCTATGACAGGACTGATAGATGTTTTTATCTTATTAATAGAGAGGAGGAATCCTCCAAAGTTTCTTCTGTTATTTCTGTCAGCAAGCCAGATTATGTAGAGAAGATGCCTTTTCCTCCTAAAGAGTATGTGGAGAAGATGCCCTTCAAGTCTCTCCCTCCTAAAGGAGAGAGTAAGAAGAGTAAGAAGAAGAAGAAGAGGAGTAAAAGGCGAGAGGACACGGTATCTTCCCCTAAGCGTTATGATCCTGCTATAGATTATGATAATTCTGATTGGGATGATGTTCCTATGCCTGTTACCTATGTTAGTGATCATGATTGGGAAAAGCACTCTACTTTTGATATTGAAAATCTTTTTGGTACCAATTCTAAGGTTAATAATTGTTGTACCATTAGTGCTATCCATGTTCCTTCTTATGATGATATGTTTGATGAGTATGCTTTGCGACATAGTAGTTCTCTAGCTTGTGATGATGGGTATAATATTTTCAGTTCACCTACTTTTGAGGAGGAAAATAGTTATGATTACAATATGCCTCCTATTTATGATGATTATGGTGATGAGAATAATTATTCTATTGAATTTGCTCCTACTACTATTGTTCCTGTGGTGAGTATTAATTCTTTTACGCATGTGGGTCATGATAGGGATGCTTTATGTGATAGTTATATTGTTAGTTTTATTCATGATGCTACTGAAAGTTATTATGAGAGAGGGAAACATGATTTGATGGATCTCAATAATATTAAGTTTCCCCTCTTTATGTTGCAAATCTTGAAGTGGCACTTGTTTTATCTGTCCATGCTTGCTACTATGTGCCTCGTTGATTTATTTTCTTACAAGATTCCTATGCATAGGAAGTGGTTCAGATATAAATGTCTTTCACATTTGCTTTTTGATGCTCTCTATTGCTTTAAGTTCCTATATGGCGCATTTGCCTCAAGCTCTTATATGGCGCCCACATGAGCATCTTTGCAAATTACTGCGCCTAGCTCAAAGGCGTTAAAGAAAAGCACTCTTGGGAGATAACCCATTGTTTTACTTTCAGTAATTTTTCTTTTATTTGAGTCTTGGAAGTCATTACTACTGTAATGACCGCTCCTTATCTTGTTTATTTCGTTTTTGTGCCAAGAGAAGCCTCTAATTTCAGTGAGGTAAAGATTTGGGGATATTGCTGTCCTGAAACTGTTTATGGTGTTGCACCGTAAAAATTCGTATAAATTCTCTGTTTATCTTTTGGACCTGCGATTTCTTGTGCATATGCCCCAGGTTATATCCAAACTTTTCTTAGTTGAACACTTTTTGATTTGAGCAACAGAAAATCCCTCAAAAATTCGACCTTTGTCAGCTGTTCAGTTTTGACAGATTTCTGCCAATATTTGTGTTTGCCACTTTATCGCTTTCTTTTGAGTTCTTTATCATGGAACTTTTTGGGGAGTTGCTACAGTAGTATTCGCTATATATGCGGTGGTTTTGAGTTGAAACCTGAAGCTAAAAGAGGTTGAATATATTTTATGCTTACACTAATGTTGCTAATAGAATTGTGTTTAGTTTTGTATGAAGGAAGTTTTCAAGTGTAGGGATTGGAGAATGATGAGATGAGTTGAAGAATGGACAAAAGCTCAAGCTTGGGGATGCCCATGCATCACCCCAAGAAATATCCAAGAAGTACAAGCGTCAAAGCTTGGGGATGCCCCCGAGGCACCCCTTCTTCATCGGCAAAAATCAGGTCACCTTTCAAGACACTATATTTTTATTGCTTCATGCACTATGTGTTTTTCTTGGAGCGTTAGTTGCTTTAGTTTTCTTTATTAGTTTAGTTTTGTTTGCTGCAATAAACGGTTTGATCACATCATGTTTCTTTTGGAGGAGATGAACTCGCTTTTCATTTGCCAAGAACACTCCATTTTTCACTCTTATCGTTTCAATGAGTGTTCTCTTTTTCTGCTACTGGGTTTAGTTTGCATTTTTCGCCTTGATTTGTGTTCAGATCTTGTTATATCTTTTCATCAAGGTGCATTTTTGACTCTGGTATTTATTGGTTTTTATCAAAAGAGGTGTTTATAAAAAATTTAAATGGTGTTGGAAAAGAGAAAAAGTTTTGTGCAAAATAGTGGTACAAGAAGGAGCTTGTGTAGACTGCGGCTTAGGCTTTTTCATGTCATGCTTGATGTCTTTTTGATAGTATGCTTAGTGGTTTTGCTGTAGCATGACTTGTCTCAAATAACTGAGATAGCTTAATGAGCCTTTGAAAAATCATGCGTTGTTTTTATTGTATGGAAGCATTATTTTGGTTTTCTCCTTGATGCTTTATTTGGGTTGACTTGGCGCATGCTCACACATGTTAGACTCTTACAAAGTCGCCAATAGCCTTCATGATCATTTAGTTTTTGACTTTTGATGCCATCTTATGCTTCTTTTAATGTCGCTTTGTCGCTTTGCATGATTATGGCCATTATTGCTCTCTTAGTTGGTCGCTCCCAGTCTTTTGCTAGCCCTCGCCTTGTACTGAGTATGAGCTCTACTCGTGCATCCAACTCCTAAAGCCAAAGTTTTCCAAAGTGTCCACCATACATACCTACTAGCAATTTGCTATTCCAAGTAAATTTGACTTGCTTTTATATTCTCTTCAAATTAAACTCTTACCAGTGTTATGCGAAATTCGGTCAGTAAAGCTCTCACGAACCGGAAGGCACACTTTACTTTTTCCTGTTCTTAAAAAATTGACATTGTGGTCTTTTATTCTGAGTTGTTATGCTTGCAAGTTGTAAGTTGGATTCTAGCCCAGCCATGCTGTCATGGGGCAAGCTTTCAACATTGCACTTCTTTTTGAGTTGATATCGTGATCTTTTGTTTATGGATGCCCGCTGTGTGAAATGAATTGGGAATCTTGTGAGGATCATGGAGTTTTTATATGTGTTAGGGAAACGCCGGGCCGCCAATCTAAGCCATGCATAATTCATGGTGGAAATTTGCAGCATACCCATGGTGAACATTCGACGACGCATCTCACAATAAAAAGCTAAACAATATAGCAAATAAAAGAGATGTCGAGGTGTTCATTGTCTGCTTGTCCTGTCATTTTGGTGTGGGCTTGTTCCATGTCATCGGGCACGGAGGTACCCCATTGGCGGTTCTCAATGATATGCATATACTTACAATGACAAGAGCCTTGCTTGGGACTCTAAGTAAATTAGCATGGTTTGGGTACTCGTATTCACGGGACACGAGGTTTTCAACTTATGATTTGTCAAGCATATGCATCATAATTGTTCTCGCATTAACTTTAACCATTCAAGATGCTTATGATGGGGGCAATGAGAGCTCAAAGCCGGTAAGTACCATAATTTTTGAAGGTTATAAAACTTGCAATCACTGCTTCCCTCTGCGAAGGGCCTTTCTTTTACTTTTATGTTGAGTCACCACCTTCTTTCTTTATGCACCACTAAGAGAGCATAGTTGTCATTCTTAGTGTAATATGCATTGTCCCAAAGTTCATTGATTGATTCATGATCATGGTTTCACTTGTTCTTAAATTATTTGTATCTAGTCGCCCTCTTAAACTTGAAGGTGTCCTATGCATTTATGTTTTGCTCTCTTTGAAGGACAAGCTGAAAACCATTTGTATGTTTTTCCTTATGATTTGAACACACATTTGACTTTCATTGTTTCATTCTCATGATCTTTTGTTTGTGTTCATTTTCATGTTTACAACATGGTTGCTAAGTTCTTATTGTCATGATTATATCTTTCATGCCCATGTTTTAAGTTCTATTGATCCCAGCTCACCAATGCTTACATATATGATCAAGATTGTGTAGGTGCATGTCACCTCAAAAATTATTCTTTTGTTATCACTTACCTACTCGAGGACGAGCAGGAGTTAAGCTTGGGGATGCTTGATACGTCTCAAACGTATCTATAATTTTTGATGCTCCATGCTTGTTTTTACACCATTTGCCTATTGTTTCGTTACACTTAGTGGCACTTTTATGCATTTTCCGGAACTAACCTATTAACGAGTTGCCACAGTGCCAGTTCCCTGTTTTCTGCTGTTTTTGTGTTTCAGAAGTGATACACAGGAAATATTCTCGGAATTGGACGAAACAAGTTCCTGAAGTCTTATTTTACCCGGAAGCTTCCGGACATCCGAAGAGGTGTCAGAGGGGGGCCACCAGGGCCCCAGACACATGCCCGGCGCGGCCAGAGGCCTGGCCGCGCGGGGCCCGCGTGTGGGCACCTGGCCCCTCCTCCGACGCTGCCCCTTCGCCTACATAAAGCCTCGGGACGGAAAACCCTAGGGGATTCGGCAATTTTCCAGAAGCAGTTCCGCAGCTCCGCCGCCGCCGTCGACGAATTTCGGGGGACAGAAGTCTCTGTTCCGGCACCCTGCTGGGACGGGGAAGTGCCCCCGGAGCCATCTCCATCGGTCTCCATCGCCGTCTCCGCCGTCTCCATCGACCTCACCGCCATCTCCATCAACCTTGCTCTCTCCTATGATGAGGAGGGAGTAGTTCATCCCCGGGGCTGAGGGCTCTACCGGTAGCTATGTGGTTCACCTCTCTCTCCCATGATGTGATCTTTATGTGATCGTGAGCTTTGTATCATGTTGAACAAGTACATGTTATTATTCAGATATTTTGTGTACTCTAGCAATGTTATTAAAGTAATCTATTCCTCCTGCTATGGTGTAACGGTGACAGTGCGTGCATCATGGTGGTACTTGGTTTAGGATATGATTGTGATCTCTTGTGGATTATGAGAATAATTATTGCTATGATAGTTTGAGTGATCTATTCCTCCTTTCATGGTGTAATGTTGACAGTGTGTGCACCGTGTTAGTACTTGGTTTAAGTTGCAATGATTTCTATCTTGAATTGTGATCTGATTTGGATATCTCTATGAGTGGTGTTTGTCAAGTACTTGATGAACTTTAAGGGGTGCTTCTGTAGCCACTACACAATGATTAGTGTTATTCAATAAGGAGAGTAATTCAGAGTGCCTTAGCAAAGAGAAGTTACTTGTTCAGTCATGTTATATTGTTGGGAGTGTGTCCACTAGTGAAAGTATGATCCCTAGGCCTTGTTTCCAAGCTTTGCATACCGTTTACTTGCTATTTTGTTACTTGTTTACTCGCAGCGATATTTAATTCACATCACGTTTGCTACTTATAATCATCTACACCACTTGTATTTCACTATCTCTTCGCCGAACTAGTGCACCTATACATCTGACAAGTGTATTGGGTGTGTTGGGGACACAAGAGACTTTCTGCATCGTAATTGCAGGGTTGCTTGAGAGGGATAGCTTTGACCTCTAACCTCCCTGAGTTCGATAAACCTTGGGTGATCCACTTAAGGGAAACTTGCTGTTGTTCTACAAACCTCTGCACTTGGAGGCCCAACAAGTGTCTACAAGAATAGAAGTGCGTAGACATCAGATCTCGATCATGTAAGGCAGCTCACGATATCTAAACATGAAGCACATGGTGGAGAAGACAACCATCTAGCTACTGCTATGGACCCATAGTCCAAGGTAGACTACTCACTCATCGCGCCGGAGGCAAGCATGGCGATGAAGAAGACCTCCGGTGGCGATTCCCCTCTCCGGCAGGGTGCCGGGAAGAGCTTCTGGACCCTCCCGATCTTCGGGTCTACTACGGCGGTGGATCGCGATGTGCTCTGGAAAAGTGATCGGGTGTTTAGGTTTTTCCCGTCGGGGGGTCTTTATAGGCGAAGGGGCGGCGTCAGAAGTGGACCAGGGGGCCCACACCACAGGCCGGCGTGGGCTAGGGGTGGGCCGCGCCCCCTGGTGGTGTGGCCACCCTCTGGTCCGGCTCCGTCTCCTCATCGGTGTTCTGGAAGCTCCGTGAAATATCTGGACGACTGGCTTTGGTTTCGTCCAATTCCAGGAATATTTCCTGTGTAACTTTTCTGAAACACAAAAATAGTAGAAAACAGGGAACTAGCACTGTGGCATCTCGTTAATAGGTTAGTTCCAGAAAATGCATAAAAATGCCACGAAGTGTAACGAAACACTAAACAAATAGTATAAAAACAAGCATGGAGCATCAAAAATTATGGATACGTTTAAGACGTATCAACTACCGGGTTGTCTACTCAGCAGAGTGCCTATAGGAACAAACAACAGTCTTAGAACTAGTGGCATTGGCTGAATCGATGGAGCAAGACATGTTAAATATTTTCTATTTCTGGCAGGTATGCCAGACTATCCATCTAGCTTGCCACTAAAAAGCTGTTAAGAAGGTGAAGGTAAGGCGATCCACCAAGATCATTGCAAAATTGCTCGCGAGTACAATAAAAATAAAAATGCCATCACCAAGGCACAAAGATAGTGTCAAACACATCGTGTCAACTACCTCTTGCCTGGGCAACTCCCTACAGGGGAATTAGCACCATCTGTTGTAGCAGCGCCAACTCCTTTTATCTCCTACCATTTCTCCTACACCACCACCATGCCATCAGAACAAAAAGTGCAAAACACAATAGCATGTGTTGAAATCTCAAAAGCAAACCACATAGCAGGAGGCAGAGTAGACAACCCAGATGAAATAGTAGTATGCAAGGTGTTTATAGGCGAGCTCTGACCAACATCGTGCAAATTTAATCCAAACGGATCATGATCAGGCATAAATGATGTTTACAGAACATTGGGCAGTCTAATGAGATATTAACTTATCTATTGGCTCTCATTCCGGTGTTTTTATAGATATTTCACAAGGAAATTATGAGTGGATTAATCAGCATGCACTTTAATTACATAACCCAGTATTGGCCAAAGAAAAATAGCTTCAGATTCTCACAATATTGATAAATCTTTCTAGATAGAATTATGAAAAATACCATAGTAATTCACCTGACAGAAACAGATCAATAAAGCAACTTCTAACTGATGGATCCATCAACTCTCACTGCCCCGTGCTTGTAGGCAGCTCGATCGGCTACAGGAAGGTTGAGAGCAAATCAAATGTATATGCTAAATCCGTAGCCCATCCTAAAATTGATATTGGCAGCATCCCGACAACTTTTATGATGTCAATGCCTAGAGTGACATGATATTCACCATCTCTCACTAGTAGAAAAATGGGCATCCGTCTAAGCCTTTAGTACCGGTTCCCTTACGAACCGGTACTAAAGGGTGCATTAGTACCAGTTCCCTTGCCCAGGCGGCCGAGGAACATCAATACCGGTTCGTTGAGGGCCTTTTATACCGGTTCATATTACGAACCGGTACGAAAGGGTTTCAGTCCAATTTTGAGGCGGAGGTGGGGCCAGAGCTGAACCTTTAGTACCGGTTCATCTGAAGAACCGGTACTAAAGGGTCCCTGCCCTATTTCTTCAGCCCGATCCCATCTCATTTTCCCTTCTCATTCTCCTCTCTCACATTTTCAAATCTCCATTTTGCACCTCTCACACTCCAACAAATCTCCATTTTTCTCCACCATTTTATCAAGATTGACGGCACCCATCTATCTAAGGGTTAGCAATATCATCCTTTCTTCCGGCGTTCCTAATTTAGCTCATTTCTTTGCTAGTTTAACTCGTATTATTTTTCTAGTGCTAGCAAGGTGTTTGATGAAATACCTAAGTTAGGGATTTCATTCTTTTTATATGCAATTGAGCTCAAATTAAAGTATGATTTGTAGGTTTTAGTATCGTCCCCGTCCTCACCGCCGTCGATCGCCAGCGTCGTCCCCTAGCCGGCACTGTACCACCTCGGTGAGCCTCTTTTTTATAAAAAAACTTAGTTTTATGTGATGAACTTGAATATTAATTAAGTTGGTCACTCATATATCCATGATGTTGTGTAATTAATGATTTTTGATATACTTATATAATGCAGATGAATCGACAATGGATGTACGGTGACCGATGCCATCCCGACTTTATTACTGGCATGCATTATTTTCTCAACGTGGCTGAGGCAAACAGACGGTCGAATGGTTTCATTTATTGTCCATGTAGTTCTTGTAAGAATACGAAGGATTACTCTACCTCAAAGACCCTTCACTTCCACCTGCTTGAGAACGGTTTCATGCCCGGCTATAATTGTTGGACCAAGCACGGAGAAAGAGGGGTTATAATGGAAGGCAACGAAGAAGAAGAGGATAGTGACAACTATCCTATGTTCACTGAAGACGGTGATAGTAGAATGGGGGAAGACAAAGCTGAAGAAGAGCCCATTTTTGATGAGCCCATTTTTGATGACCCCGATAACGATTTGGGTCGGGCCATTCTTGATGCGAAGATAAACTGCGGAAGTGAAAAGGAGAGGTTGAAGTTGGAGAAAATGTTAGAGGATCACAACAAACTGTTGTACCCAAATTGCGAAGATGGCCAGAAAAAGCTGGGTACCACACTGGAGTTGCTGCAATGGAAGGCAGAGAATGGTACTTCTGACAAGGGATTTGAAAAGTTGCTAAAAATAATAAAGAAGATGCTTCCATGGGAGAACGTATTGCCCTCTAGTACGTACGAAGCAAAGAAGGTTGTCTGCCCTCTAGGATTAGAGGTGCAGAAGATACATGCATGCATCAATGACTGCATCCTCTACCGCAAGGAGTATGAGAATTTGAATGCATGCCCGGTATGTGGTGCATTGAGGTATAAGATCAGGCGAGATGACCCTGGCGATGTTGAGGGCGAGTCCACCCCCAGGAAGAGGGTTCCTGCGAAGGTGATGTGGTATGCTCCTATAATACCATGGTTGAAACGTTTGTTCCAAAACAAAGAGCATGCCAAGTTGTTGCGATGGCACAAAGAGGACCGTAAGAAAGATGTGATGCTGAGACACCCCGCTGACGGGTCGCAGTGGAGAAAAATCGACAGAAAGTACAAGTCATTTTCAGATGACGCAAGGAACTTAAGATTTGGTCTAAGTACAGATGGCTTTAATCCTTTCGGGGAGCAGAGCTCCAGTCATAGCACCTGGCCAGTGACTCTATGTATCTATAACCTTCCTCCTTGGTTGTGCATGAAGTGGAAGTTCATTATGATGCCAGTGCTCATCCAAGGCCCGAGGCAACCCGGCAACGACATTGATGTGTACCTGAGGCCATTGGTTGAAGAACTTTTACAGTTGTGGCGTGAAGAAGGTGTACTTGTGTGGGATGAGCACGAACAAAAGGAATTTAACCTACGAGCGTTGTTGTTTGTAACCATCAATGATTGGCCTACTCTTAGTACCATTTCAGGATAGTCAAACAAGGGATACAATGCATGCACACACTATTTAGGTGAGACTGATAGTATATATTTGGGAAACAAGAATGTGTACCTGGGGCATCGTCGATTTCTTCCAAAACAACATCATGTAAGAAAGAGAGGAAAGCATTTCAGTGGTGAGGCAGATGACTGAACGAATCCTACCCGCCCTACTGGGGATGTTATATATGATATGGTCAAGGATTTAAAAGTGATCTTTGGAAAGGGTCCTGGCGGACAATCTGTTCCGCATGATGTTGACGGACACATACCCATGTGGAAGAAGATGTCTATATTTTGGGAGCTACCCTACTGGAAAATCCTAGAGGTTCACTCTGCAATCGACGTGATGCACGTGATGAAAAATCTTTGCGTGAACCTGCTAAACTTCTTGGGCGTGTATGGGAAGACAAAAGATACACCGGATGCACGGCAGGACCAGCAATGTATCCACGAAGGAAACAACCTGAATCCAGAGAAGTATCAAGGTACTGCCAGCTACGCTCTTACCAAAGAAGAGAAGGAGATCTTTTTTGAAGTCCTGAGTAGCATCAAGGTCACGTCTGGCTTCTCGTCGAATATAAAGGGAATAATAAACATGTCAGAGAAAAAGTTTCAAAACCTAAAGTCTCATGACTGCCATGTGATTATGACACAATTACTTTCGGTTGCATTGAGGGGGCTTCTATCGGAAAATGTTCGAGTACCCATTGTGAAGCTATGTGCGTTCCTCGATGCAATTTCTCAGAAGGTGATCAATCCACTAACTCTACAAAATTTACAGAAGGATGTGGTGCAATGTCTAGTCAGCTTCGAGTTGGTGTTCCCACCATCCTTCTTCAATATTATGACGCATCTCCTCGTTCACCTGGTCGAAGAGATTAGCGTTCTCGGTCCTATATTTCTACACAACATGTTCCCCTTTGAGAGATTCATGGGAGTCTTAAAGAAATACGTTCATAACCGTGCTAGGCCAGAAGGAAGCATCTCCAAGGGCTATGGAACAGAGGAGGTCATTGAGTTTTGTGTTGACTTTATTCCTGACCTTAAGCCGATCGGTGTTCCTGAATCGCGCTATGAGGGGAGACTGCGTGGAAAAGGCACGCTAGGAAAGAAAACAACAATGTGTATGGACGGACATTCTTTCACTCAAGCACACTACACAGTTCTACATAATTCCAGCTTGGTGGCTCCGTACAAAGTGGAACACAAGAATATTTTACGCTCTGAATACCCGGAGCAACGTGAAGATTGGATTGATGGAGAACACATGAAGACTTTCGGCGGTTGGTTGCAAACACATCTCATGAATGTCACTGATGAAGAATAGCTATACTTGTTGGCCAAGCAGCCATCTTCGACTATATCGAAGTTTCAAGGGTACGAGATAAATGGGAATACATTTTACACGTTCGCCCAAGATAAAAAGAGCACCAACCAAAACAGTGGTGTCCGCTTTGATGCAGCAGAGGACAATGGGAAGAAGGTCACATATTATGGGTACATAGAGGAGATATGGGAACTTGACTATGGACCTAATTTCAAGGTCCCTTTGTTTCGGTGCAAATGGTTCAACCTGAAAAACGGGGTACAGGTAGACCCGCAGTACGGAATGACTACAGTGGATCTCAAGAATCTAGGGTATGACACCGAACCATTCGTCCTAGCCAGTGAAGTGGCTCAGGTTTTTTATGTGAAGGACATGTCTACCAAACCGAAAAAAAGAAAAGAAAGGCAAGAGGACACATCATACGATGAGCCAAAGCGCCACATAGTTCTTTCAGGAAAAAGAAACATCGTGGGAGTAGAGGACAAGACAGACATGTCAGAAGATTACAATAAGTTTGATGATATTCCACCCTTCAAGGTGAAAACTGAACCAAGCATCATGTTAAATAATGAAGATTGTCCATGGTTGCGTCGCAATCAGAAGAAAGGGAAACACACGAAGAAAACTCAGAAGACTAGATAGGGATCATAACTTGTGTATCTCAATATGGAAATCACTTTCCCATTTATTTTTGTGTAATGATGTTACTGTATGTAAGAAATTTTATCGAGGCGAAGCTTCCGAAGATGCTATAGGGCGTGAGCACCAACGACATATTCGAGAAGCTCCGCCACGGGAGATTTCCAGATGCCGTAGGGCGTGAGCACCAACGACATCTTCGAGAGGCTCCGCCATGGGAGATTTCCCAACCCTTTACCCAACACTGTTAGAGGAGATAGAGTCTTTCACGGGCTTGCAGGGAAATTTTTCTGAGGCGGAGCTTCCGAAGATGCCGTAGGGCGTGAGCACCAATGACATCTTCGAGAAGCTCCACCACGGGAGATTTCCCAACCCTTTACCCAACACTGTTAGAGGAGATAGAGTCTTTCACGGGCTTGCAGGGAAATTTTTTCGAGGCGGAGCTTCCGAAGATGCCGTAGGGCGTGAGCACCAACGACATCTTCGAGAAGCTCTGCCACGGGAGATTTCCCAACCCTTTACCCAACACTGTTAGAGGAGATAGAGTCTTTCACGGGCTTGCAGGGAAATTTTTTCGAGGCGGAGCTTCCGAAGATGCCGTAGGGCATGAGCACCAACGACATCTTCGAGAAGCTCCGCCACGGGAGATTTCCCAACCCTGTCCTCCATCCATGGGGATGAAACTCTCCCTACCTTCTAGGTTGGCTTGTTGAGCTGCTTGCCATGGCGTATCGATTCTCCTTTTATAGGCATGGCGCCGCTTCTACTTTGTCTTGTTCCTCCGACAGGGGCGTCATGCGCTACATGCTTTATCTCATCGAGCAGTGCATCCACCCACGCGTCCTTATCCTGCCGACAGCTTTAGTCTCGGTTGCATCCACCAGCCGGGACTAAAGGTTACACACACGTCCTTATCCCACCGACAGTTTTGTTAGATGACACAAAAACCACCTTTAGTCCCGGTTGTACCCACCAGCCGGGACTAAAGGTTAGATGGTTTCCCGCGCCACTGTGTTCCCGCCTATTTTCTTCCCGTGTTTTCCACCGCTTCCCGCCTCCGTCTTCCCGCCATTTTTTCACTATATATATGTAGGCTTGGCCTCCATTTACATATCACATCTAGACTCATATCTGCAAACCTCATCACTCTCTCACATGGCTTCCATCGTATCTCTAACCCCCCGGGAGGCGGAGGCGCTTTGCGCCTCAAACTACCCCTGCCCGCCGGGCTACCGCGTCCCCATCGGCTGGATGCTGAGCGTCGGAGGCGTACCAGTCCCTCCTGTCCCTGTAGGTGTGGCGCGCCAGATGGCCATCACTAACCACTACTACTTCGAGCTCACGCCAGAGCAGCGGAGGAATCCCTAGTGGCATCCCGACTACAGCCCGACTTGGGATAGCTTCTTCATCAATCGGTGTGAGATTGCGCTTGCCAGGCATGAGGACGGCCCGCCTCGTTCGAACTTCAACGAAACCGGCCGTCGGCAGTGGTGGTGCGGCCGGACTCTCCAGAGCGTCATGGCCTACCGTTGCCCCCGCCTGCGCTACCCTCAGTCTCAGCCCACGCGTGCTCACCCGCCGAGGTTCGACTACCGCGACCCCGTTGCCAGCGACGACGACGTTGGCGACTATGACTACTACAGTGGTGACGTTTATAGGGCTAGGCACGACTATGACTGAATCACTCCAACATTCGAAAACAAGTTTGGCCAATTGTGACTTAATCTGGCCATGTATCTTAATTTTCAGTTGAGATATGTACTTTAATTCCAGTTCAATCGTTTTCCCGCCATTTTCTTCCCGCCCTTTTCTTCCCGCCCTTTTCTTCCCGCCCTTTTCCTCCCACCCTTTTCTTTCCGCCCTTTTCCTCCCGCCCTCTTCTTCTCGCCCGTTTCCTCCCACGGACGCAGCGTGCCGCCGCGCCAACCCTGGCTTGTAATATTAAGAACCGCGGTACAAAGCAATAGAAGGCCGTTGAAAATGCGTGCAAATATGTCATATATATATAGTGTAACAGAAACAGCAACAGAAAAATCAAAAGAAAAATAAAAAAATCCTTTGGTACCGGTTGGTGTCGTGAACCGGTACCAAAGGTTAAACAGCAAAAGAAAATCAACAGAAAAATCAGAAAAACACCTTTCGTACCGGTTGGTGTCGTGAACCGGTACCAAAGGTCACCTTTCGTACCGGTTGGTGGATCCAACTGGTACCAAAGGTCTCTTCGCCGATTTCTTCTCCCGCGCGGCCACCAAATCAACAACTTCACACGCAAAACCCAGCAGCCGCCGCGCGCGAGTGTGTCGCCGTCGCTGGAGCCAGAGCCGCGCCGCAGTGTCGCCATCACCGCGCCTTTGCCACAGCCATGTCACCGTCGTCGTCGCCCACAGCGCCACGCCCTCCACTCCGTCGCCATTGCCCGCTGATACGTCTCAAACGTATCTATAATTTTTGATGCTCCATGCTTGTTTTTACACCATTTGCCTTGTGTTTCATTACACTTTGTGGCATTTTTATGCGATTTCCGGAACTAACCTATTGACAAGATGCCACAGTGCCAGTTCCCTGTTTTCTGTTGTTTTTGTGTTTCAGAAAAGTTACACAGGAAATATTCTCAGAATTGGACGAAACCAAAGCCAGTCGCCCAGAATTTCACCGAAGCTTCCAGAGAACTGAAGAGGAGGCAGAGTGGGGCCACGAGGACCCTACACACCAGGGCAGCGCGGCCCAGGCCCTGGCCACGCCCCCTATGTGTGAGGGTGCCCTGGCAGCCCCCTGACGATGCCCCTTCGCCTATATAAAGCCCCGGGACGGAAAACCCTAGAGGAGTCGGTGTTTTTCCCAGAACAGTTCTGCAGCTCCGCCGCCGTCGAAGACAAATTTTAGGGGACAGAAGTCTCTGTTCCGGCACCCTGCCAGGATGGGGAAGTGCCCCCGGAGCCATCTCCATCGGTCTCCATCGCCGTCTCCACCGTCTCCATCGACCTCATCGCCATCTCCATCAACCTTGCTGTCTCCTATGATGAGGAGGGAGTAGTTCACCCCCGGGGCTAAGGGCTCTACCGGTAGCTATGTGGTTCATCTCTCTCTCCCATGATGTGATCTTTATGTGATCGTGAGCTTTGTATCTAGTTGAATTGGTAGATGTTATTATTCAGATATTATGCTACTCCTATGCTTAATTATTATACTCTCTGAAGATACCTCGTATCATGGTGTAAAGGTGACTAGTGTGTGCATCATGTGTATCTTTTTGGTTAATGTCTCTATGAATTGTTGGTGTTTGTTGGAACCATCTAGTGCGTTCATGGTGATAGTGTGGGACAATCTAGTTTGGGTACATACGGACTTTGAGGAGTGCTTCGTAGCCCTACGCATGATTAGTGTTTGTTTTCCATTGGAGAATTGTTTTGAGTTGCATATGGATGATAGTATCTATTGGTTCAATTATGTTATATTTGTTGAGAGTGTGTCCACTAGTGAAAGTATGATCCCTAGGCCTTGTTTCCAAGCATTGCACACCGTTTACTTACTGTTTTGTTACATGTTTGCTCGCAGCGATATTTATTTCAGATCACATTTGCTACTTATAATTATCACTACTACTTGTATTTCACTATCTCTTCGCCGAACTAGTACACCTATACATCTGACAAGTGTATTTGGTGTGTTGGGGACACAAGAGACTTTCTGTATCATAATTGCAGGGTTGCTTGAGAGGGATAGTTTTGACCTCTTCCTCCCTGAGTTCGATAAACCTTGGATGATCCACTTAAGGGAAACTTGCTGCTGTTCTACAAACCTCTGCACTTGGAGGCCCAACTCTGTCTACAAGAACAGACGCGTGCGTAGACATCAAGCTCTTTTCTGGCGCCGTTGCCGGAGAGGTAAGGTAAAAGGTACTCGCATCCTCCTGTGTGAGTGCTCGAAGTTATTTTCTTTAGATTCTGCAATTATATCTTTTTGTTTCTTGTTTTTATTTTCACTAGTTAGGCTTAATGGAAAATAAAGAGTTCTTTAGTCTTTTTTCTGAGTTTAGATTTGAAGAGAAAATTGAAAAACCTTTGGAGCTTTATTCGCATGCTAATAGTGTTGTTAGTATGAATGCTTTGAATACCGTTGTTGCTAATGCTATAGAAAAGTCTAAGCTTGGGGAAGTTGGTTTTGTTAAGCTTGATATTTTTAGTTCCCCAGCTTTAGTGGAGAAAGTTTGCTCTGATGATATTTTATCTCCCCTATGTGATGTTCCTATGCCTGTTACCTATGTTAGTGATCATGATTGGGAAAAGCACTCTACTTTTGATATTGAAAATCTTTTTGGTACCAATTCTAAGGTTAATAATTGTTGTACCATTAGTACTATCCATGTTCCTTCTTATGATGATATGTTTGATGAGTATGCTTTGCGAAATAGCTGTTCTCTAGCTTGTGATGATACTAAGCCTCTAGTTTATGATGGTTATGATGATGAGTATAATATTTTCAGTTCACCTACTTTTGAGGAGAAAATTAGTTATGATTATAATATGCCTCCTATTTTTGATGATTATGGTGATGAGAATAATTATTCTGTTGAATCTGCTCCTACTACTATTGTTCTTGTGGGGAGTATTAATTCTTTTATGCATGTGGCTCATGATAGGGAAGCTTTATGTGATAGTTATATTGTTAATTCAATTCATGATGCTACTGAAAGTTACTATGAGAGAGGGAAACATGGTTTGATGGATCTCAACAATATTGAGTTTCCCCTCTTTATGTTGCAATTCTTGAAGTTATACTTGTTTTGCCTTCCTATGCTTTTTGCTTTGCACTTTCATGACTTGTCTCTTTACAAGACTATTTTTCATAGGAAGTGGTTTAGATTTAAATGTCTTTCACATTTGCTTTTTGATGCTCTCTATTTCTTTAAGTTCCTATATGGCGCCTTTGCCTCAAGCTCTTATATGGCGCCCACATGAGCATCTTTGCAAATTACTGCGCCTAGCTCAAAGGCGTTAAAGAAAAGCACTCTTGGGAGATAACCCATTGTTTATTTTTAGTATTTTTTCTTTTATTTGAGTCTTGGAAGTTATTACTACTGTAATAACTGCTCCTTATCCTTTTTATTTCATTGTCGTGCCAAGAGAAGCCTCTAATTTTAGTGAGGTAAGATTTGGGGATGTTGCTGTCCTGAAACAGTTTTCGGTGCTGCACCGTAAAAATTCGTGAAAATTCCCTGTATTTTTTTTGGACCGGAGATTTCTTGCGCATATGCCCCAGGTTATATCCAAACTTTCATTAGTTGAACACTTTTTGATTTGAGCAACAGAAAACCCTCTAAAAATTCGACCTTTGTCAGCTGTTCTGTTTTGACAGATTTCTGCCAATATTTGTGTTTGCCGCTTTATCGCTTTCTTTTTGAGTTCTTTTGATCACGGAACTTTTGGGGAAGTTGGTACAGTAGTTTATACTTTATATGTGGTGGTTTTGAGTTGAAACCTGAAGCAAAAAGGGTTGATTCAATGCTATGCTTACATTAATGTTGCTAATAGAATTGTGTTTAGTTTTGTATGAAGGAAGTTTTGAAGTGTAGGGATTGGAGAATGATGAGATGAGATGAAGAATGGACAAAAGCTCAAGCTTGGGGATGCCCATGCAACCCCCAAGAAATATCCAAGAGGTACAAGCGTCAAAGCTTGGGGATGCCCTCGAGGCACCCCTTCTTCATCGGCAAAAATCAGGTCACCTTTCAAGACACTATATTTTTATTGCTTCATGCATTATGCGTTTTTCTTGGAGCGTCAGTTGTTTTTGTTTTCAGTTTTCTTTTGTTTTGTTTTCTGCAATAAATGTTTGGATCACATCATGTTCTTTTTGGAGGAGATGAACATTGTTTTTCATTGCCAAGAACACTCTAGTTTTCACTCTTTTCGTTCAATGAGTGTTCTCTTTTTCTGCTACTGCGTTTAGCTTGCATTTTTTGCCTTGATTTTTGTTCAGATCTTGTTATATCTTTTCATCAAGGTGTATTTTTGCCTCTGGTCTTTATTGGTTTTCATCAAAAGAGGTGTCTATAAAAAGTTTGAATGTTGTTGGAAAAGAGAAAAAGCTTTATGCAAAAAAGTGGTACAAGAAGGAGCTTGTGTAGACTGCGGCTTAGACTTTTTCATGTCGTGCTTGATGTCTTTTTGATAGTATGCTTAGTGGTTTTGCTGTAGCATGACTTGTCTCAAATAAATGAGATTGCTTAATGAGCCTTTGAAAAAATCATGCGTTGTTTTTATCGTTTGGAAGCATTATTTTGGTTTTCTCCTTGATGCTTTATTTGGGTTGACTTGGCGCATGCTCAGACATGTTAGACTCATACAAAGTCACCATAAGTCTCTATGATCATTTAGTTTTTGACTTTTGATGCCATCTTATGCTTCTTTTAATGTTGCTTTGTCGCTTTGCATGATTATGGCCGTTAATGCTCTCTTAGTTGGTCGCTCTCAGTCTTTTGCTAGCCTTCATTTTGTACTGAGTATGAGCTCTACTCGTGCATCCAACTCCTAAAAACCAAGTTGTTCCAAAGTGTCCACCATACATACCTATTAGCAATTTGCTATTCCAAAGTACATTTGACTTGCTTTTATCTATCCTTCAAATTAAACTCTTTTTGGTGTTATGCGAAAATTGGTCAGTAAAGCTCTCACGAACCAGATGGCACACTTTACTTTTCTCATTTTAAAATTTTGACATTGTGGTCTCTTATGTTGAGTTGTTATGCTTGCAAGTTGTAAGTTGGGAATTAGCCCAACCATGCCGTCATGGGGCAAGCTTTCAACATTGCACTTCTTATTTGAGTTAATATCGTGATCTTTTGTTTATGGATACTCGCGGTGTGAAATGAATTGGGAATCTTGCGGGATCATGGAGTTTGTATATGTGTTAGAGAACCGCCTGGGCCGACAATCTAAGCCATGCATAATTCATGGTGGAAATTTGCAGCATGCCCATAGTGGACATTCGATGACACATCTCAAAATAAAAAGCTATACAAATGGTAAATAAAAGAGATGTCGAGGTGTTCATTATCTGCTTGTCCTGTCATTTTGATGTGGGCTTGTTCCATGTCATCGGGCACGGAGGTACTCCGTTGGCGGTTCTCGATGATACGTGTATACTTACAATGACAAGAGCTTGCTTGGGACTCTAAGTAAAGTAGCATGAGGTTTGGGTACTCGTATTCATGGGACACGAGGTTTTCAACTTATGATTTGTCAAGCATATGCAGCATAAGTGTTCTCGCATTAACTTTAACCATTCAAGATGCTTATGATGGGGGCAATGAGAGCTCAAAGCCGGTAAGTACCATAATTTTTGAAGGTTTATAAAACTTGCAATCACTGCTTCCCTCCGCGAAGGGCCTTTCTTTTACTTTTATGTTGAGTCACCACCTTCTATCTTTATGCACCATTAAGATAGCATAGTTGTCATTCTGAGTATAATGTGCATTGTCCCAAAGTTTTTATTGATTGATTCATATTGTTGGTTTCACTTATTCTTAAATTATTTGTATCTAGTCGCCCTCTTAAACTTGAAGGTGTCCTATGCATTTATGTTTTGCTCTCAATGAAGGACAAGCTGAAAACCATTTGTATGTTTTTCCTTATTATTAGAACACACATTTGACTTTCATTGTTTCATTTTCATGATCTTTTGTTTGTGTTCATTTTCATGTTATAACATGGTTGCTAAGTTTCTATTATCAAGATTATGTCTTTCATGCCCATGTTTTAAGTTCTTTGATCTCAGCACTCAATGCTTTACCTATATGATCAAGATTATGATGGTGCATGTCACCTCAAAAATTATTTCTTTTGTTATCACTTACCTACTCGAGGACGAGCGGGAGTTAAGCTTGGGGATGCTGATACGTCTCAAACGTATCTATAATTTTTGATGCTCCATGCTTATTTTTACACCATTTGCCTTGTGTTTCGTTACAATTCGTGGCATTTTTATGCGATTTCCGGAATTAACCTATTGACAAGATGCCACAATGCCAGTTCCCTGTTTTCTGCTGTTTTTGTGTTTCAGAAAAGTTACACAGGAAATATTCTTGGAATTGGACGAAACCAAAGCCAGTTGCCCAGAATTTCACCGAAGCTTCCAGAGAACCGAAGAGGAGGCAGAGTGGGGCCACGAGGGCCCCACACACCAGGGTGGCGCGACCCAGGCCCTGGCTACGCCCCCTATGTGCGAGGGTGCCCTGGCAGCCCCCTGACGACGCCCCTTCGCCTATATAAAGCCCCGGGATGGAAAACCTTAGAGGAGTCGGCATTTTTCCCAGAACAGTTCCGCAGCTCCGCCGTCGTCAAAGACAAATTTCGGGGGACAGAAGTCTCTGTTCCGGCACCCTGCCGGGACGGGGAAGTGCCCCCAGAGCCATCTCCATCGGTCTCTATCGCCATCTCCGCCGTCTCCATCGACCTCATCGCCATCTCCATTAACCTTGATGTCTCCTATGATGAGGAGGGAGTAGTTCACCCCCGGGGCTGAGGGCTCTACCGGTAGCTATGTGGTTCATCTCTCTCTCCCATGATGTGATCTTTATGTGATCGTGAGCTTTGTATCTAGTTGAATTGGTAGATGTTATTATTCAGATATTATGGTACTCCGATGCTTAATTATTATACTCTCCGGAGATACCTCGTATCATGGTGTAAAGGTGACTAGTGTGTGCATCATGTGTATCTTTTTGGTTAATGTCTCTATGAATTGTTGGTGTTTGTTGGAACCATCTAGTGCGTTCATGGTGATAGTGTGGGACAATCTAGTTTGGGTACATACGGACTTTGAGGAGTGCTTCGTAGCCCTACGCATGATTAGTGTTCGTTTTCCATTGGAGAATCGTTTTGAGCTGCATATGGATGATAGTATCTATTGGTTCAATTATGTTATATTTATTGAGAGTGTGTCCACTAGTGAAAGTATGATCCCTAGGCCTTGTTTCCAAGCATTGCACACCGTTTACTTACTGTTTTGTTACATGTTTGCTCACAGCGATATTTATTTCAGATCACATTTGCTACTTATAATCATCACTACACTTGTATTTCACTATCTTTTCGCCGAACTAGTGCACCTATACATCTGACAAGTGTATTTGGTGTGTTGGGGATACAAGAGACTTTCTGTATCGTAATTGCAGGGTTGCTTGAGAGGGATAGCTTTGACCTCTTCCTCCCTGAGTTCAATAAACCTTGGGTGATCCATTTAAGGGAAACTTGCTGCTGTTCTACAAACCTCTGCACTTGGAGGCCCAACACTGTCTACAAGAACAGACGCGTGCGCAGACATCACCCGCCGCTCTCCTACGCCGACAACAAGGTGAGCGCCCCTTGTCCCCTCCTCTCCCCTTGTCCCCTCCTCCGGCAGCGCCCCCCGCCGCTGCGGCCGCCGCCTCGCCCGCCTCGCTGCTGCTCGGACATGCACCGTGGCTCACCGGCGCCCTCTCACCACGCGCGCCCGCCACCCGTTTGACGAAATGCGGCAGCGGGCGTTGCTGAGATCGGCGTGGCAGAGCGGGCAGGTGACGGCGAGCGCGCGGGCCCAACTTGGTCGTCGCCATGCGGGCCTTCACATCACCGTAGACGATGCTGCGGGACGGCCGGCGCGGGAGAGGGTGCGCGTGGGCGCAGCGGTTGCCATAGAGGGAGAAGATGGTGAGGAGGACCAAGGCGGCGATCAGCACGATGAGCACGATGGCGGTGGTCGGCGTGAACCCGCCGGCGGTTCTTAGGTGGTGGCTGCTCGTGCCGTTGCTCAGCACGATGGCGGTGGTCGGCGTGAATCCGCTGGCGGCCGGGCAGATTTGCGGTGTCACCGGAGAGGGAGGAAAGGAGGGATTTTTTGAAGGAACGGGAAGCATGTTATCATGGTTCTCACCGGTAGGAAAGGATAGCGTCGCCTCCATTGCTCCTCTCATTGTTGTTGCTCGTGCTTCAAGGAGACGTTGACGCGGTCCATCTAGCCCTCGCACACTCTCTTAATTTTATGTTTTGTTATTGCTTTCTTCACTTGAATTGTTATCCATCTAGCAATCTGTTATGATCATGACATGATGAATCAAATAATTGCACTTAATTTTGTAGCGACATTGAGCTATGGAGGACGACACCTTCATCCGAGATGAGGAGCAAGAAGAAATGGTGAAAAAAATGATATATGAGAGTGCCCGTGGACCGGAACCCAATGGAGAACCCGATGGAGATGACGATGATTTCGGCTCACAATTTTTGAACGATGTTGGTGAGGGACTTGAGTCTGAAGAAAGAAGAGACAACGAAGTGTCCTTAACAAACTCCGGCCAGGTGTATATTTATATATCAAGGCTATGTTCATCACTAGATGCATTGATTTATTTGTATTGCACTTATTAACGAATCATTTTTCTTTTAGCCTTCTAGATCATCAAGCAAATCTGTTAAAAAGCAACGAGGCCCGACGCAATGTCTAAAGGGCGAGGGTAGGTTAGCCCTCACCGCATTTAAGGATAGTGGTGAACCGGTGGATCCCAAAGAGCACTGCCGTAAATTTATAAATCAAGCTGGAGTTCTTGTTAGGGACCATGTACCGATCAGCATTACAGAGTGGCATAAGCCGAAGAACGCGGGGGCTAAAGCTAGTTATGTCAACGATACTCTAGAACTTTTTCTTTGGGACAGTCTACTGACACACTTCAGCCTACCGGAAGACATAACGGAAGGCCAGAAGAAGAAAGTCAAGGAATGGACTCTTAAGAAGATGGCCACACAATTCCAGACCTGGAAGAAAAATTTATGGGCCAGATATGAAGATGAAGATCCAGTATTCACTGAAAGTCTAGTGAAGATAAAAGATCACTGGCCCGCATTTAACAGGTATAAGAAATCGTCTACTGCTGTGTCCCGATCAGTCACAAATACGAAAAATGCTTCAAAGAAGGAACATTTCCATCATTTGGGGTCAGGTGGCTACAAGACTGCCATTCCGAAGTGGAGAGCATTTGAAGCTAAACTGATGGAGGCAGGAATCACTCCACAGACATAGGACTGGCCCAACCGGTCCAAGTTCTGGTTGTTCGTGCATGGGGCAGGGTTGGACCCAAAGACAGGGCAGATCGTTGCAAAGGGAAAATGGAAGGAAAAAAATAAAGCAATCACGACACAGCTTATAGATGCAATTGAAAAAGTTAGAAAGGGAGAGTACATTCCCGATAGAGAGAATGACGAGCTGACACTCGCTCTTGGGAATGCTGAACACGTTGGACGGATACGAGCCCTCCCAGGTGTCACCATAAAGGAAGCATGGCCGAAGTGCGCCGACACTTATAGAAGCCATTCGAGAAAGAAGAAGCAGGAGTTAGACAGGTTAGCGGAATTGATAAATAGGGTGGAGGTGCTTGAGAAAAATCAGAGGGCACCTGATCAGCCGCTGTTTCTACAAGATCCTCAAGCCGATGCCGCCCCATCTCAGCGAAGAAGCAGTGTGGGTTCCTCGCATCTTGAATGTGGAGGAAGCTACCCCGTGGATTATGTCACGGAGAAGACAGATTGCGAGCTACATGTGCAAATGAGGAACGTGTCCGTTAAGGTGGCGGTCGGCTATGTTTACCCAAATGAAGATGGAGCAATGCACCATCATATGCCCATTCCAGCTGGCTGTGCTCATGTCGGGGTGGATGACGTTGTTCCGGGTTATGAAACAATGGAGCTTGATTTTCCTGGAGGTGACGATGAGAAGACAATGGCCGATGTCAAGCGCGGTTTCGCCCTATGGTCCAAGAAATACATCGTCCTTTTGCCAAGGCCACCGACTCCTCCTCGTAGCAGTCCACATGAGCAGCAAATTCCACATGAGCAGCAATGGCCATCGACTCCTCCTGGTAGCAGTCCACATGAGCACCAAAGTCCACACCTACCTGAGAGGGACCCCAGCACGAGTCCACCATCTCGAGATCCTCCGCGTACGACTGCGCCCGTTAAGCGGAACGGTACGCCACCTAGGAAGAGACCTAGAAAGGAGAAACCACTGCCGCCTATTGAGAAGTTACCTTGGGAAAAAACTATCGAGGAATGCATCAAAACCTCTAAGTCCGTGGTGGCAAAACATTTTGCTAAGAAAGTGCCAGAGATACCTTTTGAGAAGACTCTAGATCCGGTGAAAGTTTTTCGTACCGTTGAGAATCTATATGACCCTGTACCATCGCCGCCATCTGACTATAGGCGTTCTATTGAAAAGTCATATGACGCTATGGTGGAGGCGAAAAAACCCGATCAATCGGTGGTCTCGGCGAAAACTAGGAAACAAGTGTACCAGCTCAGAGAACAACCCGTTCAATCGGTCCTCCCTCTCAAGGTGTTTGACGAGAAGGCCGTTGAAAGTTCTCGACAAAACACAACCGATTACCCCATCGCTGAAGTAGCATATAAATTTGTTCAAGGGAAAGATTTGGTTGAGAATATCAGGTCGCTACCAACAAGTATGCGTAATTTGCATGCGTGGTACACTAATGCCACAAAGAGAGGGATCGAGGCTATCATGGTGTGAGTTAAGGATGAGCACTACTTCCAAGAATACTCTGTGAGTGTTGACTTCTGCGAACTTTTTAAGTTATACAATCTCCGGGCCCTCGACAAATCTATCATCAGTTGCTATTGTCTGTAAGTGATTTATTAATATAATTTGAGAAGTCTTTTGCTCAACTCATTCATTGTCTGCAAATTATCCTCAATTTAATCTTTTGTGCGCTATATTATGCAGATCGAAGAAGCTCAAATGCAAAAGGGATGAAATCACGGACATTGGGTTCATTGACCCAGATACAATGCATGAAAGAACCATAGAAGATCCCATCTATAACAAGGATACACCGGAGAATTTGCTAAGGTATTTGAAGCGACAACGTGACAAAAAGATAATACTTTGGCCTTACAACTTCAAGTGAGTGTTACTGTCTTATAACACATTCTATTTTGCTCACCATATGTTAAAATTTTAACTGATGACTTATATCTATGACACTGCATATTTAAGCGTGCGCAGGTTCCACTTTATTCTTATCATCATTAAAATGTACGATGGAGATGTTGAAGTCTTTGACTCACTAACCAAAGAGCCTATACTATACAAGACGACTTTTGATACGCTCAAAAAGTAATTTTAATTCTTATCGGTTTTTTCGTTAATTTCCTGATATCAACAAATTGATAACTCTTTTATGCATTTTCTTTTGTCGGGCAGCGTATGGCAAACGTTCATCCAGGAAGATCTGACCGGTGGATGGAAACCGAAGCTGATATGGCATGCGAACAAAGTAAGTAGTACTACCTAGGTCCACACACCTTTATCATACTTGATTATTGTTTGATTGAATTATATTCTTGTACAGAAATACGCGAAACAACCAGAGGGGACTAATCTATGTGGAAACTATGTTTGCGAGTACATCCAGAAGATTGTCAGCGAGAGAACGAATAATCAAAGAAATAGAGAGGTACGAAAACAATATTCACAAATTTATTTTGTTACAATAACTTGTGCTGAGTTTCAGTCATAATTGTTTGATTGTGATTTGATATATATATATTGAACGGATCGTAAGGGCACCTAGAGGGGGGGGTGAATAGGTGCTACTCAAATTTTAATTCTTTTTCAATGTAGGCTTGACACAAAAGGTAAATTCTCTAGATATGCAACTAAGGTGAATTTACCTATATGACAACTAGCAAGCTAAGCAAGATACAAGATATAAAGGCAATAAAGGATAGAGGTAACCGAGAGTGGAGCACGCGGAGACACGGATGTAATTCCCGTAGTTCCTTCCTTTTTAGGGGAAGTACGTCTACGTTGGAGGGGTGTGGTTGCCACAAAGGCCTAACCAACGCCACAAAGGCTCACCCTATTCTCCGGTGCAAGCTTCTGCCACAAAGGCCTAGCTCACTTTCCACTAAGGGATTCCTCAAGGCGGAACCGGCCTTTACAATCTTGGGGCACGCATCCACAACCGAATTGGAGGCTCCCAAGCACAACACAATGCTGTCAAACAACAAGTAGCAAGATATCAAATACACAAACAAGGTCTTGGGACACAAGGGAACCCAAGACACAAGGGCCCTCAAGCAAATGAGAGGGGAAATCAAATCGCTTCGGTGAGGATGTAGATGATGGTCTTCTCCTTCGATTCTCCAAAGATCAAGAGCTTTGGTGGGTTGAGGGAGGAGATCTAGTTGATTTGGTGGCTCAAAATAATGGAGTTCTTCTTCTTTGGACGAGCTACCCATTGGGGAAGAAGGTGGGGGGTATTTATACCCCCCCAAAATCTGACCGTTGCCAGCCAGGAAAGTCCGGCTAAAGCCGGAGTTAAGTCCGGCTAAAGCCGGTCACACCGGCTAAAGCCGGTCTGAAAAATCCGGCCCTGCCGGAAATAGCCGGACAAATAGCCGGGTTACTCCAGAGGCGCAGAGCACCTCCCGAGACTGGGCAGTCCGGCTATAGCCGGTCTGGGGACCGGCTAAAGCCGGCCTTCCTGGCCAAACTTCATATGAAACTTCTCCCAGAGCATATTAGCACCATTTCCTAAAGAATTTCCTTTGGGCAATATTAATTATCAAGTATAACATAGGAAACCCAATATCTTGTGCAAGAACATAATAAAATCCTGCAAAGCATAATCACCACATTAATAGATAATGTATTGTTAACAAACGCCAAAATCAATTAGGCGGGAAATGCTCTTTCAATCTCCCCCTTTTTGGTGTTTGATGACAATACATAATTTTGCATGTTTCAAACGATATAAAATATAGACGGAGCCCCCCTTGCTATGTGCCTTATTTTAAGTTTTGTATTTGAATACAAAGACACATCAACAATAAGAACTCCCCCTAGATTTTATAAAGTGATCCATATGTGCACAAGATATATAATAATTCAAAAGCACATAATCAACAAACATATAATATGACAAGATATAGCAAGTAGGATCAATAACGATAATCATAAGTTCTACTACACATAATAAGCATATAGTTTAACACATAGTAGTAGATGATAAGTTCAACCATGGGACACAAGCAAGCAAGCACACGATATAAGAGCTTGTGACCCAACCAAATCCAAATGGAAAACCACAAATCCAAATGGAAATCCAAATGGAAACACATGCAAATAGGACATTCTCCCCCTTTGGCATCAAGACGCCAAAAAGGGAGACAACAACATGAGATCACTCCTCAAAGTCATCGAAGTCCTCATCTTCCTCATCATCATCTCCTTGATCATCATCTTCTTCCTTTTCATCATCATCTCCATCTCCTTCTTCATCTTCTTCATCAATGGCTTCCTTGCCCTTGGAGGTGACTTCGGCTAACTCCTTCCAATCAAAAGATGATCCCTCATTCCACTTGCCAAAGGAGAAGGTTTCCTCAGACGGGTCTTGCTCTTGGGATTCTTCTTGAGTGCTAGCTCCTTTGCCCTTCTCCACATTTCTCAAACGAGCATCCAACTCTCTTTGCTTCTTGTGAATGTGCTTGCGGTCCACATAGTCCTTGTATTGAGTTTGACGCACATCATTGTTCATGCAAAACAAAGCCCTTTGCCACCACTTGAGCTTCTTCATCTCTTGACCCATTCCACCACTTGGTGGATCCGCATTCTTCCTCCTAGAACCACTAGCATAGCGGTTGCCACCCAACACATCACTCGAAGAGGGAAAAGCACTTGAGGTGCTAGACACCAAATGAGCGGTCTTCTTGTAGAGCTTGTTGGGCTTGTGCACTTCCAACTCTTCATCTAGAAAATCTTGCTCAATCTCAAAGTCTCCTTCAATGCCTCTGTCAATGATAAGCCTCATGATGAATGGAGCATAAGGAGGGATCTTCCTATCAAGCATAGCAATCTTCATCTCCATGAAGATAAAGTACATCACATCAAGCTCCATCCCTTCACACTCCCTTCCGGCCTCGAAGACAAGACGGGCATGGTGGAGTAGATGCACAAGTCCACCTCTGATAGAATCATTGTTGCCCTCACTTAGAGCAATGTTGGCACGGAACATCCGAAGCAAAATATCATAGAGGGGAAGGAGATTTGCAGTCTCTCCCGCTCTGCCCCCGGGACCATAAAGACACTGGATCTTCCTCTTGTTGTACTCTGAGGTGTCAAGATGCAAGTGGGCACCTCTAGGTCGATGAATGCCATCAAACCTATAGCCCAAGAGCTTCCCAAAGCGAGACATGGTCGAGCTCTTCCTCACTTCACCTGACATCCAAGTGAAACCAACCTCATCCCGAGTATCAAACTCCAAAGTGGCAAAGAACTGCTGGATCAAACGAGGATTATAGTCTTGCTTGAAGACCATCAACTTGTGCAACCCTAACTTCTCGGTGACCCAAAGAGCATCGGCAAAGTACTCATCCCTGGACAACGATGCAATGTTGGTGAACTTCATGGGGCAAACCTTTGTGCTCATGGTCTCATAAATCTGCTCATAGATCCTCTGATGCTCTGACCGGTAGAAGGAACCGCTGTCAATGTCCCTAGGCATGGCATAGAACTTCTGTTCACGAAACTCACGGTACTCTTGCTTGGACAACTTCTTGAGATCATCAATGTTAGCAAACAGAGATTTCTTCTTTCTTTCTTCCAACCTCTTCTTCTTCATCGCAGCGGTCAAACGAGCATCTTGATGTTCTTGACGGCGGGCAAGAGAAGGATCAACATATCGTGCCCGCTTGGGTCGAGAACCACCTGCAAATAGCACATAGGTAGAAAGCATATAGGATAAGCATGCATGCCAGAAGAACAACGACAATAGCCCAGAACGAAAACATGGAGCAAAGTGGTGATCTACACCGGCTATTTCCGGCCTGACACCGGCTATAGCCGGACCAGATGAACACAGCGCGAAATATCACGAGTTGGCCACCACACTACTTCACTGCTTTCGATCTACACTAAACCCAGCAAGGCAAACGAACCAAAAACTCCCAATGTACCAAGAACTACCCAAGAATTTCTAACCCTAACCCTAGAGAGCACCTAGGGAGAGAGAGAGGAGGGATGGGTACCCTGATCCATGGGAGAGGCGCCGGAGAGGAGTGGCCGGCCGGAGAGGGGGCTCCGGCGGCCGGAGCGACGAGGAACGGCGGCGGCGGCTGCGGGCTAGGGCGTGGAGGCAGCTGAAGAAGAGAGAGCGTGGGGGAAATGAGGTAACCCCTCACCCCACAGCCCTAAGGAGGAAAAAGCCGTCCCCCACGCAGAGGCCGGCTTTAGCCGGTGTAAGGACCAGCTATAGCCGCCCCACCGGCTATTTCCGGACAAAGTCCGGCAATAGCCGGCCTAGATCGCCAAAGACAGGAAAACTGGAATATGAAATTCTGGACATGCAAGAGAGAGATGCTTTGGCTTTAGATAAGTGGGCTTAGGACAGAAAACATGCATGGAGTGGTTCTCGGCACTTGACATTGCAAACACAAGAAATCTTTGGAAAATCCAATGCAAGTGCCTTCCCATTTCAAGGATAGAGACAATGACGAAAAAGTTCAATAAACTCAAATAGAATTTGCAAGGAATCAATTCTTCAAAAAGAAGAGGTCGGTGGTCGAGGCCACCATGTATGAGTGTTATGGCATTGGACCGCGAAGATGTATCTTGGGTCCATAACCAATACTCGTCATTGAAACTCATATATCACAAAAATGATAGAAAGAGCACAGTTTAGTCACTATTGGCATAATGGGGGGAGGGATAGCCCAATAGATTAGGACCGCACTCCCCCTATCTCCATGCCCACACCTAAACCAAACAAGTATTGAAAAGTAGGTGTATTTGCAAGATGCTCAAGCCACACTCCTTGAATCAATGATATTTAGCTCATTCCTCAAATATCCAAATCTTGCTTCATCAAGGGGCTTTGTGAATATGTCGGCAAGTTGATCCTTGGTGCTTACATATGCAAGCTCAATATCACCACAGGCAACATGATCTCTAATAAAATGATTCCGGATCTCAATATGCTTGGTTCTTGAATGTTGCACCGGATTATAGGCTATCTTGATAGCACTCTCATTGTCACATAAAAGAGGCACTTTGTCACAATTGATACCATATTCCTTTAAAGTTTGCCTCATCCACAACAATTGAGTGCATCCACTTGCGGCGGCAATGTATTCGGCTTCGGCGGTGGAGAGAGATATACAATTTTGCTTCTTAGAAGACCAACACACCAAAGACCTACCAAGAAATTGGCAAGCTCCGGAGGTTGATTTCCTATCATCCTTGTCACCGGCCCAATCCGAATCCGTGAAGCCACAAAGAGAGAAATCCGAGCCTTTGGGATACCAAAGCCCATAAGATGGGGTATGAACCAAATATCGAAAGATTCTCTTAACCGCTATAAGGTGGCTTTCTTTAGGAGCGGCTTGATACCTTGCACACACACCTACACTCAACACAATATCGGGTCTAGATGCGCAAAGGTAAAGCAAAGAACCGATCATAGAACGGTATACCTTTTGATCCACATCTTTACCATTGGGATCAAGTTCAAGATGACATTTTGTGGCCATTGGTGTGGCGGCCCCATTTAGTTCTTTCATCTTGAACCTCTTGAGCATGTCTTGGACATATTTGGCTTGATTAATGAAAGTCCCTTCTTTCAATTGCTTGATTTCAAAACCAAGAAAGAACTTCATTTCGCCCATCATAGACATCTCGAACCTATCGGTCATAAGCTTTGAAAATTCATCATTAAAAGCTTTGTTAGTAGAGCCAAAGATAATATCATCAACATATAGTTGGCATACGAAAAGCTCCCCATTGACCCTCTTAGTAAAAAGAGTGGGATCGATTTGCCCAACTTCAAACCCACGGTCTAACAACTCCCTAAGGTGCTCATACCACGCACGTGGGGCTTGTTTAAGGCCATAGAGTGCCTTATGGAGTTTGTAGACATGGTTAGGAAAGTTGAGATCCTCAAACCCCGGGGGTTGCTTAACATACACTTCCTCTTTCAATGGACCATTAATAAATGCACTCTTAACATCCATTTGTTGCAACTTAAAGTTATGATGAGTGGCATATGCAAGAAGGATACGGATGGACTCAAGGCGAGCCACGGGAGCATAAGTTTCTCCAAAGTCAATTCCTTCCAATTGAGAGAAACCTTGAGCAACCAATCTAGCCTTGTTCCTCACAACAATTCCATGCTCATCTTGCTTGTTCTTGAATATCCACTTTGTGCCAATCACATTGCGGCACTCTCTTGGCTTCTCCACTAACACCCATACATTATTGCGCTTGAAGTTGTTGAGTTCTTCATGCATAGCATCCAACCAATCCGGATCTTCAAGAGCCTCAAACACTTTCTTGGGTTCAACCATGGAGATATAAGCATGATGAGAGCTAAATTGTGCCAATTGACGCGCGGGTTGACACTTTGCTTCTTAAATCTTCAATAACCCTCTCAAGGGTATGACCTTTAAGTTCCAAGTCCCTTTCAACTCTTTTCTTGCGACGGGCTTCGATCTCCTCATTTGACCTTGGAGGAGTCACTTGATCATCTTGATCATTTTGGTCCCCGTCTTGACCATCAAATTGACCTTGATCATCATTATCTTCATGAGTAGGTTGATCTTGGTCTTGTGAAGAATTGGGGGCAGTTGAGATAACCGGAGAGGATGGTGGTGCCCCTTCTTCTTCATGAAGGTCCTTGTCTTGTTCTTCGGTTGGTGCATTAGTTGCTTCCTTGGGAGAGGCTTGTTGAGCTTGTGAAGATGAAGGCTCCACTTGAGTAGAGCATAGTCCTTCTCGGTCCGCCACAAGGTGTCACTCAATGGGGCGGAAAAATCCCACGCCCATTCTTCCTATGGCTTCTCGAGGTATTTCATCATCTACACCACAAGAAACAACATCTCGCCCCCCTTGGGAGCCATCATTCTCTTCGAATACCACACTACAAGATTCTTCAACACGTCCGGTGGACTTGTTGAAGACTCTATAAGTGTGGGATTCGGCACCATAACCAACAAAAATACCTTCTATTGCTTTCGGATCAAATTTACCTAAACGTACTCCTTTTCTTTGAAAGAAACACTTACACCCGAAAACCCGGTAGTAGGAGATGTTGGGCTTGCTTCCGGTGAGTATTTCATATGGAGTCTTGTTTAGGCCTTTGCGGAGGAAGAGCCGGTTTGAAGAATGACAAGCCGTAGAGATAGCTTTGGCCCAAAAGTTATATGGAGACTTAAACTCCGCCAACATGGACCTAGCCATATCCATAATAGTCCGGTTCTTCCTTTCGGCTACACCATTTTATTGAGGGGTGTATGCAGCGGAATATTGATGACGAATCCCCTCATCACTAAGAAATCCATTTAAGGTGTAGTTCTTGAACTCCGAGCCATTGTCACTTCTAATTGCCAAAATAGTTTGCCCATGTTGACGTTCAACTTCCTTGGCAAAGTCGATGACGGTTTGTTGAGTCACACTCTTATGCTTGAAGAAGTAGACCCAAGTATATCTTGAATAGTCATCAACAATCACCAAACAATATTTCTTCCCACCAAGACTTGCATGAGAGGGAGGACCAAAAAGATCCACATGAAGGAGCTCCAAGATCCTCTTGGAAGAAATGATAGTCTTGCTTGGGTGGGGAGAATCATGCATTTTTCCTAGAACGCAAGCCCTGCAAACACGATCTTTGGCAAAAGAAACATTCTCTTTTAGTCCGAGTATGTGGCCACCCTTGTGAAGGCTTTGCAAAGTTCTCATATTGACATGGGCTAGTCGGCGATGCCAAAGCCAACCCACATCGGCCTTTCCAAATAAACACATTGCACTTGTAGTGGTTTTCCCCGAGAAGTCCACCACATACAAGTTATTTTCAATGTGCCCAACGAAAGCGACCTTTAGAGACTTGCTCCACAAGAGTACCACAATTTCATTATCAATGAAGACGGCAAAGCCCATCTTACTAAGTGCACGAACTGAAAGTAAATTGTAACCTAGGGTCTCAACAAGCATGACGTCCACAAGGGAAATATCCGGTGCGACCACCACCTTGCCAAGACCCAATACCTCGGATTGTGACATGTCTCCATAAGTGACGGTTATGTGGTTGTCATTAGGTCTCATCTCCGTCATAATCTCCTTGCTTCTGGTCATATGACTTGTGCATCCACTATCAAGCACCCATTTTGATCCACCGGAAGCATAGTCCTACAAGAGATCATTGCTTGGTTTTAGGTCCCTATTTTTCAATGGGTCCTCTTTTGTTAGCAACAAGGGTCTTTGGAACCCAAATAGACCAAGCAACATAACCATCATTTGGACCAACATATTTTGCATAAACATCACCATAATAATCACGAAATAAAAAATAGTGAGGGTTAGCAATTCCCGCATGATCATCATGAGTGGCTTTGCCACCCACAATAGGATCCTTCTTTGCTTGTGCGGGCTTGGCCTTCTTTTTCTTGTTCTTCTTCTTCTTCTTCTTTGAGACAAAGCCAATCCCCGTTTTATCACCAAATGCCTTTTGCTTACTCAAAAGGTCATTCAAGTTTTTCTCACCTATGGGAATGGAGGACTTGGCAAGCTCATCTTTCAACCTAGCATTTTCTTCAATAACATTTGCATGATCACAAGTAGAAGTAGAAGAACTAGGCACATTATTCTTAGTCAATTGAATTTGAAGTTGTTCATGTGACTTGGTAATAATAGAGTGTTCACTTTTCAAGGCCTTGTGAGCCTTGTCAAGATCTTCTAAATCCTTAACAAGTATATCATGACCAACACCAAATTCAACTTTTTCCTTTTTAAGCATTTTTACTTTAGCACGAGCATGGTCACGCTCTTTAATGAGTTTGGAAACAACTTCATTATTAGCTTCCTCAATGGAATCGAGCTTCTCTTCAAGAGTTGCTCGTTCCTCTTGCTCTTCTTCAAGAGACTCGGTTAGTGAGGCAATATCTTGAGCATATTCTTTTTCAAGCCTCATTTGTTCATCTAGTTTTTCAAGAGTTTTACCATATTGGCTCAATAGACGTTCAAAGTGAAGCTTGTGAACACCATCTACACTAGACACATAATCATCAAAAGCAACAATTTCTTCCTTTACTCTAAGGCTAGCAAGATCATTCAAGGAAGCATCATTTGTCTTAGAGGAAGAGAAAGATGTGGGTGATACCTCGAAAGACTTGGCCATAAGGCACTTGACGTTCTTGACAAGAGAGTCCTCATTGGGGGATTCAAAGAGTGATGTTGATGAAGTGGAGGTGGTTGCCATTGCGGCCATCTCACTAGTTGTGGTTTCTTCTTCATCACTCTCACTTGCGGAGTACTCTTCTTGAGTCAAGAACACAAACTTCGGTTGTTTCTTCTTTGGTCCACCCTTCTTCACAAATGGCTTCTTGGAAGGTGACTTGGTCTTGCTTTTGAAGATGAGCTTTCCACCATGGTCTTCTCTCTTCTCATAAGGACACTCGGCAACAAAGTGAAATCTATCATTGCAATTGTAGCATGTCCTCACCCTTTGACCATTGTTGTCATTCCTTTGATAGCCACTTGACTTGCTTCTTCTTTGATTATCTTCTTTAGCCTTGTGTGGATCAACCCAAAAGGTTTTTCCATAGAAGGCCATGTGCTCATTGTACTCATGTCTTATGTCCTCGGGACACATCTCAAGCCTTGCTTCAATGCTTGCTTGATGTGGAACCTCTTTCTCAACCACACTTGCTTTTAATGCAAGATTGGAGCTTCTTTGCATTCCTATGGCACGAGCACGAGCATCTTCTGCATTTTGTGCGGAAACCTTGTAGGCTTGAATCTCTTGCATCACTTGATTGGAGGTCATCTCATTGAAGTTGTGCTTTCCTTGAACACTCTTCACATCCGCGGGCTCATATGGAGTGAGAGCAAGAATGTACTTCATCTTGATCCACTCATCATCAATATGGTGAGCACCGAGGTTCTTGAAGGTGGTAGCAATAGCCTTGAGTCTTCTATACATCTCTTGATGATCCTCACCATCCATCATGAAGAAACCCTCCGCTTGATTTGAGAAGGCAATATATCTTGTTTTCTTCATGCTCTCATTGCCAACAAAGACGTCGGAGAGTCCTTGCCAAGCTTCTTTGGCGGTGGAGAAATGTTGGATGTGAGGCAAGTCCTTGGGCCCAACGGCGACTTGAATCATGTGGAGAGCGGTGGCATTGAGTTGACTATTGACCGTCTCTCTTCTTGTCATGTTGGTGGGATCCACGGCCTTGAATCCTTCTTCAACAATCCTCCAAAGCTCAATGCAAGAACTGCGCATATGAGAGATCATTTGATATTGCCATTGACCAAAGTTTAATGCATCAAGCTTAGGCGGATCACCTCTATGGTTAATATGAGGATGAGGAACCGGCGGGTCGGGTGAATACCAATGTGGGTATTCACCTTTCTCGTCGTCCTTGGTGGAAGACTTAGCATCGCCATTTTTGTCGGCACCCTCCTCATCTATCCCCACATTCTCCACTTGTGGAGTAGCGGGTTTTTCCGGAGGTGGAGAAGCATTAGTTGTTTTAGCTTGCATGAGTTGCGCTATCATTTCACGCAACTCACTTATTTGAGATGTCATGGAAGTCATGGATGATTCCAAAGATTTGAACTCATCCATAGAGACTTGACCCGAGCCCTCTTTAGGTGGAGGATCCATACTCTTAGGCGGTTAAGCCCGAATTAAGAGCCGAGGCTCTGATACCAATTGAACGGATCGTAAGGGCACCTAGAGGGGGGGGGGTGAATAGGTGCTACTCAAATTTTAATTCTTTTTCAATGTAGGCTTGACACAAAAGGTAAATTCTCTAGATATGCAACTAAGGTGAATTTACCTATATGACAACTAGCAAGCTAAGCAAGATACAAGATATAAAGGCAATAAAAGATAGAGGTAACCGAGAGTGGAGCACGCGGAGACACGGATGTAATTCCCGTAGTTCCTTCCTTTTTAGGGAAAGTACGTCTACGTTGGAGGGGTGTGGTTGCCACAAAGGCCTAACCAACGCCACAAAGGCTCACTCTATTCTCCGGTGCAAGCTTCCGCCACAAAGGCCTAGCTCACTTTCCACTAAGGGATTCCTCAAGGCGGAACCGGCCTTTACAATCTTGGGGCACGCATCCACAACCGAATTGGAGGCTCCCAAGCACAACACAATGCTGTCAAACAACAAGTAGCAAGATATCAAATACACAAACAAGGTCTTGGGACACAAGGGAACCCAAGACACAAGGGCCCTCAAGCAAATGAGAGGGAAAATCAAATCGCTTCGGTGAGGATGTAGATGATGGTCTTCTCCTTCGATTCTCCAAAGATCAAGAGCTTTGGTGGGTTGAGGGAGGAGATCTAGTTGATTTGGTGGCTCAAAATAATGGAGTTCTTCTTCTTTGGACGAGCTACCCATTGGGGAAGAAGGTGGGGGGTATTTATACCCCCCCCCCAAAATCTGACCGTTGCCAGCCAGGAAAGTCCGGCTAAAGCCGGAGTTAAGTCCGGCTAAAGCCGGTCACACCGGCTAAAGCCGGCCTCCACACCGGCTAAAGCCGGTCTGAAAAATCCGGCCCTGCTGGAAATAGCCGGGTTACTCCAGAGGCGCAGAGCACCTCCCGAGACTGGGCAGTCCGGCTATAGCCGGTCTGGGGACCGGTTAAAGCCGGCCTTTCTGGCCAAACTTCATATGAAACTTCTCCCAGAGCATATTAGCACCATTTCCTCAAGAATTTCCTTTGGGCAATATTAATTATCAAGTATAACATAGGAAACCCAATATCTTGTGCAAGAACATAATAAAATCCTGCAAAGCATAATCACCACATTAATAGATAATGTATTGTTAACAAACGCCAAAATCAATTAGGCGGGAAATGCTCTTTCAATATACACATAGCTCATGTATTCATTTGTATCTCATTCTTTTACAGTTGGCAAGAAAGCGGGACAGGATCTTAATCGAGCACCGCTTCAAAGCAATTGGCGAGGAATTGGTGGGATTTTTCCTTCGGGACGTCATACCTAACTTCGTAGAGTACCACTATGAATGAAGATCTACATGTAATATATAGTTTGACTCGGAGAGTACCACTATGCTATATGTAATAGATAGTATGCCTCGGAGAGTACCACTATGCATGAAGATCGATCTTCATGCATGTACTACTTAATTTGCGATCTTATGCAATTACATGTGTTATATTATATGCACCAAGTTGATATGCATCACCTTGATCTTCATGTACTACCTAAACCCAAACGCGTTTCTGGCGCATCGACGCGATCCTCGTACGATGAAACGGTCTGATACCCCTAAATCCCTCCTAAAACCCTAAACCCTGAATTCTCTGCCGCGGCAGAGATTTTATGCACGGTAGCCACCCTTTGGTACCGGTTCGTATTACAAACCGGTACCAAAGGTCCCTAGCCCTGCAGTCTCCTGGGTGCCAACGTGGAGGCCCCTTTAATACCGGTTCGTAAGGAACCGGTACCAAGGGGGGGGGGGGGCTTTTGTCCCGAATCTTTTGTACCGGTAAGATTTCCGGTACAAAAGGGCATCTGGAACCGGTATTGATGCCCATTTTTCTATTAGTGTCTATGGCAAGATCCTCACCATTGCTGTAGAAGCCCGTGGTTGCTACGCTGACGATGTTGTCACGCGTTTCGGTGACGCTGAGTTTGCGGGAATGATGTTCCTGGATGGTTGCTTCTTGCTGCAGTATATGCATGCCTTGCTGCAGTATATGAATGACTTTATGTGTGCAGAATCTGCATTATTCGCAAACCGGGCGGTCCTATCCACGGGGCCTTGCATGTTGAGAGACATCTTTATGCTGGAGAACCAGCTCCCCTGGTTGGTGCTCGAGGTTCTCATGACCTTTACCGATGTTCCTGTGTGTCAGTTTGTTGTTTTCATGGCGTCCACCTTTGACGCCGGCTCAACTCTAATAAGGCTTCCCAAGGATGAACTCAAGAGGTACAGACCGCCACATCTCCTCAGGTTCCTCAGATACTATCTCACTGGCAACATGCCTCCCTCAGATCCTAGCGATGAGTTCGTCGGAGTCAAACATTTAGCACTAGCAAGTAGTGCAATTGAGCTCACGGAAATCGGAGTCAAGCTAACGGCCAGTAACAAGAGATTGTTTGATATAAGCATCCGGAAAGGATACCTCAACGGCGAGCTCTCCCTGACACCATTGTTCATGAACGACTACACTGCTTGCTGGCTTGTCAACATGGCGGCGTTCGAAGCGTGCACTTCTACAGACTGGCCGTCTGATGGCTACACCATCAGCTCTTACATCTCCCTCCTGGCGATGCTCATGGACAAGGAGGAGGATGTGCACAAGCTCCGAGCTAAACACCTCGTGCGTAGCTTCTTCAGCAACCAGGAGATGCTAGACTTGTTCAAGGGCCTTGCCTGTCACTTGCGCCTTGGCCGTGGCTACTTTGTCATCTTGAAGAAGATTGATGATTACAAGCGTGAGAGGCCGGTGCGGATTGTCGTGCATAAATTTGTCTACAACTACTTCAAGATCATCGTCGCCTTGTTCTCTGTCGCCAGCATGCTCGTCGGCGTCTTCAAAACCCTCCTGAGCCTCAAGCAAAATTGTTAGCACTAGAATACGACAAGTACACGTGTGAAAGTTGGGGGACCACACTAGTATCTTTTGGGTTGGTTGATTCATGTATCTGGCCGCTTTCTTATGATGTGATGCTGTACTGTTGTAGTGGATCGGTCGGTGCACCACAGTATGCGAATGCTGGGTGAGACTCATGCTCTCTTCTGTGATGAAAAAACCTGGTGTGGTGTTAATAATAAAATATGAGTTATACGCCAGCTATAAGTTCCCAGCGGTGTATTTTTTAAGATGCATAACTCATATATTATTGGTTCAATTGACGGTCAAAACAAATCTTTAAAATATGTTCAGCCTTAAAACCCAGAAAAAGGGTGTAGTTAGGATGGGATGACTCTAAAAGTCTCAGGGGGTATCCTACAGATTGTCCATTATCTTGGACAAATTTTGTTTCTCATTTTGTGATTGTTTTGCAGTTATATTGGATACCTCCACTAGAATTATCTACTTTGATCTTGATATCGTGTGCACCCGCCCGCACTTCCTCTTGCACTATTGGTTACACCATGCGCGTGCCGCGCATAAGAATGGCCGTCTGATTGTAACAGGTACAGTAATCAGGTATGACGGCATATTTTTATTTTCTACATACACGGCTAACATATTAATAATGCATGTGGACGTATAGTACAACAAAACTTACATAATAATAATGAGAGGTATGTGGTTGGACAATAGTCCTAGAATGTAATAAAGGTTATGTTATCCAGTGTGTTCTTGGGTGTATTGCCATGTTAAGCAAGTATCCAAACCTCTTAAGTTCAGTAATTGAAGATGGAGAAGAAAACAATGGTGACAAAATTTATATGGATATTGAGTTAATTCCTATTTTCATTTGCTTAGAAAACAGTAGCTTATGCAGTCTGGTAGTGAAATTAGGTTGTATCTCTATTTTTAATGAGGTTTCATCATGATTAAAGAACTGCATATAAGGGTAATATATTCTTGTAAAAATATCACGATTCATGTATCCTTCCTTTTCCTTCTCTTCTTTTAACCTAAACGCAATTCACTATGAGTAATGAACTCTTAAGGAGTTTCCGATGGTGCTGAAACCTGCCTTTTGATCGACTAAGAATCTGGTGGTAAAAGAACAAATAACTAGAAAAAACAACTGTTCTGTCTCAAAAAAGAAAAAATGCAACGACCAGGCCATACATTATGTACTTGGCTCACAAATCACATGTTTTTATACAGAAATATGGCTCATAGCAAGAATCATAGATCCCCCCATCTGTCCGGTAGTCCTGAGTCAAAAATGATGCAGGCCATGGACGCCCACTGGAGTGTGCAACCTCCTGCAACTTGCAATTACTGAACACTGGCCTGATGATCCTACTGCCAAAAAATCCAGAAGCTGCGCACCCAAAGGATTTTAGGCCTATCAGCCTGGTCCATTTGTTTACCAAGTTGTTCACCAAAATTCTAGCGCTGCATTTGCAGCCACGCATGGACGAGCTGGTCAGCCCAATCCAGAGCGCATTCATCAAGCAACGAGCAGTACATGACAACTTTGTTTTCGTGAGAGAGCATGCAAAATTGTTCAGACAAACAAAAACCCCGACACTGCTACCGAAGCTCGACCTGCAGAAGGAGTTTGATTCTATCTCTTGGGAGTTCATAATTGAGGTCCTGGAGGCCAAGGGTTTTGGGCAAAAAATGCCGGAATTGGATTTCCTGTTTGCTGCTCACGGCTTCAACAAGAATTTCTGTCAATGGGGAGGTAACTGATCGCATATTCCACAAGCGGAGCCTCAGGCAAGAGGATCCCTTCTCCCCTTTGCTGTTTGTCATCGCTACAGATGTGTTGGCTCTATTGTTTGCCATGGCCGATAGAATGGAGGTGCTGAAGACAAACCGCTACCTGCAGCCACGGAGCAGAATCTCTCTATGCAGACGATGTGGTGATTTTCTCTCAACCTGACTTGGCTGACCTGCAGTCTATAAAGTTGTTGTTGTATAGCTTTGGGGAAGCATCAGGCCTAACAACAAATTTTACAAAGAGCTCGATACTACCTATTCGCTGTGAAGGAATTGACCTCACCCCACTGTCTGTAGCCTTAAATTGCCCAGTCCAGCAATTCCCTTGCACTTACCTTGGCATACCTCTCTCGGATTGCAAGCTGCAGAGAAGTGACCTGCAACCAGCCATAGACAAGCTTGCTAGCAAGGTCAAGGGTTGGAACAAGGGGCATTTTTCACTGGACGCCAGGCTGCTGCTCGTTACGCATGTCCTGTCGGCTATGCACATCTTCCAGCTATTGGTGATTGACCCACCCGTCTGGCCGATCAAAGCAATCAACAAGCTCGGGAGAGGGTTCCTTTGGAATAACGATGAGCTAGCACCGGGAAGCAAATGCCTCGTCAGTTGGGACTCTTTTTTTAGGCCACGGGAATTTGGCCGCCTAGGAATCTCCTACCTGCAACGAGTGGAACCGCACTGCACGTCAGATGGATTTGGCAAGATTGGATGGAAACAGATAAACCTTGGCAAGTGCTACCAATGGCGGCTGATGCTAAGGCAAAGGACTTATTCAATGTGGCAGTCAGATTCATCCTTGGGGATGGGCAACGCATCAAGTTCTGGTTGGACCCTTGGCTCGAGGGCACTAGTCTCACCACATCAGCCCCAGACCTATTCAGATCGTGCACGATGAAGAGGCTAACGGTGAGCGAGGCACTGACCAACGGCAAGTGGATCAGACATTTCAAACATAACCTTCAGCAGCCAGCTCTTTTTTAGTTCGTGGAAGTATACATAAAAGTTGCTGGTACTGTCTTATGCCCCAGAATGCCTGACACAGTAACTTGGAAGTGGACAGGAGACGGCCAGTACTCCGCGGTCTCTGCATACCAGTTGCAATTTGAGGGCTCCATCCGCTTCCCATTCAAGGAAACGATCTGGCACACTGATGCCTCACTGAAGTGCAAAATGTTCGCATGGCTGGCTACTCTCGGCAGGTGCCACACTGCAGAGTGCCTAAGGAGAAAACGCATGCCGCACAACGCCGCCTGCGTTCTATGCCTCAGCGAGCCCGAGACGGCGCTTCATCTGTTTGCAACATGCTCTGTCACCCGCAGGATATGGCATAGGGTACTGTGGGCGGCGCAATTGCTTGGACAGAATTTGGCTCCCATCGACAACATGCCACAGCTGCAGGAATGGATGTGCAAGACGACTGATTCCCAGGCGATGACTACAAGGAAACATTGGGTGCCTTAGTACAGCTAACATGATGGACCATTTGGAAGGAAAGAAACTCTCGCATTTTTCACAACCGTGCGTCGTCGCTCAGTGAGATACTAGCACGCATCGTGGATGAGGCAAGAACCTGGAGTGCTGCCGGGAAACCAAGGGCCCTTGAGCTGCTACAGCGACCGAGAGAACCCGATTGATGAGGCTGCTCTTAGCCTCTCCCTAGCTGTAGTTTTAAGTTTCTCTTAGTTTTTTGGTCTCTGTTTTCTTTGTACATCTTGTACTCTATCTAATGATCAGTGAAAAGCAGGCTAGAGCTAGACTGCATTTTCGTAAAAAAAAACTGAAACCTTGGTACCTATCTAAGACTTCGTGCGGAAGTCGACTGAGAGACTCGAAACAAATCTCTTCGGGGTTGGGACCAGGATCCACAAATTCCCATCAGGCCTTGGGGGGGGGGGGGGGGGTCAAGGTCAAGGTAGCTATATCATCCCGACCTTCGTGGTCCTCGGCCCCTACCACCATGGCTTACCCCATCTACAAGGAGTGTGATATATGTCTTTTTTTTTAGATAAAGGGCTTTTATTACTGAGTTCAGCAATTACAACCCGGCCTCTGCATAACAAGATGCACACAGCCGTCCAGCAGTTCATGGTTCAAAAATAAAGGCAAAATACATATCGTTGCGAGCAATTGTAAATCGCCTAAGTAACTGGAGCAGGACCAATCCTCAGATTATGCGGCCACCCATGTGGGGAAAAAATATCCCTCGCCGTAGCCTCCAGTCGTGTACAGACCTCCGTAAACAGGTCTCTGTTCTCCAGCCGCTGAAGAGGTGACCACAAACGGAGCGTAGCGGTACATCTGTAAATAACCTGCAGAATAGAACAATTTTTATCATCAAAAATTTGTCATTTCTACATAGCCAAAGCGACCAGATAACGGCTATCGCTCCCACCCTAAGTAGCGTCCTAAACCTGAGATCGATACCATGAAGCCAATTCCCGAAAACATTGGCAACACTAGTCGGAGGGTACAGGCTGGAAGCAGCTTGGATGATTGACCATATAGATCTGGCAAAGCGGCATTGGAAGAAAAGGTGTTTTATAGTCTCGTCTTGCTGACAGAACACACACATTTTGTTTCCATGCCAATTACGCCTAGCAAGGTTATCTTTGGTTAGGATCACTCCCCGACGTAGATACCAGGCAATTTTTTTATTTTTTAGCGGTATCTTCATCTTCCAAATCTTCTTGTTATTATCAACTGGAATATCGGATTGCATAATTGCTTTGTCTGTGATATATGTCTGAGAATGTGGAATCTGCTATGTTGATGAATCGGATGATTATGTCCACGGGGCCATGCATGCTTACCAAGGGACATCTTTCTGCTGGAGAACCAGCTGCCTTGGTTGGTTCTCCCTGCCCTCATGGAATTTGAGAAGGTAGACTTGTACCGTATTGTTAGTAACCTGGAGACGCGTTTTGGCATGAGCACAGAAGTTCAAAGTTGAGGCCGCTTTCTGCAGATCAATTCAGGAGGCACAGACCGGCACATCTACTTGGGCTCCTTCGATACTGTCTCATAGGTACCATGTGTCCTCAAGATCCTAGCTACAAGCGCAGATACTCTGCACTAGCTAGTAGCCGATCAAGCTCGCAGAAATGGGCATCGGGCTAACCATGAGCAACAAGAGATGGTTCGCTGACATGACCCTCCGGAAAGGAATCTTCACCGGCGAGCTCACACTGACAGCATTGTTTCTCAATGACTACACTGCTTGCTGGCACGTCAACCAGCGTTGGGCCCTTGGATGGCTTCGTTCTGAGCTTGTACCTCTCTATCTTGGCCATGCCCACGGACAAGGAGGGGGATGTGCACGAGCTGCGAGCTAAGCACCTGCTGCGCAGCTTCTTCAGCAACCAGCAGCTGCTTGACTTTTTCAAAGGCCTGCTCGCCATAAAAAACACGGCTAGAGTGATGATCTCCGTGCATAACTTCCTTTACAACAATTTCAAGACCATTGCTACCGTCCTCTCCATCGCCAGTGTGCTCGATGGCATCTTCAAGACCATTCGGAGACTGAAGCAACGTTAGCACTATTTTATTCCAAGTTCATGCTTGTGTCATGCTCGCTTATGGTGTGATGTTATATCATGCCATGTGAACTGGCATGCCTACCCTTTGTTGACCTTATTTGGAAAGGGGTTATGTGGGCGGCACATACGGCTAAAATTGGTTTTAGACGAAATGTTAGTAACAGTAATGTCAAGTCCTATTCTGGGAGGACATTTGGGTAGGACATTGTAGTCTAGCTGTGTTGTACTGGGATCTGTATGTTATTTTTAATGAGCATCACACCACTATTGCTAGTGTGTGGGATGGTCAGAATCTCAAGTTTCCTTTTAGAAGAACTGTGACTCAAGATCTCTATGAGAACTGGGCGTCGACCAGTTGGCTAGCGCAGCCCGATCGTCCTGCTTAGCTTTCAGGTAAGCATTTGGTCCTTGTGGACTCTGAGAAGAGAATTTCGCTTTCAGGGAAAAACATGGATATGCGTGGATGCTATTACAAACGTCAGAGGATGGGGAGTACTATGCAGGGATGTTCACATGTCGCTGTCGGACAAGAATCTGATGCTGCTAGAAAGAACAAGGAGAGTGTTGCTGCGGATCGCTTGGAGATGATAGGCGTCACTAGTTGCTATGATTCCCGTCTTCTTATTTGTTTTTGGTTGGAAACTGTACGTAGGCTGGCTTGGTGCATTTTGTTTTAAGAAACTGGATGATGTAATGAACACTCTTGGTTGCATGTCAATGGAACCAGGGTGTAAAACCCCTTTTATCTAAAAAAAAATGTGAACTGAAACGTGCCGCGTTATATATTGCATTTGCTAGAACTGCTTTTGCTTCTTATAATAATTAGTAATTTTGCACGTACAACGCACGTGTTTACTGATGCTTAAAAATTTAGAGTATATTTCCCTTTTTTTTTTGATAATCAAGCTAAAATATAAAATATAAATTTTTGGAAAAAAATCATTTTAGGGATCTTTGTCTGTAACTTCCACGGTAATTGACATATTTTCTCTTTGAGCTAAACTCTCATTTGACCCGCTAAACTCTCCTTTGATCCCTCTTCAATCATGTGATTAATGCGAGGAATTAAAGGTACATACGTCTGCTGTAACCTCCCTAATTTAAGCGATATTGAATGCCAATTGAAGGTAATAAATTACAGGATCCGGATTAGTAGCTGACATAAATATGATTGGACTGACAATGTTTTACCTACAAATGTGGGTGCTAGGTGAACCGTTAGATATAGTATTAGACGTCCCAGATTGTTTGGATCAACCCCCTCTCTCCCTTTTTATATTGGTATAGATGCATAGTCAATGCCAGCCACCAGTTCTTTCACATAAACATCGAGGAGACAATGATGAATCTAATTTGGCTTAGCTCACTAGTAGAAAAAAGGCTTCCATTCACCCCCATTAGTCCCCAAACTGTTCGGTCTGCGGTTAAAGGGGCCATTAGTTCTGGTTCAATTGAAAATGTGGGTCAGGGGGCATTAGTCCCGGTTTGCGCCACCAACCTGGACTAATGCCTTTGGGCCTTTAGTCCCGCCTCGTGGCGCAAACCGGGACTATAGGGCACCCTTTAGTCCCGGTTTGCTCCACGAGCCGGGACTAAAGGGCAGTTCAAACAAACCGCCGCTCTCCCACGCCAGTTAACGCCGCCGCGATCGTTTCGGAATCGCTGCGGCCATTACTCGATCGCTTCGGTAATCAACGAATGCAGAGAGACCTCGCCGGCCGGCGGCCTAATCACACACCGGCGGCCTCTTCTTCTTCCTCTCTCTAGTATATAAGAAACCTCTATTAAGCTTCTTGATCATCTCCTCTCCTAATCTCTCCTCCAAAACCACCATAGCATTGATGTGGGAAAATAACCACCCAGTTGGGAACCCCAAGAGGAAGGTATGATGAGCACAGTAACAAGTTTTCCCTCGGTAAGAAACCGAGGTTTATCGATCCAGTAGGAAAAAGCCAAACGTCAGAAGGTGATGCTTGCTAGCTTCGTGATACTCCAGCAAGGGCGCCGTTTACGATTCTTATTGGTGTGTCTTCAACTAGTAGCAACGTGGAACCTGCACATAACACAACCAAGTACTTTGCTCCCAACTTACGATGAGGTTGTCAATCTCACCGGTTTGCTGTAAACAAAGATATGAGCGTATCGAGTGGAAAACAATAATAGTATGCGAGAAAGTAAACAGTGGGAGTAATAGTAAAACGGTGTAACAATGTAAAGGAAATCGGACCGGGGTCCACAGTTCACTAGTGGTGTCTCTCCATAAGATAAATAACAACATACTGGGTAAACAAATTACAGTTGGGCAATTGATAGAATAAAGATAACGTGCATATGTCACGAGGATCACTATGAGATTTACTCTGGGCATTACAACAAAATACATAGACCGCCATCTAACTGCATCTATGACTAATAATCCACCCACGGGGATATTTGTCGGAACACCCCACGAGTATTAGGTTGCGAACAACAGATAACTGCATTAAGCAAAGTGTGTAATGTAAACAAAACGAATGTCCTTGGACACAAGAATGTTGTTTTCTCCCTAGTGGCAACAGCACATCTACAACCTTAGAGGTTTCTGTCACTCCCCCAGATTAAATAGAGGCATGAACCCAACTATCGAGCATAAATACCCCCTCTTGGAGTCACTAGTATCTACTTGGCCAAGATAGCTACTAACAACGGAGAGCATGCAAGATCATAAACAATATAGAGATAACATAAGATAATATTCAGCACATCAACTTAACATAACACCAATATTCATCGGATCCCAATAAACACAACATGTAGAATTACACAAAGATGATCTCGATCATGTAAGGCAGCTCACCAGATCTAAACATGAAGCACATGGTGGAGAAGACAACCATCTAGCTACTGCTATGGACCCATAGTCCAAGGTAGACTACTCACTCATCGCGTCGGAGGCAAGCATGACGATGAAGAAGACCTCCGGTGGCGATTCCCCTCTCCGGTAGGGTGCCGGGAAGAGCTTCTGGACCCTCCCGATCTCGGGTCGACGACGGCGGCGGATCGCGATGTGTTTCTGGAAAATTGATTGGGTGTTTAGGTTTTTCCCGTCGGGGGGTCTTTATAGGCAAAGGGGCAGCGTCAGAAGTGGACCAGGGTGGCCTCACCACCAGGAGGCGCGGGCCAGGGGTAGGCCACGCCGCCCTATGGTGTGGCCGCCCTATGGCCCCTCTCCGTCTCCTCTTCAGTCTTCTAGAAGCTTCGTTAAATATTGGGATGTTTGGCTTTTGTTTCGTCCAATTCCGAGAATATTTCCTGTGTAACTTTTCTGAAATACAAAAACAGCAGAAAACAGGAAACTGACACTATGACATCTTGTTAATAGGTTAGTCCCGGAAAATACATAAAAATGCCACGAAGTGTAACAAAACACTAGGCAAATGGTGTAAGAACAACCATGGAGCATAAAAAATTATAGATATGTTTGAGACGTATCAGCATCCCCAAGTTTAACTCCTGCTCGTCCTCGAGTAGGTAAGTGATAACAAAGAATAATTTTTTAGGTGACATGCACCAACACAATCTTGATCATCTATGTAAGCATTGAGTGCTGGGATCAAAAGAACTTAAAATATGGGCATGAAAGACATAATCTTGATAGAAGAAACTTAGCAGCCATGTTATAACATGAAAAAGAACACAAACGAAAGATCATGAAAAATTAAACAATGAAAGTCAAACGTGTGTTCAAATCATATGGAAAAACATAGCAAATGGTTTTCAGCTTGTCCTTCATGGAATAGCAAAATATAAATGCATAGGACACCTTCAAGTTTAAGAGGGCGACTAGATACAAATAATTTAAGAACAAGTAAAACCAAAATCATGAATCAATCAATGATAAACTTTGGGACTATACACATTAAACTAAGAATGACAACTATGCTCTCTTAGACGGTGCATAAAGGTAGAAGGTGGAGACTCAACAAAAAAGTAAAAGAAAGGCCCTTCGCAGAGGGAAGCAGTGATTGCAAGTTTTATAAACCTTCAAAAATTATGGTACTTACCAGCTTTGAGCTCTCATTGCCCCCATCATAGGCATCTTGAATTGTTAAAGTTAATGCGAGTACAATTATGAAGCATATGCTTGACAAATCATAAGTTGAAAACCTCGTGCCCCGTGAAGTACGAATACCCAAACCTCATGATACTCGACTTAGAGTCCCAACAAGCTCTTGTCATTGTAAGTATACACGTATCATCGAGAACCGCCAACGGGGTACCTCCGTGCCCGATGACATGGAACAAGCCCACATCAAAATGACAGGACAAACAGACAATGAACACCTCGGCATCTCTTTTATTTACCATTGGTATAGCTTTTTATTTTGAGATGCGTCATCGAATGTTCACTATGGGCATGCTGTAAATTTCCACCATGAATTATGCATGGCTTAGATTGGCGGCCCAGGCGTTTCTCTAACACGTATACAAACTCCATGATCCCGCAAGATTCCCAATTTATTTCACATTGCGAGTATCCATAAACAAAAGATCACGATATCAACTCAAATAAGAAGTGCAATGTTGAAAGCTTACCCCATGACAGCATGGTTTGGCTAATTTCCAACTTACAACTTGCAAGCATAACAACTCAACATAAGAGAGCCACAATGTCAAAATTTTAAGAACGAGAAAATTAAAGTGTGCCATCAGGTTCGTGAGAGCTTTACTGACCAATTTTCGCATAACACCAAAAGAGTTTAATTTGAAGGATAGATAAAAGCAAGTCAAATGTATTTTGGAATAGCAAATTGCTAATAGGTATGTATGGTGGACACATTGGAACAACTTGGTTTTTAGGAGTTGGATGCACGAGTAGAGCTCATACTCAGTACAAAATGAGGGCTAGCAAAAGACTGGGAGCGACCAACTAAGAGAGCAATAACGGCCATAATCATGCATAACGACAAAACATCATTAAGAGAAGCATAAGATAGCATCAAAAGTCAAAAACCAAATGATCATAGAGGCTTATGGTGACTTTGTATGAGTCAAACATGTGTGAGCATGCGCCAAGTCAACCCAAATAAAGCATCAAGGAGAAAACCAAATTAATGCTTCCAAATAATAAAAACAATGCATGATTTTTTCAAAGGCTCATTAAGCAATCTCAGTCATTTGAGATAAGTCATGCTACAGCAAAACCACTAAGCATACTATCAAACGATATCAAGCACGGCATGCAAAAGTCTAAGCCGCAGTCTAAACAAGCTCCTTTTTGTACCACTTTTTTGCATAATTTTTTTTCTCTTTTCCAACACCATTCGAACCTTTTTGAAACAACTCTTTTGATGAAAACCAACATGGACCAGAGGTCAAAATACACCTTGATGCAAAGATATAACAAGATCCGAACAAAAATCAAGGCAAAAAACGAAAACTAAGCGCAGTTCTAGAAAAAGAGCACTCGTTCAACGATAAGAGTTAAAAACGGAGTGTTCTTGGCAAATGAAAAGCAAGGCAACTTCTCTAAAAGAAATTTGTTGGGGTCCAACCATTTAATGCAGCAAACAAAACTAAACCAAACTGAAAACTAAAAACAACTAACACTCCAAGAAAAACGCATAATGCATGAAGCAATAAAAATATAGTGTTTTGAAAGGTGACCTGATTTTTGTCGATAAAGAAGGGGTGCCTCGGGGGCATCCCCAAGCTTTGATGCTTATACCTCTTGGATATTTCATGGGGTGCATGGACATCCCCAAGCTTGAGCTTTTGTCCATTCTTCAACTCATCTCATCATTCTCCAATCCCTACACTTGAAAACTTCCTTCATACAAAACTTAACACAATTCTATTAGCAACATTAGTATAAGCATAATAATGAATCAACCCCTTTGCTTCAGATTTCAACTCAAAACCACCACAAATAAAGCATATACTACTGTAGCAACTTCCCCAAAAGTTCTGTGATCAAAAGAACTCAAAAACAAAGCGATCGAGAGGCAAACACAAATAGTGGCAGAAATCTGTCAAAACAGAACAGCTGACAAAGGTTGATTTTTTCGAGGGTTTTTTGTTGCTCAAATCAAAAATTGTATAACTAATGAAAGTTTGGATATAACCTGGGGCATATGCACAAGAAATCGCAGGTCAAAAAGATTTTCTGAGAATTTTCACGAATTTTTACGGTGCAACATCCCCAAATCTTACCTCATTCAAATTAGAGGTTTCTCTTGGCACAACAACGAAATAAAAAGGATAAGGAGCGATTATTACAGTACTAATAACTTCCAAGACTCAAATAAAAGAAATAGAACTAAAAGTAAAACATTGGGTTATCTCCCAAGAGTGCTTTTCTTTAACGCCTTTGAGCTAGGCGCAGAAAGTGCAAATCAAGTAATATCAAGTGATGAAGCATCAAGTTCATAATTTGCTCTAAGAATAGAGTCAAAAAGTAATTTATTTCTCTTTCTAGGAAAGTGTTCCATACCTTTATTGAGTGGGAATTGATATTTGATGGTGCCTTCCCTCATATCAATGATGGCACCTACAGTTCGAAGAAAGGGTCTTCCCAAAATAATAGGACATGAAGCATTGCATTCAACATCCATAACAAGAAAATCAACGGGAACAAGGTTATTGTTAACCATAATAAGAACATCATTAATCCTTCCCAAAGGTTTCTTCTTAGCAACATCAGCAATAGAAACATCATAATAACACTTTTCAAGCGGTGGTAAATCAAGCATATCATAAATTTTTCTAGGCATAATAGAAATACTAGCACCTAGATCACATAAAGCATGGCAATCAAAACCATTAACATGCATATCAATGATGGGTTCCCAACCATCTTCTAACTTCTTGGGAATAGAAGCTTTTTGCTTCAATTTTTCATCCCTAATTTTCATAAGAGCATTGGTAATATGCTTAGTAAAAGCAACATATATGGGACTAGCATTGGGACTCAAAGCAAGCTTTTGGAAGAACAAAATAACTTCAGAAATATTGCATCCATCAACATCAAAATCATTGAAAGAAATAGAGCTATCATCTCCTACACTCCAAAAAAATTTAGCACTCTTTTGAGAAAAAGTTTTTGCAGTTTTGGGCTTTTTAACACAAGGAGTAGGAGTTTTCTCTACACCAATCAAAGTAAGAGGATTGCTAGCATTTGGAACAACATCATTAGAGGTAGTAATGGTACATACCTTCATCTTTCTAGCCATCTCATCTTCTCTTTCCCACCTGGCATGCAATTTTACTAACATCCTAACATTTCATCAATTCTAAGTTGGATAGCATTAGCAGTGGCAAAAGCATTGTTCTCTTTCACCTCATTAGGCAACACTTTTAGTTTCATAAGTTCAACATCAAGAGCAAGGCTATCAACTTTAGAAGCAAGAATATTAATTTTGCCTAACTTTTCCTCAGCAAACTTATTAAAAGCAGTTTGCTTACCGATAAAATCCTTGAGCATTACCTCAAGCTCAGAGGGCGCGGTCCTAGTGTTGTTGGAGGAATTACCATAAGAGTTACCATAACCATTACCATTGGTAGAAGGATACAGCCTATAATTGTTACTAGCAAAATTGTTCGTATAAGCATTGTTGTTAAAATTATTATTTCTAATGAAGTTTACATCAACATGCTCTTCTTGGGCAACCAAAGAGGCCAAAGGAACATTATTAGGATCAACATTAGCTCTATCATTAGAAAGCATAAGCATAATAGCATCAATCTTATCACTTAAGGAAGAGGTTTCAACAGAATTTACCTTCTTACCTTGTGGAGCTCTCTCGGTGTGCCACTCGGAATAATTTACCATCATGTTATCAAGGAGCTTGGTTGCGGTGCCCAAGGTAAGGGACATAAAAGTGCCTCCAGCAGCTGAATCTAATAGGTTTCTTGAAGAAAAATTCAGTCCTGCATAAAAAGTTTGGACAATCATCCAAGTAGTTAGTCCATGAGTAGGGCAATTCTTTATCATAGATTTCATTCTTTCCCAAGCCTGAGCAACATGTTCATTATCAAACTATCTAAACTTCATGATATCACTACGCAAGCTATAATCTTAGCAGGAGGATAGTATTTTCCAATAAAAGTATCCTTACACTTAGCCCAAGAATCAATACTGATGAGGACATCCCTACGGTTGATACAACCGTTGCATCTACAGCCACACTTCCTCACATTCCACAATTCCAAGGACCTCTCACAAGAGCTCGTGCACGCCAACTAAATTATCAGGTACTTTCATTTCTAGGAACTATTCCTAATATTCATGAGAATATGATGCTGCCTAAATCAGATGTGTTTATGTTACTTAGGAATGATGGGCCTAGCATGGATGAGAGGGACAAGCATTGGAGCATGATCATGCATGAAGATGATGGCAGCAATCGTGTGAGGATTCAGGATGATGCTGCAAGTGAAGATTTCAGATCTTTGAAGCCACCATAATGCTGCAAGGATGCTTGGACGAAATTCACAAGTTACCAAATCATAAAATTCGTCCAAGGCTTTATATGGTGCTGCGTCACCTTATTTTATGGGTTAAACCCATGTATTTTCATCATAGGTATTTTAGGGATTTTCTGGAGGCTGTTTGAGTGGAAATCGGCCCATCTAGGGTTATTTTCGGATGGCCCATTAGGGCTGTACGAAAATCCCTACCCTTTCCCTCATATATACCTCTTCCTAGCCGTCATTAGAACTTGGATTTTGTTTAGTTAAAGACTTAGCCACGAGCTACTCTTCGCCATAGGCACAAGTGTCAAATCGACCTTTTGTACTACGCACAGACAGAATCCCACCTCTTTAATAAAACCTTCATCTATATTTGCAATATCTTGATTGCAACTATAATTCTTGCTGGTTCTTCGATTGCTTGCAGGGATTGATCCTCGTGATCAGGTTGATCTAGCTTCGGCGTGATCAATAGCCTCGGAAGTTGGTGTATCGATTGCTAAGGCGCAACGTCTCGCACGTTTGTAGTCGGATCGTCAACGTCGACCTCCATCATAATCGATAGTTATCGTCTCATCGAAAGATCGGGCACCTTTACCCTATCAAGTGGTATCAGATTTCAGGTTGATCGGTGAGATTTACTGTTTTCGTAGTCTAGATTGCATCTTCATACCTAGAATCCACGAAAAAGCCAAAAATATTAGGATTAGATCTTTTCCTAGAAGCAGTTCGAGCCTTTGTATCTTTTCTTTTCAGTATTTGCATTGTTGAATTTGTGTCTACATCGTCGTGTCGAGTGCTGGCTATAGCGTCTTAATCCTTAGAGTTTCGAGTTCTGCTCACATACGTCTTGCCGCCGCCGCACCGCCACCACCAAAAAGCCTAACCACCACCACCACTCATTTCTGCATCGCCACCATAATCATCCCCACCGCATCCATTGACCGCTGCCACCCCCACCCTCATTACCGCCGCCACAACCTTTGCCCCGACTTAGGTTTTCTTTCCCTGTTCGGTCCGTAAAAAAAAAGAAAAAAAAAAGAAAAAAAAAGAGGGGACGTGGGGCCGAACCAGCCACCCCACGCCACACCTAATTCTCAGTTTAAAAAAAAGGAGGGGACGTGGGGGCCGAACCAGCCACCCCACCCCTATCGCGCTGTTTGGGAAGTTTTTGTCTGCAAACTTCAACTGGCCATAACTTTTGCATACGAACTCCATTTTCGACGTGCGACCTGCCAAACTGTCCGGAATCAAAAGTACTTGAAAAGTACACAAAGTCACTCGTAATCATCAAAAAAGTGAGGTAAGGGTGAGTTTTTGGCCTTTTAAGTTTCAGAACCAGCACTTTTCCGTGATCTTCACTTATATCTTTCTTTTGAGCTATTCCTTTGTGCTTCTGGCCACCGCGCATTGACTAGTTGGTGTCCTAGGCTCGTGTCTCTAGCACGATCTAGCCTACGGCCAGCACGGTACCGTCGTTGAGCATTTATTCAACTTGTTGCATTGCTGTTTTGAATTATTGCTATAGATATCGCAGCCTCCTACGGCTCCACATATCTCTATGACTGTGCGTTGACACCACCTGGCAATCGCTCTATTCAATCTTCCTGAAGTTTGATCATGACGGTTGCTGATCGCCACCTGCTGCAGGGTAAGAACGGGTAAGAGTATTGGTTTGCTTGATAGATTAAGCGTTTTCCACCCCTGTTCTTGTTGTCTCTCTATTCTATAAATTTGCTTTTGCGTACTAACCATGCCACCAGACAACACCGAGATACATCCACTGGAGGGTGAAGCCTTGCAGGCTCACGTCACCAAACTTTTGTCTGACCATATGCAGGATGTGGACAAGTGTTTTAGTGACACGATGGAGCAACTCGAGGGACTCGAGACCACCTTCACCGCCAAACTCGACGCTAAATTCCAGGAGGTGCTAGCACGCTTACCACCACCACCGCCGGCTCGCACGCCTCCTCCGCGGCCGACCTTTTTGGGACATGCACAGCGCGTTCTCAACCCACTGGCACAAACTTCGGCTGCGGGTGCTACTGCGGGCACTGCTGCTGCTGGCGTTGCAGGAGCTACGGGTGTTACACAGGCCCATGATGCACAGTTGGATGATTATTACGAAGAAGATGAGTACGAGGGCGAATACGCGGATGACTTCACAGTTGATCAACCACCTGGTCGTCCTAGGCCCTACATTCGTCGTCCACCTCCTCATCCGTTGGTACGTGATGATGACCATGTTGCTAAACTGAAATTAAATGTTCCTACGTTTGATGGTTGCTATAACCCTGATGCATACCTTTCTTGGGAATTAGAATTAGACCAGCGTTTTGCATGCTTAAATTATCCTGAGGATAGACGTGTTAGTGCTGCTACTTGTGAGTTCCCTAGTTTTGCTTCCATATGGTGGTCTGAATACTGTCGTGCTAATCATGCTAATCCAGTCACTACGTGGGATGCTTTAAAACTTGCTATGCGTATTCGTTTTGTTCCACCATATTATCAGCGTTCCATGCTGACCAAATTAGCACGTCTAGATCAAGGCAAAAATTCTGTAGAGGATTACTATCAGGAGTTGCAAACTGGCATGCTGCGTTGTGGTATAGAGGAGGATAATGAAGCATTAATGGCACGATTCGTAGGCGGGTTAAATAAGGAAATTCAGACTATTCTTCGATATAAATCTTATCACACTATTACCCGTTTGTTCCATCTTGCTTGCAATGCTGAATGTGAAGTGCAGGATCGACGCGAGGCGACACGAACTAATTATTCTGCAGGGCGTTCTACTTGGAGATCACCGAATTCGGCGTCACGGGCTGCTGCACCTACACCTCTAGCGACCACATCCACACGATCTGCAGCATCTACACCACCTCTGTTTGCTGCACAGAAGACTACTACGGGACCAGCCCCGAGTGCTGCGTCCTCCATGGCATCTACGGGCAAGTCTAGCCAAATTCAGTGCCGTAAATGTGGTGGACTTGGTCACTTTGCACGTGATTGTGCTTCCTCCCGTGTGATGATTGCTCTTGAGGATGGTGGATACGACTCCGCTAGTGATTATGATGAAGATACTTTGGCTCTTATTGCATCTGATGAGCAATGTGCTGCAGCATCCACTGAGCAAGATTCTGAATATATGGCTGCAGAACATGCGGAGAAATACCCGAGTTTAGTTGCACAGCGAGTCCTGAGTGCACAAATTACTAAGGCCGAGCCCGACCAACGCCATAATCTGTTCCATACCAAGGGCGTAGTTAAAGATCGCTGTATTCGCATTATTATTGATGGCGGGAGCTGCAACAACTTCGCGAGCATGGAGATGGTTGAAAAGCTTGCTCTTACGACACGACCCCATCCTCGTCCATATCACATTCGATGGTTTAACAACAGCGGCAAGGTTAAGGTAACACGTACAGTTCGTGTGCATTTTACTATTGTTGCATATGCTGATTATGTTGAGTGTGATGTTGTTCCTATGCAAGCATGTGCTCTTTTACTTGGTAGACCATGGCAGTTTGATACAAATTCTATACACTATGGTAGCACAAATCAGTATTCTCTTGTTCATAATGATAAGAAAATTGTGTTACTTCACATGTCTCCTGAAAGTATTTTAAAAGATGATCTTGCTAGAGCTAGTAGAGCACATAATGAGGGGAAAAAGCTGAGCGAAAATCAGATTGTTGCTAAGGAACTTATGCCTTCTACAAGTACTTCTAAATCTACTCCAAAACATGCTAACGAAATTCGTTTGAAAAGTACTTGTTTGCTAGCTACCAAATCTAATATTTCTGAAATTGATGTGAATACTACTGCATGTTATGCTATCATTTGCAAAGAAGTGTTGTTTTCAGCTGAGGAGATGCCTTCTTCTTTGCCACCTGCTGTTGCTAACATTTTGCAGGAGTATGCGGACATTTTCCCACAAGATGTACCTCCAGGACTGCCACCTATTCGTGGAATTGAGCACCAAATTGATTTGATTCCTGGAGCATCTTTGCCCAACCGTGCGCCATATCGTACCAATCCGGAGGAGACGAAAGAGATTCAGCGACAAATTCAAGAACTTCTTGATAAGGGTCATATACGTGAGTCTCTTAGTCCATGTGCTGTTCCTATTATTTTGGTACCAAAGAAAGATGGTTCTTCACGCATGTGTACTGATTGTAGAGCAATCAATAATATTACTATTTGCTATCATCATCCTATTCCTCGTTTAGATGACATGCTTGATGAATTGAGTGGCTCTACCATGTTCTCTAAGGTTGATTTGTGATGTCTACGCACTTCTATTCTTGTAGACACTTGTTGGGCCTCCAAGTGCAGAGGTTTGTAGAACAGCAACAAGTTTCCCTTAAGTGGATCACCCAAGGTTTATCGAACTCAGGGAGGAAGAGGTCAAAGCTATCCCTCTCAAGCAACCCTGCAATTACGATACAGAAAGTCTCTTGTGTCCCCAACACACCCAATACACTTGTCAGATGTATAGGTGCACTAGTTCGGCGAAGAGATAGTGAAATACAAGTGGTATAGATGATTATAAGTAGTAACTGTGATATGAAATAAATATCGCTGCGAGCAAACAAGTAACAAAACAGCAAGTAAACGGTGTGCGATGCTTGGAAATAAGGCCTAGGGATCATACTTTCACTAGTGGACACACTCCCAACAATATAACATGAATGAACAAATAAACAACTTCTCTCCACGATGGTACTCTGAATTACTCTCCTATTGAATAACACTAATCATTGTGTAGTGGCTACAGAAGCACCCCTTAAAGTTCATCAAGTACTTGACAAACACCACTCATAGAGACATTCAAATCAGATCACAATTCAAGATAGAAATCATTGCGACTTAGACCAAGTACTAACACGGTGCACACACTGTCAACATTACACCATGAAAGGAGGAATAGATCACTCAATACTATCATAGTAATAATTACTCTCATAATCCACAAGAGATCACGATCATAGCCTAAACCAAGTACCACCACGATGCACGCACTGTCACCGTTACACCATGGCAGGAGGAATAGATTACTTTAATAACAACCACTAGAGTACACTATAATAATTAAGCATAGGAGTAGCATAATATCTGAATAATAACATCTACTTGTTCAACATGATACAAAGCTCACGATCACATAAAGATCACACCATGGGAGAGAGAGGTGAACCACATAGCTACCGGTAGAGCCCTTAGCCCCGGGGATGAACTACTCCCTCCTCATCATAGGAGACAACAAGGTTGATGGAGATGGCGGTGAGGTCGATGGAGACGGCGGAGACGGCGATGGAGACCGATGGAGATGGCTCCGGGGGCACTTCCCCGTCCCGGCAGGGTGCCGGAACAGAGACTTCTGTCCCCCGAAATTCATCGGTGGCGGCGGCGGAACTACGGAACTCTTTCTGGAAAATTGCCGAATCCCCTAGGGTTTTCCGTCCCGAGGCTTTATATAGGCGAAGGGGCGTCGCGAGAGGGCAGCCAGGGGCTCCTCACACATGGGTGGCGCGGCCAGGGCCTGGGCCGCGCCACCCTAGTGTGAGGGCAGGCCCTGGCCCCTCTCCGGCTCTCTTTCGGATGTCTGGATGCTCCCGGGAAAAATAAGACTTCAGGAACTTGTTTCGTCCAATTCCGAGAATATTTCCTGTGTATCACTTCTGAAACACAAAAACAGCAGAAAACAGGAAACTGGCACTGTGGCACTTGTTAATAGGTTAGTTCCGGAAAATACATAAAAGGGCCACTAAGTGTAACGAAACATTGGGTAAATGGTGTAAAAACAAGCATGGAGCATCAAAAATTATAGATACGTTTGAGACGTATCAAGCATCCCCAAGCTTAACTCCTGCTCGTCCTCGAGTAGGTAAGTGATAACAAAAGAATAATTTTTGAGGTGACATGCACCTACACAATCTTGACCATATATGTAAGCATTGTGAGCTGGGATCATAAGAACTTAAAACATGGGCATGAAGATATAATCTTTGACAATAGAAACTTAGCAACCATGTTATAAACATGAAAATGAACACAAACAAAAGATCATGAATAATGAAACAATGAAAGTCAAACATGTGTTCAAATCATAAGGAAAAACATACAAATGGTTTTCAGCTTGTCCTTCAAAGAGAGCAAAACATAAATGCATAGGACACCTTCAAGTTTAAGAGGGCGACTAGATACAAATAATTTGAGAACAAGTGAAACCATGATCATGAATCAATCAATGAAAACTTTGGGACAATGCACATTATACTCAGAATGACAACTATGCTCTCTTAATGGTGCATAAAGGTAGAAGGTGGAGACTCAACATAAAGTAAAAGAAAGGCCCTTCGCAGAGGGAAGCAGTGATTAAACATGTGCTAGAGCTTTTCATTTGTAAAACAGAGAGATAAAAATTGGTTTTGAGAGGTGGTTGTCTTTGTCAACGACTGGCAATGGGGTTCTTACTATCTTCCATACAAAAATGAAGCAAGTTTTTGAGAGAGAGATTGGCACTTTTGTGCTCTTTTATAAAGCTTGGCACTCCTCCCCACCTTTTTTCCTTTCTCAAACCATGGCTAACCGATTCCATCGGGTGCCCACCAACATTCACATTCCATGGAGGAGTGCCTTTTTTCTTTCTTTTTTCCTTTTTTTTTCTTTTTGGAATAAGCAATATGGAAGATAGCAAATCCGACCACTACGTCCCCATGAGCTAAAAATAGTGTCACAAAACGAGAAGTATTTTGAAGGTTTTTTTGAAAGGTAGCACATGAAAATTTACTTGGAATGGCTTACAAATACCATGCATAGGAATTTATAGTGGACACAATGGCAAACTTTGTTTTTAGGAGTTGGATGCACGAGTAGAGCTCATACTCAGTACAAGGCGAGGGCTAGCAAAAGACTGGGAGCGACCAACTAAGAGAGCAATAACGGCCATAATCATGCAAAGCGACAAAGCAACATTAAAAGAAGCATAAGATGGCATCAAAAGTCAAAAACTAAATGATCATAGAGGCTATAGGCGACTTATTTTGTAGTCAACATGGTGTAAGCATGTGCCAAGTCAACCCAAATAAAGCATCAAAGGAGAAAACCAAATAAATGCTTCCATATAATAAAAACAACACATGATTTTTTCAAAGGCTCATTAAGCAATCTCAGTTATTTGAGACAAGTCATGCTACAGCAAAACCACTAAGCATACTATCAAAAAGACATCAAGCATGGCATGAAAAAGCCTAAGCCGCAGTCTACACAAGCTCCTTCTTGTACCACTTTTTTGCATAAAGCTTTTTCTCTTTTCCAACACCATTTGAAATTTTTAAAGACACCTCTTTTGATGAAAACCAATAAAGATCAGAGGCAAAAATACACCTTGATAAAAAGATATAAAAAGATCTGAACACAAATCAAGGCGAAAAACAAAGGCTAAACCCAGTAGCAGAAAAAGAAGAACACTCGTTGAACGATAAGAGTGAAAATTAGAGTGTTCTTGGCAAATGAAAAGCGAGTTTATCTCCTCCAAAAGAAACATGATGTGATCTAACCATTTATTGCAGCAAACAAAACTAAACTAATAATGAAAACTAAAACAACTGACGCTCCAAGAAAAACGCATAGTGCATGAAGCAATAAAAATATAGTGTCTTGAAAGGTGACCTGATTTTTGCCGATAAAGAAGGGGTGCCTCGGGGGCATCCCCAAGCTTTGACGCTTGTACTTCTTGGATATTTCTTGGGGTGCTGGGCATCCCCAAGCTTGAGCTTTTGTCCATTCTTCAACTTATCTCATCATTCTCCAATCCCTACACTTGAAAACTTCCTTCATACAAAACTAAACACAATTCTATTAGCAACATTAGTGTAAGCATAACATATATTCAATCCTCTATTTGCTTCAGGTTTCAACTCAAAACCACCACATATATATCAAATACTACTGTAGCAACTTCCCCAAAAGTTCCATGATCAAAAGAACTCAAAATAAAGCGATAAAGTGGCAAACACAAATATTGGCAGAAATCTGTCAAAACTGAACAGCTGACAAAGGTCGAATTTTTGAGGGGTTTTCTGTTGCTCAAATCAAAAAGTGTTCAACTAACAAAAGTTTGGATATAACCTGGGGCATATGCACAAGAAATCGCAGGTCCAAAAGATAAACAGAGAATTTATACGAATTTTTACGGTGCAGCACCGAAAACAGTTTTAGGACAGCAACATCCCCAAATCTTTACCTCACTCAAATTAGAGGCTTCTCTTGGCACAACAATAAAATAAAAAGGATAAGGAGCGGTCATTACAGTAGTAATAACTTCCAAGACTCAAATAAAAGAAAAAGTACTAAAAATAAAACAATGGGTTATCTCCCAAGAGTGCTTTTCTTTAACGCCTTTGAGCTAGGCGCAGTAATTTGCAAAGATGCTCATGTGGGCGCCATATAAAAGCTTGAGGCAAAGGCGCCATATAGGAACTTAAAGCAATAGAGAGCATCAAAAAGCAAATGTGAAAGACATTTATATCTGAACCACTTCCTATGCATAGGAATCTTGTAAGAAAATAAATCAACGAGGCACATAGTAGCAAGCATGGATAGATAAAACAAGTGCCACTTCAAGATTTGCAACATAAAGAGGGGAAACTTAATATTGTTGAGATCCATCAAACCATGTTTCCCTCTCTCAAAATAACTTTCAGTAGCATCATGAATAGAACTAACAATATAACTATCACATAAAGCATCCCTATCATGAGCCACATGCATAAAAGAATTAATACTCACTACAGAAACAATAGTAGTAGGAGCAGATTCAACAGAATAATTATTCTCATCACCATAATCATCATAAATAGGAGGCATATTGTAATCATAACTAATTTTATCCTCAATAGTAGGTGAACTGAAAATATTATACTTATCATCATAGCCATCATAAACTAGAGGTTTAGTATCATCATAAGCTAAAGAACAGCTATTTCGCAAAGCATATTCTTCAAACATATCATCATAAGAAGGAACATCACATATGGGAGATAAAATATCATCAGAGCAAACTTTCTCCACTAAAGCTGGGGAACTAAAAATATCATGCTTAACAAAACCAGCTTCCCCAAGCTTAGACTTTTCTATAGCATTATCAACAATGGTGATCAAAGCATTCATACTAACAACACTATTAGCATGCAAATTAAGCTCCAAAGGTTTTTCAATTTTCTCTTCAAACACTTCATATCTAAACTCAGGAAAAAGACTAGCGAACTCTTTGTTTTCCATTAAGCCTAACTAGTGAAAATAAAAACAAGAAACAAAAAGATGTAACTGCAGAATCTAAAGGAAATAACTTCGAGCACTCACACAGGAGGATGCGAGTACCTTTTACCTTACCTCCCCGGCAACGGCGCCAGAAAAGAGCTTGATGTCTACGCACTTCTATTCTTGTAGACACTTGTTGGGCCTCCAAGTGCAGAGGTTTGTAGAACAGCAGCAAGTTTCCCTTAAGTGGATCACCCAAGGTTTATCGAACTCAGGGAGGAAGAGGTCAAAGCTATCCCTCTCAAGCAACCCTGCAATTACGATACAGAAAGTCTCTTGTGTCCCCAACACACCCAATACACTTGTCAGATGTATAGGTGCACTAGTTTGGCGAAGAGATAGTGAAATACAAGTGGTATAGATGATTATAAGTAGTAACTGTGATATGAAATAAATATCGCTGCGAGCAAACAAGTAACAAAACAGCAAGTAAACGGTGTGCGATGCTTGGAAACAAGGCCTAGGGATCATACTTTCACTAGTGGACACACTCCCAACAATATAACATGAATGAACAAATAAACAACTTCTCTCCACGATGGTACTCTGAATTACTCTCCTATTGAATAACACTAATCATTGTGTAGTGGCTACAGAAGCACCCCTTAAAGTTCATCAAGTACTTGACAAACACCACTCATAGAGACATTCAAATCAGATCACAATTCAAGATAGAAATCATTGCGACTTAGACCAAGTACTAACACGGTGCACACACTGTCAACATTACACCATGAAAGGAGGAATAGATCACTCAATACTATCATAGTAATAATTACTCTCATAATCCACAAGAGATCACGATCATAGCCTAAACCAAGTACCACCACGATGCACGCACTGTCACCGTTACACCATGGCAGGAGGAATATATTACTTTAATAACAACCACTAGAGTACACTATAATAATTAAGCATAGGAGTAGCATAATATCTGAATAATAACATCTACTTGTTCAACATGATACAAAGCTCACGATCACATAAAGATCACATCATGGGAGAGAGAGGTGAACCACATAGCTACCGGTAGAGCCCTTAGCCCCGGGGATGAACTACTCCCTCCTCATCATAGGAGACAGCAAGGTTGATGGAGATGGCGGTGAGGTCGATGGAGACGGCGGAGACGGCGATGGAGACCGATGGAGATGGCTCCGGGGGCACTTCCCCGTCCCGGCAGGGTGCCGGAACAGAGACTTCTGTCCCCCGAAATTCGTCGGTGGCGGCGGCGGAACTACGGAACTCTTTCTGGAAAATTGCCGAATCCCCTAGGGTTTTCCATCCCGAGGCTTTATATAGGCGAAGGGGCGTCGCGAGAGGGCAGCCAGGGGCTCCTCACACATGGGTGGCACGGCCAGGGCCTGGGCCGCGCCACCCTAGTGTGAGGGCAGGCCCTGGCCCCTCTCCGGCTCTCTTTCGGATGTCTGGATGCTCCCGGGAAAAATAAGACTTCAGGAACTTGTTTCGTCCAATTCCGAGAATATTTCCTGTGTATCACTTCTGAAACACAAAAATAGCAGAAAACAGGAAACTGGCACTGTGGCACTTGTTAATAGGTTAGTTCCGGAAAATGCATAAAAGGGCCACTAAGTGTAACGAAACATTGGGTAAATGGTGTAAAAACAAGCATGGAGCATCAAAAATTATAGATACGTTTGAGATGTATCAATTTGCGTAGTGGTTACCACCAAATTCGTATAAAGTTAGGAGATGAATGGAAAACTACATTTAAAACTAAATTTGGCCTATATGAGTGGTTAGTGATGCCCTTTGGTTTAACTAATGCTCCTAGCACTTTCGTGAGATTAATGAATGAAGTTTTACGTGCTTTTATTGGAGATTTTGTGGTGGTATATTTTGATGATATATTGATATATAGCAAATCTGTAGAAGAATATTTGGAACATTTATGTGCTGTTTTTGATGCTTTACGTGTTGCACGTTTGTTTGGTAACATTGCAAAGTGCACCTTTTGCACAGATAGAGTTGTTTTTCTTGGCTATGTTGTTACAGCACAGGGTATTGAAGTTTATCCCGCCAAGATTGAAGCAATTTCAAGTTGGCCACAACCCAAAACAGTCACACAAGTGAGGAGCTTCCTTGGCCTCGCTGGATTTTATAGGCGCTTTGTCAAAGATTTTGGTTCCATTGCAGTGCCGCTGAACGAGCTTACTAAGAAAGATGTGCCCTTTGTTTGGGGCGATGCGCAACAAGAAGCCTTCATATTACTCAAAGATAAGCTTACACATGCTCCTTTACTCCAACTTCCTGATTTTAATAAGACCTTTGAGTTGGAATGTGATGCTAGTGGAATTGGTTTGGGAGGAGTATTGTTACAAGAGGGCAAATCTGTTGCATATTTCAGTGAGAAATTGAGTGGAGCTAGTTTGAACTATTCTACTTATGATAAGGAATTATATGCTCTTGTTAGGACATTAGAAACTTGGCAACATTATTTATGGCCTAAAGAATTTGTTATACATTCTGATCATGAATCCTTGAAGCATATTCGTAGTCAAGCTAAGTTGAATAAACGTCACGCAAAGTGGGTTGAATTCATTGAATCTTTCCCTTATGTTATTAAACACAAAAAGGGTAAAGATAATATTATTGCTGATGCTTTGTCACGTCGTTATACCATGTTATCTCAACTTGACTTCAAAAATCTTTGGTTTGGAAACTATTAAAGAACAATATGTGAACGATGCCGACTTTAAAGATGTTTTGCAGCATTGTCTAGAGGGTAGAACTTGGAACAAATTCGTCCTCAATGATGGGTTTGTGTTCCGTGCTAACAAACTATGCATTCCAGAAGGTTCCGTTCATCTTTTGTTGTTGCAGGAGGCGCATGGAGGAGGATTGATGGGTCACTTTGGAGTAAAGAAGACAGAAGACGTAGTTGCTACACACTTCTTTTGGCCACACATAAGAAGGGATGTTGAGAGGTTTGTTGCTCGCTGCACAACATGTCAAAAAGCTAAGTCCCGCCTTAATCCACATGGTTTATATATGCCTCTTCCTGTTCCTAGTGTACCTTGGGAGGATATTTCTATGGACTTTGTTTTAGGATTACCTCGAACACAGAAGGGGAGGGATAGTATTTTTGTGGTTGTGGATAGATTTTCTAAGATGGCACACTTTATTCCTTATCATAAGAGTGATGATGCTGCTCATGTTGCTGAATTATTCTTTCGCGATGTTGTTCGCTTGCATGGTGTGCCTAATACTATTGTTTCAGATCGTGATACTAAATTTCTTAGCCATTTTTGGAGATGTTTATGGGCTAGGTTGGGGACTAAATTGCTGTTTAGTACTACATGTCATCCCCAAACTGATGGACAAACTGAAGTAGTAAATAGAACTTTATCTACCATGTTAAGGGCTGTTTTAAAGAAGAACTTAAAAATGTGGGAAGATTGTTTACCTCATATTGAATTTGCTTACAATCGTTCCGTGCATTCTACAACTAAGTTATGTCCTTTTGAGATTGTGTATGGTTTTGTTCCTCGTGCACCTATTGATTTATTACCTATTCCATCTTCGGTGCAACATAATTTTGATGCTACACAACGTGCTGAACAGATTCTTACGTTGCATAGGATTACTAAGGAAAATATAGAATGTATGAATGCTAAATATAAAATTGCTGGTGATAAATGACGAAAGCATATTGTGTTTGATGTGGGAGATCTAGTTTGGTTGCATTTGCGCAAAGATCGTTTTCCTGATTTGCGCAAGTCTAAATTAATGCCACGTGCTGCTGGTCCTTTTAAAGTGTTAGAGAAAATGAATGATAATGCATATAAACTTGAGCTTCCTGCAGAGATGGGCACGGTAAGTCCTTCATTTAACATTGCAGATTTGAAGCCATACTTTGGAGAAGAAGATGAGATTGCGTCGAGGACGACTTCAATTCAACAAGGGGAGGATGATGAGGACATCCCTACGGTTGATACAACCGTTGCATCTACAGCCACACTTCCTCACATTCCACAATTCCAAGGACCTCTCACAAGAGCTCGTGCACGCCAACTAAATTATCAGGTACTTTCATTTCTAGGAACTATTCCTAATATTCATGAGAATATGATGCTGCCTAAATCAGATGTGTTTATGTTACTTAGGAATGATGGGCCTAGCATGGATAAGAGGGACAAGCATTGGAGCATGATCATGCATGGAGATGATGGCAGCAATCGTGTGAGGATTCAGGATGATGCTGCAAGTGAAGATTTCAGATCTTTGAAGCCACCATAATGCTGCAAGAATGCTTGGATGAAATTCACAAGTTACCAAATCATAAAATTCGTCCAAGGCTTTATATGGTGCTGCGTCACCTTATTTTATGGGTTAAACCCATGTATTTTCGTCATAGGTATTTTAGGGATTTTCTGGAGGCTGTTTGAGTGGAAATTGGCCCATCTAAGGTTATTTTCGGATGGCCCATTAGGGCTGTACGAAAATCCCTGTCATTTCCTCATATATACCTCCTCCTAGCCGTCATTAAAACTTAGATTTTGTTTAGTTAAAGACTTAGCCACGAGCTACTCTTCTCCATAGGCACAAGTGTCAAATCGACATTTTGTACTACGCACAGATAAAATCCCACCTCTTTAATAAAGCATTTATCTATATTCGCAATATCTTGATTGCAACTATAATTCTTGCTGGTTCTTCGATTGCTTGCAGGGATTGATCCTCGTGATCAGGTTGATCTAGCTCCGGCGTGATCAATAGCCTCGGAAGTTGGTGTATCGATTGCTAAGGCGCAACGTCTCGCACGTTTGTAGTCGGATCGTCAACGTCGATCTCCACCATAATCGATAGTTATCGTCTCATCGAAAGATCGGGCACCTTTACCCTATCAAATACTATTTCTATGCAAAGATAGCAACCAATCCTTAGCTTTTCCTCTCAAAGAAAAAGGAAACTACTTAAGCTTAATAATATCACCTTCTACATCCTTATATTTCTGCATCTCACATAGCTCAACAAAATTGTTGAGATGAGCTACAGCATCATCAGTACTAGCACCAGAAAATTGCTCTTTCATAAGAAGGTTCAATAAAGTAGGTTTAATCTCATAAAAATTGGCAGCAGGAGCAGGTGGCACAATAAGAGTGCAGATAAAATCACTATTATTAGTGCTAGTAAAATCACACAACTTGGTGTTCTCATGAGTACCCATTCTAGCAAAGCTAAAAGCAGACAAGTAAAAATACCAACTAATAGGAAACTAATTTTTTTGTATTTTTGATAAAACGATGCAAGTAAAAATAAAGTAAAGGAAAACTAAAACAAAGTAAAGGATGTGCGTGCGAAACTCTCCTTGCAGAAGTCTTCATTTTCCCCGACAACGGCGCCAGAAAATTAGCTTGATGTGGGCAGATAACCACCCAGTTGGGAACCCCAAGAGGAAGGTATAATGAGCACAGTAACAAGTTTTCCCTTAGTAAGAAACCGAGGTTTATCGATTCAGTAGGAAAAAGCCAAACGTCAGAAGGTGATGCTTGCTAGCTTCGTGACACTCCAGCAAGGGCGCCGTTTACAATTTTTGTTGGTGCGTCTTCAACTAGTAGCAACGTGGAACCTGCACATAACACAACCAAGTACTTTGCTCCCAACTTACGATAAGGTTGTCAATCTCACCGGCTTGTTGTAAACAAAGGTATGAGCGTATCGAGTGGAAAGCAATAGTATTATGCGAGAAAGTAAACAGTATGAATAATAGTAAAACGGCGTAACAATGTAAATGAAATCGGACCGGGGTCCACAGTTCACTAGTGGTGTCTCTCCATAAGATAAATAACAACATGCTGGGTAAACAAATTACAGTTGGGCAATTGATAGAATAAAGATAATGTGTATATGTCACCAGGATCACTATGAGATTTACTCTGGGCATTACAACAAAATACATAGACCGCCATCCAACTGTATTATGACTAATAATCCACCCACGGGGATATCATCCGAACACCCCACGAGTATTAAGTTGCGAACAACAGATAACTGCATTAAACAAAGTGTGTAATGTAAACAAAATGAATGTTCTTGGACACAAGAATGTTGTTTTCTCCCTAGTGGCAACAACACATCTACAACCTTAGAGGTTTTTGTCACTCCCCCAGATTAAATAGAGGCATGAACCCAACTATCGAGCATAAATACCCCCTCTTGGAGTCAGTAGTATCGACTTGGCCAAGATAGCTACTAACAACGGAGAGCATGCAAGATCATAAACAACATAGAGATAACATAAGATAATATTCAGCACACCAACTTAACATAACACTAATATTCATCGGATCCCAACAAACACAATATGTAGAATTACATAAAGATGATCTCGATTATGTAAGGCAGCTTACGAGATCTAAACATGAAGCACATGGTGGAGAAGACAACCATCTAGCTACTGCTATGGACCCATAGTCCAAGGTAGACTACTCACCCATCGCGCCGGAGGCAAGCACGGTGATGAAGAAGACCTCCGGTGGCGATTCCCCTCTCCGGCAGGGTGCCGGGAAGAGCTTCTGGACCCTCCCGATCTCGGATCGACGACGGCGGCAGATCGCGATGTGTTTCTGGAAAATTGATCGGGTGTTTAGGTTTTTCCCGGCGGGGGGTCTTTATAGGCGAAGGGGCAACGTCAGAAGTGGACCGGGGTGGCCTCACCACCAGGGGGCGCGGGCCAGGGGTAGGCCGCACCGCCCTATGGTGTGGCCGCCCTGTGGCCCCTCTCCGTCTCCTCTTCGGTCTTCTGGAAGCTTCATTAAGTATTGGGATGTTTGTCTTTTGTTTCGGCCAATTCCGAGAATATTTCCTGTGTAACTTTTCTGAAACACAAAAATAGCAGAAAACAGGGAACTGACACTGTGGCATCTTGTTAATAGGTTAGTTCTGGAAAATGCATAAAAATGCCACGAAGTGTAACAAAACACTAAGCAAATGGTGTAAGAACAAGCATGGAGCATCAAAAATTATAGATATATTTGAGACGTATCAAGCATCACCGCCAAAACCACCATAGCATCATAGCTTCTTGATCATCGAGCTCTCTCTCTCTCCCTCTCATTTCAATGGAGCCGGCATGCAGGTGCATAATATCACCGCCGAAGGGATGGAATTCACCATCACGGAAACTCTCCGTGCATCAATGGTGGAGATGTGGCTCCACGCTATCAAGCAGCGGTTCCTCGACGCCGCACCGATCAAATATGTGGGCTTGGACTGCGAGTTCACCACCTCTCGCGATAAGCTCTATCAGCGTGCCGCCGTCCTTCAACTCTTGGTGGCGTCCGAGGTTTTGGTCTTCCAAATATGTCGGGCCGATCATGTGCCACAGCTGCTCAGGGATTTCTTGGGGGACCCCACCATTAGATTCTGTGGCGCGGCTATCGGCAATGACGTGCGCATGCTACAATCATACGAAATTCAAATTTCGTCGGTGTACGACCTCCAAGTGATTATGTCGAACCCCACCAAGAAACCAATTCTGAGTCTATACGATCTGTCCAATGCTACTATTGGAACAAAGCTTGAGAAGAAGAAGAGGATCAAGAAGAACAATAAGAAGGGCGACGAGGAAGAAGAAGAAGAAGAAGAACTTATATATAGTTGGGCCAAAGTTCCATTAAGCGACTAGCAGGTGTTGTATGCCGCTCTAGACGCTCGCTTGGGCTTCGAGATTGGTAGGAGTTATTAGAATCTAGAAGGCTACTAGCTAGATGTGTGTGTGGTGTGGTGTGCGAGTGCATATATATATATATATATATATATATATATATATATATAAATGTACCCCCTCTTGTTTGGTTAACAAGTCTATTAATTTTCAAATTTTGGATTTTTCAAGTTTTTTGGCCTTTTTTGAATATTTTAATTATTAAAAATTAATAATTAAATTATGTATAAAAATTATTTGGAATTCATTCATGCTTATTATTACTTAATCATTGTTGCTTATTTTGTGAATTTATTTGGAATTTAAAAAAGTAATATTATATGATTCCAAAGTGTATAGGTTAATAGAATTGGTAGCATACCAATATCAAGAAGTCGCGAGCACAGTCTTGGAAGCTACTATGGAAGGAATAGAGAAGTTAAACGTGCTAAGGGTGGAGCAGTGTGAGAATGAGTGACCGATCGGGAAGTGAGGACCACAAGTATGTAATTTGACATGAGAATAGAGTTTTAGTCCCGCTTTATTAGTCCCGGTTGCTACAACCGGGATAAATGAGCCTTACAAACCGGGACCAATGACCTTTTTTCTACTAGTGGCTTCTCCCTATTGCCTTTTTTGAGAATTTCTCCCGGTTGACTTTTTTGTTTTTAAGGTTCGACCACTTTTTTCATCGTGAATTCGTGATCTATTTCTCCCGGGTTTTTGTTTTTGAGAAAATTTCTTCCGGTTTGGGGGTTTGTAGCTGCATGCTGCGAGTAGGACAACAGCTTTTTTTTTTAGGATAAGTTTTTTTTAGAACTCTTTTTTTGAGGATAAGTAGGACAACAGCTCGGCTCAGCCTGTTTCACTTTTTCAGCACGAGGCCACGCCACTTCCCGTCGTTGGCTGGCCCAAGTTACTTGGACAAGCCCACTTCTACTAGTATCCGGCTTTCTGCCCTCTGTCCGGCCGAAACCCCAAAGCCCACCACCCTGTCCTCGTCCCCGTCCGTCGCCGGCGCGCGCCACCATGTCCATGGCGGCCGCCGCACAAGCCTTCTTCTCATCGCCGGCAACCCTTCCTCTCCTCCACGTGGGACACCGAACCACGGTCGCCTTCTTCCCGCGGGGATCGCCTCCTGCAGCCGCCCTCGCCCTCTCCCTCTCGGTCTCCGCCCCCGCCTCGCCGTGGGCGCCGGCGGCCAACCCCAAGTACCACAACGCGAAGGCGGACGCGGGAGACGAGGACGTGGACGGGGGCGAGCTCCTGCGGCGGTTCACGCGGGAGGTAGCGCGCTCCGGGGTCATGCACGAGGTCAGGCGGCGGCGGCGGCACGAGGACGCGCGGGACAAGCGCAAGCGGAAGTCCCGCGACGCCGCCTGGAGGCGCAGCCGGAGGTGCGTCCCCCTGCTCGATTCGACCGCTTGCCTGATCCCGTGATCCCTGCTTACGCCCATGAGCAATTTCGATCTCTTTCATTTTGGGCTCCCCACTTCGTTGGCCCCAATTCATCTTTGCTCCATTCGCTTATTCATTTTAGTTAGGTGCTATAAATCACATGATCTTTTATTCTGTTGCATCACTGTTTCTACACCATTTTTGCAGCACTTATCAGATATTGGTGGCAGGTGTCATCCACATATGAACACGGTATTGCATCTAAATTAAGCTGCAAACTCATGTCACATTAGGTTGATATGTTGGTGATGTCAGATAATACTACTCGGTATTTAACAGTAGCAACTAGCAATTCAATTAATGCTGGCTGTATTATGTTAGTACAAACTAGTTCGAAATGGAAGAGATTGTGGACATCAAATGATTCATATGAACGGTTTCACGTGGATATCAAACTAGTTCCCAATGGAAGTGATTGTTGCTAATCAAATTATTCATGTGCGTGTCTGTCGTATGGCAAGCCTGTACAAAGAACCATGTTTTCACACTGTTCACCTGCGTGATTTCTCCTTGTTGTAGCTACCGTGACACCCGCATCAGCCCAGCATTTAACCTCATCCAGAGTTCGCCCGAACACTTCGTGCAGCGAGCTCGCTTTTTGCTGAAAATCTGCTCATTTTTCTCTTATAGAGCATCCACCAAATGAGGGTAGTAGCTGATGCCTATGTAGCCTGCAGATGGGATTGTGATGAATTGCACGCTTAAGCAGGTGTCGTGTTCTGCCAACCATGATGCATGGTAACAATACATAAAAACCTATGTGATGTCCCAGGTCGATCATCTGTTGAAGCATCACACAGCGATTTCATAATGAATGTCGTTATGCTTGGTGAATTCAGAAGCACCTCCCAGTTCATCTCGAGTGTAGCATTGTTCCTCCTAATTGGTGCTAGTCCTTTTCTTGCAGGCGCTTCAAGGGTCCATATCCATTTGAGGAGGAGCAGAAGCCAAAGGAGGGAATCAGGGACGAAGATGGGCATGACAATTGGGATCTTCCTGGAGGAGAGCTTCCTTCTTACAAATGAACCAAGAGGCTAAACTTCTTTTCTGTTTCTGCCTGACAAAGATTTTCTGACGCCTCGAGTTCAGTTCTCTTTCCTTAGTAGGACCAGGAACTTGACTTCTTTTTTTGGACTAGGTAGGGTGAACCTGCATATTCAGGATCTAAAACACTTGTGAATGGAATAGGGCTATATCTGAAAACATTAGTTTGAAGGTGTGATGTCTGCTGTGTATTTCAGTCAGAATTTCCAGTTTGCTGCAGTGTTCAATGCCGTCTGTTGTTCTAATCTTTCTGGTCCATTTCTATCCTGATTTGTTGGTGGCCCATTTGGTCTAGGCCAGATTTAGGCCTAAGAGCCCTGCGAGTACTAGAGTTCCCTTTTTCTTTCCATTAGTTTGCGTTTGTATACCATGTGTATTTCAATATTCTTAACCGTGTGTATCTCTGGGTTTCCTCGGCACGGGGAGCCTCCAGCGGACGGAGAACCGTTCCTTGTACGGCATGGCCTCCTTCCTCTGCACTCGTTACCATCGCCTGAACTTCCAGGAAGCTGTGCGCCGCCTGCTCCAGGCAGATGCCAACCTTGTGCTCGCCGATCTGAACCTTGATCATGCCACTGCTTCCGCCTACTTTGGCACCCCGGACACCGCAGTCGAGGAAGCCTTCTTTGCCGCCGCCACCGCGGCCTGTCACCTCAACACGGAGGCTCAAGCAAAGCTCCTCACTTCGTGCAAGGCGATGCTGGGGTCTGCCTTGTCTCTGCTGAAGGGCTCTCACAAGCTCTCATCTCAAGATGTTCAGCGGCTTGCCATGTTGCTATCTCCTGAAACCACCTCCCGTGAGACGGGGGCGCTTCTCTCACTCCCACTAACAGTTCACCCCAATGAAGAGCTGGCATATGCACACAAAAGAATCTCCAAAAAGATCAATGCCCTGTTGAAATCGTATCGACAGATGCCAAATGGGGATCCCAAATTTGAGCTTCATATGATCTGTGGCGTAAATGATCGGGTCTCTGGCCCGATCTATTATCTCCCCGATGACGACTATCACCACTCTCACGTCAACTTCATGGCTACTCCCAAAAGCCCATGCGGTGGTGGAGATCCGACTCTGTTTTTCGCTGAAATTAGCAACGGTTACAAAGACACGTCCTTCTGTTGCCGTGTGCCTCTGCCTCAGCCTTGCGCTGCGCAAATCCGGTGTCTTTACTGCGAGTTCACGGGGACTAGAACTGTGCATCCGGTCGGGATACACTTCCACGGAGGTGAATTACAGGTTGAGTCGATAGCCCGTGGAAAATGCCCGTACTACAGCAACTTGAATATCATCAGCCATCGTCGTCGCCTGGCGGACGCCATCGATGGCAGAGTGGAAGAAGATAGCCTCTATGTTGATCTTGATGGGCGCACAAGATTGTGGAGGAGTGTGTGGATCTGAGTTCAATGAGTATTAGGGCCCGGATTAGTTGGTTGACTCGTAGCATTATTTAACAAGTGATGTTCTACCATTAGAGAAATCGGCTTATGTGATCTGGAACATATGGAATGAGAGAAATCGGAGAATCTTCAAGGATTACAAATTGTTGCCGAGGGAGGTGGCCAATAGAGCGAGGGAGGATCTGTTGCAACTGAAGCTTGCCTTCAGATATTGATGTATTTGACGGGTGTTTTCTTTTCTTTTAGCACGTGTAATCTTTCTGTAAACATGGGTTTTTTCCCCTATCTTAATGCATAAAGGAGGAGCTCCTGCCGTTCCAGTCAAAAAAATGATCTACCATTAGAATTTCCTGTGATAGTAATGGTATTCGAATGTGGGAACTGATTGTGTGATTTCAGTTTGAAAACGCCGTAACAGAGCACCATGACACCTGCAGCCCCCATTTTTTCAGTTACAGCCTCTTTCAGATTACTACTTGAAATGTTTAAAAATAGTACTCCCTCCATTCTAAATAAATTGTTTTGCGAGTTACAGAGAGTTCTCTACGCTTGAAATCTTTCTGTCTGGCTGCTACATATGTTCATGGCAAGGTGCTCTTCATGTACGTCTGGTATGTCCCGTACCTGACGAGCCACAGCCCTTACTCTTCATCACACAATTAATTTATAAATGCATTCATACAGTTCACGTATCCATATCAAGTACACCCATGTGTTTAGTGTGATATGTTGCTCCAAATCACCTAGGAAAATCAATGAGAGTGTGGAACTGTGCCTCCAAACCTGCAACAGTAACAACGGCAACCTAGAATTACATAACATGCTAGTACATTAGTAAATAGGAACTCAAGCTTCACCAATTAGAAACATAAGTACAATGCTTGAAAAAAAAATTAGAATAAAGATCATGCATTGCTTGAAATTTCTGTACAAATTTAAGTAAATCGACAATGTATTTGTTGTAAAGCTAATGCATGGTGTGGCACAATATGAAAGCAGACATTTTGCTTCAGGCACTCCCATGAGAGTGCAGGGATTTTAGCAGCGTTGTATAGCATGATGGGCACGAAGAATTGGTAAGAGTCTTCTTCATACATTTGATGCTACAATTTAACGTACACATTATCCAAAATATTTTGTAAATGTTCCCACCAATCCTGAAGTACATCACTGTCAGTTTGAAATTTTGCATAGCTGGTGAACACCAGTACTGTATATACCATAAGTAATATGCTCACCGAAGACGACGACCCACTGTTGCTGGCCTTCGACACTGAGACACCAGTGACGCTGTGAAGTCTCAGGTAAAGGATTGCGTCCGAGGTTTACAGAACAGGTTCAGTGATTTCACGAGTTGTGCACTGACCAAGCAAATGGGGACGCCTTGCTACAGTGGAGGCAACATTGATAGCGAGCTTGGGCAGGGCCTGCATTCTTTGTCTCAGATATCTCCTGGGTATGCCAGGTCCTGGGCAAGCTGGAGATGATGCCTTGCAGCCTACTGAGTCGGAGCATGGTGGAGCATGGTCTGATGTAGTTGCAGCTGTCCCAAGTCCGAATGTCTGAAGACAAAAGTGAAGGTTGTAGAGATATCTGCAAAGGTCCTTTAGGCGGTTGCATTCAGCAGGGTCGTCCTCACAGTAGAGAAATCCATGCTGTAATTAAATGTTTGGATCGGATTTGCTGGGATGACCAAGCATTTGATCGATCATTGAGAATGCTTCAGTTTCTATTCTAAATTGCTATTCCGTGATTTCCTACTCTTAATTTCAGAAAATTCCTTGTCAATAAGGTTCATCCAGTCTGAGAAAGTAATATAGAATTAAGGGAGGTCGTGTTTTGGCTCATATGTGTAGATGCACCTAATATATAAAATGCATGATAAACGCATTTTGGAATGTCAAAAAAATCTGAAAGAAAATTTCGCATATGCGTCCGGACATTCTATGTACACACACTGAGTTTGGCAAAAAAAAAAAAACATGTTTTGTGGCTTGTGTAAGAAGAGAAAACAGCCACAAAAAATGTTATTTTTCGTCAAAACTTTGTGTACAAGCATAGAATGTCTGAATGTACACAGAAAATTTTGTTTTAGATATTTTTTGACAATTAGAAAAGTGTTCTTAGACAATGGGTGCATCTACATCTGGAAGCCAAAGTGCATTTCCGAGAATCAAGTGCCAATACAGATGGGTTCATATGTATAATGAGATTGAATCTGGTCAACTGAGTTTCTAAAAATCTGGTCAACTGATTGGGCTTGTGCTTAGGCTTGCTCAATGTTCAAACTCAACATGGCATCCACATTATTTATTTAATCCTATTTTACAGCGCCTGTTCATGGTTATTATAAAATTCCATTTGACATGTCTACAATGAAAATTCGAGATAAGTACAATAAGGTACATCAATTGATTTTTCATATTCAGCAATATATCCCCGAATATTTAGGTGTCTCCACACAGCACGGACTTTTCTCTGCTGCTATAACGTCGGGCATATTTCGTATATACGAAAAAGACGCTGAACAGAAACGATAAGGGAGAAGAAGCATGAATTGTAACGTCCATTTCGTTTGCCACGCAGGTTCTTGGTATTATTAGGCGTATGATTGGGACTGCGCTGCTGCTGCTTCTTCTCCTTCATTCGTCGAGTTGGCACTTGGCAGCCATGCCGCTGGTACAGTTTACTTGCACAACGGTCGACTGCTCCAGCACAGCTGCAGAAAATTGCTTCTCGAGCTAGCGTCAGCCGATAGCGCCTCAGCATCCGCCCGCCTAACATCAGGCCCGCAACTGCACAGCACCGGTATTCCTCTTCTCACCTTGTGACCTTGTGACACCTTTTTATGTCTCTATTTGTTCAGTATACAAAAGGCAAAAACTGAAAAGAAAAAATGATGGTGGTAGCTGGTAGGCACATCCGCTCTGAACATATCATGATGTTGGCTAGTCAAAGTTACACAAGGCAGAAAGAACCCTGGCAAATTATTTCTGGCTAAAGACTTGCCAAGTACAAGAACCTGTGGTTTTTGCAGAGAAATCACCAGTGTAAGTGTCTGTCACACACACTTGCATAAGTAACAGGTTACAGATAGTGTGGAACCCAGGAGCATGCCCCATGTGGATCGTCGCACTCTGCTCTGTATCATCAGCAACAGTTTTGTGAAATTGTACATGACCTTCTTCCCTCAGTGGTGCCAGATGAGTTCCCTTTGCATCTAAACCTAAGCCAAATCTCATCCCTCCAATTTGCAGTGAGCACAACTTAGCTGTCCAGAGAGACAAGCAAAAGCAATGGTTACCTGCCAGAAATTCAGGCTCTGCTGCCCCCATCCAGGAACCTCCCAAGGTGCAACCTAGGAACAGTATCCAGCTATCATGCATGGGCAGCTCATATGTCCACATACATGCACTGCAGATACTTTTGTTACTATATACATGTGAACATTGCAGTATTATACACTGATGGGGCACCAAACGATGCCAGATCACAGCTCAATTGTGTACTAGTTTACTCCTCCAGTCTTCATCAGCGCCACCAAATGGCAGCTTCCCCAGAAGGCACCAAACCGGCTCTCGTGCTTCTTGTCCAGAGCTTTCCTTGATTAGTACAGCGAAACAAACATATGGAAACAAAACAATAATAGGCAATTAAAAAAGGGGCCCTTGCTTTGACTTCAACTATGAGAAACCTGTCCAGGTGAACCTAGGATATACTGGTAGAATAATAAAGGTCTGGAACCGCTGGAGAGCAGACAAGGCCATCATTTCAACCAACTTTGACTAAATAATAAAGTAGGAAAAGGAACAGTGAGGCACTAAAGTTCAGCAGTAAAAGATGCTTAGGTTTTATCTAGAGTGTGCTTGTGTATGTGTTAGGTTAATTAATTCAGTAACCAACCCTCCCTCCTGAAAGTTCAGTAATGAAAGATGGAAAGAAAACAGTTTTATGAGAGCGATATGTTGGAAAGCTTGTTATGAGAGTGATCTGGATCCAGTTGCTTTACATTTGATTTATCTAGAGTGTGTTTGTGTATGTGTTAGGGTTAATTAAGCCAGTAACCAACCCTCCCTCCCTGAAAGCTCAGTAATGAAAGATGGAAAATAAAACAGTTTTTAAGAGGGCGATATGCAGGAAAGCTTGTTATGAGAGTGTTCTGGATGTGGTTCCAGTTGCTTTAGATTTGATTTATCTCTTTTGTGCAAGAGAACACTCTGCTGATTTGATAGAACAAGGGTACTTTCTCAAAGCAACTACGAGTTGCACCTAAGGATGCTAAGCATAAGGTTGTCATCATGCATAAAGTAAAAGAAAGCGGCGGCATAGATTCTCCGGGTGTAAATTTTTTCATGAAAGTCAAATATTCTTTCAGGGCCACTTGCTCTCCGTAAAGAATTTGTTTGCATAGATTGGTGATCAGCTAGATAAGCATTGTAGTTCTACTTCTTCAGATCTACAATATAATTAGACGAAAATGCAGGAAAATAATGTCAAGTAATTCACTCTATGCATTATCCCTTTCAACCGTGAATTTTTGTATCTACAAAAGAATCATTTCTATAGATATGATATGTTAAAAGAAAAAGGATGATTCTAAACTAAGGACAGAAATCTAACAGCAAAGTCTAAACATATACCGAAGAGCAAAAATTACTCTGCTACCTATCCCAGGTCGTGTTTCTTCTTTTCTTGTCTGTTTCTCCATGTCATGTATTGTTGTGCCGTGTGGGTCAAATACAGTGCTTCACCATCTACCATGGAAGATTTCCACTCTGTGGATCTGTGAATTCCTTATGCACAAAATCTTTCAAACCGGTGTCATATACTTCACAGAACCGACTAGGCCAATCCTCCGGTTCCACCGGTTTGGTCCCTAGACCTGGCGCCCTGTCCCTCGACCCAACATTCTCCTCATCCTGCCAATCGGCAACATACGTCGCGACACGCCCAGAGAACTTATCCTTGAACACCTCCCAGACTTGGTATTTGTAGTGGTTGATCAGCATCATTCCCTGACCAACATTTGCATACTTCATCCCTTCCTTCAGATGGAAGTGGTGCACCACATTGATCAGTGATGGGTTCAATGCGTCTGGCCTGACAATCGACTTGTGGCGCTCCGGCGCAGCCAACCGGCAGGTGTAGCCTGTTGTGACTCCTTTCTTCGGAATCTTAGTCCGGCCTGATGGACCAAAGCTGTGGCAAGCAGTCCTGAGTTCACCAATCCTTGGCCTGCTTGAGTAATTCTGGAGGACATCTTGTAGAGTTTGGTTGCCAGGAAAGTGCAAGAACTCGTCGATATCGATGAACCCCACCCACTCGCAGCTCTCACGGGCCTTGAGCGCACAATGTGCAAATCCAGCCTCCTGAGATTTCATCCAAGGCCACAAGTGGCGTGTCACATTGTATGCAGATGGATCCATGGTACTGAGGACTTGCTCAATGTCATCATCGCTGTTGTTGTCATAGATGAACCACCGTTGCACGCCGATATGAGAGTGGTAGATGATCCATTCCCGGAGGAACCGTGCTTGGTTGCGCAGCATGGTGCATACACACATTGAGTGTGCCTTCTGCTGCCGATGCCTGGTACGCCGATGCCTGTTGAGGCTAGGAAGCGGCTCCGGTTCTGCGATTGAGGGGAGTGTAGAGCTCCCCCGGCCCTTAGTCCTGATGGAGACCAACATAGGCTTGCCATCACTGTTTCTGTTGCTGTTCCCATCAGCTGTCATCCTGAGGTACCGGCGGACACGGACAGGTGTCACACACCGGAATGTCTCCTGCGCAGCAGAAATCACAGGGGAGGTGACAACAAACTTTGGCTTCGAAAAGTCCCGGCCAAAGACACACTCATACCGTGATGGCACACCAAGACGGCCTGGCCGGAGGTTCATCCCTTTGGCAAACACAATGGTGGAGTTATCCCTGCTGTCAAGAAGCGCAGTATACACGAGCTGGTCCCATTGGATCGGTGTCACCGGAGGCGACTGGGTCAGAGACAAGGACACAGCCACCCCAGAAGGTCCGGCAGGGCAATGCACAAGGCTGGGTCCATCCGGCAAGGCGGCGACCGAGAGGGGAGGGCGGCGCAGCTGCGTTGAGTTGGCAACAGAGTACAGGCACTCGAACTGCCCCGAAGCTGCCAGCAAAGAACCATCTTTGAGGATTAGGAGAACATGGTCCGGCAGCGCGACAGCGTGCCTAATTTGGACAGAAGGCAAAACGGTGCCGGCACCGTCACCACCAGCCTGCTGCACCCGGCGCTCTGATGAGAGGGCATTCAGGGTCGCCGACGGCCACGCCGTCATGAGCACCGGCCGGAACGACGCTGCATCATCACAAGAACAGGAGATCAATCAGCACATCACGAGAAGAAATAACCAATTCGGAATTTAAAATGCGTGCCTAAATTCAGACGCACGACACAAGCATTCTTCATGTGAAAACGTGAGCCTTTTGTTTTCTATTCTGGGATCAATCAGTCCAAAGGCAGCAGCATGTGACTCACTCGATGGCCTACGTTACAATCCGGAAAAGGCAAGCTGCTCAAATCGAGCAGGTGAACCATGCAGGAATCGGGTGATGAGAAGTTGAGAACTGCAAAATTTTCCGCAAACGGTAAGACTCCATCAGATCTACGGCAACCTCGCGACCCCAGGAGAAAGAGTCCAACTTTAATTTTTCACCTTCCCAACGACGATGATGAACACAAAAGCAACGGAAATTCGCACATAAAAATGGATTTTTTTTCTTTCAAACCCTTCGAATTGATCGCACCAAGCTTTAGCCACGACATCTCTGCGAGAGAATAATTAATTCCACTGAGCTACCTAGACCCGACCAAGACACAATTTGCCCCACGCGGGCTCCAGATTCCAGGAGCAGGGGAAGGGGCTCACCTCCAATGGCGTGCACGCCGCCGAAGACGACCGCGCCGGCGCCCAGGAACGCGAAGACCGCCGCGAAGAGCCGCCGCCGCGTCCCCGCCGGCGGAGGCCGGTGGCCGCCCCTCGCGCCGAAGCTCCCGCCTCCTCCTCCGTTCCCGCCCTTGCCGCTCCCGAGCCTGCTCAGCTTCCGCTCCTTCGCCGACATCGCCATGCCGGGAACCGTCCGTCCGCCACCACCTCACCCCCAACGGCAGCTCAGATCCACGAGAACGCCACAGGCCGCACCATTCAGGCGTCGGCGGCGCCGGCGCGGAACACTGTAGCCGGAATGACGGTGTGCTAGCTAGCGCTGAATCTTCCCTTCCCCGCCCTCGTCTGTCGCCGCGGTTGCCGCAGGCGGTGAGGTGGTGGCGAGGTGGCCGTAGAAACCGAAGCGGTGGTTGCTCGAGAGGTAGGAAAGCCGTCGCCGCAGCGGCGGTGGCGTTTATACCCGCGCGCACGTGGCCGACTGGTGGGCCATGCGTTCCTACCCGTCCCCACACGTCGGTGGCAGACGCCAGGTACGCGACGCGGTCGCACTGCGCGTTCTAGGCTATGACGGATGGGTCCAGATAGACACAGTCGCTGGCTGGTGGGGTTGGGAGCAACGGCACGGGCACGCCCGGCCAATCAGGAGGCGGGGTTAGACATGTGGGACCAGTAATAGTGGGTCCCGGTAGTCAGCCGGTATGGGTAGCAGCAATGTAGTTTGTTCTGTGAGTTTGTGACTGCAATTATTGGTGTGCACATGGAGGAAGGTATCCAGTTCTGCATGTTCACCAGGGAATTTCTCGGAGTAGAATAAAATATTTGTTATAAGAAAGAAGGTGTTCGCACTAAAAGAAGGCATTCATTCTATTTTCATACACTTTGCTGCTTTCGTTTCAGGTTAGCTAACTAGGGAGATAGAGTAATAATGGATGTTGTGACATTGAAAGAATGGTTATATTTGGAGGTATCAAGTATTGGAAGTGCTATTAATTCGAGAAAGAAATACGTGTATTTTTTTTTGATTTGTCAGTGTTGTACCTTAAATGTTATAATTCTTAAAATAATCAGCAAACAAAAATGGTCGGTCCAAATTTCTAATCTAATAAAATGCATTTTAGTATGCAGCAAATTTTTTTACTATATTATACTACCCCATTCCAACAAATAAGGCTTTTTTAAGTCAAGTTTGACCAAACTTAAAACAAACTATCAAGAACTATAATATTATATGGATATCATATGAAAATATATTTCATGATGTATCTAGCGATATATATCTGTAATGTACATGTTAATGTTTTATTCTAAAACTTGGCCAAACTTTACATAGTGTAACTTTTGAAGAAAAAATATAGGCCTTATTCATTAAAACAAAGATAGCATAAATTAGAAATAGTTAATGCATCATTTTTATATGGTGCTGGTTTACTTTGAAAAAAAATCTGGAACGGCCGATGGATGGACGGTTTGGGTCCGCCACCTTGTTTGCTTGCTATATGCCCCCCTTGACTCACGTGCACGTCGTCTCTCCAATGTGTGAACTTAAAACATCAGCACTCCTCGTGGCAACCCACCAGTGACCAACAACGATGTGATATGCCTGAAACAACAAAATAAGAAAAAAAAATGTCTCCCATACCATGCAAAGTTATCTTTGAGAATATCTCTTAAATTATCTAAAAATAAGTAAACAATGCAAGATTGTTCTAAATATCAATAAGAACTAGTCATATATGATGCAAATAGATGATACAAAATGCACATGTCACTTGGTCATCACTTAATCTTATTCATTTCTTCTTCTTTCAACCATAATGCTAACATATGGTTCAAACATTGTCTATAGATAAATCCTTCAAATATAATTCAATTCAAATATTAGTCTATAGGGGTTGTCATTAACTACTATTTTTTCTTAGCATTTTGTTGAGAACAATGGAATTTCTTGAACACACAATAAAAATTGCATGTGCGCGATTAAAATGACACATCGGTTTTCGTGTTTTTGACGGAAAACTCCTACGGCGAGAAGATGATGTGTATATGTTGAAAAGGATGTCACGGTGGATTTTTTACTCCGGGTGTGTATATGTTGAAAAGGATGTCACGGTGGATTTTTTACTCCGGGGTCGGACAATGCAAAAGGAACCCGACCAATGAGTTGATTTTTTTTCTTCTGGTGGTGGTTAGGATTCTACTTCCTTCATTTCAAAATATAAGATGTTTTAGCTCATTATTGTCATACATATATGTAGATATTTTTTAGTGTGTAGGTTAGAAGCAAAATGAGTGAACCTATATATTAAAAAGCATTTAGATACATGTATATTAATGATAGGCTAAAACATCTTATATTTTAGAACGGAGGGAGTATATGATTGAACTGTTTTGGCACTTTTCATACTACAGATATGATACCACTTGCTACATTTTTACCTCTATAAAACAGAACCAAATTACTGTAAAATGAATTATTCTTACAGTACTTGTATAAATTCTATGATCATAAAATCAACTCAATCTTAGTTTATATTATTGCATAAATAAATTATTTTCCGTAGTTTCTCACACTCTTGAAGTTATACTCCATCTTTGTTTGATTAAGGGGTCTAAAGCTAAGGAGGCCCTACCTCAAAGGCTAAAGGTAGTCTATTGTGGTCCTTAAAAGGGTCACCGTATTAAACTCGTCTAACCCGTGTTGGACTTGCATTACAACTCTGGTTCAAATGTGGTCCTTAAAAGGTTAAAGTCTTGCATAACTTGCACGATATTTGACAACCCTGAAATCCTGCAACCAAAACCAACAATTTTAAGGCCTTATAAAAAGCTAATAGAAAAAGACACATTGTCCTGGCAACAACACTTTATTGACTGCACTAAGATGTTCCTGCAACCTGTTTTACTCCCCTTTTTCTTTGTACAGTACTACAGTACAATGTAAGGCACGTGGCTGCAGGACTCGAGATTCTTCAGCTCGTCTGAACTCTCCAGCAGCATATTAAATGACAAAGATTCAGAGACCACACTGTCCTGTGCTAATTTATTGGCATTAAGATCTTATAAGGAAAATCCATAAGAAAAGAAAAAAATAACCAGCGTGTTTTAACAGGAGATCAAATGGTAGTAACTTTAGGTCTGTTTGTGTTTTATTATATCAAAGTAATAATCCATATTTCAGGACGTACTTGATTCATGAATATTCATGGCATTCCCGTTCAGTAGGGAGTATAAAATTATCAGAAATGCAAGTATAAGGTCAGAGTTTGTTGGAAAGCAGAACTACTTTTGAGAAACCGTTTACTGAACATGCAGTACTCATGCTGAAGAATATTAGACCGGATCAGAGCAGGAAGGCAATGTTGGTCTGGTCTATAAAACGCCCATCCATAAGTCTGAAATGCTGCAAGCCAGAGCATATGATGCAGTTCTGAAAGTAAGAGTTGCAGGAGACTGAACTCTTCCATGCCTGGGGACATTTCTTCAAGAGTTCTGTTCTGTCCAACATCTTAGCTTCAGCTCTGTCTAAATCGGTAGTGGCCCCGAGCGAATTGCGAGCGACCAGAATGAGAGAATTTGGCAGATGAATCTGAGTGTTGGATGGGATCAAATCTTACTGCAGAGTGAGACAAGATTTGGTTTCCTCCAATATCTCATGTTCATGTGTCAGACACCGAAAGTTGCTGGTAGTGAGAGTTGGCTGAGCAAGCTGAACTTGTCTGAAGAACCTGCTTGAAGCTGAATGTGAGATTTGGACGGAACCAAATCTTTAGCTGTAATGGCGAAAGGTTTGGTTTCCTCCAATATCTCATCTTCAACTGTTGCAGTGATTTTGGGCATCTGTTGCAATCTTTGTGTTACATGCCGCAAAGTTGCTTTCTCATCAGCGGAAACATTGTCTTCCAGCCTGGCATATGTAACGTATTTTGGTTTGTTGAAAACGGAATTCCTTCTTTCTTTCAGTCGCATACACAGAGAAGTCGATTGCATATAACGAAATATAACAAGTTACAAAATGTTTTGATGCATAATGCTACATCATTGTGTAACACTCTATTCAACCAGCTAGACGGTTTCTATGGACTACTATAAATATATAATGGTTGACACCAGTAGACGGACTTGAACAGACACCACAGCTCCATTGCAGAACCGACACAGCTGTTCCCCGTTGCCATGATTGGATCCTACAAAAGACAGGGAGTCTCAACCCTGGATAGTAAGTTTAAATCGTCAGCGATGATGCTCATCAGCGGTGGGGTTGATCATCTTGGTCCCGGCCTTCTCCTCCGCCAACGACGTCCGAGCCGCCGTCGGATTTGCGTTTACCTACACCAGCCCCATGCGATTCGGCGGCGCCGTTCAACTCTTTGTGTACAGGTAAACTGGGCTTGCCGCCACGGACGCTCCTGAGGCGGCGACGGGATTCCTGCTCCTTGGACACGATCTTCAAAATCTCTTGCTTGGCCACCTCAGACATCCCGGCCCACTCCTCTTCGCTGATCAGATCGTTCCAGTCGGGCGGAAGTCCTCCCTCCATTGGCGTCGACGGCGGACGTTTCGAGATTAGGGCTTAGGGGTTTAGGGTTTCTATTCCGTTCCACGAAAATCCTGTTTATTAGGACCATCAGGGTCCGAGTCCGACATTGCGACGATCTGGTTACCGCTTCTTTTTATTCTTTTCCTTTTGGCGATGATTTCTGATTAGTGTCCTATTTGAATTGATTTAACTGCTTTGGCACATCCAATTTTTTTAAAGAGGTCAAACGTCATACATTAATATTAAAGTCAACTAACCCTTACCTCACCATCCCTGAACTAAAAAGAAAAACTACACACAGGAAATCAACATCATCTTCCTCCTACACTCACCGGTGGCGCCCCATGAGCAAATGATAATGCTAGCCTCCATTGGCAACGGCGGCGTTTCAAGATTAGGGGTTTAGGGTTTTTATTCCATTCCGCGAAAATCTTGTTTATTAGTAAAGACCATCGGGGTCCGAGTCCAATTTGGGTCCTGAAATCTCTCTTTTTTTGCGATGATTACTGATTATTTCCTAGTTGATTACTGCTTTGGCACTTCCATTGTGAAGAGGTCAAACGCCACATGTTAAAGTGAACTAACCCCTTACCTCACCATACCATCCTTGAACAAAAAGAAAGTTACACATCGGTCCCTATGGGGAACCGACATCATCTTCCTCCTACACAACCACGTCGGAGCCAGGAAGACATTGTAGACGCAGTAGTCGAGAAGTCGATGGTGGGAGCTACAGGAATTCAGAGATAGTTAACTAAGAAATAGATCATCGTCCTAGACATAAAAGTGACGAAGAGTGTTGGTAACACCCTTGACCCGGATCTGCGGAGACTTGACCTCTCTAGCTCCGCATTGAAGCAGATTTTGGCCGAACTTCGTCGGTCTAGGAAGAAACCATCCGACCAAGACAAGAAGACTACCTGCAGATTCCATTTCCTCCCTCCTTGATGTAACTTGGACAAATTTTGTAAGGTTTCTTTTTATTATTTAATAAAAAAAAATTTACATCGCAGGGGCTTCCCCTATGGTAAATTGTTCAGAAAAAGACTACACACAAAGACAAAGCAAGATCCACCAACTTTCCTAAAAAATCATGTTTATTAAGACCATTAGGGTCTGAGTCCGACATTGCGACGATCTGGTTACCACTTCTTTTTATTCTTTTCCTTTTGGCGATGATTTTTGATTAGTGTCCTATTTGAATTGATTGAGCTACTTTGGCACTTCCAATTTTTTAAGAGGTCAATATTAATATTAAAGTCAACCAACCCTTACCTCACCATCCTTGAACTAAAAAGAAAAATTACACACATATCCCTGGGGAAAATCAACGTCATCTTCCTCCTACACTCACCAGTGGCGCTCCGTGAGAAAATTATAATGCTATCCTCTGGACCATACTGGAGCTAGGAAGACTGTTGACGCGGTAGTCAAGAAGTCGTTGATGGGAGCTAGAAGAATCCATGATCTGAGAAACATATCAAGCAAGTCAGGCCCAAGCACTGCGCAAGGGCCTCACGACGATGACGCTTGTCACCCGCATGGATGATTTGGAAACATTGTAACGAATGCACCTACGATAACGCGTGCCCGAATCACAAGTCTACGATGAGTATGATAAAGACAAATGCCAATCTCTGGGCTAGAGCGGGAGCGTTAGGCCTGCGGGTATACTTGCCGCAGATTTGCGATGTCCACTGAGTTTTTCTTTCGAGCGTGTTGTACGTATCCAGCCTAATTAGGCTTGTAAATACTTTCTCTCATATTCAATGACACGAGACACAATCCTTTTGAGTTTTCTTTAAAAAAAGAAACATATCATTGTCCCAGATAAAAAGATGACGAAGAGTAATGGACGACACCCTAGACCCGGATCCGTGGAGACCTAACATCTCTAGCTCTGCGACGAAGCCGAAGTTGGTCGAAGCACATCGTGACTGGGACACAAATACTACCTACAAAACACAAAGACAACACAAGATCTACCACTCCAAAAGGACATAAACCAGACAATCTCCTGACCTACTCAACACCGTCGAGCACACCGGAAACCTTAATCTCTATATGCACAGCGCCGCCACCTTCGGTTGACCAAAACCTAATCTTGGGGAACCTAACTATGTTGCCACAAAGAAGATCCAGGCTCTCGACCCCTCCCACCGCCGGCACAGAAGGCAGAGGAGGAAGGGACTATTCGCTTGCCTAGTGGGAGTGGAGGTGTTGAGGGGCATATGTTTTTACAAGAGACGGTGTCTACGATTTAGACCAATGGTTCTCTTGGCACTCCCATAATACATATGTTCTACTACATGTTCCTTTCTAACAAAAAATAATGTAGCATTGTTTGATTTAAGCACTCTCAAAAATATTTTTAGTATATATTCCTTGTAATATTGATCATAAATTCAACTCACAAGGAATGCTTTATTCTATCGAGAAGTTCCATCACGAATTTGCCCAACAAAGTGCATAAACAAGTTGTTTTCCTTGGTCTCGAATACTCTTGAACTTATACTCCACTTTGTTCTATCAAAGGCCTTACCTACCGGACGCGAGGCTAAATGTAGTCAAATGTTGTACTTAAAAGGCTGGCAATGTTAAACTCTAGTTTAACCATTGTTGGGACGTGGTTAACGACTTGCATGATACTACCTCCATTCCAAGGTTTAAGGCTTATATTATTTTTAGAAAGTCAAACTATGTCAAGTTTGACTAAGTTTTTATCAAAAAAACATTAACATACAAAATACAAATTAATATCATTATATAGATAGTGAAATATATTTTTATATGATATCTATAAAATATCATAATTGTTGATAGATTCTTCTAAAAGTTTGATCAAACTTTACTTAGTTTGACTTTTTTTTTAAAGCCTTAAGCCTTGGAATAGAGGTAGTATTTGCCTTCCTTAAGAAACTGCAACCAACAAATGTCAAGCCCCTGCCAAGAATCTATTATAAGAAGGCATTGTCCAGACAACAATACTACATTGACTGCAGTAACCAAATCTCAATAATGTAACTATGTAAGGCATTTTAAAAAGCTATTATGAAAAAGAAGACATTGTCCTGGCAACAGAACTTTATTGACTGCACTAAGATGTTCCTGCAACTTGTTTACCTTTTCTTTGTACAGTACTACAGTACAATGTAAGGCAAGTGGCTGCAGGACTTGAGATTCTTCACCTCAATCGTTCGTCTCGACCTGCAGCGGCAAATTAATGAAAAAATATTTAGAGAATCACTTGCTCACTGTGATGCTAGGACTAGCCTGTACCATGTCCTTTCATAATTTATTGACATTTACAACATAATGAAAGATAAAAAATAAAAGAAAATAACCAATATGTTTTGATAGGAGATCGATAAAGTGACAGTTACTTAAGATCTGTTTGTGTTTTGTATCTAAGTCAGAATTCATATTCCAGCATACTTGATTCATGAACATCTATGGCATCCATGTTTTGCAGGGGAGTAAAAGTAATATGCAAGACCAGACCAAGGATAATCCTGGTCAGAGTTTGTTGGAAAGCAGAACTGCTCTTCAGAGATCGTTTCCCGAGCATGCACAGCTCGTGCTGGAGAATATCAGAATGGAGCAGAGCAGGAACTGAAGTAGGCTTGGTGGCTGACTATCGGACGGTGGTCTATAAAAGGGCAGCCATAGCTCTGAATTTTTTTCAATTCAAAACATATCAGTTAGCTCTGAAAGTAAGAGTTGTAGGAGACTGAACTCTTCCATGTCTGGGACGTTTCTTCAGGAGTTCAGTTTTCTCCAACGTCTCATCTTCAGCGCTGTTAGCTTGGCTAGCCACCACAATAGAGAATTTGGCAGATGAATTTGAGTGTTGGATGGGGCCAAATCTTACTGCAGAGTGATACAAGATTTGGTTTCCTCCAATATCTCATGTTCATGTGTCAGACACAGAGTGTTGCAGCTCGCAAGCAGTGAGAGAGTTGGATGAACACCTGAGAAGAACCTTGGAAGCTGAATGTGAGATTTGGACGGAACCAAATCTTTAGCTAGCTGTGTGGCGCAGGATTTGGTTTCCTCCAATATCTCATCTTCAACTGTCCCAGATGTTCACACCTACTAGCTACAACAACCTCCTCAGTCAAGCAATCGGCGGAACTGATCTTTTTTGGTCTTTGGTCATCTGTAACATAACATGTTTTAATCAATTCGAGAAGCTAAACCCTCAACAGTGTGCTTTTTATGATGTTCACCCAAGGATGATCTCATAATGAAAGCCGTTAATCAGAAGCAAAAATCATGTTAGGTCAAAAAATCTTGCCTCCAAATTTTGTGTTACATCTACTGAAGCAGAAACAACCAGTTCATATTACCAAGACAAAACTAGAAGTTCGTTCATACATAACGCATTACATTTCAGCACAATCACCTTCAACAAGCAAGTGCAAGCACCACATTGACTTGTATTGTAGGTCATACACCTCATGCAGGCCAGGACAGGTAATTCGCCTCATTAATTCGTTCCACAGGGATGTAACTGAATTCATGATCTCGCAACCGACAGAACACAAGAGCAGCACCAAAGCTTCAAAGTTCATCATCTAGGTTGTATTTACATGTCCACCTGTAAGATAGATGTTCAGGAGCAGGTAACAGAAGGCAAGCAGTCATCCATGCGCCATTCATGTCAGTGATTCAAATCCACCCTGCGAAACAGCGTCTCAAGTGCAAGTCGGCAGGCAAGTTAGGTAGAAGAACTCTACTGGTGGACAATTGCCTCTGGCCTTGCTGCTTGCAAATTTCCAATTTCCTCCAGGCGCTTCCATGTAGCCTCACGTTTTGATCTCACCGCAGCTCCTTGAGCTTCGTCGTCCTGAAACTTCTTGAGGCACTCCTCAAACAGTGCAGGGTCATGGTCCAAGAATATTTTGCGAACATTAAGACTCAAGCTTTGAACTGCCTGGTTCCAATGACCTTTTGTATTTCGTTCCAACGCAGGAAGGATTATGGGCAGTAGCACCCTGCTGTTTTGTTTGATCAAACCCTCAATGTGGTCGTTGTTCCATAGAAACAAAGCTCTCTCTGCCACCTAAAAAAATGAAAGAAGAACAAATGCATCATTAGCTTACATACTGAACAAGTAGCACGTAAAGATTAGTGAGCATAGCATGATTTATCCTACAGTCACCAAATTTTAGATCACGAGATAAAAGACTAAGTACAGACGATTATTTTCGATGCTGCCTGAAAAATGCATTCAATGAAACACCGTAAATAGCCAAATAACAACATATAAGTCTACCTTTCAGGCCTCCAAAGACAGTGAATACTAGGTATGATGATTTGAGGATCTATTGTATTGGGCACATAATAAATTAAGCTTGTTTATGAATGGAAAGAATGCATTATGAATCATGACATGGAAATAATATACATAGAAACCAGTTTGTACAAATCAGTAAGAACACATGAGATCAGAATGTTAACGTAATAATCGAAGGATAAAAGTAAACACAGATGTACTTCAGGCAATTCTCAATACAAGAAAAAATGTGGGTCATGGCAGTTTCTTCAGCTATCGCCCACAGTAAATGTACATACATATATCACGAAATAACAAGATCAATAAGAGAGCATACAGTTTTGACCGTCTTAATCTGGTGAAGTGGTGACTATCAGTAAAAGTGATGGTATCTCTAGGAAACAAAGGGTAAATGGGTGCACTAGGAAGCTGCGAAACTAACGACATCTAGGTCCTGTTCTAACATCATATCTGGAAATGATACAATGCTAATAGTGCTATTAAAATGATGAAAACACGTAGATGATAATTTATAAATGGCAGACTTAATTGTTAAATCACCATTTATGTAGTTTTAACATTTGTAAGATACAGTTACATAGCAGGATTATGTGATATGATAAAGTTGATGTATGCTTCCCAATACTGATTACACACTTTCTGGTATCAGTATTCATAAGGGAAAGATGGCAGTAACTGATTCAGCAAACCCAACTCCCGTAACATTTTCTCATCAACCATTATCCAACCTAGACCTCTCCAGATAAAGATAGTTCATGAAAATCTCAAACTTTGCGTTTGAAGTAGCAAGACAATGGTCCTTATTCAGCGCCAAGTTAAAATCAACAGCCTAAATCGATCCAATATTTCGCTGTTTGCAACAAATTGATCATGAAGTAACTAAAATTGACCAGGAAATGGCTAACATAACTACTATTGTTTCAATTAGTATGCACTTTATACCTATCGTTTGCTACAGGTCAGTTCACTTGCAATGATCATAGTTTATAAAGTCATGGCACAAGCACGCACTGTCACAATACAATTAACAGTTTTCAGATCAGAACTTCCATGAGCTATTAACAAATAATATCGTATGTGTACGGTTTGGTTGGCACTCAGCAATTATATTTTACCTGGAAATGCAAACTACTTAAACAGCGGGCAATCTGTCGGAAAAGCGGCACCATACATCTCTGAAACTCTGCTGGCTGAGTAGCTTCCAATACCTCCTCTAACTCGCCCAAAAACGACACCTCCTTTGAGCTATTTGTGATGGGCCAATACTTGAGTAAACCCCTTATAACAGTATCAGCAAGCTTGCAGTCTTTCTCAACGAACTGAGTGACACAGTATGACAGTTGCTGATGATACATGCTAACGCATTTTGGTTTGTGGAGTGGTATCAGTGCTCGGACTAGAAAAGATTTATGCTCTTCCTTGAGTGGTAAAGCAAAACCATTAATTATACTACCCAAAATCTCTAACAGCTCTGCAATCCCATAATGCTTTTCTGTCTCAAATATAAATCTGTAGAATATATTATTAATTGCCTTCCTGATGAATGGGCGGTGCACCATAAACTTCCCATATATCCTGTGAAGTATTGTCTTCAAATACTCCCTTTCCCTAGGATCCTCCGAATCGAAGAGATCAAGCAGCTTGAGAATGAAAATCTGATCAACATATCGCTTGGCCATCTTTGCATCTGTCTCAGGAGACTGAACAAATCTTAAGAACAGTTCAAAGACAATCTGCAGGTGAGGCCACGCCGGGTCCATGACAGGCTCTTCCTCCTCCAAATCAAATGACTCGAGTGCCTTGTTCTCCCTTGGGGCGGGATTCGGGGCCCTGAACAAGTTTGTGGATACCATGTTGACGACCTCTTGCACAACAGGCTCTGGGAATTTCCCGGTGGCAGAGGTGACATAATCCACGAGCTCAAGCAATGTTTGCCTCTTGGTCTCCTTCTCTTTCACATCCTTTGTCGGGTCCGTGAAGTCGAACACCACGCAGCACATGGCGAGCTTCCTGAGGAACAGGCCTGGTTTCTCCGAAGGGGGCACATCCCGGAAGCTCGGGAGCATCTCGTACACAGGCGGGGCCATAAAACCATTGCTGGCACCCGCAACAACACTGACGTTCTTGTTGTTGTAACTCTGGCCAGGATTCGCCGCCGCCGCGGCATAATTGTTTGGATTGCCAATCCTGTTAGACATGGTCAAATCCGTCGTGGTTCTTGCATCAGACGTCGGACTTGACAGCGAGGAGCCGGCTCCGGTGAAATCCTTCTCGCCGGACTTGGCCGGCTTCTTGGGGAGCCTGCCCAGGATTTGCTTAATCATAACGGATTGAAGAAACAAGTCCCCGATCAGACCGCGCTACAATACTCCTCCCAAATCCATCATCTCTCCACCTGATCAAAGCAAAAGCTGTGAGAAAGATTCGAAAAAAAGGAAATCCACCCATCACACAAGAACAATAGGGTAAAACCAGACCTCACCAGATCAAATCAACGCCTCCAGAGTCGAGACCGCGCCTTACCGATCGGTGATACCGATGAAAAGAAGAGCCGCGCTGGGTCAAAAGGGGAGATGGGGCACAGAGGGTAAAGAAAAAGACGAAAAAATCGCGCCTTTTTCCCCCAAATTTCCACGCGGATTGGCCCCGGGCGGAAAGGAGAGGGCGCAAACCGGATGGATTCCTGCAGAAACCTGTGGGGAATTCGTGGTGGAGGAGGAGGAGGTGGTGGTGGTGGAGGCGTCGCCGGTCGGGTTCGTTCGGGTCGCTTCTTGGGGGAACAGTGGGAGGAGGAAGGCACTCGGTGGGCGAAGCGAAGCCAGAATGGGAGAGAAAATTAAATATAATTATTTTAATTATTGGACCAAATCCATGCCGGGTAGCTTCGGTCGGTGGCTGGTAAATATTCTGGTGCACATTTTAGGGTGCACCCAATTGGCCAACTCAACACGATATTCATCTATAAAAAAAAGCTCACGCCACTATTCATTGTAGTGGATTGTGAATTTGGTCCAAATATTCTCAAAATATTCTTCATCAGTTTAGTTGATTCAGATGTATTCATTTTCTTGGAACATAATGGTTGATCCATCAAGATAATGGGCAGGGCAAAACTCTAATAGACAGTTTTGGCCCAAGGTTTTAGTACTACTGATGATTCAGCTAAGAATAAGTGCATGGATTATCTTGATTGAAAGGTTAGTTGAGAAATAATCAGGGTAGTAGCAATTAGTCTCCTATAAATGTGTTTTACCAAAAATTATGAATACATGTTTTTTCCTAAACCCGAATTCCTTGGTTTGTGGAAACAAATTCTCTCTTCTGCGCATTTTAATTGCTGCATCCAAACAGAGTTTTTGTTGGTTATATCTACTAAGTTTCAGATATAATACTAAAACTTCTTATCCAAACAAGCCCTAAAAGAGGGTGAGATCCACCAACACTAGCTTGGTTTTTCATGTTACTCTCACTAATTTTCCGTACTCATTGGCAACGGCGGAGGGGGAGCATGCACCATGAATGAAGGGTCGTGGTGTTGTCTAAGTTTTTTGATTTTCGATTTAGCTTGTAGCACCGACACCTCGTCTATGGAGACATCACGTACTATAAGAAATAATTTTTTATGTTTTATTCATGTCCCGATGTGGCCAACATGGCAGAAACCGTCATTGGATCTAGATGTGATGTCATCTGACACTTAGAGTTGTCATGGTAGTAGGGGCGGCGACTACGTTGTCATGTGTAGTTTCTCCTTTTTTGTGTGCTTCCAATCTTCTTTCCCACAATAAGGCATCCAAGAAGTACTTAGGCAGCTGCCTTACATGGAGTTCGTCCCCTAGCCATAGTACGTCTAGCGATTTTGAGTTACTGCCTATTGGAGTTGTAGCTCATGCAATTTTTAATGCAAACAAAATTAGTTTAGTTTATACATGTGTTGGTTCTGTATTTTCTTCACCAGAGGCTTTAAGAAAAGTCGATATAGAAAAGACATAGCTAGAGGTGATGATTTTGAAGGATTGTGATGGTCTATCCATGGTGGATGTAGCGTCCCACCTACCCGGTCAGATGCTCGGACTTGCCGGCAGTGTGATAACATACCACGCGTCATATTTTACAATGGCTCACATGAATACATAACAAATTAAGCACTTTGACCTGTGATTTGCAGGTTCTCAAAAGGTTTCTATGCCTGCCGCTGGGTCTGCCCGCATGAATTGTGATATTACTCAGCGAAAAGAGTTATGTGATTTATGGTGAATTTGTAATGTCCGTCGAGCAGATTACCTTTAGTATGTAAAGACACGAAGTATGATAATTTGACTTGTATATTTGACTGTTTCGACAACCATAGAGTGGGAAGCGCCATTGGAGATAGAAGCATGAGCGCCAAGATGAGTAAAAACATATGTGGTCGTCTTGGTGTACTCTCTATGGGTACCCAACAGAATAAGAAGTGACGAAAATAGAAAAGGGAAACTTTTAAAATGAAAACTCATGCGGATAATCCACGATTAGATCGCACTAATGATAACGATGCAGCACTGGCCCATCCGATAGACTTGGAATAGCGGCGGTAGGCACACATACACAACTAGGAGGAAAGACCGGAGGCAGCCAAATGCATACTTGTGTTGTGTGTGTCAGTCACTTCATCCAAAACAAATGGTGGGGCACCATTGCGGATGGTCAAATCTCTCTGTCCCTCTCTCAAAATCTCCCTCGGATCAGAAGCCTCCGAAAGATTAATCTGCCGGATTCGTTCAACTTGCACTGGTAGAAATGAACAAAGAGCAACATAGTAATACTAGTGGATATATACTGTAACGCGGACGTTTGGCTCTCGGGTGCTACATACCTCTATACTTGGAAAAAATCAAAACAAATTCAAAAAAGTTAAAAAATCATTTTTTTTGAAATTAAAGATGATCAAGTATTGTACTTGTATATTATATTTCCCTAGGAAATTACCTTTTTTGTAACCTGGGCAAAAAAACAAAATTATGATGAATATAAAGTGAATAGTACTTGGTCATGGGGCGTTTCGAGTTTATTATTTTATATTCAGGATAAAATAAAAGTAATTTCCTAGTGAAATATTTTTATAAGTACAATACTGGTATTCATCTTTGATTTCAAAAAAAGTTTGATTTTTTAAAATCTTTTTTTTTCCAAGTATGAGAGTGTGTAGCATCCAGAAGCTCCTGTGCATTTCTCATATATACTGTACTAGACAAATGGTGATTGGTTAGCAACAGATAGACGGATGGGGACGGTGAGTGAGGGGAAAGTTTAGCAAGGAAGCGGTTAGATATTATGAATCGGATAACCTGTCTCTGGTGTCACTGTTACGAACAGATGGCTGAAGGGAAAGAAACGATGGGGAGGAGATCCATGTCACCTTCACGGCGATGTGATAAAGCAGAGGCCTGTGTTGTGCTTGCCCGACTATCTAGCTGCCGTACCTGTGCCCAACTGCTTTTGCAATTAAGCAAGGTTTACCTAATCCGTGTCCTTTACTGTACCTTGAAACAAATTTGGGTCTAGACATTTAGCTACATTTAGGTAGGCATGAGAAATTAAGCCTTCTAGAAAAACAATTTTAAGCTACGCAAACGCAAGCAGAGAGGTTTTTAATTAGGAAAACGCAGCATGGTTGGTTAACCATCCGCTGTCTAGCTAATCTGGATTCAGCAATGGACGGTCGATCGGCTAGGCGTGCGTGCTGTGGCCTGTGGCGAAGCATGCTGAGGGAACTCGTTGCCTGATGCGCACGGCGAAGTAGCTATCGGTCGCTGTAAGTCGTACGTTGGCAGCGATTAGACGGTGTGGATAAATCAAGTGGAAACCGACAGGCGGCCGGCCATGCCAAGGTAGCTTAGAGCATCTTCAGCAGTCACTGGAAACTAGCACAGCGCTAAAATAACTGATTTTTTTGGGCGCGTGCAGGTGCTGTATCCTCCTCCAGCAGGCGTGGGAAAAAAGCGCACGCGCGGGATGTTTAGGCGCGCGCGCTGCGTTTGCGCTAGTTTGGGCGGCAAAACTCCCGCGCGGCGTAGAGCGCGCGCTACAAAAGCCGCGCGTCGTCCGCGCCCAACTACCACGCGCGCGCCCGGAACATTCCCCTCTCCCCCTTCCTCGCGTGCACCGCCTTGCCCTGCCTAGCGCCGCCATGCCGCCTCGCCGGCGCAGTGCCTCCGGCTTCAAGGGCGTGCGCCCGCGCCCGAACGGGCTTTTCTACGCCGAGATCCGCACCGCCGGCTTTCGCCTCATGCTCGGCACCTACAACTCTCCGGAGGAGGCGGCCCGCGCGTATAATGCGGCGGCATGGCGCATCGGGCGCCCGCGCCGGCAGATGAACTTCCCCGAGACGGAGTCCCTCGAGGAAGCGCAGTTCCTCGCGCCACAGCCGCACCTCGTCACAGAGGAGGACTGCCACCTTCATCGCCAGGCGCAGCGCCGCCTACTCATCGCTGAGCACGACGAGCGCGCCATGGTCGCGTGGCGCCGCGAGTTCCCGCAGGATGTGCAGGCCGAGCTGGAGTTCTACCGGTCGAAGAGGGCCGAGCGACGGGCCTACTGGGCAGACCGCCGTCGGCGCAAAGCGTTTATCAACGCGCAGCTCGCGAGGCCGCAGACCATCGACGAGGACGATCCAAGGTGGGACGATCCAAGGTGGGATGACCTCTGGACGCAGTCCGAGGACACCACCTCGGATGACGATGAAGAGTAGATCATAGCTTTATTTTCTAGTTTCTAGTTTTATTTTCTGTTCGTCGCAATGTGTATTTTCTGTTCGTCGCAGTTTAATTTATATGTATTTTCTAGATCTTGCAATGTATGTGTTTGTGTGCGCACGCGTGTTTGCGCGCTGTAGTCTGCAGCGTCTGGTGGAGGCGCGTCTGCGCGCCGTGTTTTGCCGCGCGCGTTTACAGCATCTAGAAATGGGCGCGGGAAAAAGACGCGCGCAAAGCGTCTAGCGCGCGCTGGTTCTGTGTTTTACAGCGTGCAAATATAGCGCTACGAACCAGCACTCCGGTCCGTTTAAGGGAAGGCAATGAACTGTGGTGGTGGTGGTGCGATCATTCGCGACCATCATGGGAGATTTGGGACCTTGTCATTTCTTTCCCACGGTCTCTGATCCTCGACAAGCTGAACGTCTAGCTTGTCGACCAGGCATTCAATTGGCTATGGAGTGGGGTGAAGAGACGGAAACTCAAACGTAGACCAAGCTTCAAGTAGCTTTTTATTCTTAAACATACAAAAAATTTATTTTAATTTATTTTAAAAAAATAAAAACAAAATTTTTAAGATAGCCAATGTTGAATGCTACAAACTGGTCAAAATCTTAATATAAAATAAATTATATTTTAGGCTACACAAAATAAGAAATATGTATATTATATAGTGTTTTTTTGTAGGAAAAATATATTATATAATAAATAGTACACATTTCAACACTGTGTTATCTTTGTGTAGCCTAGAATATAAAGTAGTTCATATTGAAATTTTACAAGTTTATAGTATTCATCATTGGCTATCTCGAGAAATTTGTTTCAATTTTTTTTGGAACTTTGAAATACAAATTTTAAATATTTAAATATAGCTCACGTATCGTAGAAAATAACGTTGACCAAGCTTCACGTAGCGTTTCAATTTTACATGTAGCTCGGTCTACAATTGTCCTCTCTCAGTGAGCAGAGTTTTTTTTTTACAGGGGTGAACAGAGTATTATTGTAGAGATGGATAGTACAAATGTCGTGGAGAAACTGATGTGCGACGAGCTGGATAAGTCTATTTATAGAAATTTTCAAGGCAAAATTAGGTATATTGAAAGAGAAGCGAATGAAGTTGCTCATAGATTTGCTAAGGATGACCAGCATTTTATATCTAAAAAAAAGGAAGGAATGCATAGCTAGCGCACAACACCCATTTCACGACCGATGAGATGAGCCGATCCAGGATGGAATGTGCACGCATGGAACCTTGGAGATTATTCTGCACTTGGTTCCGTTACCACATCGCTGTCGATCGGCTGCACACACGTTCTTTCTTTTTTCGGCACGGCAAACTAAAAGTTCCAGTCTCATCCCCAGCCGTGCAAAAACTGGCGTCGTGGCAATTGGGACAGGTCAAAGCAGCAAGAGGATCGAGACGAATGTAGGCAGAAGTAGAGAAAGAAAACGTGTTCCACGTACGTACACCGGCCGTTTGATGCTGTCCTTTTTCCTGGAGAAGATGTCGTCCATCTATTTATGCAGAGACAATGATGAACTGATGATGATTCGTGTGAGTGTTTTGTTCGATCCATTCCACTGTTTCGTTGCGAATTTGTACCCGCAACATATCATGGTGTCCAACTGTACATTGGTGAGTGCGAAAGCTACATCAGAATGTTGTGGATACCAGTGGCGGACCATGCTCATCATTGTGGGAGGGGCTAAAACTCATTACATAGAAGTTGAGGGGGCTAATTTGAAATATTTTATATTTTACATGGTCAAAATTTATAAATACTAACGCTTTGTTTGGATGCGCAGAATTGATTTCTCGAATTGAATTGAGTGGAAATTCCAAATCCAAGGTGGAAAGGAAATGACTTATAATTCGAATTCAGTTGTTTGGGTGGCTTGAAATTTGTTGTTGGAATCAGAGTGTGGTACCCTTTTCCAATTCACGTTTGGATGCAGGAACCATGGAATTGGATTTTTAAAAATTTGTACAATATAAAGTTATGTACATATATGAATAGCCAAATTTGTATATTACAATGTATATATATATTTTGTCACGCAGAAAACTTTAAAATAATCTGAATAAGATGACAAGAACACACTTATCAGGACTTGATTTACATATTTATCATTAACCTCATCATCGGACACTTTGAAGAGACAGTTGTACACTAAATTTACAGTGCCCGGTACAGTGTTGCATTAGTAATTATATACACAGTCATATATGAAGTTTAGTATGTACAGTACAGTCTTCAACTAGTACAAGCAACCTGGTTTACATGCATTCACCCGAGCACATTTTACTGTCATAACTGAATTCTTGGAATACACAAACATGCCACAAACCATTTCAACTAGTTGGCATAGGAAAAAAACGTAAACCCAGGCTGCTTAATCATCTATGTACGCTTAGTTTACATGTCAAATGAACTCCTTTTGCAGGAATTTGTTGAACAGGGCAGCACGCCATACTCATGTACCGATATAAACTACCTTTTAGTGTTCGAATCACGATCCTGCAAGAACCAAAGGTGGACGAATTTCAGTTTCAGTCATAATCTCAACGTATGAAACTGAATGCCTACAGACTGTATGATGAATGTGCTGAGATCGACGGGCGCAGTACCTTGGTATTGTAAATCACTGGCGGAATTAACTCTCTGCCATATAGGAAGGGCTCCGATATGAAGGGCCGGGAAGAGCTTCGGCCGCCTGCGCCCACAACCTCTGCCGCCGAGCACCACAACCACCGCCGCTGAGCACCACACCACCCGCCGCCAGCTAGGGTTAGGGCTGGAGGGGATGCGGAGAGGCGCGGGGTCGCGTGAAGGACGGGAATGGGGAGAGGCCGGGATTTCGGAGAGGTGGGAGGAGAGGACGGTGGACGGAGGTAAGGAGAGAGGACAGCGAGCCGGACCGGAGCTCCTGGCCTGGCCGCCGCCGCCAGCACGAGCGAGAGGATAAGCGGAGGAAACAGAGGAAGCGGTACGACCGAATTCCAGATGAATACGGAGGCGACGGGGTCGGAAAGATGGTGTGCATAACGATTCCATGCGGGCACTCGGGCTGGAAATCGATCTGAATTCTGGGCCGAATTTCGTGGTACACCCAAACGGCGGAATTCGGGTCCGAATTCCAGAATTCCGGTTTCCCAGCCCAATTCTGTGCATCCAAACAGGGTGTAAGTGGTATTGTGTAAATTTTAGTTGAGTTGGCGGGGCCATGGCCCCTTTTAGCCTCCAAGAAGGTCCGCCAGTGGTGGATACCTCTAGGATTTTCCTTTGTACGAACCACGGTACCAATAGTGTGGATCGACCTTGTGTGTCCTTCTAATTTACAAAAAGGACACCAAAAGATATAGCAGAAACGTAATTAGGTCATTGAGCAAACTTCGACCTTGCTGGCGATGCATTTGCCACCATCAACGACCACGTCCTTCTAATTTACAAAAAGGACGCCAAAAGATATAGCAAAAACCTAACTAGTGTTGCCATCAATGGGCAATGTACAAAGGGCCTCCCATCGGATGTTGAAGGAGGGGCGTAAAAAATTCCCGACAAAACGAGATGATGCCAGAGTACCACCCTAGCCACCCAATAAGCTTGTTGGAGAAATGTAACCGAAGAAGGCACCGAGGCAACAGTAGTTGAGTTCAACATACTAGAATCAGATAGGTTGTGGTCGTCCATGCCAGTCCTCCGGGGAGAAGCTTCACAGCTCCCTAGCCTCAGGCCCACCACACCACATCCCACAACAAGCAGACTAGCTTTTCTTCTATGAATTACCATGAGAGAGGAGAAGAGCTTTATACTATGATCGCCATTGCCGAGCCTGCCAGATAAAAGGGCTTTATTGATGGAGATTCCATCAGTAGCGCCTCTCCCCATCATCTTCGATTCCGACTACTAGAGCGCCACGATGAGTAGAAGCTATGCCAGGCAGCACCGGATCCAGCCCAACGGATGTGGCACCCATCTCCTTGTATGAAGCCAAATACTAGTAGAACGCCGAGACACAACCCTAGACCTATTTCTATAACTCCTACTATACATAGCTTTATCGCTAGCACCTCTCCTTAGACATCTCTGGCCAGCTTCACCACCGAGGAGGGTATCAGATCGGCCCTGGGTGAAGAAGTCGACTTTCAAGAGGAGCTTTTGAGAGAGGGAAAGAAGCGATGTCTAAGTTTTCCCCCGCCGGAATTCCCCTCCCCGTCTAGAGTAATCTACTCCCTCGGACCATAAAAAAAGTTTCAAATAATTTAGTACAACTTACTAAAAAGTTTGTACTAAGTCACCGATATACTCCTCCTAAATATTATTTTCAATAGAGAGAGAGAAAGACGGATTGCCGAATTTTGGGTCTAATCTCTTCTAAGAAAAGCCCATAACTTTAGCCCAGACTTACGTGCTCAGCCCAGCCTACCTAGTAGCCCACATAGATCAGCTTGCACTCTAAAAATAAACTAGCCCATTTCTTAAAGCGTCATTTTTCACACCGTCCTCCATCGAAGTAAACGACCACGATGGCGTCTTTCTGCCGCTCCGCCGCCGCCGCGGCCAGGTCGGCGGCGCTCCGTTCGAGATCTCGCATCCCGAACCCGTTCCCGGCGACGAGGTCTCCCGTCGCCGCCCCGTGCCTCCGCAGGTCGTTCTAGAATACTCAAATCCTCGTGTCGTGTCGCCGGTAAACTAGGTCTCTCGCGAAGCTGTTCTGAGAGGTTTTTTGGTCCTGCTGCTCCCTCTCAGGTCAGCGGTGAAGGCGCTGGCCGGCGCAGAGTCGCTGATGCCTCTCCATAGCGCGGTGGCGGGGGCGCGGCTGCGCTCGTGCATCGCCGCCGACTCGTCCTGCTGGAGCTGCCTATCCCAAGGTGAATCCTCTGCAGCCACTTCTTTGTTTTCTACGATTTGAATGTGAAATCGTGCTAGGCTTATTTTCTGTACTTGTGTTAGTTGATTTGGTGACAGATTAGTCAGTTGAGATTGTTAAGTTCTAGGATATCATGTTTCAACGCTGAAAAAAAACATTTACCACGTCTGTACATAAGATACATCATCACATTGGTCCTAACATGACACGAAGTCGCGAAGCTGTTTGGGTTTGTCAGTTTATGTATGCCACCACTCTAATGGATTCTATTTGCTTTGGTGAGCATTGTTATACTTGTTGCTATTAAATTGTATATTCAAATGAAACATTTCTATCTCTCTGCCTGTGTATGCTCTGTTTTTGTACTTAGCAAGCTGAGAAGATACAGTCTCTCACACACTGTTTTTTGTTAGCAGTAGAGGACTCAAGAACGGGTGATTGGTGTAGTTTCTTTAACTGGATATGTATAGCGTTTGGCTGTCTACTTGTGTTTGTTTCTCGCATAGGGCTTTAACCAATCTGTACAGCTTATCATTGTATGTTGGTGTGCAAAGTTATTGTATTACTTTTTTATTTTAAAATGGTGTTTTAGATTCTGATGGTCTAGCTATTGACCCTCAGGCATCAGCATGTTCAAAGCTATTCAATTTGGCTATATGCAAATCATACCAATAGTTTTATCGTTAAACATGCTTTCATAATCTTATAATTTTAATTATTTATACGAATATAAAAGTATATGTTGTGTAGTGATCATCAACGCGTCTTAGAACTATGAAAACTTCAGATCTATTACGTGATACAAAAACTAGAGGAAGTAGTTTTGAATATATCAGATCAGTAACTTGTTTTTTGCTTACAGTTTCAACATTCTCATTTCTGTTTTGGTAATCATCCTGCTAGGTTTGATCAAGCGCATCTGATCATGGCTAGGAGTATAGCATTAAAGGGCATGGATCACGTGCTCTCATGTTTCAAGATATTTTCTTTCCAACTCTAAAGAGTAGTGTGTGCCAGTTTGTGTATTAATCAAATTTTGTTGAAAAAGTTCAACTAATCTGTTCACGGCTTATTCAGAACTATGGTTTAATTTCTCTATTTGCAGTAACACAGTTATGCCAGTTTCTTAACACAGTGTTTGTTTTGTGGCTACCTTGATTCATTACACCGGGTGGTATTACGATGTCCATCGTTTTCCCAACCTTCTGAGTATTACTATATTGGGTTGTTTGTGTGTTTTCGGATGATCTTAAGTGTGCCATTCCTACAAATCAGAAGTATCGACAAATTATATAAAATGTAGATCAATATCACACCGTGGAGGCCATTTTACAATTCCTTTTGTTTATTGTTCTTTGTTTGCAGTTTTCTGATATTTAGTAAGGAGCCTTCTCTTTTTCTTCTTCTCCTCTCACTGAGCTTTGTTCTTTTGTTTTGAAACAACACATTAGACTTTGCTCTACCTCGGTGACAAAGACTGAAGGGAGGTGGGCATCCTACTCGGAACAGCGCTCCAGAGGGATCTTGTTTTCCTGTTAGATGCTCGGCTTGGGGAGTCCACAGATACAGAGATACTGAACTTTGTTTGGCGACTTAGTGTTCGGGTGCACTCTTTTCTTAACTTGTAGCGATTTCTGGAGGAGGCTGAAATGTCTGTTCTCTGTATTAACCGTGCCTCTCGTGCCTAATCTGAAAATGTGTTTTGTTCTTCTTCATGAAGACAAAAGTTGAGTTTGATTCATCATCCTGACCATGGTTCACCTGATCCTTTGTTCTTTTCCTGAAAATAAAAGCTCATGTTGACAGGCTAGATTATTTTTCTGCCGGCTTGCAATCATCATTTCTGTGATTTTGATTAGTCATGTTGGCAGACTGGACCAGGTCCTATGTGTTAGTTTTTCTATTTGGCCGGCTATCTTTGTCCTATATAATTATCTGTTACCTTGCCGGCCTACCTGTCATCACATCCAGTCCATGACGCGTCCAAAGTTCTCCAATTAGGGAAGCAAGGACACAGTATACAACTTAAGAAGCGAGTTCATGCATTCGCTACATGCTACCTTCCAATTCCACCATTTCCCAAACTGCCAATAGTGTGCTCCGGCACCGGCGGCGATGGCCGAGATCCCATCAACAGCCACCTATGTTCTCCTCATCTTCTTCTTCGCTTGTTGCCTCCCTCCTACTGCCGTTCCCTTGTCCTTCGACTACCCAACTTTCGGCACAGATGACCAGAGGGACATCAGAATTGAAGGTGATGCCTCCTTCAGCGTTGGGCGCATCGATATTAGCGTGAACAAGGTGGATGCCAACCGTGGGAGCAAAGGCCGCGCCTCATACAGCACCCAGCCGATGGTGCTCTGGGATGAGCACACAGGCGAAGTGGCTAGCTTCAGCACAAACTTCTCGTTCATCATCAAACCGAAGAACATCAGCAACAAGGGGTGCGGTATGGCATTCTTCCTCGCAAGCTACCCATCAGTCCTACCGACTGTGTCGTCGGCCTATTACAACCTTGGGCTCACCAACCTAAGAGAAGGCGCTGTAGCCACAGGCGACAACCGGTTCGTGGCGGTGGAGTTTGACACCCTCAGTGAGACCCAGGTATCAGACCCCAACACCACTTTGGATCATATCGGAATTGACGTGAACTCGTTAATATCGGTGAATACCTCTGACATACCGAGTTTCAACCTCACGGGGAACATGACTGCCACCATCAAGTATGACAACATTTCAAGTATCATGTCTGTGACACTATCGCTTGGTGATGGTCGAGATCAGAATTACAGTGTTAGCTCCAAGGTTGATCTCAAGAATGCATTGCCTGCGGAAGTCGCAGTTGGTTTCTCGGCGTCGACTGCAGCATCTGTCGAGCTGCATCAACTGCTTTCTTGGCACTTGAGCTCGTCGTTGGAGCGCAAGACAGAACTGGTAGTAGCACCGCCAGTACAATCGCCAGCCTCCTCGGGAACCTCTAGTTCCGTAGCTATAGCGGGAGCCGCTGCTGGGGTATCATTGTTCCTGGTGGTGCTCTTCGCTGGTTCAGCCTTGTTGGTACGTCGTCATCGTCGGAACAAGAAGAAGCAGGAGGCAGAGGAGAAGGATATGGACTCGGAAGGCGAGGTGGTCATGGAGATGGAGTTAGGGACGGGGCCAAGGAGGTTCCCGTATCGGCAACTCGTCAATGCGACAAGGAACTTTGCAGCGGAGGAGAAGCTCGGACAAGGTGGCTTCGGTGCAGTGTACAGAGGCCACCTGAGAGAGCTTGGCCTCGCGGTGGCCATAAAGAGATTCTCCAAGGACTCGTCTATGCAAGGGAGAAAAGAGTACTCATCGGAGATCAACGTCATAAGCCGGCTGCGCCACCGGAATCTGGTGCAGCTCCTCGGTTGGTGCGACAACCATGATGAGCTCCTGCTGGTCTACGAGCTCATGCCCAACCGTAGCCTCGACATCCATCTCCACGGCAAGGGCACCTTCTTGACATGGGCAATGAGGTAACATCTTCGTTCCATGGCACCAAACGTGAACTTGACAAGTATAGTATACCTTCGAGCTCATAAATGGATGTTGATTTTAACAGGATGAAGATAGTGCTTGATCTTGGCTCTTCTCTACTCTACCTCCACGAGGAATGGGACCAATGCGTGGTGCACCGCGACATCAAGCCGAGCAACGTGATGCTGGACGAGACCTTTGGCGCCAAGCTAGGCGACTTTGGGCTGGCGAGGTTCATCGACCACGCCGTCGGGTTGAAGACGATGACCGTGGTCTCGGGGACGCCGGGCTACGTGGACCCACAGTGCCTCATCACTGGCCGTGCCAGCTCCGAGTCCGACATATACAGCTTCGGCGTGGTTCTTCTAGAGGTGGCATGTGGGACGAAGCCGATGAGCACACTCGACAAGAAGAAAGGCGTCTTCCGGCTGGCCGAGTGGGTGTGGGACCTCTACGGCCAGGGAGGCGTCCTTGATGCCGTCGACCAGCGGCTAGTCGGCCACTACGACGAAGCGGAGGCGCAGCGCGTGATGGTCGTCGGGCTCTGGTGCGCGCACCCAGACCCAAGCGCTCGGCCGTCTATCAGAACGGCTATGGCCACGCTGCTGTCGAAGGATTCCAAGCAGCTGCCCTTGTTGCCGTCCAAGATGCCCGTGCCAACCTACGCGCCACCGATGGCCCCGTGGGACGGGCAGTCATCGTCGTCGACGACGTCCACCGTGACTCCATCGTCGACGACGAGCGGCTTCACGGGGCCACAGCCAATCGTGATGCCCAGGGCCTGAGCACTGGCATGGGGCTTTGGGGCAGGTTCTTGGACTTCACGGCCAGCAGCGGCAACTACTATGATAGGAGAAGAGATACCCGATCTTGACCTACCCGCCCCCCGTTGGCGAGTTCCTGATTATTAGTTGCTCGGCTGTTCTGTGTGTCCATTTACTGCGCGCCGTCACCGTTCTTTTGTGTCTCCTTTCCCCCATGCTGAATATTTTGTTCAGGAACAGTAATATCTACCTTAGGATGGTTTTCTTTTGTCCTCCTCTCTGTATCATACTAACTGAAAAAGTGACTTCTTCATTTCTTCATGGCTTCACTCTGAACTGAAGTGTCCAGCAGCAATGGAAATGTGTGCTTACCTCAGTGAGAACCATGGCAGTTCTATCTCTGCTTGATTTTGGCTTCTCAGTAGAATTCTTCTCCGAGATTCCAGGCCCAGATTTCCACCGGCCACACGTCTGCCGTACGTCGTCATCTTCCTCATCTCTCCATGTTTTCCCTCGGATGCCTCTGCCACTGCCATTGCCGTGACCTCTCTCGGATGCCTCTGCAGCACGCAGGCGCTGCCACATCTGATGGATGTTTAATGACTGCTACGGCAGCCACGGTCGGCGCGTGCACTCCGATCTGAGCCCTGGATCGTAGATCCATCATCCATCGCGTGCAGATGAAGGTGCACCCGTCGGTATCGTGCCCCGTTATTACTGGTTTTAATGGCGGCTCAGTGTACATGGCCGTGCTTGCCGGGCGTTCAATTCTCTGACGAAAAATGGCTCCATGCACGGGAAGAAGTCCTGATCGACGAGGCGATCCTAATCGGCCAGCAAAACAGAGGCTAAAGTCGAGAGGAAGTGAATCTGAATGTCAACACGGTGCTTGCTTGCTAGTTTAACTGTCGGCTTCTCTGCTGCGCCTCGATCCATATGCGAAGGATTTAGGACGACTTTGCCTCGAGAACTGAAGCCTGCCACCGCATATTCAAATCAGTTCAGCGTGGAAGTACAGCATTTCAAGAAGAACCGATCCAATGGATCCAGGAGGTACCCCAGAATTATTCACAAATCACACGTCAAACAAGACGCACACAAGCACGGAGCAGCCAGGGGACAAATGTCACCTTGTCACGAGCCTCTCGGAGGAATCTTTAAGTTAATCTGCATACACCGGCCAAAAACGGATGCACTGCACGCACGACGCAGGCCTCGCCCGCTCGCGCCGGCAGCTTATAAAAGCAAGCACCGTGTGGCGGTCTCCTTCACAGCGAACAGCTCGCAACACGGTGAGGTGACGACCGAACAAACCCACTCCACACATACAGTGCAGAGATGGTGCATAGGCTCAGACAAGAAGACGGCGAGGGTGCCGCCGCGGCGGAGGGGAGGAGGAGCAGGAGGCCGCGGCGGCAAGGTGGCGGAGAGGCGATCGCGGCGATCAAGAGGAAGATGCTGCGGTGCAGCGCGGCCGGGGAGCGGCGGAGGTTCAAGCGGAGCTACTTGGCCGGCGGCGGCGGAGGCGACGATGCCTCCTCCGCCGTCTTCTTCTACATGGCCTGCATCGCCTGCGCACCCGCTTGATTGATCGTTTCGTGTTTCCTATCTTCTGCATAGTAGGTTGTAATTGCCTGATTGGAATTTCTGTCCACGTTATTAGCTCGATCAGCAGTTCAGCACCTTGGTGGTAGCCTCTCAAGAATCAACATGCTCTGCTGTAGTGCTGTTAATAGAACTTTTCCCTCAATTTTTGGTTCCTCCGTGCGTCCGTGTGCGCTATCCTCACACGGAGTAAGAAATTCAAGGCCAAAGGCAGTGGCGGAGCTGCATGTAGTTTATATGGTCGATTGACATCACAAAGATTTGGAAAAGATCACACATGCTAGTTACGGGTACACTTCTTTGACAGTAGAAGCTAATGACCTCACTAGTTTAATTTTAGGCTTTTGACATCACTCTGTGCCAATCCTAGCTCGGCCACTAGTCAAAGGTTTATGTTAGAAAGACCCATCCAAGGCATGGATTGGTAATGAGCACCCTTGCAATGAGGCGGATATGAATTTCTTCTATGCGGTGACCACCATCACCATCGGAGATGGGAGAACGGCTAGTTTTTGGCACACACCATGGCTAGACGGGAGAAGGCCTAAGGAAATAGCACCATCCATCTTTGCCATCTCCAGACGAAAGAACTACACGATGCGGGAAGGGTTGCACAAAGATTTTTGGATCGAGAAGCTTGGCTCCAACAAGATCTCCACACCAAACCACCTTGTCAAGTTTGTGGAGCTTTGGTCTTTGGTCAATGAGATAAATCTTGTTGATGGCACCAAAGACGACATCACATGGAAATTCACCGCATCTGAGGAGTACTCCGCGGCCTCGACATACAATGCGCAATTTGAGGGAATGGTCAACTCTTACATGATGGAGGCGGTGTGGAAAACTTGAGCTCCACCCAAATGGCTAATATTGCAAAACCAAGTTTGGATGGCCGACCGCCTTCAAAAGAGAGGATAGCCAATTGCGGTAATTGCCAACTTTGCAAGCGGGAACCCGAAACGGTGGCTCACATACTTTTCAAATGCCGATACTCCTTGAGAATTTTGAATTCCATTCTACATTGGCTTGGGCTCACCTCAGTGGACACCACATCTTGGGCCAACCACGACACGGTGAAGGAGTAGTGGATGAGCTTCACGAGTAGTTAGCATAAAACCACGACATTTTCGCTCAAATTTCGAAAAACCACAGGTTTACATTTGAATCGCAAAATCTCGCAAGTATACGGGAGATTCGTTGCAATGTCCACTAAACTGACATCTTAGAACAATTGACACTGAATCTGACATGGTGGGCCCACTTGTAAGGTTGATGTGGCAAAAAGACTGGTGACGTGGAAAGATGGCCCACTTGCCAGCCTACTAAAAAAATCTATATTTCAAAAAACTGAAAAGTCAATGGAACCACCGTGCCTCTGCCATCGAAGAGCTCCGGCGAGCTCCACCAGGGCCGCCGCCGTGCTCCACCAGGGAAGACCTCCGGCGAGATACACTAGGGCCTCCGGCGAGCTCCGGCGCGGGCTGCAGCGGCCGGGCTCGGGGGCGGGGGCGGCGCTCCGGTGCGGGCTGCAGCGGCCGGGCTCGGGGACAGGGCGGCGCTCCGGCGCGGGCTGCAGCCGCCGGGCTCGGGGGCAGGGGCGGCGCTCCGGCGCGGGCTGCAGCCGCCGGGCGCGGGCTCGGGGGCGGGGGCGACGCTCTGGCGCGGGGCCGGGGGGCGGCGCTCCGGCTCGAAGGCGGCTCCGGCACGGGGGGCGGCGGCCGCGGGTCCGGCGGGGGCTGCAGTGGCTAGGCGCGGGGGTGGCTCCGGCGGCAGCGGCTCCGGCGCTGGCTGCAGCGGCCGGACGTGGGGACGGCGGCGGTGGCTCCGGCCACGGTAGGTGCGGTGCAATGGGGAAGAAGGTGAGGATTATTTGCTTTAAAAGATATATAGAATTTTTTGATTGAGCTGACATGTGGGACCTAGTCCACCTCAGCAAATTATGCCACATCAGCTCTGGAGAGTGGGTCCCGCTGTCAGTTTGAGCATCAATTTGTGGTCAATTTCGTTTTAGTGGACATTGCAACGAATCTCCCGTATACTTGCGAGATTTTGCGATTCAAACGTAAACCTGCGGTTTTTCGAAATTTGAGCGGAAATGCCGTGGTTTTATGCTAACTACTCTGAGCTTCACATACTCCAACGGCGTGCAGAGGAAGTCTCTTGTATCTGTCATCTTGCTCGTCTCATGGGAGGTTTAGAGCGAACACAACGCTAGGGTGTTCCCAAATGTTGCCACAATGCCTTCTTTTGTTGTAACAAAGATTAGGGGGGAGGCGGCTCTATGAAGCTTAGCGGGGGCCAAAAAATTGGGGCCCGTAATGCTGCGAGAGTGAGGCTTCTATTCCCCGAGCTAGTCTCGGATTTGTAAAACTCTTAAACTCCTTAATTAATGAATAGGGCAAAAGTATCCATTTTTCATAAAAGATTTACTCGTTCGCACATAGACTGTGGATATATACACGTAGATATTGTTTTCAGATTTTTTTTACAATTTTAAATGTGGATTTTTGTGAAGGTAGCATATATATACCCGGGAGCCCCAATTGAAATTCCGTTTTAGAGTTGGAAACAAAGTTCATGAGAAAAAACAAGCTGGCCTGCTCGGCCTTAAAACCAAACGGGCCTTCATTGGAACAAGTCTGCCCGTCCCATCCGCTCAAAAGAAAAAATAAGACGACCCGTCGCATCCCGGCGGCGGCGGCTGCTGCACCAGCGTCGTCGATGGATCTCCCCGGAGAGGTGCTCACCGACATCCTCTGCCGCGTGGTCCCGTTGCGCCACCTCGCCGATTGCAGGCGCGTGTGCAGTGACTGGCGCGCCACGATCGACGGCCGCGGACTGGTCGTCCGGCACCTCCTGCCGACCGGCGCCCCGCGCGGCGCCTTCATCAACTTCAGTGAAGATGGCTGGGGAGGCACCTACTTCTTCGGCGGTGCGGCGGCGGCGGCGCCGTCGACGCCCGTCTCGCCGACGCGCCGACCACGTGGTGCACCGCCTTGGTGGACCACTGCAACGGGCTTCTCCTCTGCGAGGCCACCGAGGGCGCGCGCTTCGTCTACAACCCGGCCACGCGCCGGTCGGCGACGCTTCCGCCGTCGAAGCCGTCGCAGCGTGCGAAGCCCTGGGGCGTCACCTCCGCCGCGTACCTGGTGTTCGATCCCGCTGTGTCTCTCCACCACGAGGTGTTTCTGCTCCCCGAGCTGCCCGGCGAGCCCGATCCCCCCGAGCTCGACGAGCCGCCGCCTCCGCTGTTCAACGTGGCACGACTCTTCTTCGCGGAGAGCGCGGACGGTGAGCCATCGCCGCCTCAGATCGACAGTGACGAAGACGACGGGGAGGACTGGTTGTACACTGAGGATGAACCACGGTGGCGTCAAAGAGTCGGCCACCACGAGCACCGCCAGGCGAAGGAGGTCAAGGACACGTTGGGGCTGATGGAGTGGCCGCCGTCGCTATACCTGGCGCAGGTGTTCTCGTCGGCGACAGGTCAGTGGGAGGAGAGGGCATTCGTCAGGGAAGGCAGCGCCGCCGGGACCGTGGCCGACATGTGGTCGGATCCACCGTCACCCAGCTACGGAAGTGTGGTGCCTCACTGCGGGTCACGCCGCCGCCACGCCGTCTGCTTCCGGCGATCTCTTTACGTCCATTGCCGGGGCGGTTTCATCATCAGGTAAATGAACCAAAACAGCATCACAACATCACATTGCCGGCCTATATACTGATACTTTGGCTGGTACACCAAAAACAATTTGGTCTTATAATTGTCTTGCTAAATCAACGACCGATTCGATTTGCCGCTGCAGGCTGTCGCTGCTGACGGGAAGGTATGTGGTGATCAAAACCCCAGAAGTTGTAAAACTCACAGGGGATAAGTGGGCTATGTCGTACCTGAGCAAGTCTCAGAAAGGGGTCTACTACACCGCTGTCGCCGGTGTAAAGCTCTGGGTATGGACATTGAATGAAGAATCGACGACGGTGCCGCCAATGTGGGAGATGGTGCATCGTGCCGACCTGACGCCATCGCTGCGGCAACTCTCCTATGAAGCCCTTCAGGAGAAGGCCAAGTCTTGGATCCTGGACGATCCCGCAAGAAAGGAATCGGCGGAGTATGGATACCGTGAATGGGAATCAGAAGATGATGATGATGGTGGTGGTGGCGTCAATTTCCCGGAACCAGGCGGTAACGCCGCTGCCTTAAATCATTACATGGGTTGGTTGGATTTCTTGGGGTACCATCCTCACAAGGAGATTGTTTTCTTCGGTTACCAGGACGAGCATTGCACATTTGCCTACTTCCTGCGCACCTCCAAACTTGAGTATCTTGGTCATCATGAGCCGGTATCAGACAATCGCCATAATCCTCCTTACGTGCAGGAGTCATTTGTGTATACTCCGTGCAGGATCGATCTACTTTCTGATAAGAATGGTACTTCTGTTGATCTAAGTAGTTGGGTTCCATATCCAGTCAATGAAACAACATAAGTAAGGTATGTGTCATAGGCTCTTCCTCCCTGGCAGCAATGTGTGGTTCCTTCTTTCAAGACATGTGTGGTTCAAGTAAACTGCTGCATTCATGTTGTTTCTTTAGGTTTTGTTTTCAAAAGCCACATGGTATCCCATCAACTAAACTTGTTTCCCATGCAATCCGTGTGTACACAAGAGGAAATTTGTGATTAAGAAGTTTCTGTAATGACCTTGCTTATCCGAGACAAATGAAATTATTATAAACTTGCACTTACATAAATGAAGCAGGGAACCAATCAAAAGCGTTTCTATAAATTATTTAGCAAACATATGTGCTGGCAGGTGGTATGGGTTCGAGGACAAGATTTAATACTTCCTCTGACCACTATTACCTATTGCTAATGTGAATGTATCTAGATATATTTTACTACCTAGATACATCCATACTAGAGATAAGTAATAGTGGTTGGAGGGAGTACCAAGTAATCCAAGCATCAGTGTAAAATATGTCATTATATTTAGCCTTGTCATTGCTGGCAGTGCTTCTAATTCACCACTGAAGTCTGAAGAGAAGCTACATAGGTCTATTGCAAGACAAATTCGTTCATCTAATATTACCAATTCATTTTGGGCACTTCTTTCCTTATTCCATTTCATGGTATTTATTGTCTTCTTGTGAGTTTGGACACATTTTTCGGCCATCTGATTGCATAATGCGATCACACACTTGTGTCTATGATGGAAGCAGGGTGCACGCGGAAGGAGCATCTGGCTATCTTTGTTGTAGCTGCCTCTTTAACTTTTAATTACTAGTAAGCGTGTACGTGCAATGCACGTCTACCTATCACTCAATCTAATTTTGCTCTCATGTGCCAACCCCCAACCTTCCCCTCTCAATCGTGATTCTCAAGCCTCTTTGTCATGATGGTCATAGCCAGAGTGATTCTTGTGATCTCTCACTTGCTCGGTGATACTCAAACCATAGTGAGTATTGTGGTATTTCACGTCGGTTATCTCACCAATTGACGTCGCCAGACCTGATGGTGAGGCACGTGCAGATTGTGTCTCTCCGCACGCACCATCACCACAACTCACAAAGTTGTTATGTGATTCTTCTCCAACTCCTTCCTCTTCATACTGTATAGCCTTACATCTAAAATGTGGATGCTGGGTTGCTCAGCCTACTCGATGCAAAAGTAAAATTTTGACTTTCAATATTGTATAATACGATTTTTGAATCCATAGGTAGAGGTAGAAGATTTTTTAAGAAATTTTTTTATACCTCCTGCACTTGGAGTGACCACATGCTCATTTATGTCAGAGTGTAGTTTGAGAACACTCCAACTTAGCCGCAAAAAAAAAGCAGATCTTCCGATGAATATAAATACATCACCTGAAATCTTTCGTATTGTGCAATAGTCAATTCAAACAAAATATACCGTACCTAATTCTATCATGGGCGTTGGCTCCCCAAGCTAGAACCACTTAACTGTTGGATGTAAGCAACTCATAGATAGATATCAGAAAATGCTCCTGGGTCAACATACATAGAATATTTATCTTGATAATTAGAAAGAGGAAAGGTTGAAATGACGAAGTGCTATATCGAAAAAATTCTATTGCACACTCTGCAAATCCAATCAAACTTAGAGATGGTGTACTCTGATTGGTCGATGCTTTTCATGCGTGTAAACAGAAATAAAATTGTGCTTATTTGGCACACAGTTTGATGGAAATATTAGAGATTTTATGTTAATAAGGTGCATGAAGTGTTGCAGCTATAAGCGTATATGAAAAAAAATTCATATTCAGAACTCGTTCTACATAAAAACTAAGCATTGCATTAATATGTACAACACAACAGTACAGCACACACATAAATTTATGCTTCGTCAGATCCTGCATGAAAGCAAAGGATTCAAATGCGAAAGAACAGAGTTGTTGAATTGAGTACACATACCTGCAAGATCATGTCCCCGACGGAGAGGCAGGGCGCGCCGACAAGGTGGATGTACCCAGCGGCAGGCGGAGGTCCATGGGAATTAAGCGAGCGGGCAGGCGGGCTGCCAGCGACGATCTGAGGAAGGGCTAGCTAGAATGGCGGCGGCGCTATGGATGACCGTGGAGACCGCGTCGGAAGACTGGGCGACAACAACAGGGTGACAGTCAGGTGGTTCTCCTCCATGGAGTTGGCCGAGCTGGTCGACGGGCTAGATGGCAAGGCATACACCATGACAACCAGCTAGCTGCTAGCTTAGCACGAATCGATTAGCTCCAATTTTTCCAGCACCAGATCACCCTTTCCCCGCTCTTCACCACGTGCCCGCATTAGGTCCATGAGTACCATCGAGGCATCGAGCCGGCCAGGCCGACAGTCGCACCGCAGCAGCGTCCAGCCATGCACGCCCGCACGCCGGCGTGCAGCAGCGCAGCTGTCCCGCGTTCGCCAACTCGCTGCCGCTCTCGCCTCGATCCGCCATAGCCTCGCCCGCACGGGGATGCCGGATTGGTGACCGTGATTTGGCGATTTTTTTTTGCTGGTAGAGATTAGCGGCAGATTTTGCGGGATTGGAAAATTGCTTGCGGGGTTTGAGTTGTGTTGAGTAGTGCTCAACATGGGTCAGATCCTGACCGTTTTGATATTCAACATTGTACGGCTGCGATGAATTGTATCCCAATAAGTTTTTGCCTTTATAAGTAATACTAGTAAGTATACACGTGCATGCACGTCTAAAGCATTTACAATTTAATATTATGTGAATGGATCTTCCTTACCTTTAAATCAATATCACCAATATATTGATTTTCTCTTCAGTGTATAATCTGTAAATTTACTCTTTGGAACAATTCCACATGAACAACATAAGTAACATCTATTTAGAATTTAACCATCCACCCACCAGATCACAATGAGGCTCCAGATTGACCAAAACAAACCATCGGATTCAGATCGGCTTTTCTGCTAAAATGATATGCAGATATAGTGATATTTATCAACAACAACATTACAGTATAAAACTTGATCCAGTACTACCTGCACGGCTCCACTACGCCTCTTCTTCTTTTGGCTATCTGTTGCTTCACTAAGTCCACCAACTTACAAGAGAAAAATAGAAACAAAATTGCTCACAGTCAAACATAATTGTCAAGCTCACTTTATAGGAAGGACAATTTCATACTGAACTGACTATATATAAAATTTTAGTGCAGCATCATTATGCTCCAAGGCCATACCATGTGCAGAAATTAAGAGCGGAAGGTCAGAAAATGCATGCATAATTGGTATATATAAGTTTACGGACTCATGTTTTTAAAAAAATTCTAGAAAAACCTTGCACAGAAGTAGCAAAATTAAGATCTATCTCGAAGAATGTTGGAAAGATTGCACCCACAATATCACCTTCAAGATGATAGTGATTGCTTTATCTACTCAAATATATCATGTATCCCCTGCATCATAGTAACAACGAAACCACCTGATATTAACAACATGGCACGCCAAGTATATTAGCAAGTCTCTACCGGAAATCCCAAGCACCCTCAATGGGTGTGTCTGCCCATGCCCATTTATGTATGGCATGCACTTGAAGAGCATACAGTCTACATCAAATAGTTTTTTTAATAAAACATCAAAGAGTTGACTACTGAGAAAGATCGTAACAATAATCTTTTAGTTCAAGATAATAAACAACTCATTGAACAGTTTATACATAATCTCTATGATCTCCAAAACAAGATATTTATTTTAGTTTAAGGCTTGATAAATTCAAAGCATACAAAAACGAAAATATATAAGTACATAAACTGTTTGGATCCTAGCATCAAGTCACAATGAGAGAGCAATGTAGTAACTAAAATTGATTCTGTCAGCGGAAATGCTGGGTAGAATTTGTGGATTCATGTTACGCCTGCTCCGAAACAAAGAAAAAAGGTGCATGCCGCATTCATGAGGGAGTGAGATAAGAGATGATCCCATAAACAAAAGAATTATACAGTACGATATAGGAAAAAAATCTTACTCGTTGTATCATCGCCGTTGGTTGTCGGAGGAGCGTCACCAGAATTGAGGAGGGATGCATCCATGCCTGCGGGGTGGACGTCAAGTGTGGCGGTAGTGAACGTAGACGTCCTCGGTGAGTCAGCACTCATTACACCTGCTGGCAGGACATGGTGGGGAGTTGCCTCGGAGGAGAACAAAGGCGCAACACAAGCCGAAGTGGTTGTGGTGTTCGACTGGGGCGGAGAAGTGTTGTCTGAATTGTGGAAGGGGGAGTCGATTCCTGCAAGGTAAAGCATGTTGTCAATAAACGTGGTCGGTTCTCCTTGGACACCTAGGCGCGGGCGGCCGGGCACGCATTGAAGCCTTGTAGGCTGCAGAAGATTAAAATGTAGATAGACATAGCTCGATTAGCACAAAAGATCTACAACCTGATGTGGCTCTCACTTGAAACGTGATTAGCTATATAAGATTTCTAGGCTAATGTCCCCCACATGCATTCAGCAGCCACGATGTCTGATCGTCTCTGTGCGATGACGGAGCCTCACATATCCGGCCGACACACGTACGCGCGCGCGGAGAGTGTTGTGGAAGGTGCATGCTACAGTCGATTTGGCCGGAAGGTGTGTAGTCTAGGCGTGTCGATCTAGAATCCATGCGCAGAACGCGCTAGCCGCAGAACGCAACAGCCTAGTTCTTTAGGTCGCCGGCAACGACATCAATCTGGACGTTGAGAGCACAAATTATCGCACTGTTTTTCACGGGAGGAGGATCGTGGAGATGCAATATGAATTTTATTTAGCTATTCGATTCAATCAAGGATGCTGCGCAATTGAAGGGAGAGGAATTAGACAGACCACTAATGAGTCATTAAGACGAAAATAATACTGTGATCTGCTAGGACGTGGAGCTATTAAAACAGAAATAATAATTGGGGGGAAGTTTAACGTTTTTGTTATTTCCTTCCTCTTTTGATTGATTGATTGATTGATGGAGCAATTTATTTCCTTCCTCCTTTGATACAGCAATAAGAAAAAATAAAATTTGGAAATATGTTGAGTTGTGCTCAACATTGAAGCGTCGTAGTCCGTTTGATTGGAGGCCTTGGACGGACGTGATCAATTGTATCAAAACATGTTTGTGCCTTTATAAGTAGTAGAGATAGAGATAAGTAGTAGAGAAGTAGAGATAGAGATAGAGATAGAGGTGGAGATGCAAGTGTCAAGGTCATGAAGTTGCATTTTAGGGTTTGTGCACGGAGCTCCTCGAGCTTGTTGCGGATCGTATCGAAGAGGTAACTCGGCCCTTGCGGGATGAGGTGGCTGCAATCAAGCTTTGGTTAGCGCGTGCTGTCGGAAGTTGGGAGCGTGCGGAGGCGGCTTCTTCCAGTGGTGTTGGGTGCGCCCCTGTTCGAGCTTCAGAAGTTGGGCTGATGGATGCTAAGCTCTCCGAGGTCTTCGGCCCCTTCTCGCCCATCCATCGTGTCTGTGGCTCGCCTCTTATTGGCTTGGACGACTTTCGTCTGCCTCCCGAGGGCTCCGCTGGTCCTTCACCTCTACTGCCGGATGATCATGAAGATTTGGCTGCATCTCTTGAGGGTCTTCGGGACTCCATCTCTGATGACGCCGAGGGCTTTGGGTTGGCTGAGCTTTTTGTTGAAGCTCCAGTTGATCCTGAGGTGGCCGACTCCACCAAGCTTTGCGACTTCTTAGCCAACTTGGCTTTGAAAAAGCAGGCGCCAATGTCACCTTTGGGTTCACCTTTGGAAGAGATCTCTGCTGCCGCCAGTGTCGTTGTTCCTTCAACCGTGGCTACGGAGGGCATTCAAGTTGTTACAGAGGATCCTATCGCCAACAAGCGCAATGCCTTCTTGTCTTTGGTCTTTCAGCCATTGCCTCCGCCTATCCTTGCTACGCCGGGCTCTAGGCGCACTCGTGCTCCTACAGAGGTGGCCACCACACCTCGCCGGAGTGGTCGCATCGAGAAACAGAAGCAGAAGCGAAAGGATGCTACATCTCAGGAGTTGCTCGCGCGCACTTTGGGTCTCTTGGAAGAGAACGCTAAGTTTGATGACAACGCCCTTGCCGCCTTGAACGACAAGTTTAAGACCCCTTTGTCGCCTCGGTCCATCACGATGCTTGACTCCCTTGTGAAGAAGATGGAGAAGGTGAAAAAGCCCAAAGGCAGAAAGGTCGGCGCCAAGAAGAAGGCGATTGAGATTACATGAATGATGCAATTGTTGCATCATATGTGTGGAATCGTCGAAAATGTAGGAGGCTTTGGGTGCCATTGTGTTTATCCTTGCTGCTTTGTTATTTCGGGCTTTGGGAGTAGTCCGTATGTCGGGTTTTTAGGTTGTATGGTTTTTGATCTGGTTTCCCTATAAACTGGATCAATTTCCCTCTTCTTAATGAATAGCCAGAGCTCCTGGCGTTTGCGCTAAAAAAAATGAAGTTGCATTTTTATTGGAGCAACAGGTAGTGGATTTTCATGTGATGGCAAAGAATTGGAGTCATGCTACTCAAGAGACCAGATGCAAATATTAGGAATATCATGCACGCCTACAGGGTGAGCTGTTGTTTATAACAACACAGGATTTGGTCTTTAGCATATCTCTTTGTACTCATACCTTTTCTTTTGGCTACTGAGATTTGGACCGAACAAGATGATACATTTGATATTTTAGAATTCTGATTGCCGACACTACCGCAAAGCAAAATGTATAACTTCCGAGTTGTCATGGTGGAAGAGCAAATTAATTGATTTGCTTTACTCTCTTTTTGTTTCTTACTACCTCCATTCCATAATTCAAGCTTTATTAAAAGCAAATCTTTCCAAAAATGATTACATTTTGGAACGGAGGCAAAGACTAATCAAATCATGTCAAGTAAGTTTGGTACTGTCCGTTCCAACCACTGTAAAATGTGTATCCATAATATAAAACATTCTGGTAAGAGTTAGGTGACCCGTGACCCCCCCCCCGTGTCGTCTCCTTTGGGCGACAGGGGGACCCTAACCCCCGCCGGCTCCCCCACCCCCTCCCTCCCCTCGACGCCGTCCCTTGAGGCTGCTGCAGGCGAAGCCCCGTGACGCCGGTGATGGGGCGGCGGAGATCTGTGTGGGCCCCCTAGTGCGGTGGCATGGAGGTAGGCCACCATGTGTGTGTGGGGGGGGGAGCATGGCCTCCGCCTCTGGCTGCTCGGTAGTCCGCAGCCCTCCTCCCACCGTCCTCTCCAGCTCGGCCTCGCCGACACTTGGGTGGTGGACGGCGGCTGCGGTGCTATCCGTGGCGGCGCTGGCAGGGGCCATGGATCTGGGCGGTGGCCCTTCTAGCATGGCAACGGCGTGCTAGCGGTAGGCGTCATCATGGGTCTCTCTGGCCGTCGACCTCGACCTCTTGGGAGGTGCGACCGCGGTGGGCGGCTGCTCTGGCGTGGAGGTCTTCCTCTCCGTCAAGGTTTAGCTTTTTTCATATTTGGCTCTCTCCTCCACTGGTTTCGGCGAACGGCGGTTGACGAGGTTCTAACCTGGCAATGCCCATGCTTGAGGGCTTTCGATTCATGGAGCGTATGTGGGCGCTAGCGGATTCGACGGCTTTAGACAGAAATAGGGGTACACAGGAATTTACCCAGGTTCGTCCCCCCGGAGGGTAAAGACCTACATCCTGCTTGTCTGATCTTGTATTGCTTGTATAATTGGAGTTGTTACAATAGTACGCAGATGGGATCTGGCTATGGTCGAAAAAGAGATGGCGTGTGCTAGCCTATGTACGTGGGATCTATGCGAGATCAGGTGTCTATGCGAGATTGTCCCTCCTCCTTGGCCGCCCTCCTCGCCCTTATATGGGGGGTAAGGTCTCGGGATCTGGTCCAAGTCGGTTATAGGTGTTTGCAAACCCTAACTAGTCTTGGGCTTCTTGGGCTTCGAGTGTCCATCTTGTTCTTAGGCTGTAGCAGGTAGGCCAATATCGAGGACCCGAGGGGTCATACCCTCGTCAGCGGTTGACGATGGAATGATCCCTCGGGTCCTCACCTTTGGCCTACCTGATGCGGCCCAAGAACAAGATGGATACTCGAAGCCCAAGAAGCGTAAGACTAATTAGGGTTCGCATACATCTGTAACTGACTTGGAACGGATCCCGAGACCTCGCCCCCATATAAGGGCGAGGAGGGGCGGCCAAGAAATATATGGACAATCTATCTCTGATCTCGCATAGATCTAACGTGCATAGGCTAGCACACGCCTCTCCTTCCACCTTCGCCAGATCTCATCTGCGCACCATTGTTGTAACAGCTCCAACTATACTAGCAATACAAGAAATACAAGAGAAGACAAGCAGGATGTAGGTCGTTACCCTCCAGGGGGCCGAACCTGGGTAAACTTTCGTGTGCGTCCTGTTTCTGTCTGAAGCCGTCAAATCCGCCAGCGCCCACGCTCTCTCCATGAATCGAAAGCCCTAAACATGGGCATTGCCGGGTTAGAACCTCGTCAGCGGTGGTTGCTCCCTGGCCTGGAACAATGGGTGTTGGTGGAATGCTCGGGACCAGGAGAAACCCTAGGTCGGCGATCCTGGCCCAGTGGCAGCAACACCTTCGGGCGCCGTTCTCCCTCCTTGGAGGCCCGTCTGATGTCCCTTGCTTACACCCCGACGAACCTCCCGGGCGGAAGTCCAAAATCCAGCGGATTGGGCGACGTCGACATGCTGCACGCCGTGTACTCCTTTGAGGTGTCGCGTGGGGGAGTGCGGTGCTCAGTGAGGTGAGTTGAAGGCGAGAGCTTTGGTCTGTGCACCCCCGGTGGCTTTCCTGCTTCTCTTCGGCGGTCCAAGGGCGGCAGTGGTTTGGGCGGTGTGGTGTGTTCCCGTGCTTAGGTGGTCGTGGTTTAGGGCTGTCCCGGGGGGCTCAAGTCCAATACCTGTCCAGCTCCCGGGTGAGCTTCTCTCATGTCAGATGGTTCGACGCCTTTGAACCAAGGCGAGAGGGTAGGGGCCCTCTTCAGCGTGAGAACAAGAGGGTATTTGGTGCTTGCAGTCCAGGGTGTCTTCCTCGAGCACAATCTCCATTCTGCTTCTTGGCAGTGCTTCGTCGTGCCTCCTCTGCCTGTTGTCTTGATGCCGGAGCGGTGTAGTCTTCACCTAGCAAGTTCCTTCGGTTCCGGCTTGTTGTTTCGAGTTGTAAGCTATTTAGGGTGTTCCCTTGTATCGTCCAGCCGTGGTGGTGTGTGGTGTAGTGTTGTGTTGCGTGGTGTTGAGTTGTGGGTCAGTGGTCTTGTGTATTTCATGGCTGATTGATGGCTTCGTTAATTCAAAGCAGGCTCCTCTTGAACCTACTATCTAAAAAACATTTTGATAAGATATTTTTGCCTACCAAAACATATATCTAGCGACTGAGGTAGCAAGAATTATGCGAGCCAACTAAAATCTGACCAGTTTCTCTTCACCGTTTTGGACTTTGTAGTTTCCCTTTTTGAGAATTGGGCTCTGAGGCTTCAAGGTCTGCACTGAACAAATCAAGAAGACGTTTTTTTCCTTTTCGAGAATCAACAAGGCACGAGTTGCTATTTATGAGATGTATTAAGGAGTATTAGTATTGGTATAGCTCTCTAAAAGTCTATATTTGTATAGATTTACTATCTTTATATTCAAATCAGATGTAGTACTATATATTGTAGACTGTAAGTTCTAATAATACAAGTTGCCTAGTCCTAAGAGCATCTCCACTCACCCCCTAAAGGCTCCCTAAACGGCATTTGAGGGCGCAGGCGCAGAAAATCTCGCCCAGTCGTACTCTCCATGCGTTTTTTTCGTCCGACGCGGCGCATGTTTTCATCCGGCGCACCCGATCCAAACACTGTCCGGGGGGGGGGGGGGGCGACCGGGGGCGCCGGCTGGGCTCGTCGCTCGTCGCGTGGCCCACTGTCAGCGGCACAACCGACGCTTCGTCGTCTCCACTCGCCCGTCTCCTTTTCTCTCACGCCGAATAACTGCACCGACGACAGCTTTGCGCAGCGGCGCAGCGAGCCGTCGCTTCGGAACACGGGCTGGCATAAATGTGCGCCACGCGTGCACGCTCGTCGCTCGCCGGGCCTATAAATTCCTCTCCCGACGCCATTGCTGGGCATCCTCGCCGCACAGCATTCTCTCTTCTCTCCTCCTCGTCTCCTCCACGCCGTAGCTCCCCCACGCCGACGAGATGCAACCCAGCCACAAGGCGAACTGCCGGCCACCGCTACCTCCATGAGTGGGAGGCGCGCCTCCTGTACGAGGCGAGGTACATGGCGCCGTCGGACTTTCGGTGCCCCGGCGCCTGGAGGCTGAGCGCCGGTGGAATCCCGATCCCGCCGGTGCCCCACGGCGCGGCGTGCCAAGCCGACGCCCACCGGCACTACTACGAGGTGCTCACGTCGGAGGAGCGCAACGACCCGCAGTGGGACCCCGACAACATCGACCACTGGACAACGTTCTTTACTGAGCGCCGTCTCGCGGAGCTGGCGCACTACGAGGGCAACGGCCCTCCGCCGCCCAACAGGAACGCCGCCGCGAGGAAGCTCTGGTGGGGCGTCGAGGGCCGCACCCTCCCCGCTGTCCTCGACCACATAGCCGCGGGTAACAACCCGCGGCTGACAATGCCGTAGCGGCATTGGTTGCCGCGCAGGATGGACGCCCCGACAATGGCGGCCAGGGCTGCAGCACCTGGACGCCCAAGGATGAGCCGTCAGACGACAACGACGGCAGGGACTACAGCGTCTTCTACCGCCGCCTCGAGATGAATTAGTTAGGTTTTTCTATTTTTTAGTTAAATTTTGTCTGTCTTTGTAAAATTCGTCTAGTTTCAATGAAATTCGCCTAGTTTCAATGAAATTTGCCAATTTTAAAATTTAGGATGGGGGTCCCGGCTGGGAAATCGCCGCCCGCCATACGGAATTCAGCGCCGGCATCCCCCAAAGGGTCTAAAAAAGGCTTCCGCAGGTTGTCGTGTGGGGGAGCCGAGTGAAGATACTCTAGCAAAATACACAACTTATGTCGTCATTCCGTAATGCATCCCTTTTTCAACGCGAATGGGAGTCTACGTTAGCTCAACGTCAGCAAGCACGAGCAGATGCCAAAATATGAGAACATCATGCATCATCGTTATATTGTGCATGCAATAAGCAGGTTCGTCAGACGGTAGCTTTCGTACTCACGCATGAGTTCTTCCGTTGGTCTGACATCAAGTGGAGGACGAAAAGTCTACGCCGCAGGAACCAGCGGTAGATGCAATACATCACCAGTCAATAATTGTGTTTGCGGACGGAGAAATCATTTGTATCCGGTGGTTCGTGTATGCTCATCCGGCCTAATCAGTGAAATCGAATCGGTGGTATGTTAGGTCGGCTCGGGCCTGTCCCCACTTCAACGAAAATAGCCTTTCGGTCAGGCCGGGTTGCGAAGCTCAAATCGAGTTTGACAACTTAGCTTGGCTGAGTTTGCTGGAAAATCCCACGAATCCGCTAGGAGTCATTGCCCCTGCACCGCATCGAAACTTCATTCGCCCCCCACACCCCTCGTCTCTCACGTCCAACTGCTCCGCCCCCTCCTTAGATCTCTCCACTGGTCCCTCCCCTGAGAGCTCCCTCGAGCAGGCGGCGTTGGGCGAGGACTCCCTCGAGCAGGCAGCGATGGCGGGCGAGGTCTCCCTCGAGCAGGAGGCGGCGTGCAGTGTGCTGGCCATGCGCTGACCAGCGAGGCAGGAGTGGCTCCGCGGTTAAGGCACGATGGCGTGCGTGCGCGGCTAGGAAGACGAGCGTGGAGGAGGTTCCCCTCGCCGGCGACGGCTCGTCTCGCCACCGCCGGCACCGGAGGACGAGCCAGATCTCTTAGGGAAGCAAATCGCGCTGTTGACCTGGGCGACGGTGGCCGCACTGCTGGCGGCTGGCCTGGGCGACGGCGGCCTTGATGCCGAGTAAATGACCGGCCAGTTGGGAACCCCAAGAGGAAGGTGTGATGAATATAGCAGAAAGATTTTCCCTCAGTAAGAAACCAAGGTTTATCATTCAGGAGAGGAAAGAGCCAAACGACTGAAGGTGATGCCCACTAGCGTGCGACAGCTCCGGACAATTTATAGGGTGCCTCGTCCAAGCTTTGCTTTGTGAGCGGCAACGTGGAACCTGTACACAACACAACCAAATACTTTGTTCCCAACTTACGATGAGGTTGTCAATCTCACCGGTTTGCTTGAAACAAAGGGTATGAGCGTATCGAGTGGAAAGTGATAATAGTATGCGAGTAAAGTAAACATGTAATAGCAATATAAAGAAAATAGGACCGGGGTTCACAGTTCACTAGTGGTGTCTCTTCATAAGATAAAATAACACATGTTGGGTAAACAAATTACAGTTAGGCAATTGATATAATAAAGACAACGTGCATATGATGAGAGGATCACTATGAGATTTACTCTGGGCATTACAACAAGATACATAGACCGCCATCCAACTGCATCTATGACTAATAATCCACTTGTGGCGAATCAATCCGAGAACTCCACAAGTATTAAGTTGCGAACAACAGATAATTGCATTAAGCAAAGTGTGTAATGTAAACAAAGCATATGCCCTCGAGCATATGATTGTTGTTTTCCCCTAGTAGCAACATCACATCTATAACCTTAGAGGTTTCTGTCACTTCCCCAGATTAAATAGAGGCATGAACCCACTATCGAGTATAAATACCCCCTCTTGGAGTCACTAGCAACTACTTGGCCAAGATAGCTACTAACAACGGAGAGCATGCAAGATCATAAACAACATAGAGATAACATAAGATAAATTTCAGTACATCAACTCAAGCATAAAACCAATATTCATCGGATCCCAACAAACCAAACATGTAGAATTACATAACGGTGATCTCAATCATGTAAGGCAGCTCATGAGATCTAAACATGAAGCACATGATGGAGAAGATAACCATCTAGCTACTGCTATGGACCCATAGTCCAAGGTAAACTACTCACTCATCGCTCCGGAGGCAAGCATGGCGATGAAGAAGACCTCCGGTGGCGATTCCCCTCTCCGGCAGGGTGCCAGGAAGAGCTTCTGGACCCTCCCGATCTTTAGGTCGACGGCGGCAGCGGATCGCGATGTGTATTGGAAAAGTGATCGGGTGCTTAGGTTTTTCCCGTCGGGGGGTCTTTATAGGCGAAGGGGCATTGTCAGGAGTGGACCGAGGAGGTCTCACACATAGGGGGCGTGGCCTACCCCTGGGCCGCGCCGCCCTGGTGTGTGGGCACCTCGTGGCCCCACTCCGTCTCCTCTTCGGTTCTCTGAAAGCTTCGGTGAAATTCTGGGCGACTGGCTTTGGTTTCGTCCAATTCCGAGAATATTTCCTGTGTAACTTTTCTGAAACACAAAAATAGCAGAAAACAGGGAACTGGCACTGTGTCGACTTGTTAGTAGGTTAGTTCTGGAAAATTCATAAAAGTGCCACGAAGTGTAACGAAACACTAAGCAAATGGTGTAAAAACAAGCATGGAGCATCAAAAATTATGGATACGTTGGAGACGTATCAGCATCCCCAAGCTTAACTCCTGCTCGTCCTCGAGTAGGTAAGTGATAACAAAAGAAATAATTTTTGAGGTGACATGCACCTACACAATCTTGACCATATATGTAAGCATTGTGTGCTGCGTTCAAAAGAACTTAAAACATGGGCATGAAAGACATAATCTTGATAGAAGAAACTTAGCAACCATGTTATAACACGAAAATAAACACAAACAAAAGATCATGAAAATGAAACAATGAAAGTCAAACGTGTGTTCAAATCATAAGGAAAAACATACAAATGGTTTTCAGCTTGTCCTTCATGGAGAGCAAAACATAAATGCATAGGACACCTTCAAGTTTAAGAGGGCGACTAGATACAAATAATTTGAGAACAAGTGAAACCAACATCATGAATCAATCAATGAAAACATTAGGACAATGCACATTATACTAAGAATGACAACTATGCTCTCTTAATGGTGCATAAAGATAGAAGGTGGTGACTCAATATAAAAGTAAAAGAAAGGCCCTTCACGGAGGGAAGCAGTGATTGCAAGTTTTATAAACCTTCAAAAATTATGGTACTTACCGGCTTTGAGCTCTCATTGCCCCCATCATAAGCATCTTGAATGATTAAAGTTAATGTGAGAACACTTATGGTGCATATGCTTGACAAATCATCAGTTGAAAACCTCGTGTCCCGTGAATATGAGTACCCAAACCTCATGCTACTTTACTTAGAGTCCCAAGCAAGGCTCGTGTCATTGTAAGTATACACATATCATCGAGAACCGCCAATGGGGTACCTCCGTGCCCGATGACATGGAACAAGCCCATATCAAAATGACAGGACAAGCAGACAATGAACACCTCGACATCTCTTTTATTTACCATTTGTATAGCTTTTTATTTTGAGATGCGTCGTCGAATGTCCACTATGGGCATGCTGCAAATTTCCACCATGAATTATGCATGGCTTAGATTGGCGGCCCAGGTGTTTCTCTAACACATATAGAAACTCCATGATCCCACAAGATTCCCAATCCATTTCACACCGCGAGTATCCATAAACAAAAGATCACGATATCAACTCAAATAAGAAGTGCAATGTTGAAAGCTTGCCCCATGACGGCATGGATGGGCTAATTCCCAACTTACAACTTGTAAGCATAACAACTCAACATAAGAGACCACAATGTCAAATTTTTTAGAATGAGAAAATTAATGTGTGCCTTCCGGTTCGTGAGAGCTTTACTGACAAATTTTCGCATAACACTGGTAAGAGTTTAATTTGAAGAGTAGATAAAAACAAGTCAAATGTACTTTGGAATAGCAAATTCCTAATAGGTATGTATGGTGCACACTTTGGCAAACTTGGTTTTTTAGGAGTTGGATGCACGAGTAGAGCTCATACTCAGTACAAAATGAAGGCTAGCAAAAGACTAGGAGCGACCAACTAAGAGAGCAATAACGGCCATAATCATGCAAAGCGACAAAGCGTCATTAAAAGAAGCATAAGATGGCATCAAAAGTCAAAAACTAAATGATCATAGAGGCTATTGGCGACTTTGTAAGAGTCTAACATGTGTGAGCATGCGCCAAGTCAACCCAAATAAAGCATCAAGGAGAAAACCAAAATAATGCTTCCAAACGATAAAAACAACGCATGATTTTTTCAAAGGCTCATTAAGCAATCTCAGTTATTTGAGACAAGTCATGCTACAACAAAACCACTAAGCATACTATCAAAAAGACATCAAGCACGACATGCAAAAGCCTAGGCCGCAGTCTACACAAGCTCCTTCTTGTACCACTTTTTTGCTTAAAGCTTTTTCTCTTTTCCAACACCATTCAAACTTTTTATAAACACCTCTTTTGATGAAAACCAATAAAGACCAGAGGCAAAAATACACCTTAATGAAAAGATATAAGAAGATCTGAACGCAATTCAAGGCGAAAATTGAAAGCTAAACGCAGTTCTAGAAAAAGAAGAACACTCATTGAAATTATAAGAATGAAAAACGGAGTGTTCTTGGCAAATGAAAAGCAAGGCAACTTCTCCAAAAGAAATTTGTTGGGGTCCAACCATTTATTGCAGCAAACAAAACTAAACAAAACTGAAAACTAAAAACAACTGACGCTCCAAGAAAAACGCATAATGCATGAAGCAATAAAAATATAGTGTCTTGAAAGGTGACCTGATTTTTGCCGATGAAGAAGGGGTGCCTCGGGGGCATCCCCAAGCTTTGATGCTTGTACTTCTTGGATATTTCTTGGGGTGTGATGACCCACAAGTATAGGGGATCGCAACAGTCTTCGAGGGAAGTATTACCCAAATTTATTAATTCGACACAAAGGGAGCCAAAGAATATATGTAAGCCTTAACAGATGAGTTGTCAATTCAGCTGCACCTGGAAACAGTCTTGCTCGCAATGGTTTATCAGTAGCAACAGTTTTATAGTGGTGACAGTAGTGAAACAGTAACAGCAGTAGTAAAATAGCAGCGGTAATAGTAACAGTAGTAAACAGTAGGAACAAATACTGTAGGCATAGGGATGGATTACGGGCGTTGCATGGATAAGATAATTCATGAAATCAATGAGACATGGACATTGCAGATAAATAATGATAAATCATCCTAGTACAAACAATCATAGGCATGTGTTCTGTATATAGTCGTACGTGCTCACAAGGAGAAACTTGCACAACATCTTTTGTCCTACCAGCCTGTTGCAGCAGGGCCTAAAGGGAAACTACTGGTAATTAAGGTACTCCTTTTAATAAAGTACCGGAGCAAAGCATTAGCACTCGGTGAACACATGTGATCCTCACATCATAGCCATCCCCTCCGGTTATCCCAATTTCTATCACTTTGGGGCCTCAGGTTCCGGAGAACAATATGTGTATACAACTTGTAGGTAAGACCATAAACAACAAGTATCATCATAGAAATAATAACATGTTCAGATCTGAAATCATGGCACTCGGGCCCAAAGTGACAAGCATTAAGCACAACAAGTTGCAACAATGTCATAGGCACTAAATAAAGATACTAGGCACTATGCCCTAACAATCTCATATCAAATTACATGAACAATCTCATCCAATCCCTACCATCCCCTCACCTACAGCGGGGGAATTACTCACACATGGATGGGGGAGTCATGGATGGTCGATGGAGTGACGTCGGTGATGATGGTGATGAAGATCTCCTCCAAATCCCCGTCCCGGCAGGGTGCCAGAACGGAGTTTCTGGTTCCGAATCGCGGTTTCTGATGGCGGCGGTGCAGCGGAAGTCTATCTGGGAAAAACGCCGTCTCCCCGATATTATTATGTCAGGGGGTATATGTAGGCGAGAGGGGAGGTCGAGAGGGCTGCTGGGGCCTCCTCACGCCAGGGCGGCGCGGCCAGGGCTGGGTCACGCCACCTGTGTGTGAGGGCCCCTCGAGCCTCCTCTCTGTCCCGTCTTCTGGCTCCGTGGGTCTTCTGGTGAAATAGGATTTTTGATAATTTTTCCCAAATTTTTACTAAAAGTTGGATTTCTGCACAAAAACGAGACACCGGAGCAATTCTGCTGAAAACAGCGTCAGTCCGTGTTAGTTGTATTCAAAACACACAAATTAGAGGAGAAACAACATCAAAAGTGTTCGGGAAAGTAGATACGTTTTGGACGTATCAACTCCCCCCAAGCTTAGCTATTTGCTTGTCCTCAAGCAATTCAGTTAACAACTGAGAGCGATAAAAGAAACTTTCACGAACACATTTGCTTCATAGATGTATATATACTTACTATATGATCAAGTACTCAAGCAATTCATAATAAGAAATATTCAGCTAATGCTACCTCATAGTTAAGCAAGCTATGAAAGAGTGCCAACATACTAATAAGAAGTACCATGAAAATAAGAAGCTAACAAGATTGTAATATGCATAAATGATATGAAAGAGTGGTATCCCGCTTGCCTTTATTTGTGGAGCAAAACATAAATGCTGAGGCACCTCTGAAGTTCAAGAGAAGACTAGAAGTAGAAATATCAAAGATACAAGCATCAAAGTTATACCACAATTAACCGTGTTCTGGGACAAGCACATTACACTAAGAATAACAGCTATGCTCTCAAGAAGTGCTTAAAGTTAGAAGATGATGACTCAACATAAAAGTAAGAGATAGGCCCTTCGCAGAGGGAAGCAGGGATTTAACATGTGCTAGAGCTTTTCATTTGTAAAACAGAGATAAAAATTTATTTTGAGAGGTGGTTGTTCTATGTCAACGACAAGCAATGGGGACTTGCTATCTTCCATAATAAACAAGTGAGAGCGGTTCCGAGTTCTTTGAAATTTTGGCACATTGGTGCTCTTTTATAAAGCTTTGGCACTCCTCCCCACCTTTTTCCTTTCTCAAACCATGGCTAACCGATTCCATCGGGTGCCCACCAACTTTCACATTCTATGGAGGAGTGCCTTTTTTCTTTCCTTTTAGAATTAGATTATAATGGTCTGACCAGCTCCCTTGCAAAATTAATGACGAGCAGATGAAGCTGCCTAGTCGAGGGGTACTTAATTTAGTATGGAAGATAGCAATTCCGACCACTACGTCCCCATGAGCTAAAAACAGTGGCACAAAATGAGAAGTAGTTGAAAGTTTTGAAAGGTAGCACATGAAAATTTACTTGGAATGGCTTTCAAATACCATGCATAGGAATTTATAGTGGACTCTTTGGAAAACTTGGTTTTTGGTAATTGGATGCACGAGTAGAGCTCATACTCAGTACAAGTGAAGGCTAGCAAAAGACTGGGAAGCGACAATCGAGAGAGCAATAACTATCATAATCATGCTTGCGACAAAATAAAATTAATATAGGCATAAAAATGATACAAAAACTCTGAGGCAATTTAGATCATCGAGGCTTAATTGACTTTTTGTTTAGTCATATGCATTCTTGAGCATGTGCCAAGTCGATTGAAATGAAACTTTTCAGAGGTGGATACCACAATAACATACCATATTATGAATAAAACAATGCATGCAAGCGTCTACATGACATGCTACAGACTATTAGTAAATTGAAACTGATCATAAGAAAGCAAGAACTACAAAGCATCCATTAGATAACATATACCTTACATGAACCGACTAAGTATGTCCACATGGATGAGTATATGTACAAAAATGAAAGCAAATAGAGTTCATACCAGCCTCTTACCACATCTCGGATTGTCATATATCATCATTATTGCTCTTCACTTGTGTGGCTTGAATAATATAAAGTGAATACCAAGCTCCAATGGAGTAACGGGAGACTGAACTCTGCAACAAACTTTACAAAACCGAAGAAGAACAACAAATATTTTTGGGGTTTTCGATTTTTGAAACAAAAGTAGAAGGAAATAGCAAACAAAGCAAAATATTTTTGGATTTTTCAAATAGCAAACCGAAAATAGCAAGTAAAGTAAACCAAAGGTAGCAAACTTAAAAAAAGACAAACAAAGAGAAACAACGGAAATATTTTTGGTCTTTTTGTGTTTTGGAAAAGTGGAAATAAGAACGAGAACACTAGAGAAAGCAAAACATGGATATACAAAGGACCGACAAAATATGATATGTAGATGAGTGAATCGCCGGCGTACCTCCCCCCAAGCTTAGGCTTTTGGCCTAAGTGGAGATCAATTTCGATTCTGATAGCTGCCCCAGGCTGGTGGGTTATCATAGATGTAATCGTACCCCGGCTCTCGTGAAGATGAAGCTGATGGCGCATAATCATAATAAGATTGCTCATATGGGAAATTCGTAATGTTGGAGGGCTGACCCGACTCCTCGGCGCCCTCCTCATCGTGCACAGGCGGCAGGTGCTCCTCTACGTACGCATCAAGCTCATCTTCCATAAGCGACCATCCATTCCTGCGATCAAGGTTAAACAAAAGAGGTGCAGGCAAACGGACTGATCGATCAGTCTTTACTACCCTCCAGGTAGTCTTCTTGAAAAAGGTTAGCTCAAATGTTAAATTAATCAAACTAGCAGGAGGAGAAATAAACTTATGATGAATCATAGAATTAAGATCAAGTTTCTCCTCGGGGAACTGCAGATCTAGAAAATGAGGTACTACACCATGAAAAGCTAACAGGCGTGAAGCTATAAGTCCTCCACAGATTCCCCCTTTCTCACGGTTAACATCAAGATGGAAAGCTATTAAGGCACCCAAATGGTAAGTCCTATCACGCCTCAAAGCAGCAGCAATAAAAGCTAGATCATGGAGAGATAATTTACTTGCAGATTTCCTAGCAAGAACACATTTGGTAATGAAGAAGGCAAAATATCGAATGGCTGGGAAATGAATATTTCGAGTTTTACCACTCTCTCCTGTGAAGCTTCTTCCTTGACAAATCTCCTCGTATAGTTCTAACAATGGCCTAGGTTGTCCCCTTATCTTCTCAAGCGATCCCCACTGTGGTACTCTAATAGCTGTACAGAAAACATCCAGAGGCAAGTCCACAGATTTGTTATAAATTTTATAATGAACTATGGGGTTAGAAGTGGACCAACTAAATCTGAAATCCTGCACCACAGACATTGTTAGTTTAACATATTGGGGAGGTTCACCCTCAACAAAATGTTCTAATCCTGCATTAGAGAGTAAGGTTTGAAAATCCTGCATAATTCCGGCAGCATTCATGAACTCTGAGCATGGATAGTGTGAGGGGAAGACCTTCTCTTCACGGTGAACTTTCATAACTTCATGCACTTCTAGTTCATGTTGAGAGAGTTGATAAGCATTCTCCTCCATTTCTGAAATTTTTAACAAACCTCATAAAATATGATTTTGAGACAAGCAAATGTAGGAAACTACTATAGTGGGTTACTAGAGAGCTATCATGCATCAAAATAACAATTCTAAGCAATAGAACAAGCATGCATACTCATTTATCCTGCCACCTACAATGCTAAAATACTCAAGAGATACTCCACCAAAAGAAATTCTACTTGGACAAGCGGAGGAGTCACATACCGGAGAACAAATGCTCCAAATTTCAGCAGAAATATTGGGCTGAGCAAGGAGATCAAAAAATCGAGGTGAAGAACAGCAAGAACTCGGGTTTGAGCTGAGTGTGTCGTTGTTTTCGGGAGAGAGAAAGAGCAGGGGAGGAAGAGATAAGTGAAGGGCTAGGTGGGGCCCTCTCACACCAGGGTGGCGCGGCCAGGGCTGGGCCACGCCACTTATGTGTGAGGTGGCGTGGCAGCCCCTCCTGGTGCCTCCCAGGTGTCTCTCTGCCCCATTTTTGACATAAAAATTTATAAAGAATTTTCTGGAATTTTTCGAGAAACTTTATTTTCGAGGATTTTTCAGAAATTGGCATATCGATAAAAATTCAGAAAAACGAGGATAAAATGATTTCAAGCAAATCAACACCAAGCATGCAGCAACTCCGAGATACTCTTAATCATGTAACTAAACTGAAGGAATAAAATTGATGAAAGTAAATACAAGTGAGGTGGAGTGAATGCGGTGAAAACGAAGTTTCGTTCATATAAAATCACTTTGTTAACAAGGTTGATCAAGTCTTGTTCCCAAACTAACTTTATATGAGGCAAAACTTTGCACTTCACTAAATGCTTATGTTACCTCAACTTTGATAGGTATAGCCCCAACCATAACAATTTGATATTCTTCCTTGGGCTTTCGCTCTGAACAAATAATTTGACCAACTTTGATGGTCTCAACATGCTTGATTGAACTTAGAGCATTCTTCCTATCAATCTTCTTAGGAAAATAATATGTATACTCTCTGTCATTAACATTAAAAGTGACTTTTCCTTGATTGCAATTAATAACAGCACCTGCAGTATTTAGAAAAGGTCTCCCAAGAATAATAGACATATTATCATCTTCAGGCATTTCCAACACAACAAAGTCAGTTAAAATCAAACAACTGTTAGCAACTTGAACAGGAACATTTTCACATATACCAATAGGAATAGTAGTAGACTTATCAGCCATCTATAAAGATATATCAGTTGATACCATTTTTTCTAAATCAAGTCTCTTATAAAGAGAAAAAGGCATGACACTAACTCCAGCTCCCAAATCACATAAAGCAGTTCTAACATAGTTATTTTTAATGGAGCAAGGAATAGTAGGTATACCTGGATCTCCAAGCTTCTCTGGAACTTTACCATCAAAAGAATAATTAGCAAGTAGTGTGGAAATTTCCTCACTAGGAATTTTCCTTTTGTTAGTGACAATATCTTTCATATACTTTGCATAAGGAGGCATTCTTATAGCATCAGTCAAAGGAATTTGCAAAAATAAAGGTCTCATCCATTCACAAAACCTGTTGTAGTGTTCTTCTTCCTTGGACTTGTGTTTCTTACTAGGAAAAGGCATTGGTTTCTGTACCCAAGGTTCTCTCTCTTTACCATGCTTGTTGGCAATGAAGTCTTCTTTGGTGTACTTTGCATTTTTATCAATCTTTTCTGGTTCCTCTTCAACTTCTTCTTTATCGGAAGCATCTTCTGGTTCAGTTTCAGCATCAGAAATAGAAACACTGTTAGGATCTTTACCTGCATCAGATGATTCTGTAGTTGTTTTATGCTTCTTCTTCTTCTTATTAGAAGGAATATCATCACTTGAAGTACGTTGAGAATCTTGCTTGACCCTCTTAGGATGTCCTTCAGGATATAATGGATCTTGAGTAGTAGCACCACTTCTTGTGCGTATTTCACATGCTTGCTTCTCTCTTGCGGCATTAACTAGCAAGTCTTTTTGCACCTTGGTAAGCTGATCAATTTGCGTTTGAACCATTTGAAAATGTTTAACAAGTATCTTCACATCATTAGCGGTTCTCTCCACAATATCCTGCAACTTGTTAATAGCTCTAGAATTTTCCAACAAATGATTATGCACCATTCTATTAAAATTTTCTTGCTTAACAATAAAATTATCAAATTCATCTAAGCATTGATCAGAAAGTTTAGTATAAGGAATATCTCTTTCATCAAAGCGTTGGAGAGAGTGTACCTCAATAGTTGATGAGTGAGGGATTGGCTTACATAATTCTTCTATAGGAGGTAAATTCTTCACATCTTCGGCCTTAATACCTTTCTCCTTAAGAGATTTCTTAGCTTCCTTCATAACTTCATCATTTAATTCAATCATCCCTCTCTTCTTCGGCGTAGGCTCTGTAGATGGCGCAGGGGTTGGTGCGGGTGCTGGCTCAACTAAAGTCCAATCATCGTGATTCCGGCTTATTTTAGCCATTAATTCTTCAGCATCAGCCGGAGTTCTTTCCCTGAAAACACAACCAGCACAACTATCCAAATATGACTTAGATTCATCCGTTAGTCCATTATAAAATATATCAAGGAGTTCATTTTTAGGCAATGGTTCTTTAGGCAAAGCTCTAATTAAAGAACATAACCTTGTGCAAGATTCATGCAATATCTCTCCTTTTTCCTGTTCAAAATCAAAGATTTTCTGCACAGCAGCATGTTGAGCACTAGCAGGAAAATATTTCTGAAAGAAAGCATTAACCAAAGCAATAGGACTAGTAAGAGATCCAGGAGACAAGCTATTAAACCAAGTTTTAGCTGCATCTTTCAACGAGAAAGGAAAAATCTTAGCAACAAAGTAAGTGCGGAGCTTAATATCATCAGAAAACAAATTACTCAAAGTAGAAAGCTCATTCATGTGCCCCATAGCACTCTCATCTTTAGTACCACAAAAAGGAGTTTTCTCAACAATAGATATGTAAGATAAATCCAAAGAGAAATCATAATCCTTGTCTCTAATATTTATGGGACAAGCAACAAACTTAGGATCAGGAGACAAATTATATCTAACAGAACGTCTTGCAAGAAGTTCTCTAACATTACCAGCATTACGAGCAGCACGTGCTTCAGCAATAAAATCATCATTAAGCTCAATATAAGCATCATCATCATAATCATCACTAGGACATTCCCTAGACTCAGGTGAACTAACAGGTGTAACAGTGGTGTTTCCCAACTTAGCTCTAGCAATAGTAGCATCTAAAAAGGAACCTAGTGAACCACTCTCATCAAGCACAGTAGAAGCATCATCTAAATTATCAGTGGCATTTTCAATCTCAGCAGAAGTAGTAGCAGTAGCATGTGGGTGTGGTGGTGTAAGCAACTTACTCATAACAGACGGTGAATCAAGAGCAACAGAGGTGTTGAGAGTCATACCTCTTCTTGTAGTGGATGGCAATATAGGAACTTTTCCATCACGAGGTTTACCCATGATGAAGGGATTGCAGCGAACAATATGAATACCAACTGAACTTACAAATAAAGCTATGCTCCCCGGCAACGGCGCCAGAAAATAGTCTTGATGACCCACAAGTATAGGGGATCGCAACAGTCTTCGAGGGAAGTATTACCCAAATTTATTGATTCGACACAAGGGGAGCCAAAGAATATATGTAAGCCTTAACAGATAAGTTGTCAATTCAGCTGCACCTGGAAACATTCTTGCTCGCAATGGTTTATCAGTAGCAACAGTTTTATAGTGGTGACAGTAGTGAAACAGTAACATCAGTAGTAAAATAGCAGCGGTAATAGTAACAGTAGTAAATAGTAGGAACAAATACTGTAGGCATAGGGATGGATTACGGGCGTTGCATGGATAAGATAATTCATGAAATCAATGAGACATGGACATTGCAGATAAATAATGATAAAGCATCCTAGTACAAACAATCATAGGCATGTGTTCCGTATATAGTCGTACGTGCTCACAAGGAGAAACTTGCACAACATCTTTTATCCTACCAGCCTGTTGCAGCAGGGCCTCAAGGGAAACTACTGGTAATTAAGGTACTCCTTTTAATAAAGTACCAGAGCAAAGCATTAGCACTCGGTGAACACATGTGATCCTCACATCATAGCCATCCCCTCCGGTTATCCCAATTTCTGTCACTTTGGGGCCTCGGGTTCCGGACAACAATATGTGTATACAACTTGTAGGTAAGACCATAAACAACAAGTATCATCATAGAAATAATAACATGTTCAGATCTGAAATCATGGCACTCGGGCCCAAAGTGACAAGCATTAAGCACAACAAGTTGCAACAATGTCATAGGCACTAAATAAAGATACTAGGCACTATGCCCTAACAATCTCATATCAAATTACATGAACAATCTCATCCAATCCCTACCATCCCCTCACCTACAGCGGGGGAATTACTCACACATGGATGGGGGAGTCATGGATGGTCGATGGAGTGACGTCGGTGATGATGGTGATGAAGATATCCTCCAAATCCCCGTCCCGGCAGGGTGCCAGAACGGAGTTTCTGGTTCCGAATCGCGGTTTCTGATGGCGGTGGCGCAGCGGAAGTCTATCTGGGAAAAACGCCGTCTCCCCGATATTATTATGTCAGGGGGTATATGTAGGCGAGAGGGGAGGTCGAGAGGGCTGCTGGGGCCTCCTCACGCCAGGGCGGCGCGGCCAGGGCTGGGCCGCGCCACCTGTGTGTGAGGGCCCCTCGAGCCTCCTCTCCGTCCCGTCTTGTGGCCCCGTGGGTCTTCTGGTGAAATAGGATTTTTGATGATTTTTCCCGAATTTTTACTGAAAGTTGGATTTCTGCACAAAAACGAGACACCAGAGCAATTCTGCTGAAAACAGCGTCAATCCGTGTTAGTTGTATTCAAAACACACAAATTAGAGGAGAAACAATAGCAAAAGTATTCGGGAAAGTAGATACGTTTTGGATGTATCAGGGTGATGCATGGGCATCCCCAAGCTTGAGCTTTTGTCCATTCTTCAACTCATCTCATCACTCTCCGATCCCTACACTTGAAAACTTCCTTCATACAAAACTAAATACAAATCTATTAGCAACATTAGTGTAAGCATAACATAGAATCAACCCTTTTTGTTTCAGGTTTCAACCTAAAACCACCACATATAAAGCATATACTACTGTAGCAACTTCCCCAAAAGTTCCGTGATAAAAAAACTCAAAAAGAAAGCGATAAAGCGGCAGACACAAATATTGGCAGAAATCTGTCAAAGCAAAACAGCTGACAAATGTCGAATTTTTGAGGGCTTTTCTGTTGCTCAAATCAAAAAGTGTTCAACTAATGAAAGTTTGGATATAACCTGGGGCATATGTACAAGAAATATCAGGTCCAAAAGATATACAGAGAATTTTCACGAATTTTTACGGTGCAGCACTGAAAACTGTTTCAGGACAGCAACATCCCCAAATCTTACCCCGCTCAAATTAGAGGCTTCTCTTGGCACAAAACGAAATAAAAAGGATAAGGAGAGGTCATTACAGTAGTAATAACTTCCAAAACTCAAATAAAATAAAAATAACTGAATGTAAAAATATTGGGTTATCTCCCAAGAGTTCTTTTCTTTAACGCCTTTGAGCTAAGCGCAGAAAATTGCGAATCAAGTAATATCAAGTGATGAAGCATCAAGATCAACTGTTTCCTCGAGATCAACACTTACCACACTAGGCACTTTAGAGGTTCCCGAAGATGATTCAACCTGCAAGTCACTCTTAGTTGAACTAAAAGTCTTACCAATTTTAAAAACATGCTGTGGTTTAGGCACAGACACCTTGGGAACATACATAAATTTTTGCTCTTTTCCACCAAAAGCTTTCGCTTTCTTAAACTTAAGAGAAGAGAAAATTGAACTTAAAGTTTCTATGGATTCCTCTAGTTTCCCAATCCTAAGGTTTTGACTATCAAGAGTGGTGCTAGCTTCTAAAACGGCGATTCTCTTACCGATACTTTCTATTGCTTCATTAACTCAGCTAGCATTATCAAGGATATTTGGCAAACTTTTTTTTAAAGAGCTAAGCTTTTCTAAAACTTCCTCCAAAGTGACCTCAGTTTTAACAACATGAATAGGTGGTACTCCCATTAAACTTTCAATTAAAGTGCATGCTTCAAGAGCGGGAGTACCCAGAAAATTACCTCCTGCAAGAGTATCAGGAACGTACCTATACCAACTAGTTATACCAACATAAAAATTTCTAAGGAGGATTATGGTAGAATGCTTCTTTGTACACCTATGATGAGAATTGCTAATACGGTACCAAGCATCTTTCAAGCTCTCTCCCCCTTGTTGCTTAAAAGTACGAACTTCAACTTCAGGATTACTCATTCTAACAAGACTGAAAGCAAGCAAGTAAAAACAACTACAAAGGATACTAATTTTTTTGGGTTTTTGATAAAACGATGCAAGTAAAAATAAAGTAAAGCAAAACTTAAAACAAAGTAAAGGATGTGCGTGCGAAAAATCCCCTTGCAGGAGTCTTCTTCCTCCCTGGCAACGGCGCCAGAAAATATGCTTGATGCCGAGTAAATGACCGGCCAGTTGGGAACCCCAAGAGGAAGGTGTGATGAATATAGCAGCAAGATTTTCCCTCAGTAAGAAACCAAGGTTTATCATTCAGGAGAGAAAAGAGCCAAACGACTGAAGGTGATGCCCACTAGCGTGCGACATCTCCGGACAATTTATAGGGCGCCTCGTCCAAGCTTTGCTTTGCGAGCGGCAACGTGGAACCTGTACACAACACAACCAAATATTTTGTTCCCAACTTACAATGAGGTTATCAATCTCACCGGTTTGCTTGAAACAAAGGGTATGAGCGTATCGAGTGGAAAGTGATAATAGTATGCGAGTAAAGTAAACAGGTGATAGCAATATAAAGAAAATAGGACCGGGGTCCACAGTTCACTAGTGGTGTCTCTCCATAAGATAAAATAACTCATGCTGGGTAAACAAATTATAGTTGGGCAATTGATAGAATAAAGACAACGTGCATATGATGAGAGGATCACTATGAGATTTACTCTGGGCATTACAACAAGATACATAGACCGCCATCCAACTGCATCTATGACTAATAATCCACTTGTGGCGAATCAATCCGAGAACTCCACAAGTATTAAGTTGCGAACAATAGATAATTGCATTAAGCAAAGTGTGTAATATAAACAAAGCATATGCCCTCGAGCATATGATTGTTGTTTTCCCCCTAGTAGCAATAGCACATCTACAACCTTAGAGGTTTTTGTCACTCCCCCAGATTAAATAGAGGCATGAACCCACTATCGAGCATAAATATCCCTTCTTGGAGTCACTAGCAACTACTTGGCCAAGATAGCTACTAACAACGGAGAGCATGCAAGATCATAAACAACATAGAGATAACATAAGATAAATTTCAGTACATGAACTCAAGCATAACACCAATATTCATCGGATCCCAACAAACCAAACATGTAGAATTACATAACGGTGATCTCAATCATGTAAGGCAGCTCATGAGATCTAAACATGAAGCACATGGTGGAGAAGACAATCATCTAACTACTGCTATGGACCCATAGTCCAAGGTAGACTACTCACTCATCGCTCCGGAGGCAAGCATGGCGATGAAGAAGACCTCCGGTGGCGATTCCCCTCTCCGGCAGGGTGCCGAGAAGATCTTCTGGACCCTCCCGATCTTCGGGTCGACGGCGGCGGCGGATCGCGATGTGTTCTGGAAAAGTGATCGGGTGTTTAGGTTTTTCCCGTCGGGGGGTCTTTATAGGCGAATGGGCATCGTCAGGAGTGGACCGAGGAGGTCTCACACATAGGGGGCGCGGCCTACCCCTGGGCCGCGCCGCCCTGGTGTGTGGGCACCTCGTGGCCCCACTCCGTCTCCTCTTCGGTTCTCTGGAAGCTTCGGGAAATTCTGGGCGACTGGCTTTGGTTTCGTCCAAATCCGAGAATATTTCCCGTGTAACTTTTCTGAAACACAAAAACAACATAAAACAGGGAACTGGCACTGTGGCGACTTGTTAGTAGGTTAGTTCCGAAAAATACGTAAAAGTCCCACGAAGTGTAACGAAATACTAAGCAAATGTTGTAAAAACAAGCATGTAGCATCAAAAATTATGGATACGTTGGAGACGTATCAGGCCTCGCCTCTCGCCGACGCAGGACGGCCGGCCGACCGTCGAGCCACCCCGAGGGACCCGATTGCTTTTGTATTTCCTGTTAAGGACCTAAACGCTTTTTAATTTTCTGTTAAGGACCCGACTGCTTTTTTTCAGGGACTAGATTGCTTTTTTCTTTACCGTGTAAGGTCCTCTGTGTAAATATTTCAATTCCTAACTGAGACAAGCCACCAAACAATATCTCAACTCAGCTTAATTCAGTAGATCCGGACTACCAAACACGTTAGAATATTTGATGTCAACTTGTCTGAGAGCAGCTTGACTGAGGTGAGATAGAGAATCTGAGTTAATACAGGCTACCAAACACATCCTAAATTTTATATCTTTTACTAACCATGCTGAGGCAAGATTATATGCTACTCCCTCTGATCAAAAATAAGTGTTGGTGATTTTCTACTGGCTTAGTATAAAGTTTGTACTAAGTCATCGACACTTATTTTCAATCGGAATAGTTTTGTTTAATTTTTTTTTACTATATGCTAATACGAAATTCCGAACTGACCTGCACGTGTGGAAAACAATTCATATTATTTGTTTGAAAATTATCTCCCGTCGGATCTGGGTTCTTCACTTTTTTCCTTTGCTGAAGAACCTTGCCACACGTACGATAGTTTCCGTCCAATACACATACCACGATTGAATCAAACCGTGTTTGTACTGATCGCCCTGGCATGTCATGGTCCATAGCAAGGTTCGGACGCACGTCGTACAAAAAATCATGGTACGCACAGCAATTTCGTTTGCTGAATGTTTTCGAATTCGGGTATAAAACTGTCGGCGATTGCTGTTGCAACCTGGGCAAACATTGCAGGATTTCGACGACACCATTTCCTCACGATTTTCTTCACATTATGGCTTTGATGCAGCACGATTCGACCGAAATTTCCACACCGAAGAAGCAGGAGTCCAAAGTCGCATCCCGCGCGCGAGCTCTCTCTCTCTCTCTCTCTCTCTCTCTCTCTCTCTCTCTCCTCTCCTGGTTATCTCAAAGCCGATAGAATATGACCGATTTCGTATGTGTGTTTTCCACAGGTCGGTCAAATATCAGATTTGAAACCAAAAAAGTTTGAAGATTGCTGTCACGGTGGACAGAAGTAACCGCTGGGCCTGGGCGCGGTGGTCGGAGTTCGCGGGAACCCGACGAACGATGACCGCGACGTTTTCCTAACCCGCATGTTGCGTCGACGACCAAAGCATGGTGCTCGATCTCGAGAAGCATCTGGAAGGCAGGCGGCATATGTAGGAGTATATTCGTGTGGTGTCAGTCGTGTAATTATCTGGGCGAGGACACGGGCATATCTGGCCATCTGCGTCGAGACGTCCTGATAGTCGCCGTCGGAGACCCCACGAGGCCACGAGACGCCCGCCGTGGCGATAGATCTCGGGATCCGTCGTGCCCGACTTCCCTGTCGTCGTTTCCCAACTTTTCCCGTGCGATGCAACTCCAAGGATATCTCTGCAACAACTTGCCGAATGTGATGTTAAAGTGAGTCCATGTTGGGCGCTCTAGTTTCTTTAGTTCAACAAAATGAACCATTTTTTTTATGACATCACCATTTTTGAAAAAGTTACTTCCCCCGACCACTATTATTTATCTTTAGTACGGATATTTAGATATATTCTATTAAAGATAGGTATTACTGGTCTAGTTTGTTTTCTTGAACTACGAACGGTAAAGGGTACCCTAGCGATGCTCAAATCTTTCCACATTTCCGGCTAGTACTCCCTTGGTTTAAAGAAATAAAAATCTAGATGACGAAGGAATGACAAACGAGTCCCCGATATTCGCCTACCTGGTTTTTGGCCCAGGAAGGGTTTCCCTTGAAAGGCTCTTGAGGCCCATCAAGGTGGCGGTCTAGCGCGGCCCAGAAGCTAAACTTGGCGTGCAAGTAAGGACCCGAAGAATTCAAGTTAGATTAGACTTCGTTTGTTTAAGGTCCGATCCAATCTATACTTGGCTTGAGAGACAATCCTGAGACCCTGCCTTCGGATATAAAAGGCTGGGAGGGAGGTCTCGAAGCCCGAGACGTTTTTCCACCCACCTCACGCCGGAGCGCTCGACGACTTAGAGCTCTCTGGTTCGGCTAGATCCAATCTACGCCACCATTGTAACCCCATCATCGGAGCCACCCCGTCAATACAAAGTCAGACAAGCAGGACGTAGGCCTTTTACCTTCCGAGGGGGCCGAACCTGGGTAAATTCCCGTGTTCCTTTGCTTTCGTCTGATCGCCGTCGAGTTCGCCAGGTCCCCAATACGTTTCCTAGATCGAAAGCCCTTCGACATGGGCATTGCCGGGGATAAACCTCGTCAATTGGCGCCGACCGTGGGGACGACGGGATCTGGATCTACGGATTCGCCGGCTCCATCACCAACCACCACCAAGACCGACATCGACACCATCATCGGCATCGCTGCGCCGACCAACGTCGACACCATCATCGGCATCGCTGCGCCAACCAACGTCGACACCCCTTCCAAGATCGACATCGACACCATCGCCGGCATCATCAGATGACGACGATGACGTCTACCCCGAAGCTAAGGGGAAAATCGGCAATTCAGCAAGCTCTGCCTCACATTGCGAGTCTGCCGCATCCAGCGATGGCTACACAGCTGATTACAAGTCTGACTTCATGATCGAAGTCGGGCCCTAAGTCGAAAGCGACGACATCTACCCTCCAGCGCTGGGCGAAATCAGCGACGATTCGACCCCGTGGTCCGGGGGCCACTGCATGATGGCATCTCATGGCGACGGAAACGAGAACAGAGACAACGACGGCCGAAACCGGACAGACAGCGGCCGCCAGGTGGTCACGCACGACCAGATCCGGTTCGCAAGAAGGGTTTACGCGGGAGAGGTGAACTTTGGTCCCAACCCAAGCCCGAGCGACATGGCTGCACTCCGGTTCGTCGTCCAGGAGCAGAAGGACCAGATCAGTGTTGATAGGCGAGTACTGGAGCGGCGCAGAGAGGAGGCCGATGCGTCCAGCAGAAGATGGGCCGAAAGATCGTCCCATTATTCATCAAGCGTCTAGCACAGATCGAGATCACGCACTCAGCCGGGGGCCGATATGCACAATATCACCCGAAATCTGGAGGCAGAGTTCAACGAGGCAGAATTGATGCCCAAGACCAAGGAGGCTGCGATCATGGCCGTGGCAGCATACATTGCCGCGAACGCATCCAATGGGGACGAGCATATGCGACACCTGAGAAACCTGGCACTCGAAGGATTAAGGGTGCTTTAAGGCATGCCCGACTCAGGACATGGCGCGACAGCAAGGAGAACCGCCCCACCAGCGGAGCAGGCCAGACACCCAGCACCGGTGCCAGCCGTAGCGCCTCGGACGCAAGTGGTCGAACCCCTCAACGGAGAGCTTCGGCATGGTCTGGCCCAGAACAGAGTCGACCAAGGGCGAGCGTGGCGCGAGGCACGCCGTTTTGAGGGAGATCGCGAGGCGGAAACGTTTGGCGGCGCCAACGATGGACTATGCGGGGCAGAATGCTTTAGCCTTTTGATCCGCTCCACACCGTTGCCGAAGGGAATCAAGCTCAGCGACGGCATAGTCAAGTTCAACGGGCAGCAGGATCCCCGAATTTGGCTCGATGACTTCATAACCGCTGTCAAAATCAGCGGCGGATCTAGGGATAACGCCCTCCAGTTGTTGTCGCTGCACCTAAAGGATAACGCACGGGCATGGCTGAATAATCTCGCCCCAGATAGCATCCGCTCTTGGGAAGAGTTTTGGCAAGCGTTCATCGCCAACTTCCGAGGCACTTCACGACGACCTACGTCGTTCGAAGAACTACGTCTATGCGTGCAGAGAACTGGAGAAAACCTGAGATCATACATTTCACGGTGGATCAGCCTCCGAAACACGACAGAAAACATCTCGCCCGAAAGGGCCATCGATGCCTTTCGAGACGGCCTCTTTCGACGTGACTTCAAGGAAGAGCTTGGCGCTGCAAGCCGAAGACCGTCGACCACCTCATGAGCTTGGCGAACGAATGGGCCGATGGCGAAGACTCCATCGCGGCTCCCAGAAGCCGCCGTCGATCAGCAGAACGCGACATCGACGCGAAAGACCAGTTCCACCCCGGATCCCGAAAGAAAGGTTGCCGGAACCGCTACGACGACATGGAGAACACAGACATGGTAGCAGCAGGCTACTGCTAGCGCCAAGTTGATGTGGGAGCAGACTGTCCTTGTGCGTGGTGGATAACCAGCCCGTTGGGAACCCCAAGAGGAAGGTATGATGAGTATAGCAGCTAGTTTTCCCTCAGTTAAGAAACCAAGGTTTAATATCGGTCAGGAGAGGAGAGACAAACGACTGAAGGTGATGTGGAACCTGCACACACACAACCAAGTACCTTGTTCCCAACTTGCGATGAGGTTGTCAATCTCACCGGTTTGCTTGAAACAAAGATTATGAGCGTATCGAGTGGAAAACAATATAGTATGCGAGTAAAGTAAACAGTGCGAGTAAAGTAAACAGGTGATAGCAATATGATGGAAATAGGACCGGGATCCACAGTTCACTAGTGGTGTCTCTCCATAAGATAAATAACACATGCTGGGTAAACAAATTACAGTTGGGCAATTGATAGAATAAAGATAAACGTGATATGTCAAGAAGATCACTATGAGATTTACTCTGGGCATTACAACAAAATACATAGACCGCCATCCAACTGCATCTATGACTAATAATCCACTCCCGGGGATATCAATCCGAACACCCCAAAAGTATTAAGTTGCGAACAACAGATAATTGCATTAAGCAAAGTGTGTAATGTAAACAAAGAATATGCCCTTGAGCATATGAATGTTGTTTTCTCCCTACTAGCAACAGCACATCTACAACCTTAGAGGTTTCTGTCACTCCCCCAGATTAAATAGAGGCATGAACCCACTATCGAGCATAAATACCCCCTCTTGGAGTCACTAGCAACTACTCGGCCAAGATAGCTACTAACAACGGAGAGCATGCAAGATCATAAACAACATAGAGATAACAAAAGATAATATTCAGTACAGCAACTCAATCATAAACACCAATATTCATCGGATCCCAACAAACCAAACATGTAGAATTACATAACGGTGATCTCAATCATGTAGGGCAGCTCATGAGATCTAAACATGAAGCACATGGTGGAGAAGACAACCATCTAGCTACTGCTATGGACCCATAGTCCAAGGTAGACTACTCACTCATCGCTCTAGAGGCAAGCATGGCGATGAAGAAGACCTCCGGTGGCGATTCCCCTCTCCGGCAGGGTGCCGGGAAGAGCTTCTGGACCCTCCCGATCTTTGGGTCGATGGCGGCGGCGGATCGCGATGTGTTCTGGAAAATTGATCGGGTACTTAGGTTTTTTTCCGTCGGGGGGTCTTTATAGGCGAAGGGGCGATGTCAGAGGAGGAGCCAGGCGCCCTCACGCGGGACCCGTGCGGCCAGGGGCCTGGCCGCGCCACCCCTGCGTGTGGGGCCCTGGTGGCCCCCCTCCTACTCTCCTTCGGATCTCTGGAAGCTTCCGGGTAAAATAAGACTTCAGGAACTTGTTTCGTCCAATTCCGAGAATATTTCCTGTGTATCACTTCTGAAACACAAAAACAGCAGAAAACAGGGAACTGGCACTGTGGCAACTCATTAATAGGTTAGTTCCGGAAAATGCATAAAAGTGCCACGAAGTGTAACGAAACAATAGGCAAATGGTGTAAAAACAAGCATGGAGCATCAAAAATTATAGATACGTTGGAGACGTATCAAGCATCCCCAAGTTTAACTCCTGCTCGTCCTCGAGTAGGTAAGTGATAACAAAGAATAATTTTTGAGGTGACATGCACCTACACAATCTTGATCATATATGTAAGCATTTGTGAGCTGGGATCATAAGAACTTAAAACATGGGCATGAAGATATAATCATGACAATAAGAACTTAGCAACCATGTTGTAAACATGCAAATGAACACAAACAATAGTTCATGAAAATGAAACAATGAAAGTCAAATGTGTGTTCAAATCATAAGGAAAACATACAAATGGTTTTCAGCTTGTCCTTCAAAGAGAGCAAAACATAAATGCATAGGACACCTTCAAGTTTAAGAGGGCGACTAGATACAAATAATTTAAGAACAAGTGAAACCCACAATATGAATCAATCAATGAACTTTGGGACTGAAGGGAATATGCCCGAGAGGCAATAATAAAGTGGTTATTATCATATTCCATGTTTATGATAAATGTTTATTTCTCATGCTAGAATTGTATTAATCGGAAACATTAATACATGTGTGATTAATAAACCAAAAAGGTTCCTAGTAAAGCCTCTCTTTTATACTAGCTCATTGATTAACCAATGATCAAGGTTTCCTGATCATGAACATTGGATGTTGTTAATAATGGGGTCATATCATTAGAAGAATGATGTGATGAACACTCACACCCATAGTATGAATAGCAAAACGATCAAGTCATCAAGTTCATTGCTATATCAAACTCATGCGAAGTAGTTCTAATCCTTAGACCATGAGATCATGTTAATCACTGATACCGGAAGGGTACTTTGATGATATCAAACGTCACACCGTAATAGGGTGATTATAAAGGTTGATTTGGGTACTCTGAAAGTATTAGTTGAGGCTCATGGATCAAGAGTGGGATTTGTCCATCCGGATGACAGAAAGATATTCTCTGGGCCCTTCTCGATGATATTGCATTGGAATCGCTTGCAAGCATGTGACTAGGTCACAGGAATGCATTATCACGGAACGAGTAAAGAGACTTGTCGGGAACGAGATCGAACTAGGTATGGTTGATACCAAATGATCGGATATCAGACAAGTAATAATATCGTGAGACAAAAGGAATTAACTATATTTGTTACTGGTTCACACGATCACTAGTTCATCGTTGAGTAAGTGGGAGTCATCATGGATTTCCAGATCCCACTGTTGATTATTGATCGGAGAGGAGTCTCGATCATGTCCATATTATTCATGAACCGTAGGGTGACACACTTAAGGTTCGCCATCGTTTTTGAGTGGATACGATACTCCGATCGAATTATAGGACAGCATAAGGGTTGTTTCAGAAAAGCACCGAAACTGTTTCGGGATATCGAAATAACTCAAGGGTGTATTTGTTAATGTTTTTTAATTGAATGAATTAACAAATATTAAAAAAATAAAAATGTTTTATTAAATCAATAAGTGTGAATTTTAATTAGCATGAATGTCATGCAAAATTAAAATGGGGGTTACCTCATGTTGATGAGGGGGTTACCACCATGAAGGGAATGAAGAGGGGGTTACCACCATGAAGAGGAGGAGGGCCTCCTTGGCCGACCACCCCTTGGGGGCTGCCCCTCCTCCCCTATATAAACCCCTCCCTCTCCTCCATGTGACACACTTCTTGATCCTTCCCTTCCCGCATAGTTGCTACCCAATTTCCGTCTGAGCTTAGCGAAGCTCTGCCGGAATTGTAGTTCGTAGTTCTTACACTTGAAGAAGTGTGTGGTGGAGTGTCCGGCGGATCCCTTCTTCCGCTGCCCCGCTGGACCGAGGGCGTGGAGGAGTCGACGACGAGCTGTATGTGTGACCGAGCACGGGGGCGCTGCCACTTGTGGCGCCGTGTACACGATCTTGTGATCGTCAAGTGAACCACTACGACGACTACGTCAAGTGAACAACTACGTCGACTACGTGCGTCTACATCGACTCTCCATCGTCAACGTTTGTGCGGGAACGTAATCCCCGCTTACGGTCGTCGAGGGTTAGTCTCCGTTGCTACCACCTCGTAGAGTATCTTGGCTAGTTTATGTGTTCTTGCGTAGAATTTTTTTTGTTTTCTATGCTACGAACCCATCAGTGGTATCAGAGCCATATCTATGCGTAGTTGGTATACACGGCTAGAACACATGTGGATGTGGGCGTTGATGATCATGTTATTGCAATTTTTTTGTATTTTAGATCATAGTGGCATAGTGGGATTGATGCTGCCCGAGACTAACCTTACGTGACCACGTTCACGAGACTTGTCCCACACTTGACATGCTTCGGCATATGTGGCTTTGCGGGTGTACGTTTCTCCCACTATAGTTATGATCTATTTTACAAATAGTTGTTAATAATATTTTTATCACCGTTGTGGTTACATGTTCGTAGGTAAGAACGGTTCTTCCTAGAAAGCCCTAAACCACGTAAAATATGCAAGACAAATTAGAAGCGTCTAACTTGTTTTTGGAGGGCATGTGATGTGATATGGTTAAATTGTTTATGTTATAAATTGTATGCAATGATCCTTTTTGTAAGTTATAAACAACCGGCAGGAGCCATATGGTTGTCTTTACATTTAAATGGCCTGCGTGCCGAATATATATATATCCAAGTGATATATTGTAATGGAGGAAGACAACCAAGGTGGCGCGCCATGGACCTTGGTGCTATGCCGGTGGAATGATGGAGATCATGCCATGACGCACAAGATGGAGATCGAATGCGTGAAGGACCATATCATATCACATTATATATGCATGTGATGTTTATCCTTTTATGCATCTTATTTTGCTTAGATTTGATCGCGCGGTAGCATTATAAGATGATCCCTCTCACATAAATATCAAGATAAAAATGTGTTCTTCCATAGCATGCACCGTCAAGAAAGTTCGTCGTTTCGAGACACCATGTGATGATCGGGTGTGACAGACTCTACGTTCACATACGACGGGTGTAAGACAGTTTTACATACGCGAGTGCTATGGTTCTACTTGGCGAGCCTAGCATGTACAGACATGGCCTCGGAACACGAACCGAAAGGTTAAGCATGAGTCATATGGTTGATATGATAAACATGGTGATGTTCGCCTTTGAAACTATGCTGTTGCACGTGATGATCGGTTGCGGTATAGTGAATTTGGTTCGTGTAATCACTTAAGAAAACTAAGAGGGATGTTGTTTTTAAGTGGGAGTTCACTTAGTAATTTTGAATTATAGAACTCAATTTATCATGAACTAAATCAAAGTGAATTTGCATAGTTTGTTGTAGGCATTGGCATCCGTTTACTACCTTGCGATTAGCTATAATTGAGATAATAGAACTATAAAATTCTGGATGTTAACTTTACGAACTTGTATCGTATTGTTTGAATGTCAATCTAAAGTTTAAAGTCCTATTGCAAGCTTTTAGCAAACCTTAGTTACTCGATAAAATTTAATAAGTTGTATTAAATCAAGAGTAACAATTCCAGTGTTAGTATCTAAGTATCACACTTGCCTCCATGATCCTTGATATTCAAAAGTTGTTTTTAGTATCAAGGTTATCTAGGAGTTGAAAGAATTGTTTCATAAACTATCATGTGTGGAAGATATTGTGATATCTGAAACAATGTTTGGTTGCAATGTGATAGAGTATAATTTAGTAAGATACATGTTCTCATATTGTATGAGAATTTGCGAAGATTAGAGACGCTAGCCGTCTAGATCTCCTAAAAAGGTTTTGGGAACTAACATTATACTCATAATTCGTCCTCATGAGCTATAGTAGCTTGATCATGAAAGTTGTCATGATAGGATGAATGGAAGATGTAGGTAAAATGTTTACTACACTAAAAGGTTACTAAAGATTGGAATTTGGAAGAACGCCAATTATTTGATAATGATGATGTACTTCAAAGTGCGAGTCCAAGGATATTAGTGTTTGACTAATCATGCCTTGAACTATGTGCCATGTGTATGGCGCCACTATTGATGTTGATAGATTCTTCTAGATGAAAAAGAATTGCTAAAAGAGAATCCAAAATTTATTCTGGCGGAAAAGAAAAGACTGGAAATGTCCAGCTCAGGTATATAGAAGATATACATGTTATGGGTGTATTCGTTGCTTGTTAAAACAATGTTGTTCTTGGGTATTTGATACTAAATTGGTTGGTATGAACTGTCATACAGAACAATGCAATACAAGAACTACAATGGCCTAATTAACTAGCAAATGAATATGGGATGATTCTCATTGAAAAACAAATAAATTGTTATTGTGTTTCGTTGGAATTAAACCTAGCCTTCAAGATTTGTTTGAATAATTGTTATTTTGTTCTGGTATTATGAGAACAATGGTTGTTCAAATTATTACCACATTCATAAAAGATGGATGAACGCTTATCTTGTTGGAGAAATCACATCCATAACACTAATGCTAAAAGTGTCTCAAGACAAATGATTAGAAGATCACTTATGAGTGACTCCACCGTTTAAATCATATTGGAAAGTAAACATGAAGAAACTCCATGTTGATGGAATTTTGGAGTCTTTTGATTTCAAATCAATTGACGCTTGTGAAAATTTCCTAGAGATGATTAAAACTCCGTTTGTAGGCCAAAGAAGAACGGACGACTAACTTATTAGATATTGTACATGTTGATGTATATAGTCCATTATGTGTAGCCGTGTGTGGTGAATTCTTGAACTTCATTTACTTTAACCGATGATTTGAGTAGATATATATGTATATTTACTTGCTAAGGAAGAAGCATGAAATATTTGAATATTGTTCAAAGTATTTCTAGATGAAGTTGAAAATCATTGTAACAAGAGAATAAAGAATTTATGATTTGATCATAAAGGAATATATTTGAGTTACAATTTTAGCAAACACCTAAAAGTTGAGGAATCGTTCCATAGACTTGTATTTCCCGAAACACCATAGGAGTATGGAGTGTTTGAGAGATCAAATCAAACTTTGTTTGACATCGTTGAATCAAAGGTGTCATCTATAAAACTGCCATTATATTTTAAGGATAAAGCTTTAGAGACTATTGCTTTTACACTGAAGAGAGCGCCATCATGATCCATTGAAATGACACCATATGAGATATGGCATGGGATAAAACCCAAGTTGTCTTTTCTAAAATTTTGGTATGCTATGCATATGTAAAATGTTTACAACCAAAGTCGGATAAATACCTCTTTGTAGGTTATCCCAAAGTAAATGTTGGGTATTCCTCCAGAACACCTAAGACAAAAGTGTTTGTCGCCGAAAACGTCAAGTTTCTTGAGAAGGAATTTTTCGCAAAAGGTTAAGTGGGAGGACAATAGAACTTTGATTGGGTTATTGAACCTAAGCTATATATGCTGAGTAGCGCAGCGCCGAGAAGTGTCCCGGATGCGGCCACAATGCGCATGGCTATCGTACCTCAAAGGTTGTGGTCACATAGATCTAAGTTCCTATTGAACCGCATGAGTCGGGTAACAATCAAATAGTTAGATTTGAGAATGAATCATTATTATTTGACAATGATGAACCGACTGCATGCAAAGAAGCAATGATGGGCCCTGACTCCGTCAAATGGCTAGAAGCCATAAAATCCATGATAGTTCCATACACGAGAAACCAAGTTTATGGACTTGGAAGACCCTCAAAAGGCATGAAGCCTAATGAATGTATTTGGATCTATAAAGACAGACATGGATGTTTAACATCTTTGAAATAGTCGACACATCATTAAAAGAGTTTACGATTGTGTTCAATGAGTTGACTATGACAAGATTTGATCTTTCATAGCGATATTTTGTCTGGAAGGATTACTGCAGCAACCACTACATATGCCAAGTTTGGTATATGTTAGTTGAACAAATAAGACAACATTCTTCTAATAGAATGGTTACCTAGGACATGTACATGACATGGTCCAATGGGTTTTGTAAATTCAAAGGATGCTAAAAGGCATGCAAACTTCAATGGTTGAAGTAAGCATCGCGGAGTTGGAATATTCACCGTGATGAAATAATTAAAAGGTTTAGTTTCATCAGATACGATGAATATGCTTGCATTTGCAAGAAATTAAGTGGGAGCGCTGAGACATATTTTCAGTACATTATGTAGAAGACATATTGTTAATTGGAAATGATGTATCTTTTATTGGCATAGGTTAAGAATTTCATTAAAATTAGATTTCAATGAAAGACTTAGGCAAAACCAAAATATTGGGTCTCGATGTCTATATAGATAGATCGAGGTACCAATATGGTTGTGCCAAAGTACATAGATGAAATATTGAATGAAGTTCAATATGGAAACGACAAGAAAAGTTCTTGTCGCATGGAAGAGGTTGCAACAAGATTCAGGTGTTTTTGACACTTGATGAGTGAAGCCACATGAATGATTTGATCGATCATGTATACCATGATATGTACATATCCAGATATGTCCTATGCTCTAAATGTTATGAGCATATATCAGAGTGATAAAAGTCATAAGATGATCACTGGACAATAGTAGAGATATCCTTATGTGCTTTGGAAGGACTAAGGATATATATTAGGGATTTCTATTTTCGTGCCCTCAGGTCGTTAGTTGTACTCAGTTTTCCCCAGCTCGTTAGTTTTTCCTCAGTTTTCCCCAAGCCGTTGTCTGAAACCCTCAGAAGGAGCTCGGACGGGAGGATTCCCGTTAAGTTGACCGTTTCCGTGCTGACGTGTGGGGCCGCGTCGTGTGGGGCCGCGTCGCGTGGGGCTGGTAGAAAGGGACCGCGTGGGACAGGACGAGACCGCGTTTGGTTGTATGTGAGAGCTCGGTTCTGTCTCTCTCGGGCCAAATTGGCATTGACTTTTCAGAGCGCCTTTTCAGAGCGCCTTTTTCCCCTCTCTCTCTGTAACAGTTCTCTCTCTTTTCACCAAATTAGTATCAAATCTAGAGAAGCTTCTATTTCTGTCTTTCTTCAATGATTGTTGCCTTTTGGCCCTCGTTTTTTGCCCAATATGGTAACAAATCTAGTAGGAAATCTAGAAGCTAGTATAGGATAAATTCACAGCAGCGTAATAAATCTAGAAAACTAAGTATAATACATAAACTGCATACAGCAGCCAAAAGCAGCCAATAACGATGTTAATGTTCACGACAAACTAAGCTGAAAATAATACAAGATGCAATGTATGCCCAACATGAAGATTAGGATACCCAGGATGAATGAATCTGTTCTTCATTCATCATATATATATTCGTCGCTCCATTTTCTGGTCCGAAAGAAATATTCATTGAACTCCTTCCGTCTGCAGTGTGCAGCCAATACATCCTCCAAACGGTATGGCCTTTGTTCATCTTTCAGACCGTACTTTCCTAATCTATCCACACGTAGTGGCCACTCATCCCAGGCGTTCATATCATCAAAGTACTCTCTGATATAACCCAAATCCGCGTAGTAGATGCAGCCAGGTCGAAGTGTCGGGTGCACTCTGGTGTCGACGGAGATACACCGGACATGATGGACGAAGAAGGCACGACTGTCAATGTTACTGACGGCATGGAGAGAGCGGCTCTCAGTGTCCACACGGTACACCACTGTTTGACCTTCCTCCAAACGACCGCCCAACAACACAAGCAACAGATCACCATCCGACTTCACAAGGTAGAACTTGTCATTTCCAAGTTCTGGAAATGAAAATAGTGTCTCCATGTTGACATTGCTCGCGCCCTGCTCCAACTGGACATTGTTGGTGCATACTAATGTTCCGAACTCAAAATTGTTCACAGCTAGTGCATAGAATTCACCATTGAACGTGGTACTGCAACGCATAGAATGGTGCTCGATCGAAAATCTTCCTTCTCCCCAAACTTCATCTATACCCTTAGTTGGAGTGCTCTCATCGACCCAAGCAATTTCCGCCGGATAATATGTGGAAACGAAGAGCATAGTCGGGGACTTCATTACAGTGACTGACTCCAGAATAACAGATGGCATCTGCGCCTGAAATATAGTGTTTGATGTCTTTGTGAGTGGGTTCAGAAGCCGTATCTTGTGCGGCTGGTTCTTTTGGGCAAGCACGATGACGCCACGGCAAAAGCTGACGAAGTAGTATCTAAAATATATGGGATTGATGAAGATAACATTCAGCACTAAGATGTTTACGATTGAAAATAAAAGGATTAACTCTATAGATATGGAGGAATTTGAACCTTGCATGAACTTCCGTTAGATCGATGGTGACGTAGCGGGATGTGCGGAGGTGGAGGAAGGAGAACTCAGCGGCGTGTGGAAGGGCGTGCTCTACCATGATCCATTCGTGCAGGTGCACATCGGGCTCAGGTAAATCTGAGTGCCAATTAGTACAAACTCGCCTCAAAGCAGAGTAGGTGTCCACGTACTCCTCGTTCGCCAGTAAGCAGGCGCCGATCTTGTGAAGTGGTCCGTCAGCCCTGAGAGAGGCCCAGTTCACGGAGGCGCCGCGCCTGGATGCACCGCCCTCGGAGGCGACGGGCTCGGCGGCGACGGCCTCGGATGCGACGGGCTCGGCGGCGATGGGCTCAGATGCAACGGGCTCGGGGGCGACGGCCGCCGGCGCATTCTTCTTCTCCATCGCCGGCAGGGGAGGGCGCGTAGGGCGGCTGGGGTTTTTTTGAGAAGGTGATGGGACGTGAGAGGCGTGGTTGCGTGCGTGAGTTATGACTGTGTGCAGAGGGAGGGAGAGAGGGGCTCTGTACTGGCAAAGTGACGGTTCATCTCAGCAGTTGACGTTTGGTCTCAACACGCGCACCGCGCGGCTAACCGCTGCTCACCGTGACACGCGTCCGTGGGACTGCACGTCAGCACCGTTACGTGTACTCAGTTCTACCCTCGAGTCTTACACTGGAAAAATATCTGTACTCAGTTTTCCCCTCGAGTACTAATACTGGCTAGTGCAATATACTCAGTTTTACCCTCAAGTGGCTGGTCAACAGAGAGTCAACAGATGGGATTAAGCCATCTAATTGAGTCATTTCATGCGCAAAAAAATTCAAAAAATAAAATCATAGTGCCTCCAACTCATGCGCAAAATAAAATCATAACAATCATATATAAATTAAGTTTTCACACAAATGGCCACTTCTGAAATCACTAGTAGCTATGAAGGTTCATGGCTTTCCACTCAAACCCCTTCTCAAAACATCTATACCCAAAACATAGTTTGTCTGAATGAGGCCATAATTTTTACACTCATGTATATTTAAATTGCTAATACTTTGAGGTAGGCCAACCTGGGTTTCATTGTACAAAACATGTGTTTTTCTTTTTTTAAATCTCTTATTTGAATTCCTTAGCCTGTTTACTATTTACTTGCCCTTGTATCCTTGATACTACTCAGTTTTACCCTCTCCCTTCTCACAGAAGCCCAAACTTGGCCTGATTGGTCGAGCTGTTGTCACACGGATCGTGCCCAATTACCGTCGATCCTATGATCTAACGGGCAGGATCGTGCCACCCTCTCTCTATCTGTCGGTGGCAAACTACTACCCCTCTATGTATGCTAAATAACGAGTTGGCCACCGGATTCAACATGATAAACTATCACGAATTTCCACTTCTTGTAGGCATTACTTTTCACGGTAAAATGATGAACTATCACAAATTTCCATTTCTTGTAGGCATTACTTTTCACGTTGAAATGATAAACTATCACGAATTTCCATTTCTTTTACGCATTACTTTTCACGGTAAAATGATGAACTATCACGAATTTCCATTTCTTTTACGCATTACTTTTCACGGTAAAATGATAAACTATCACGAATTTCCATTTCTTTTACGCATTACTTTTCACGATAAAATGATGAACTATCACGAATTTCCATTTCTTTTACGCATTACTTTTCATGGTAAAATGATAAACTATCACGAATTTCCATGTCTTTTAGGCATTACTTTTTTGTTGAGATATAAACCACCCCCACAACGGTCATCTCCTCCTTAATTTATTGTGTAAATCCCACAACGGTCATCTCTACCTTAATTTATGGTGTAAACCCCACAACGGTCATCTCTCCCTTATAAACCCCCACAACGGTCATCCCTCATGTCAATAGGTTCTGCCTCTCTCTTCTTCGTTTCTGCCTCTCTCTTCTTCGTTCACATACACTTGATCCATTGCCATGGCTTCCACGTCTCGGACACCGACCGGAAGGGGAAGGGGAAGGGGAAGGGGAAGGGGAAGGGGCGGCCTGGGTGGTGGATCATCATCATTGCCACCACCACCGTCAACACTGCCATTGATCATAGAGGAGTTCTTCATCACCATCTATGAAGACCCTTTGGCCAAGAAGGTACGTACGCGTTCCCACATATATGATGCATGTGATTAATTATGTGCATGTTCTAAAAAACCTTTAATTTCAAACGATCGGCGCTCGATCTCTTTGCAGGCACTCCCACAAAAGTTTGCGGACTATCTTGACGGCCAGGAGCCCGCAAAGGTGTATCTGCGAGCAGCTGACTGCGGTCCTCGTCTCTGGACCGTGGAGGTCCTATTTGACGGACAAGGCCGGATGTACCTCGACAAGGGCTGGGAGAATTTCGCCATCGCGCACGGTGTGGATTTCGGCTGCTTCCTACACTTCAAATATGAAGGCGATTATGTGCTCACAGTGAAGGTGTTCGACGGAACAACGTGCAGGAAGTACTACTACACGGACGACGAAGATACTGACGATGAAAGCGACGACGACGTGAAGCCATGCATCTAAGGGGATTATGACCAAGAATATATATGTAGCTTCATATGCATCGATTTATAGATCTAGCTATTTTCTATATATTATGCATGTAAAAATAATAGGGAATCGCAATTTCCACTATGATTCGAGCACCACAGCCTCCAAACGATGCCGATGTCGATATCGGCATGGTCAGAACGGCTATGCATGCTCGCCACCACTGCTAGGTCACCGTCGGGATGCACCCTCAATCCCGTCCCCTCATTCGATCACTGACACACCAGAGATACCGCCGAGGCCAATGACGAACGTACATGCTGATGCCAATGCCGAACATGCACGTCGTTGTGGGCACGGCCACGCCGCCCCGCTATGCTGGACGCCACAGACCACCGCGAGGTCTTTCCCTTCGCCACCACACTCCCCTAGTACCTATCTATACACGCCAGAAAGGAGAGACACTAGTTTTCTCTACATTGCTTGCGTTCATGTCCGACACCGTCAGTCAAAGTGTTGAAGTCGTCGTCGATGTCCTCGACCATTTCTTCTCTTCTTTGCATGGTTAAACGCGTGTAGTTTATATCTATCTAATGCGTCTGGTCTCGCCTCATGCAGTTCTTTGTGGACGTCGATCTCATCTCGGCACCCCGCAGGCCACCTCCTCCGTGCCATCGCTGTAGAGCTCCGTTTAAAAATCTAATCCTACCCGTGTATTGCACCTTGTATCAGCGTCATGGCCCCACTTGTCATTCGATATACCAAAGCCCCACTCATCCGCGTTTTGGTCAGGGATACGGCGATGCTTACGGTCAAACAAAGATGGATGCTCTGACGTGTCTTTGCGGGCTCTACGTGGCCCCACTAGTCAGCAGTTAACGGTCAAAGGTGTTCAACCGTCGGGCAACCGGTCGTTCCAGCACTGGTGACGGTTTCAGCCAAGGGCTTGGACAAAACTGAGGAAAAACTAAGGAGCTGGGGAAAACTGAGTACAACTAAGGACCTGAGGGCACGAAAATAGAAATCCCTATATATTATGTATGATAAAGTGACACATTATTCATTGTAAAGTGTTACATTGATACTAAGTTTGTCACAAGATACAAATTAAGTTTATCTCAATTTTAGCTGTATGTTTAGGTGGCACAATGTAATGGAAGGAAGTTCCATGATGGATTTGGATGAGTTCCAAAGTTAAGACATTGTGATGGATTCTACAACAAAGGTTAAGTATTTGGCTACTTTAGAAGTAGCAAAAGAGGGCATTTGTGTCAAGAAGTTTGTTATCAAACTAGGTGTAGTTCCAAGCTGGCTATTACTGTGAAGATCTATTGTGCGACAATAGTGACAACATGATTTTAGCTAAAGGAACTAAGGTCTCACCAAAGGACCAAATTTATACCCAACTATCTCATTTGAGAATGAGTGATGCGTAGAGACGCAAAGACATGCAAACACACACAGAACTGAAAGTATCAGATCTGGAGATCAGACTAACCACATGCAACGCGTACGTATAACACGTGAATGCCATAAGTGTTATATACGCAAGTATCAACTAGATTTTTGACTCTAGTGCAAGTGGGAGACTGAAGGGAATATGCCCGAGAGGCAATAATAAAGTGGTTATTATCATATTCCATGTTTATGATAAATGTTTATTTCTCATGCTAGAATTGTATTAATCGGAAACATTAATACATGTGTGATTAATAAACCAAAAAGGTTCCTAGTAAAGCCTCTCTTTTATACTAGCTCGTTGATTAACCGATGATCAAGGTTTCCTGATCATGAACATTGGATGTTGTTAATAACGGGGTCATATCATTAGAAGAATGATATGATGAACACTCACACCCATAGTATGAATAGCAAAACGATCAAGTCATCAAGTTCATTGTTATATCAAACTCATGCGAAGTAGTTCTAATCCTTAGACCATGAGATCATGTTAATCACTGATACCGGAAGGGTACTTTGATGATATCAAATGTCACACTGTAATAGGGTGATTATAAAGGTTGATTTGGGTACTCTGAAAGTATTAGTTGAGGCTCATGGATCAAGAGTGGGATTTGTCCATCCGGATGACAGAAAGATATTCTCTGGGCCCTTCTCGGTGATATTGCATTGGAATCGCTTGCAAGCATGTGACTAGGTCACAGGAATGCATTATCACGGAACGAGTAAAGAGACTTGTCGGGAACGAGATCGAACTAGGTATGGTTGATACCAAATGATCGGATCTCGGACAAGTAATAATATCGTGAGACAAAAGGAATTAACTATATTCGTTACTGGTTCACACGATCACTAGTTCATCGTTGAGTAAGTGGGAGTCATCATGGATTTCCAGATCCCGCTGTTGATTATTGATCGGAGAGGAGTCTCAATCATGTCCACGTTATTCACAAACCGTAGGGTGACACACTTAAGGTTCGCCGTCGTTTTTGAGTGGATACGATACTCCGATCGAATTACAGGATAGCATAAGGGTTGTTTCAGAAAAGCACCGAAACTGTTTCAGGATATCGAAATAACTCAAGGGTATATTTGTTAATGTTTGTTAATTGAATGAATTAACAAATATTAAAGAAATAAAAATGTTTTATTAAATCAATAAGTGTGAATTTTAATTAGCATGAATGTCATGCAAAATTAAAATGGGGGTTACCTCATGTTGATGAGGGGGTTACCACCATGAAGGGAATGAAGAGGGGGTTACCACCATGAAGAGGAGGAGGGCCTCCTTGGCCGGCCACCCCTTGGGGGCTGCCCCTCCTCCCCTATATAAACCCCTCCCTCTCCTCTATGTGACACACTTCTTGATCCTCCCCTTCCCGCATAGTTGCTGCCCAATTTCCGTCTGAGCTTAGCGAAGCTCTGCCGGAATTGTAGTTCGTAGTTCATACACTTGGAGAAGTGTGTGGTGGAGTGTCCGGCGGATCCCTTCTTCCGCTACCCCGCTGGACCGAGGGCGTGGAGGAGTCGACGACGAGTTGTATGTGTGACCGAGCACGGGGGCGCTGCCACTTGTGGCACCGTGTACACGATCTTGTGATCGTCAAGTGAACCACTACGTCGACTACGTCGAGTGAACAACTACGTCGACTACGTGCGTCTACATCGACTCTCCATCGTCAACGTTTGTGCGGGAACGTAATCCCCGCTTACGGTCGTCGAGGGTTAGTCTCCGTTGCTACCACCTCGTAGAGTATCTTGGCTAGTTTATGTGTTCTTGCGTAGGAAATTTTTTTATTTTCTATGCTATGAACCCATCAGGGACAATGCATATTATACTAAGAATGACAACTATGCTCTCTTAATGGTGCATAAAGAAAGAAGGTGGTGACTCAACATAAAAGTAGAAGAAAGGCCCTTCGCAGAGGGAAGCAGTGATTGCAAGTTTTATAACCTTCAAAAATTATGGTACTTACCGGCTTTGAGCTCTCATTGCCCCCATCATAAGCATCTTGAATGGTTAAAGTTAATGCGAGAACAATTATGATGCATATGCTTGACAAATCATAAGTTGAAAACCTCGTGCCCCGTGAATACGAGTACCCAAACCTCATGCTACTTTACTTAGAGTCCCAAGCAAGGCTCTTGTCATTGTAAGTATATGCATATCATTGAGAACCGCCAATGGGGTACCTCCATGCCCGATGACATGGAGCAAGCCCATACCAAAATGACAGGACAAGCCGACAATGAACACCTCGACATCTCTTTTATTTGCCTTTTGTTTAGCTTTTTATTGTGAGATGCGTCGTCGTATGTTCACCATGGGTATGCTGCAAATTTCCACCATGAATTATGCATGGCTTAGATTAGCGGCCCGGCGTTTCCCTAACACATATACAAACTCCATGATCCCCACAAGATTCCCAATTCATTTCACACCGCGGGCATCCATAAACAAAAGATCACGATATCAACTCAAATAAGAAGTGCAATGTTGAAAGCTTGCCCCATCACAGCATGGATGGGCTAGAATCCAACTTACAACTTGCAAGCATAACAACTCAACATAAGAGACCACAATGTCAAATTTTTAAAGAACAGGAAAAAGTAAAGTGTGCCTTCCGGTTCGTGAGAGCTTTACTGACCGAATTTCGCATAACACTGGTAAGAGTTTAATTTGAAGAGAAAATAAAAGCAAGTCAAATTTACTTGGAATAGCAAATTGCTAGTAGGTATGTAGGGTGGACACTTTGGAAAACTTTGGCTTTTAGGAGTTGGATGCACGAGTAGAGCTCATACTCAGTACAAGGCGAGGGCTAGCAAAAGACTGGGAGCGACCAACTAAGAGAGCAGTAATGGCCATAATCATGCAAAGCGACAAAGCGACATTTAAAGAAGCATAAGATGGCATCAGAAGTCAAAAACTTAATGATCATAGAGGCTATTGACGACTTTGTAAGAGTCTAACATGTGTGAGCATGCGCCAAGTTAACCCAAATAAAGCATCAAGGAGAAAACCAAAATAATGCTTCCATACAATAAAAAACAACGCATGATTTTTTTCAAAGGCTCATTAAGCAATCTCAGTTATTTGAGACAAGTCATGCTACAGCAAAACCACTAAGCATACTATCAAAAAGACATCAAGCATGACATGAAAAAGCCTAAGCCGCAGTCTACACAAGCTCCTTCTTGTACCACTTTTTTGCACAAAGCTTTTTCTCTTTTCCAACACCATTTGAAATTTTTAAAGACACCTCTTTTGATGAAAACCAATAAATATCAGAGGCAAAAATACACCTTGATGAAAAGATATGACAAGGTCTGAACGCAAATCAAGGCGAAAACGAAAACCAAAAGCAGTAGCAGAAAAAGAAGAACGCTCGATTTTTAATAAGAGTGAAAACTAGAGCGTTCTTTGCAAATGAAAACGAGTACATCTCCTCCAAAGGAAATTTGCTGGGGTCCAACCATTTATTGCAGCAAACAAACAAACTACACCAACTAAGAAAACTAAAACAACTGACGCTCCAAGAAAAACACATAGTGCATGAAGCAATAAAAATATAGTGTTTTGAAAGGTGACCTGATTTTTGCCGATGAAGAAGGGGTGCCTCGGGGGCATCCCCAAGATTTGACGCTTGTACTTCTTGGATATTTCTTGGGGTGATGCATGGGCATCCCCAAGCTTGAGCTTTTGTCCATTCCTCAACTCATCTCATCATTCTCCAATCCCTACACTTGAAAACTTCCTTCATACAAAACTAAACACAATTCTATTAGCAACATTAGTGTAGGCATAACATATAATCATCCTCTTTTTGCTTCAGGTTTCAACTCAAAACCACCACATATATAGCAAATACTACTGTAGCAACTTCTCAAAAAGTTCCATGATCAAAAGAACTCAAAAGAAAGCGATAAAGTGGCAAACACAAATATTGGCAGAAATCTGTCAAAACTGAACAGCTGACAAAGGTCGAATTTTTGAGGGGTTTTCTGTTGCCCAAATTAAAAAGTGTTCGTCTAACAAAAGTTTGGATATAACCTGGGGCATATGCACAAGAAATTGCAGGTCCAAAAGATAAACAGAGAATTTATACGAATTTTTACGGTGCAGCACCGAAAACAGTTTCAGGACAGCACCATCCCCAAATCTTTACCTCACTCGAATTAGAGGCTTCTCTTGGCATAAAAACAAAATAAACAAGATAAGGAGCGGTCATTACAGTAGTAATGACTTCCAAGACTCAAATAAAAGAAAAAGTACTGAAAAGAAAACATTGGGTTATCTCCCAAGAGTGCTTTTCTTTAACGCCTTTGAGCTAGGCGCAGAAAATTGCGAATCAAGTAATATCAATAGATGAAGTTCTAGGATCAGCGCGTGCCTTACGTCTTCCTTTCTTACCTTTGCTCTTGACTCTAGGAAAAACATGGTTATTGCAAGGTGGAGAGATAAATCTTATATTGCCTTTTCCCACATCGATGACGGCGCCCAGGAGCTTCAGAATGGATCTTCCAAGTGTGATTTGTCCTTTTCCTACACATTCAATAACAAGATAATCAGTAGATATCATTCTTCCTAGGACTTTTGTAAAAACTCCTTCAGCTATTCCAAGGGGAAATATAGTGGCATTGTTAGTAAGAGAAATTCCTTCTCCTCCCTCAGAAAGCTTCCAAAGGCTCAAAGATTCATAAACATCCTTTGGCATGAGACAAAATTCAGACATAATATCACAACGAGCATGAAAAGTTTCACCACTAATGGTGATTTTTATCGTAGGATACCAACTCGAAGGTTCAGTATTTGTTGGCACATAATCAAAATGCTGGCGCAAAGTATTGTAGCAAGAATTCAAACTAGCAGTGCGAGTCTCAAGAGTATCAAGTCTATTAAAAATGCACACAAGAGAGGAATCAAAATAGGTTGGCATGCTATAAATTGTAATCAACTTTTTTATAATATTGAAAGCTTGATCTCCATCACAATGAAGGAAATCTCCTTCAGCAGTAGCATCCAAAACATATCTATAATGAAGAGAAAGTCCAAAGTAAAAGCTACTAAGAAGCAAACTCAAAGTCATTTTAGGTTCAGTTTTTCCATGCCAATCATAAATTCTAGACCAAGCTTCTTTAAAGCTTTCCTCATCCTTTTGTTTAAAAGTGAAAATCATATCCTCGGGCGACAAAGAAGTAGCAACTGAACTAGACATAGTAAACTAAAGTAAAGAAATAACAACTACCAATGATTCTAATTTTGTTGGGTTTTTGATAAAAAGCAATGCAAGTAAAATAAATAAAGTAAAGCAAAACAATAACAAAGTAAAGGATGTGTGTGCGAAAACTCCCCTCGTAGAAGTCTTCTACTTCCTCCCCGGCAATGGTGCCAGAAAATAAGCAGCTAGCGCCAAGTTGACGTGGGAGCAGACTGTCCTTGTGCGTGGTGGATAACCAGCCCGTTGGGAACCCCAAGAGGAAGGTATGATGAGTATAGCAGCTAGTTTTCCCTTAGTTAAGAAACCAAGGTTTAATATCGGTCAGGAGAGGAGAGACAAACGACTGAAGGTGATGCGGAACCTGCACACACACAACCAAGTACCTTGTTCCCAACTTGCGATGAGGTTGTCAATCTCACCGGTTTGCTTGAAACAAAGATTATGAGCGTATCGAGTGGAAAACAATATAGTATGCGAGTAAAGTAAACAGGTGATAGCAATATGATGGAAATAGGACCAGGATCCACAGTTCACTAGTGGTGTCTCTCCATAAGATAAATAACACATGCTGGGTAAACAAATTACAGTTGGGCAATTGATAGAATAAAGATAAACGTGATATGTCAAGAAGATCACTATGAGATTTACTCTGGGCATTACAACAAAATACATAGACCGCCATCCAACTGCATCTATGACTAATAATCCACTCCCGGGGATATCAATCCGAACACCCCAAAAGTATTAAGTTGCGAACAACAGATAATTGCATTAAGCAAAGTGTGTAATGTAAACAAAGCATATGCCCTTGAGCATATGAATGTTGTTTTCTCCCTAGTAGCAATAGCACATCTACAACCTTAGAGGTTTCTGTCACTCCCCCAGATTAAATAGAGGCATGAACCCACTATCGAGCATAAATACCCCCTCTTGGAGTCACTAGCAACTACTCGGCCAAGATAGCTACTAACAACGGAGAGCATGCAAGATCATAAACAACATAGAGATAACAAAAGATAATATTCAGTACAGCAACTCAATCATAAACACCAATATTCATCGGATCCCAACAAACCAAACATGTAGAATTACATAACGGTGATCTCAATCATGTAGGGCAGCTCATGAGATCTAAACATGAAGCACATGGTGGAGAAGACAACCATCTAGCTACTGCTATGGACCCATAGTCCAAGGTAGACTACTCACTCATCGCTCCGGAGGCAAGCATGCCGATGAAGAAGACCTCCAGTGGCGATTCCCCTCTCCGGCAGGGTGCCGAGAAGAGCTTCTGGACCCTCCCGATCTTCGGGTCGACGGCGGCGGCGGATCGCGATGTGTTCTGGAAAATTGATCGGGTACTTAGGTTTTTTCCGTCGAGGGGTCTTTATAGGCGAAGGGGCGATGTCAGAGGAGGAGCCAGGCGCCCTCACGCGGGACCCGCGCGGCCAGGGGCCTGTCCGCGCCACCCCTGTGTGTGGGGCCCTGGTGGCCCCCCTCCTACTCTCCTTCGGATCTCTGGAAGCTTCCGGGTAAAATAAGACTTCAGGAACTTGTTTCGTCCAATTCCGAGAATATTTCCTGTGTATCACTTCTGAAACACAAAAACAGCAGAAAACAGGGAACTGGCACTGTGGCAACTCGTTAATAGGTTAGTTCTGGAAAATGCATAAAAGTGCCATGAAGTGTAACGAAACAATAGGCAAATGGTGTAAAAACAAGCATGGAGCATCAAAAATTATAGATACGTTGGAGACGTATCAGCTACGTGCACGAAGACCGTGACGACAACCGCGACTTACCGCGACGAGGAAACAATTACCATGGCAGCAGCAGCAGAAGTACCAGTCGTGACTCAAAGCCAAGTAAGGAGTGGCGCCGACGACAGCCACAACTGTCGGCAGAGGAGATGCTTGATAGCGGATGCCCAAGGCATACGTACCTTGACAAGGACGGAGTACGAAGACCTGCGTACCTCCTCATCGAGTGTAATGAATTCCTTCGTCTCAACCGGGCACTTCAGGAGAGGATGGGCACCGAGCAGCCAGTGGCGGGGGCGATAGCCTTCAACGCTCCACCACCACCGCCTAACCCACCAGAGAACGTCGTACAGCAGGGCCACCAGGCCGCCACGATCCAGCAAGTCGAGCCGCGACAGCCGGCCAACGAGGAAGAAGAGTTCCCGCAGCCAAGAGGTTTCGTGCCCATGATTCAGAGGGGGCGCCCGATGAATAAAGTTTAGCGGAAGCGCGCAAGAGAAGTGTTTCACGCCGAACACGCGCCACCGGCCACTCTTGAATATCTGAACTGGTCCGAACAACCGATCGGTTTCGACAGGTCAGATCATCCACCGAAGATTCCACGCCCGGGACACCATGCCTTGGTTCTCAAGGCGCAGATAGGGGGTTTCACCTCGAAAAAGGTGTTCATGGACGGAGGCAGCAGCCTGAACCTCATCTACGCAGATACACTGCGGAAGATCAAGATCCCGATAAACAATCTCCTGCCAACGGAGACCTCCTTCCACGGAATCGTCCCAGGGAAGCCTACGTACCCATTAGGGGCGATACATCTCGACATCATCTTCGGCACGCCAGCAAACTTCAGAAAGGAGAAGATCGAATTCGAGGTCATCGACTGGCCCTCGCAGTACCACGCCATCCTCGGACGACCAGCATTCGCTCGATTCATGGCGGTACCGCACTACGCTTACCTCAAGCTGCGGATGCCCGCAAACAGAGGACTGATGTCTACGCACTTCTATTCTTGTAGACACTTGTTGGGCCTCCAAGTGCAGAGGTTTCTAGAACAACAGCAAGTTTCCCTTAAGTGGATCACCTAAGGTTTATCGAACTCAGGGAGGTTAGAGGTCAAAGGTATCCCCTCTCGAACAACCCTGCAATTACGATACAGAAAGTCTCTTGTGTCCCCAACACACCCAATACACTTGTCAGATGTATAGGTGCACTAGTTCGGCGAAGAGATAGTGAAATACAAGTAGTAGTGATGATTATGAGTAGTAAATGTAGTATGGAATAAAAATCGCTGCGAGCAAACATGTAACAAAACAGCAAGTAAACGGTGTGCAAAGCTTGGAAACAAGGCCTAGGGATCATACTTTCACTAGTGGACACACTCCCAACAATATAACATGAATGAACAAATAGATAACTTCTCTCCACTATGGTACTCTGAATTACTCTCCTATTGAATAACACTAATCATTGTGTAGTGGCTACAGAAGCACCCCTTAAATTTCATCAAGTACTTGACAAACACCACTCATAGAGATACCCAAATCAAAGCACAACTCAAGATAGATATCATTGCAACATAAACCAAGTACTAACACGGTGCACACACTGTCAACATTACACCATGAAAGGAGGAATAGATCACTTCAATACTATCATAGCAATAATTATTCTCGTAATCCACAAGAGATCATAATCATAGCCTAAACCAAGTACCACCATGATGCACGCACTGTCACCGTTACACCATGGCAGGAGGAATAGATTACTTTAATAACACCACTAGAGTACACATAATATCTGAATAATAATATCTACTTGTTCAACATGATACAAAGCTCACGATCACATAAAGATCACATCATGGGAGAGAGAGGTGAACCACATAGCTACCGGTAGAGCCCTTAGCCCCGGGGATGAACTACTCCCTCCTCATCATAGGAGACAGCAAGGTTGATGGAGATGGCGGTGAGGTCGATGGAGATGGCAGAGACGGCGATGGAGACCGATGGAGATGGCTCCGGGGGCACTTCCCCATCCCGGCAAGGTGCCGGAACAGAGACTTCTGTCCCCCGAAATTTGGCTTCGACGGCGGCGGCGCTGCGGAACTGTTCTGGAAATTTCGCTGACTCCTTTAGGGTTTTCCGTCCCGAGGCTTCTTATAGGCGAAGGGGCGTCGTCAGGGGGCAGCCAGGGGCTCCTCACACCAGGGTGGCGCGGCCAGGGCCTGGGCCGCGCCACCTATGTGTGAGGGCGGCCTCTGGCCCCCCTCCGGCTCTCTTTCGGTCTTCGGGAAGCTTCCGGGAAAAATAAGACTTCTGGCTTTTGTTTCGTCCAATTCCGAGAATATTTCCTGTGTAGCTTTTCTGAAACACAAAAACAGCAGAAAACAGGGAACTGGCACTGTGGCATCTTGTCAATAGGTTAGTTCCAGAAATCGCATAAAAACGCCACGAAGTGTAACAAAACACAAGGCAAATGGTGCAAAAACAAGCATGGAGCATCAAAAATTATAGATACGTTTGAGACATATCAAGCATCCCCAAGCTTAACTCATGCTCGTCCTCGAGTAGGTAAGTGATAACAAAAGAAATAATTTTTGAGGTGACATGCACCTACACAATCTTGATCATATATGTAAGCATTGTGAGCTGGGATCATAAGAACTTAAAACATGGGCATGAAAGATATAATCTTGACAATAAGAACTTAGCAACCATGTTGTAAACATGCAAATGAACACAAACAAAAGATCATGAAAATGAAACAATGAAAGTCAAACGTGTGTTCGAATCATAAGGAAAAACATACAAGTGGTTTTCAGCTTGTCCTTAAAAGAGAGCAAAACATAAATACATAGGACACCTTCAAGTTTAAGAGGGCGACTAGATACAAATAATTTGAGAACAAGTGAAACCAACAATATGAATCAATCAATGAAAACTTTGGGACAATGCACATTATACTAAGAATGACAACTATGCTCTCTTAATGGTGCATAAAGATAGAAGGTGGTGACTCAACATAAAAGTAAAAGAAAGGCCCTTCGCAGAGGGAAGCAGTGATTAAACATGTGCTAGAGCTTTTCATTTGTAAAACAGAGAGATAAAAATTGGGTTTTGAGAGGTGGTTGTCTTTGTCAACGACTGGCAATGGGGTTCTTACTATCTTCCATACAAAAATGAAGCAAGTTTTTGAGAGAGATTGGCACTTTTGTGCTCTTTTATAAAGCTTGGCACTCCTCCCCACCTTTTTTCCTTTCTCAAACCATGGCTAACCGATTCCATCGGGTGCCCACCAACATTCACATTCCATGGAGGAGTGCCTTTTTTCTTTTCTTTTTTCCTTTTTTTTGGAATAATCAATATGGAAGATAGCAAATCCGACCACTACGTCCCCATGAGCTGAAAACAGTGTCACAAAACGAGAAGTGTTTGGAAGGTTTTTGAAAGGTAGCACATGAAAATTTACTTTGAATGGCTTACAAATACCATGCATAGGAATTTATAGTGGACACAATGGCAAACTTGGTTTTTGGGAGTTGGATGCACGAGTAGAGCTCATACTCAGTACAAAATGAGGGCTAGCAAAAGACTGGGAGCGACCAACTAAGAGAGCAATAACGGCCATAATCATGCATAGCGACAAAGCAACATTAAAAGAAGCATAAGATGGTATCAAAAGTCAAAAACTAAATGATCATAGAGGCTATTGGCGACTTTGTATGAGTCTAACATGTGTGAGCATGCGCCAAGTCAACCCAAATAAAGCATCAAAGAGAAAACCAAATTAATGCTTCCAAACAATAAAAACAACGCATGATTTTTCCAAAGGCTCATTAAGCAATCTCAGTTATTTGAGACAAGTCATGCTACAGCAAAACCACTAAGCATACTATCAAAAAGACATCAAGCATGACATGAAAAAGCCTAAGCCGCAGTCTACACAAGCTCCTTCTTGTACCACTATTTTGCATAAAGCTTTTTCTCTTTTCCAACACCATTTGAAATTTTTTAAGACACCTCTTTTGATGAAAACCAATAAAGATCAGAGGCAAAAATACACCTTGATGAAAAGATATGACAAGATCTGAACAAAAATCAAGGTGAAAAATGCAAGCTAAACGCAGTAGCAGAAAAAGAGAACACTCGTTGAAACGATAAGAGTGAAAAACGGAGTGTTCTTGGCAAATGAAAAGTGAAGTATGTCTCCCTCCAAACCAACATGATGTGATCTAACCATTTATTGCAGCAAACTAAACTAAACTAAACTAATACTGAAAACAAAAAACAACTGACGCTCCAAGAAAAACACATAGTGCATGAAGCAATAAAAATATAGTATTTTGAAAGGTGACCTGATTTTTGCCGATGAAGAAGGGGTGCCTCGGGGGCATCCCCAAGCTTTGACGCTTGTACTTCTTGGATATTTCTTGGGGTGATTCATGGGCATCCCCAAGCTTGAGCTTTTGTCCATTCTTCAACTCATCTCATCATTCTCCAATCCCTACACTTGAAAACTTCCTTCATACAAAACTAAACACAATTCTGTTAGCAACATTAGTGTAAGCATAACATAGAATCAACCTCTTTTTGCTTCAGGTTTCAACCCAAAACCACCACATAAATAGCATATACTACTGTAGCAACTTCCCCAAAAGTTCCGTGATCAAAAGAACTCAAAAGAAAGCGATAAAGCGGCAAACATAAATATTGGCAGAAATCTGTCAAAACAGAACAGATGACAAAGGTCGAATTTTTAAGGTGTTTTCTGTTGCTCAAATCGAAAAGTGTTCAACTAATGAAAGTTTGGATATAACCTGGGGCATATGCACAAGAAATCGCAGGTCCACAAGATATACAGAGAATTTTCATGAATTTTTACGGTGGAGCACCGAAAACAGTTTCAGGACAGCATCATCCCCAAATCTTTACCTCACTCGAATTAGAGGCTTCTCTTGGCACAAAAACGAAATAAACAAGATAAGGAGCGGTCATTACAGTAGTGATGACTTCCAAGACTCAAATAAAAGAAAAAGTACTGAAAATAAAATATTGGGTTATCTTGCAAGAGTGCTTTTCTTTAACGCCTTTGAGCTAGGCGCAGTAATTTGCAAAGATGCTCATGTGGGCGCCATATAAGAGCTTGAGGCAATAGAGAGCATCAAAAAGCAAGTATGGAACACATTTAAATCTAAACCACTTCTTATGCATAGGAATCTTGTAAGAAAATAAATCAACGAAGCACATAGTAGCAAGCATGGATAGATAAAACAAGTGCCACTTCAAGATTTGCAACATAGAGAGGGGAAACTCAATATTGTTGAGATCCATTAAACCATGTTTCCCTCTCTCATAATAATTTTCAGTAGCATCATGAATAAAACTAACAATATAACTATCACATAAAACATCCCTATCATGAGCCACATGCATAAAAGAATTAATAGTCACCACAGGAACAATAGTAGTAGGAGCGGATTCAACAGAATAATTATTCTCATCACCATAATCATCATATATAGGAGGCATATTGTAATCATAACTAATTTTATCCTCAATAGTAGGTGAACTGAAAATATTATACCCATCATCATAACCATCATAAACTAGAGGTTTAATATCATCACAAGCTAGAGAACAACTATTTCGCAAAGCATATTCTTCAAACATATCATCATAAGAAGGAACATCACATATGGGAGATAAAATATCATCAGAGCAAATTTTCTCCACTAAAGCTGGGGAACTAAAAATATCATGCTTAACAAAACCAGCTTCCCCAAACTTAGACTTTTCTATAGCATTAGCAATAACGGGATTCAAAGCATTCGTACTAATAACATTGCTATGCGAAATAAGCTCCAAAGGTTTTTCAATTTTCTCTTCAAATCTAAAATTAGAAAAAAGACTAAAGAACTCTTTATTTTCCATTAAGCCTAACTAGCGAAAATAAAAACAAGAAATAAAAAGATGTAATTGCAGAATCTAAAGGAAATAACTTCGAGCACTCACTAGCAACTAAAAGACTTAGTAGCCAAAGAATGTGAGTACCTTTTACCTTACCTCCCCGGCAACGGCGCCAGAAAAGAGCTTGATGTCTACGCACTTCTATTTTTGTAGACACTTGTTGGGCCTCCAAGTGCAGAGGTTTGTAGAACAGCAGCAAGTTTCCCTTAAGTGGATCACCCAAGGTTTATCGAACTCAGGGAGGTTAGAGGTAAAAGGTATCCCCTCTCGAACAACCCTGCAATTACGATACAGAAAGTCTCTTGTGTCCCCAACACACCCAATACACTTGTCAGATGTATAGGTGCACTAGTTCGGCGAAGAGATAGTGAAATACAAGTAGTAGTGATTATGAGTAGTAAATGTAGTATGGAATAAAAATCGCTGCGAGCAAACATGTAACAAAACAGCAAGTAAACGGTGTGCAAAGCTTGGAAACAAGGCCTAGGGATCATACTTTCACTAGTGGACACACTCCCAACAATATAACATGAATGAACAAATAGATAACTTCTCTCCACTATGGTACTCTGAATTACTCTCCTATTGAATAACACTAATCATTGTGTAGTGGCTACAGAAGCACCCCTTAAAGTTCATCAAGTACTTGACAAACACCACTCATAGAGATACCCAAATCAAAGCACAACTCAAGATAGATATCATTGCAACATAAACCAAGTACTAACACGGTGCACACACTGTCAACATTACACCATGAAAGGAGGAATAGATCACTTCAATACTATCATAGCAATAATTATTCTCGTAATCCACAAGAGATCACAATCATAGCCTAAACCAAGTACCACCATGATGCACGCACTGTCACCGTTACACCATGGCAGGAGGAATAGATTACTTTAATAACACCACTAGAGTACACATAATATCTGAATAATAATATCTACTTGTTCAACATGATACAAAGCTCACGATCACATAAAGATCACATCATGGGAGAGAGATGTGAACCACATAGCTACCGGTAGAGCCCTTAGCCCCGGGGATGAACTACTCCCTCCTCATCATAGGAGACACCAAGGTTGATGGAGATGGCGGTGAGGTCGATGGAGACGGCGGAGACGGCGATGGAGACCGATGGAGATGGCTCCGGGGGCACTTCCCCGTCCCGGCAAGGTGCCGGAACAGAGACTTCTGTCCCCCGAAATTTGGCTTCGACGGCGGCGGCGCTGCGGAAATGTTCTGGAAATTTCGCCGACTCCTTTAGGGTTTTCCGTCCCGAGGCTTCTTATAGGCGAAGGGGTGTCGTCAGGGGGCAGCCAGGGGCTCCTCACACCAGGGTGGCGCGACCAGGGCCTGGGCCGCGCCACCTATGTGTGAGGGCGGCCTCTGGCCCCCCTCCGGCTCTCTTTCGGTCTTTGGGAAGCTTCCGGGAAAAATAAGACTTCTGGCTTTTGTTTCGTCCAATTCCGAGAATATTTCCTGTGTAGCTTTTCTGAAACACAAAAACAGCAAAAAATAGGAAACTGGCACTGTGGCATCTTGTCAATAGGTTAGTTCCAGAAATCGCATAAAAACGCCACGAAGTGTAACAAAACACAAGGCAAATGGTGCAAAAACAAGCATGGATCATCAAAAATTATAGATACGTTTGAGACGTATCAAGGACCACTGACGATCAGCGGCAGCTTCGCCCGATCCGAAAACTGCGACAAGGACTTCAACACCATGTCCCAAACCTTCGGGGTGCACGAGGAGCTGCACCATATTCGGGAAGCCACTGTGATGGACATCGATCCACCGGTGTAGCAGAACGCCCCAGAACTGTCGTTCGATGCCACCAAGGACACCCGAGAGCACCAGATCCACCCGACGGATCCAACCAAGACAGCGCGGGTGTCGAACTCCCTCTCTCCCGCATAGGAAAGCACGCTCGTCGAGTTCCTCCGTGAGCACTAGAGGATGTTCGCCTGGTGTGCAGCAGATATGCCTGGCATCCCCAGGGAACTCGCCGAGCACGAGCTTAAGATTTTTCCCAACACGAAACCGGTCAAGCAGTCTATGCGCCGGTATAATCCAGAGAAGGCCAAGTCGATGGGCAAAGAAATCAACCGCCTCCTCGAAGCCAAGTTCATCAGAGAGATCAAGGAAGCCACGTGGCTGTCGCCACCGGTCATGGTGGAGAAGAAGGACACCAAGATCTACAACATGTGCATCGACTTCACGGCCCTAAACAAGCACTGCCCGAAGGACTACTTCCCCCTGCCCTGAATCGACTAGATCATCGACTCCACGGCAGGATGCGAACGCCTTTCGTTCCTCGACGCCTACTCTGGGTATAATCAGATACGGCTGAAAGTAGAAGACGAAGACAAGACAGCGTTCATCACCCCGCACGGGGTATACTGCTACATGACGATGCCCTTCGGGCTCAAGAACGCCGGAGCCACCTATCAACGGTGCATGCAGGCGTGCCTGAAGGAACAAATTGGCCGCAATATCGAGGTCTATGTCGACGACATTGTCATCAAGACCACGAAAGCAGATAGCCTGCTCGATGACCTTCGAGAAACCTTCGCCAACCTCGACAGATATAGCATCAAGCTTAACCCGAAGAAGTGCTCTTTTGGGGTACCCACCGGCCAACTGCTGGGCTACCTCATCTCCGAGAGAGGGATCGAAGGCAACCCAGAGAAGATACATGCCATCATCAACATGCAGCCTCCAAGGACGCTTCGACATGTCCAACAGTTGACAGGTCGACTCGCAACGCTTAGCCGCTTCATCAGCAAGCTCGGCGAAAAAGCACTCCCTTTTTATCGGCTTCTCCAGAAAACAGACAACTTCACGTGGACCGAAGAGGCACAAGCCGCGTTCGACGACCTCAAACGTCGTTTGTCGACCTCCCCAGTTCTCGTCACACCCCGAGAGAAAGAGCCAATGTTGCTATACATCGCGGCTATGAATCAAGTTGTCAGCTCAGTACTTGTGGTCGAACGCGCGGAGGAAGGCAAGGAGCACGGAGTACAGAGGCCCGTGTACTACCTGAGTGAAGTGTTATCTCCGACCAAGCAAAGATACCCCCATTATCAGAAGCTAGCATACGCTATCTACATGACGGGGAAGAAATTGCCGCACTACTTCGAATGCCACTCCATCATAGTGGTGGCCTCGAATCCAGTTTCCAGCATCCTCAACAACCCAGACGCCACAGGGCGTGTGTCGCTATGGGGAATCACGCTGGGGCCCTGGGAGATCACGTACCAGCGCCAGTCCGCAATCAAGTCCCAAGTCCTACCGGATTTCATAGCAGAATGGACGGAAGCTCAGATGCCCGAACTCCCAGACCTGTCGAACAGCTGGACCATATTCGTCGACGGGTCCAAATGGGTTTCGGGAGCAGGAGCAGGAGTGGTTCTCGTATCACCACAGGGGGACAGAATGCGCTATGTTCTCCGCATGCGTTTTTCAAACCCCTCGAACAACAAGGCAGAGTACGAAGCCGTTCTCCATGGCATGCGCATGGCCAAGGCCTGTGGGGCCACCCGCATCAAGATCCATGGAGATTCGAACCTTATCGCCCAGCAAGTCATGAAGGAGTGCGACGCAACCTGTGCAAACATGATTGCATATCGCGCCATGTACGATAAGCTCGAAGGCGAATTCGAGGGTTGTGAAGTGACGCACATCGGCAGGGAAAGCAACGAAGAGGCAGACAACCTAGCCAATATCGGGTCAAGGTGCCTCCCAATACCGCCCGGAGTCTTCTTCGAAGAGATATTCGAGCGCTCCGTCAAGATCAAACCAGTTACCGACCCGGCGTTAGCAACACGCTCGGGGGCTGGGCAGGCCAGCACCGCCCCAGCAACGGGAACGGAAGATCTCCCGAAAGGCGCGGCCGCAGTCATGCTCGTCGAAGCAACATGGACGAAGCCATACTTGGCCTACCTGGTGCGGGGCGAGCTCCCAGAAGATCCCATCCATCGCCGACAAGTCATGCGGCGTTCCAAGGCCTTCACGATAATCAACGGGGAGCTCTACAAGCGCAGCACCACAGGGGTGCTCCAACGGTGCATAGCGCAGGAAGATGGAATCGCTCTCCTTCGAGAAATACATGAAGGAACCTGTGGGCACCACGCTTGCAGTCGAACCCTCCTATCCAAAGCTTTTCGGTCAGGATTCTACTGGCTATCCTCCCTCTATGACGCTAGGAACATCGTCCAGCACTGCGAAGCATGCCAGCTATTCGCCACCAAGCCTCATGCACCTGCGTCCGAACTGCACACCATCCCTGTGGCCTGGCCCTTCGCACAATGGGGGCTCGATCAAGTGGGGCCTCTCCCCAAATCGTCTCGAGGAGGTCATACCTACCTGCTAGTCGCAGTGGACAAGTTCTCCAAATGGATAGAGGCTGTTCCGGTCACCAACCAAGAGGCGACCACGGCGGTCAAGTTCTTTGAGTCCATTATCTACCGGTACGGCGTCCCGAATAGCATTATCACCGACAACGGCACCAACTTCACTTCGGGCGAATTCCAGGACTTCACCAAAAACCTCGGCATCAAGCTCAAGTACGCTTCGGTGGCGCACCCCAAGTCTAATGGCCAGGTCGAAAAAGCCAACGGACTTGTATGCGGAGGCCTAAAGAAGCGACTGCTTCGACCTCTCAAACGCGCAGCAGGCGCCTGGGTCGAGGAACTGCCTTCGGTGCTCTGGAGCTTGCGAACGACACCCAATTCTTTCACGGGCTATACACCTTTCTTCCTGCTCTTCGGAGCAGAAGCAGTGCTACCCACGGATGTGCGCTACAGCGCGCCCCGCGTGGTCGCCTACGTCGAGGAAGATGCAGACAAGGCGTTAGCAGACGCCCAAGATCTACTAGACGAAGCTCGAGATGTCGCCCTCGTTCGGTCGGCGGTTTATCAGCAGAGCCTCCGCAACTACCACAGCAGGCGGGTACGCGGACGCTCATTCGAGCCGGGCAACCTTGTGCACCGCCTCAAGCAGACAAGCACGTCGAAGCTGGAGCCACCATGGGAAGGCCCGTACCTCATCCACGAGGTCATCCCAGGAGGGGCATACCGCCTACGCAACCCAAAAACGGGGAAAGACGTAGAGAACCCATGGAACGCCGCGCAGCTGCGCCGCTTCTATCCTTAGCTAGCAAAGCTGTCTCCTCCACCCCCTCTACTATGTAATCAGGCGTCGGCAGCAGTCCACGCCGAACATTGTGCCTTCGGCACCAAGCAATAAAGTTCAAGTTCCTTATTTCATGAATCGACATCTGTGTATGCTTATGTTCGGGGGCTTTGCCTTTCGACCCATGCTCGGGGGCATTGCCTTTCGACCCACGCTCAGGGGCTTCGCCCTCTCGACCTACGCTCGGGGGCTTCGCCCTATGCTCGGGGGCTTCGCCCTCTCGACCTACGCTCGGGGGCTTCGCCCTATGCTCGGGGGCTTCGCCCTCTCGACCGCGCCCGAGGGCTTCGCCCTCTCGACCTACGCTCGGGGGCTTCGCCCTATGCTCGGGGGCTTCGCCCTCTCGACCTACGCTCGGGGGCTTCGCCCTCCCGACCTACGCTCGGGAGCTTTACTTTTTCGCCCCAGACAAACAAGACACACATATACAATATATACATAAAGCAGAGGTACAGATACAGCCACAGGGCTAGCTCATGGCGCCGCGCCGCCCTGGTTTGCCCTCTGACGATCATTTTCGATGATAATCTATTGAGCGATACAGTCGGCTGTGCCTCTGCAAGCAGCATAGTGGTGCTCCATATCAATGCGACCACTGGGGGACGGAGGAAGCGTCTTCAGAAGCTCCAGGTCGACCTCAGGATAATGAGCACGTACGAAAGCAAGGGCGACCACGGCTCCGCAGCGCAAATGCTCTCGGACAAAGGAGTACACAGCATTTCCATTCTTGAATCGATCGAGCAGCGCCGGCAGACCTTCGGGCTGGTTGTTCAAAGGGAACATCGCCTCGTGCACCAGCGCGAGGGCGCTTCGGCTCGTCTCAGCCAACACTCCAGCTTGAGCGATCCTGTCTTGAAGAAGTGTCAGCTTCATCGCTTTCGACCGATCGGCCCAGAAGTTGTCAGCAATCGAATTGGCATGTGATTGGGCAGCAAGAAGATGCGCATTCACGCGTCGGGCTTCGGCTGCACTGTCGTGGCACACCTCTGCGAAAAGAGACAGAAAATCAAATCCTACAGACCCAAGTCACAAGGCACAGCGAGAGAGGTCTAGAGACTCACACTTCAGGGATTTTCCAAGATTCTCGATCTCATCGAGAAGGAATTTCTCGCTGTCTGCAGCATGCGACGCCTTCGACAGAGCGACGTCGACTTTGGCAGTAACTACCTTCAGTTGACGCTGCGTATTCTGGAGTTGGTCACGCAAAGATCGAATCAGCGCCAATTTGCTCGAGGAAGGCGCTCTTCGCTCAACAGCACCAGAGGTACTGCCAACCATTCGTACGGAACGGGCCAATCACCAGAGATCGCAGAGGGATCCTGCATGAGAAGCCGGGCATCACACACAAGCATTGGCAACCAAATGTCAAGTAGATTAACAGAACAGAAGAACAAGTTTTACAGCAGGAAGGGGTCCTAATCAGAGTCAAAGCCTTCAGCATGATGCTACAAAAATTAATTACAGACACGTGGCAAGAGTATCACTCGCACTACGCCGAGCTACCGGCCTTGCCAGATGGTGCGCCGGACGCGCTATGCTTTCGAGCCCTTGCCGCCGCGCGCTTCTCGTTCCTCTCGGCCAGGAAGCTCGTCATCCGAGAAGCCAAGTCACGAGCACGAGCAAGATAACTCTTGGCGGACTTGTCGCACCCGTCCTTGTCTTTCGGATATGTGCTTGTGATCTTATCAACATCGAACTCCACATCGTGCATCATCATCATGGAGAAGACAGACTCGGAGCCGATAGTTACCTGTCGGCGAATCGCAGCAACTAACGGGTCCTCGCCGTCCGCCTTCACCGCCAGAGCTTCGAGGATCCCCGCAATGGTGTCACTGATCGAATCAGGTACAGACGTATCCCGAACGCGAACAAGCGTCGACCGCACCCTCGCCAGGAGGTTACAAACCTCTCGACTCAGGCGCTCGGCGAGGCCGATACTAGATTCGAGCTCAGCAGGCTCTTTCAGAGGCCCGGCGTCCAACTCAGCAGCGGCTACAAGAAAAACAAGTTCCCACGTCAACAAAAGGATTCTTCGAAAGGAAAACTGTGACGACCTCAAATTTGATAACAAATTCGAAGTGCCCGTTATGTATTCCACCGCAATCCCAGAACCATTGTTGCGATATACATAACGTAGTTGGTAACCAGTTCCATAGATATTACAATACGAAGGTTCAAATACAATGGTCATATAGACCAAGTCATATTACAGCACAATATATAGCAGCGGAAGTAACGTCTTCGGCCCATGCCTTCTCCCTACAGGCAAATGGCGACTCACAGAGACGAGCTTAGTTCTGGTACTCTTCTTCATACCCTTCCTCCTGGTACTCCTCCCCATAATCTGGCCAAGTTGATAGCCAGGGACACAGCCGTGAGTACATTGGATGCACTCGCAAACCATCTTATAAATGAGAAGATGAAGTAGATATGCAAGGTTGGGTATAGTGGACTAAGCACTAAGTTGGTTTGCAAAAGCTAGTTTTATTTCCCAAGAATGCTCATTGGTAGAAAAGAGGTTTAGTTCTCTAAGTTCATTCTAAAGAGGAACTTCAATGTGTCAAGATCACGGTCAAGTCATGTCAATTCAAAATTCATGTCATTCACCAAGTTTACCCTTGTTATTTTTAGTCTTGACAAAAGCCAGGTAGAGTTTGCCAACCGTCCATGACCGAGGACTCGGCTATTCGAATAGTTTGAAACCTCTGCAGAGGGGTACACTTTACCCACAAGATTCGATACATCTGCCAGGAGAAATCCACGGTTTGCCATACACAAAGGTATGCGGGTTTCAGATAATCAAACAAAACCTTTCACTTGCTCATCCTAGTATAGGATCCTTCCCTAGAGCCCGGAATACGAAATCCCGCTCCGGCGCCTCTAGTTATGCCCATCCCGGAGACCGGGTTAGTGGAATCCACCTGGTCAAGAAGTATCCGCCCGTGGAGTCCTTCCATGAAGATTTGATGCAAGAACTCCCATACTAAGATAAACAAGCTACGGATTAAGCCCCTTCCCATATAGGGGTAACGTGGTTGTACGTTATAATTGGCACCCATGTACATCACTCGTTGTCAATTGAGAAATACATTTCATAGTTCTTAGTCAAGATTATTTTCTTTCATAAAGCCATCATGTAGGAGCAATCTCCCATTTCAAGTTTCAATGTCAAGTCACCCCTTTCAAATGGGGTTCCTCCAGAGATAGCCTCAACTTTTATTAGCGACTAAGCAACTACATTGAGTGATAGTACTACTACTAGGGTTGGATAAACTCAGCTTGATGCTCTTGATAATCAAGACATCAATATGCTTCTATCATTCTACTCTAGCAATTCAATCATGCAATTTACTTAAAACAAGTAGAATGCAATATTAAAACTAGGTAGTGGGAGTATGAATCAAAAGATGGCTTGCCTTGGTTGGCAAAGTGTCCGGGGTTTTCTTCTTCTTCTTGATAATAATAATCCCCTCCAATATCCTCCTCGGCAACACTAGCGTCTAATAATGAATAAACACAAAGCACACTATCACTTCACCAAACCAACAACACACCAAGCACACATCTTTGTTTGCTAACCAAGCATTCATGTTGCATTGTTATGGGGTTGGATTGTAAGTTTTTCTTCTAAGTTTTTCTTCAAGTGTGCAAGCTAGTTTCTCTACTAGGTGGCATAGGTGGTTCACTTGTGCAGCATTGGTGTTGATTTAGGGTTACTAAGGCAAGTTTAAGTGGGAATGATCCACTAAGTGAAATGGGTAATGAGGGCAATTAATTTTAAGTGTGCACTAGTGATCTAATATTTTATGCTAACAAGTAGGTTTGGGTTAGGGTCCAAATGATCACACTAATATGGTTTGGGGTAGATTAGTGTTAGCTAACAGTAAGAGGGGTCATTAGTAAGTTCACATTTTAATTTTCATGATTTTTGATAGCTTAGATAATTTTCTAGAAATCTTTCATTATTAAACAAGCTATGAACACACTATTCATAACCATTTTAAGTCCTAACTTATTTTGAATCCTAACCTGTACTATTGGATAGAGTATTTTGTAAGCTTTCCAACGAATATTTATTTGCTAGATTTGGATTTATCAAACTCTAGGAATTAAAGTTTGAAAATAGTATCTAAAACAGATTTGAAATAAAAAAAGGGCGGGAATTTAATTAAAAACGATTCGGACCTAATTCGAAACGAGCTGGGCCGATTTCTGAACAAACCCGAACGGGCCTGGCCCAGAAAACGTTTCGCTGTGGCTGGGAAAAATAAAACGGGGCTGACAGGTGGGACCTCCTCGTCAGACCTAATTCTAAAACCCGAATCGGTAAGTTGTCGTCCGATCAAGATCTAACGGCACAGGTTCATCGTCTTCCTCAACACGGCGGGGGCTCACCTGCGAGCAGAGACGAGTGTTCGACGGCGATGGCGAGGCGTAGAGGAAGCGAAACTCGACGGCGATGATCGGGATCGGCTGCGGTGCTCCTCCTCCTCCGATTCCCTGCAGAAGTTTGCTCCCCGGTGCTTGAACGCGGCGGCGCTCCTCCTGTCCAGTACTGCGCCGGCGAGGCTGGCGACGGCGAACTAGGGCAAGCGGGCGTGAGCGGCGATGTCTGGGAGGTAGCTGGGGATGAGGTGAGTTGATTCGTTTGATCGGAGGGGGTTTATATAGGCCGAGGCGACGGGAACAAGCTTGGCCAGAAGCTCGACGCTGCGGGGACCCTGGCGGCGTTTAAAGCGTTCTCCGGTCACGGCGTTCACGCTCGCGTGCTGGGAGGGGGCTGGTTCGGCCGCGGGGTCCTGTGGGTCTCCTCTGGCGCCTTCCAGACGGTCGGCATCGCGCAGGGCAACGGTTTACTGGGAGGGGGCCCTGGGCGCAAACCTCCTCTTCCCTCCGCTTCTCCTGGCTTGGGTCGGGGCTGGGGGAGCTGGAATCGATCGAGGCACCGTCCAGGAGCATGGCAGCAGTGCCTGGGCGAGCTCGAACAGTGCAGCACAGTGAGGTTGATCTCATTTCGATTTTCTTCTGCCAGTGTTCGACGGAATGCCCGCAAGAACTCAAAATTGGATTTTTCAAATTTTTCAAGTTTGGGTGCTCATCATATTGGATAAGATACCCAGGCATATTTTTGTTACAGTGAAAGGTTGAGTTTTGCAAAAATTTATATTTCAAATTTGGTATGGTTTCTGTTTCAGATTCAAACTTTGGCTCAAGTTTGAGTGGTGTTCTGGTTTGAAATCTTGGCAGATCTTTCTTGGTTGAGTTAGTCCATAACTTGTTTAAGCTCAACTAAAAGGTTAAACCTGCAGGTGAGCTATAGATTTCTTAATATAAGGGCTCAAAGTGGTGTAGTCATAAACAGTTTCTAGATCATATTAACTTGATCTCTTTCTTACCTATTTTTATTTTTGGTTCTTTTGGTTCCTAATATCTTTCTTAGTTGTTTCTGTTGGTTCACTTAGAATTATCTAACCAATGCTCAAGCAAAAATAACACACATAAAATCATAGAACACATATAAGAGGAAATACATGTATGCATAAAATAATGAATAAAAAGTTTTATCTTAGCCCAAAATTTGGCACTTTATTTAATAAGAGTTGGATTACAATTTCTGAGTTGTTACAATCTTCCCCCCTTAAAAAGAATCTCGTCCCCGAGATTCACTAGTTAAGAGCTGAAAAGATTGGGAAATTCTTTCTGAAGGTAATCTTCTCGTTCCCAAGTGGCTTCTTCTTCGGTGTGATTACTCCACTGAACTTTCAGAAACTTGATGCTTCGGGTTCGAGTGGTTCGATAAGCTTCTTCGAGGATACGGGTAGGTACTTCACGGTAGGTCAAATCCTTGTTGATGTCCACAGACCGGTGATCAATATTCTTGAAGACCTCGGGCTTCTCCGGAACTTCCAGACATTTCCGAAGTAACGACACGTGAAAGACGTCGTGCACTTCAGACAATTCCGGGGGCATTTCCAACTGATAAGACACTTCTCCTCTGCGGTCTAGTATCTCGAAGGGTCCAATATATCTTGGGGCAAGCTTTCCTTTTACTTGGAATCTTTGCATTCCCTTGAGAGGTGATACTCTAAGATAAACAAAATCTCCAATCTGGAAGGTCAGTTCTCGACGTCTCTTGTCGGCATAACTCTTTTGTCTTGATTGGGCTGCCTTGAGGTATTCACGAATTATGCGAACTTTCTCCTCGGCTTCTCGCAGTATATCTGGTCCAAAAATCTGACTGTCTCCGGTTTCTGACCAATTCAGAGGGGTACGACACTTTCTTCCATACAAAGCTTCAAATGGGGCCATTTGCAAACTGGCTTGATAACTGTTGTTGTAGGAAAACTCCGCGAAAGGCAGACAATCTTCCCACTTAGCTCCATAAGCTAGGACACAGGCTCTCAACATATCTTCAAGTATTTGATTCACTCTTTCAGTCTGTCCATCAGTCTGAGGGTGGTAAGCGGTGCTGAAGGCTAACTTGGTTCCCAAAGCTTGATGTAAGCTTTTCCAAAATCTCGAGGTGAATTGGGTTCCTCGATCAGAAACTATGGTTTTAGGGATTCCATGCAAACTGACAATTCTGGATAGATACAGATCTGCTAGCTGATCTGAGCGATGAGTGGTCTTGACAGGAATAAAATGGGCAACTTTGGTCAGTCTATCCACAATGACCCAAATAGAGTCATTTCCACGGCTAGACCTTGGAAATCCAGTGATGAAATCCATTCCAACAGATTCCCACTTCCATTCCGGAACTTGCAAAGGTTGCAGCAAACCAGCAGGACGTTGATGTTCAGCCTTGACTCTTTGGCAGATATCACACTTGGATATAAACGATGCAATCTCGCGCTTCATTCCATGCCACCAAAATTGTTCCTTCAAATCTTGGTACATCTTGGTTCCACCGGGGTGGATGGAGTAAGGTGTCTCATGGGCTTCCTTCATAATTACTTCCTTCAATTCTGAATCAGCAGGCACACAAATACGGCCTTTATACCAAAGAACTCCTTGATCATCTTCTTCAAATCCTGGCACCTTGCCGGAACCAATTCTGCGCTTGATTCCTTCAATACTCTCATTTCCCTTCTGGGCTTCTTTGATTTGGCTCATCAAGGTGGGTTGAAACTCAAGGTTGGCGAGGAATCCTTGACTGACTAGTTCCAATCCAAATCTTTCAAACTCTTGGTGCAACATAGGTTGCTCTTCCTTGATCCTCATATTCAACGAACACGGCTTCCTACTCAACGCATCGGCCACTACATTGGCCTTACCAGGGTGATAGTGAATTTCCAGATCATAATCCTTGATCAACTCTATCCATCTCCGTTGCCTCATGTTCAACTCCTTCTGGGTGAATATATACTTCAAACTCTTGTGGTCGGAGTAGATCTCACAGCGGTTGCCCATCAAATAATGCCTCCAAGTCTTCAAAGCTAGAACCACGGCTGCTAATTCTAGATCATGGGTTGGATAATTTTCTTCATGAGGTCTAAGCTGCCGAGAGAGGTAAGCTATGACCTTTCCTTCTTGCATTAGTACGCAACCAAGTCCAAGTTTGGAAGCGTCGCAATAGACATCAAAATTCTTGGTGATATCGGGCATGGTTAGGACAGGGGCGGTCACCAATCGCTTCTTGAGCTCTTGAAAACTCTCTTCACACTTAGGGGTCCATTCAAACTTCTTGTCCTTCTTCAACAATTGGGTCATCGGACGGGCAATACTGGAAAATCCTTCAACAAACTTGCGGTAATATCCCGCTAATCCGAGAAAACCTCTAACTTCCGTTTGAGTGGTAGGGGCTTCCCATTCCATGACTGATTTGATTTTCTTGGGGTCTACGGATATTCCTCCCGCTGATAATACATGGCCTAAGAATCCAACTTCCTTCAACCAGAACTCACATTTGCTGAACTTGGCATACAGCTGATGCTCTCTTAGGGTTTCTAAGATTAATCTCAAATGGGTTGCATGCTCATCTTCGGATTGGGAGTAGATAAGAATGTCATCAATGAAGACAACAACAAACTTATCCAGGAACTCCATAAAAACCTTATTCACGAGGTTTATGAAATAAGCAGGGGCATTGGTTAATCCAAATGACATTACGGTGTACTCATACAATCCGTATCGGGTAGTGAAGGCTGTTTTGGGGATATCCGTTGCGCGGATCTTCAGTTGGTGGTATCCAGTTCTAAGATCTATCTTTGAGAATACTCTTGCTCCAGTCAGTTGGTCAAACAAATCTTCAATCTTCGGGAGAGGATACTTGTTCTTGATGGTCACATCGTTAAGCTTGCGATAATCAGTGCACAGTCGGCTAGAACCGTCACTTTTATCCACAAACAGTACAGGTGATCTCCAAGCAGAAGAGCTTGGCTGAATCAATCCTTTGCTCAAAAGGTCATCCAATTGCTTCTTCAACTCAACTAGTTCAGCTGGGTTCATGCGATAGGGTCGTTGGGCTATTGATCCAGTTCCGGGGATAAGCTCAATGATAAACTCAATATCCCGATCCGGTGGCATTCCGGGTAGCTCATCGGGAAAGACATCCGGGTACTCACAGACGATGGGAACTTGCTCCAAAGTCGGTCCTGAGATACTCTTATGACATCGGGTGGTTTGGGGTGGTTTTACGGACACATGCTTGACTATGATTCCATTACTACTCTTCATGGTGATGGTCTTCTTGGCACAATCTATCACTCCTTGATGTAAAGACATCCAATTCATACCAAGAACTACTTCCAAACCCTTGGTTCCCAACACTATCAAATTGGCTAAGAAAGCTATCCCATGGATTTCTATGGGCACTGCCAAGCAGGTACAACTAGCTTTGGTTACTGACCCGGGAATTTGCACAGACATGACATCTTTCAAGGGTGTGGGTTGAAGTCCACTTTTATCAACGAATAATTGGGTAACAAATGAGTGTGAAGCTCCAGAATCAAACAGAACTCTTGCAAGAACTGAGTTAACAGGGAACATACCAAGCACCACGTCGGTTGCTTCCTGAGCTTCTTCAACATTCATGTGATTCAGTCGGCCATGGGAATGAGGCTGGTTCCTTGGTGGATAGTTCTTGCCATTTCCCACACGACGCTGTTGCTGAGCAGGGGCAGCAGTCTTGGATGCATCATTCAGCTTCTTGGGGCACTCATTGGAGTAATGCCCTTTTAGTCCACACTCATAACATGTAACACCAGACTTGTCACCAGGCTTGGGTAACACAGGGGCGCCATTTGGCCTTGGAGTATTAGTGTTGAAGTTGTTGCCACTCGGTCTTGGAGGTGCACGGTTAAAGTTGTTGCCGGGTGGGCGGCTGGGATAGTTGGGACGTGGAGCAGGTGCAGGCGGCCTCATTGGCCTAGGGGCGAAACCCATAGGTGCATTTCCCCTTGGCTTCTGCGAGTTGCTCGAGTTGCCTTGATACATCATACGGCGCTTGCGGTTCTCGGTAGCTTGCTTGAGTTTGCCTTCCATCTGAATGGCAGAGTCAACCAATGACTCCAGGTCGGCAAAGGGAATGCTGACCAAGACACATTGCATCTCATCATGAAGTCCATCTAGAAACCTTTCTTGCTTCTTTTCAGTGGTGTTGGTGTCATCTGGGGCATACCTAGACAAGGTAAGGAACTTGTCACGGTAATCTACCACAGACATGGAACCTTGTTTCAGATTTCTGAACTCATCTCTCATCCTTTTCACCAATCCCATGGGAACATGGGCTTTGCTAAACTTGCTCTTGAACTCCTCCCAAGGCATCACATACCCTGGGGCTTGCATGGCACGGGTGCTGTCCCACCAAGCTCTCGCTGCTCCAGCAAGATAGTGGGTGGTGTATAAGACCTTCTCATTTTCACCAACTTCGGCGACTGCCAAGTTGTTCTCCATGGTACGAAGCCAGTCATCGGCATCTAAGGGCTCTTCAGATTTAGTGAATATAGGAGGGTTGGTGTTTTGGAAACTCCTTAACTTGGATCGGTGCTCTCCATTGCCATGGTTTTCTCCTTCACCATTGCCATTGCCATTGCCATTGTTGTGGTTCATCGCCATCTGGGTTAGTTGCTGAAGAGTGGCCAAGTTGGCTTGGCGCTCAGCTCGGGCTGCTTCCCGGTCTTCCATGATCAACCTTAGCAATTCGGCCATTTCCGGGTTCGGGGGTGGGGGTGCTCGCGGCATCTGAAGATAAGGTGTGTAAGACAAGAGGGAAAAAGCTAACTTGCTAAGATTTAAAGGTAACATGGATGATGCAATTTTGTTTTACTAAGGCCTTAGAGGCCAAATTCAAATTTCATTCATCACTCATCAAACATATCATACACACGAGTTCACGCATTACAAATGGTTTACATCAAACCATTGCGACTCGTCTACTAGAGAGGGGGATACAACTCACGCCTACACGAAGTGAAGACTAAAGTGGAACTCATACTAGATAACACATGGAGCTCGAGTCTAAACAGCGGGCTCCTCGGGGTCTTCCTCCTCGTCACTCACAATGAATCCATTGTGTCCACCATCCTCCGGATCATCGAGGTCCTCCATGAAGTCATCCTTATCACTAATGAGGGCATTATCCTCCTTGCGGAGATCAATGCCTTCCTCCTCACCAAGGTGATCCTCAAGATTCTCAATGTACGCAGTCAACTCCGCCACATTGGCCTTCAACTCCTCAAGGTCCTGTTCCTTCTCATCGCGCTGGCGACGAAGGCTCTTGCGCTCCTTCGCAAGAATCCTGATAGTGCTCCTCGCCTCCACCAGTGCAACGTGCTCGAGGTTGGCCCTAGTACGGGCACGGTCGGCCTCCTGCTGAGTGGAGTACAGCAAGAAGTCCATGTGGTCGATGTAGGTACTCGGCTCATTCTGCCCGGGCATGTTTGCGGGACGTCCATCCGCATCACGCCGAGCAAAGTCCTTGAAGCGTCCTCCCTGAACCTCCTCAACATGCAGTCCGCACAAGCGGGCGTGCATCTCCTGCATCGCTCGGACCAAACCATCGGCCCAAGTGTTCTCCACAAGCTCAAACTTGACCCTTGGAGAACCCAACATCCCCTTCTTGCCACGGCAACTAGCTCGGATGAGCCACCGTAGCTCTCCATCCGGGTGTTCATTGAGCACGGCTCCCTTGAACTCCGGGTACAACCGGTTCAGGAACAAGGTCAAGGTGGTGAGGTCGCGCTCGAAACAAAGGCTGCCACCTTGGCCCAACTGGTACTGCTCAGTGAATACCAGGGCCATCTACAAAATTTTAAATTAGTTCAAGTTAGTGATCAACTCAAGTGTGCAAAATTTTAAGTAAGCAAAAACTGAAGTATGTATAAAATTTTGCAACTAGAGAGGAAAGACTAAGCAATTTTTGCAACCGTTCTTGTATCTTTCTTTTATCAAGGTTTTGTTTTAACGCCCATTCTAACTAAGGTCTCCTATGGTCAGCCTAGGCTCTGATACCAACTTGTGACGACCTCAAATTTGATAACAAATTCGAAGTGCCCGTTATGTATTCCACCGCAATCCCAGAACCATTGTTGCGATATACATAACGTAGTTGGTAACCAGTTCCATAGACATTACAATACGAAGGTTCAAATACAATGGTCATATAGACCAAGTCATATTACAGCACAATATATAGCAGCGGAAGTAACGTCTTCGGCCCATGCCTTCTCCCTACAGGCAAATGGCGACTCACGGAGACGAGCTTAGTTCTGGTACTCTTCTTCATACCCTTCCTCCTGGTACTCCTCCCCATAATCTGGCCAAGTTGATAGCCAGGGACACAGCCGTGAGTACATTGGATGCACTCGCAAACCATCTTATAAATGAGAAGATGAAGTAGATATGCAAGGTTGGGTATAGTGGACTAAGCACTAAGTTGGTTTGCAAAAGCTAGTTTTATTTCCCAAGAATGCTCATTGGTAGAAAAGAGGTTTAGTTCTCTAAGTTCATTCTAAAGAGGAACTTCAATGTGTCAAGATCACGGTCAAGTCATGTCAATTCAAAATTCATGTCATTCACCAAGTTTACCCTTGTTATTTTTAGTCTTGACAAAAGCCAGGTAGAGTTTGCCAACCGTCCATGACCGAGGACTCGGCTATTCGAATAGTTTGAAACCTCTGCAGAGGGGTACACTTTACCCACAAGATTCGATACATCTGCCGGGAGAAATCCACGGTTTGCCATACACAAAGGTATGCGGGTTTCAGATAATCAAACAAAACCTTTCACTTGCTCATCCTAGTATAGGATCCTTCCCTAGAGCCCGGAATACGAAATCCCGCTCCGGCGCCTCTAGTTATGCCCATCCCGGAGACCGGGTTAGTGGAATCCACCTGGTCAAGAAGTATCCGCCCGTGGAGTCCTTCCATGAAGATTTGATGCAAGACCTCCCATACTAAGATAAACAAGCTACGGATTAAGCCCCTTCCCATATAGGGGTAACGTGGTTGTACGTTATAATTGGCACCCATGTACATCACTCGTTGTCAATTGAGAAATACATTTCATAGTTCTTAGTCAAGATTATTTTCTTTCATAAAGCCATCATGTAGGAGCAATCTCCCATTTCAAGTTTCAATGTCAAGTCACCCCTTTCAAATGGGGTTCCTCCAGAGATAGCCTCAACTTTTATTAGCGACTAAGCAACTACATTGAGTGATAGTACTACTACTAGGGTTGGATAAACTCAGCTTGATGCTCTTGATAATCAAGACATCAATATGCTTCTATCATTCTACTCTAGCAATTCAATCATGCAATTTACTTAAAACAAGTAGAATGCAATATTAAAACTAGGTAGTGGGAGTATGAATCAAAAGATGGCTTGCCTTGGTTGGCAAAGTGTCCGGGGTTTTCTTCTTCTTCTTGATAATAATAATCCCCTCCAATATCCTCCTCGGCAACACTAGCGTCTAATAACGAATAAACACAAAGCACACTATCACTTCACCAAACCAACAACACACCAAGCACACATCTTTGTTTGCTAACCAAGCATTCATGTTGCATTGTTATGGGGTTGGATTGTAAGTTTTTCTTCTAAGTTTTTCTTCAAGTGTGCAAGCTAGTTTCTCTGCTAGGTGGCATAGGTGGTTCACTTGTGCAGCATTGGTGTTGATTTAGGGTTACTAAGGCAAGTTTAAGTGGGAATGATCCACTAAGTGAAATGGGTAATGAGGGCAATTAATTTTAAGTGTGCACTAGTGATCTAATATTTTATGCTAACAAGTAGGTTTGGGTTAGGGTCCAAATGATCACACTAATATGGTTTGGGGTAGATTAGTGTTAGCTAACAGTAAGAGGGGTCATTAGTAAGTTCACATTTTAATTTTCATGATTTTTGATAGCTTAGATAATTTTCTAGAAATCTTTCATTATTAAACAAGCTATGAACACACTATTCATAACCATTTTAATTCCTAACTTATTTTGAATCCTAACCTGTACTATTGGATAGAGTATTTTGTAAGCTTTCCAACGAATATTTATTTGCTAGATTTGGATTTATCAAACTCTAGGAATTAAAGTTTGAAAATAGTATCTAAAACAGATTTGAAATAAAAAAAGGGCGGGAATTTAATTAAAAACGATTCGGACCTAATTCGAAACGAGCTGGGCCGATTTCTGAACAAACCCGAACGGGCCTGGCCCAGAAAACGTTTCGCTGTGGCTGGGAAAAATAAAACGGGGCTGACAGGTGGGACCTCCTCGTCAGACCTAATTCTAAAACCCGAATCGGTAAGTTGTCGTCCGATCAAGATCTAACGGCGCAGGTTCATCGTCTTCCTCAACACGGCGGGGGCTCACCTGCGAGCAGAGACGAGTGTTCGACGGCGATGGCGAGGCGTAGAGGAAGCGAAACTCGACGGCGATGATCGGGATCGGCTGCGGTGCTCCTCCTCCTCCGATTCCCTGCAGAAGTTCGCTCCCCGGTGCTTGAACGCGGCGGCGCTCCTCCTGTCCAGTACTGCGCCGGCGAGGCTGGCGACGGCGAACTAGGGCAAGCGGGCGTGAGCGGCGATGTCTGGGAGGTAGCTGGGGATGAGGTGAGTTGATTCGTTTGATCGGAGGGGGTTTATATAGGCCGAGGCGACGGGAACAAGCTCGGCCAGAAGCTCGACGCTGCGGGGACCCTGGCGGCGTTTAAAGCGTTCTCCGGTCACGGCGTTCACGCTCGCGTGCTGGGAGGGGGCTGGTTCGGCCGCGGGGTCCTGTGGGTCTCCTCTGGCGCCTTCCAGACGGTCGGCATCGCGCAGGGCAACGGTTTACTGGGAGGGGGCCCTGGGCGCAAACCTCCTCTTCCCTCCGCTTCTCCTGGCTTGGGTCGGGGCTGGGGGAGCTGGAATCGATCGAGGCACCGTCCAGGAGCATGGCAGCAGTGCCTGGGCGAGCTCGAACAGTGCAGCACAGTGAGGTTGATCTCATTTCGATTTTCTTCTGCCAGTGTTCGACGGAATGCCCGCAAGAACTCAAAATTGGATTTTTCAAATTTTTCAAGTTTGGGTGCTCATCATATTGGATAAGATACCCAGGCATATTTTTGTTACAGTGAAAGGTTGAGTTTTGCAAAAATTTATATTTCAAATTTGGTATGGTTTCTGTTTCAGATTCAAACTTTGGCTCAAGTTTGAGTGGTGTTCTGGTTTGAAATCTTGGCAGATCTTTGTTGGTTGAGTTAGTCCATAACTTGTTTAAGCTCAACTAAAAGGTTAAACCTGCAGGTGAGCTGTAGATTTCTTAATATAAGGGCTCAAAGTGGTGTAGTCATAAACAGTTTCTAGATCATATTAACTTTATCTCTTTCTTACCTATTTTTATTTTTGGTTCTTTTGGTTCCTAATATCTTTCTTAGTTGTTTCTGTTGGTTCACTTAGAATTATCTAACCAATGCTCAAGCAAAAATAACACACATAAAATCATAGAACACATATAAGAGGAAATACATGTATGCATAAAATAATGAATAAAAAGTTTTATCTTAGCCCAAAATTTGGCACTTTATTTAATAAGAGTTGGATTACAATTTCTGAGTTGTTACAAAAACTCAGCCAGGTGAAGAAAAAACTCACCACGTAAAGCATCAAGAGAAGATTGCAGGCGCTGCTGCATGTCCTTTTCCTTCGCCTCGGCCTCTGCGCGATTCGTCTTGGCAAGCTCTCGAGCCTTGGTCGATTCGGACTTCAGCCGGGTGATCTCGTCGGTCAACTCACCGTTCTTGGCTTTCAGCCTCGAATTCTCTGCTGTGAGATCATCCAGCTGCGTCTTCAAGGATGTCTTGTCTGTGGCAGCTTGCGTGGCGATTCCTGATCATTTGGGAAGGTCAACGTTACAAACAAAGAAGCAAGGCTGTAGTTAGAGAATGATATTAAAGAGGCAGAAGCAGTACTCACGTCGTATGTCCTCGAGCTGCTCGGACAATTTTCGGTTTTCTTCTTCCAAGGCGAGGAAGCTCCTACAAACCTTTGATAGGTCCCTGACAACGGGCTAAAGAAGACACAACAGAAATTAAACCTCGAGTCATTGTTCGGAGGGCAAGCCCAAGTGTAAACACTTAGACTCACCCTCGGGGGCTACTGATAGTCAAACACACGAAATGCAAGTTCTGAATTTTTGGACTTACATGGATCTTAGGGCCGGAGGGCTCGCCAGACGAAGAAACAAGGACGAGCTCATGTTCCGTCATCTTCTTCTTGGAAGAGGTAGAAGGCTTCGTAAGAATAGCTTCGGGGGCGGCGACATCGGTGGCCTTCTCCTGCGAGTCCGCAGTTTCTTCGAGGGCGTCGTCATGGGGCTGGACTCGATATCGGTCCTGGTCTCCCGGACACGTCGATGTCCCCTCGGAAGAAGATCTGAAGCAAACATTGATGTCAAAACAAAGCAACTGATTCGAAGCGAGTCCACAGGATGTATGAGTTCTGCAAGGAAAACTTACGACGCGTCGATACCGAATTTTGGAAGGATCTTCTTCTCGGTTCGAGGAGGAGGGCGACTGCTCAAAGGCATCGCGGGGATCACACTATCATCATCATCACCTGAAGAGAGGTGGGCATCGTCGAGGTCGTCAGAGTCCTCGACGACATCCGCAATAGGTTTTTTCTTCGAGGCTCTCGGAGGCGACGGAGCGGCAGAGGTCGATCCCTCCGGCACTTCGGTGAAATCGCGCCCTGGATACTCACCCATTTCGGGTTGGGGCGGATAGCATCGGGCCACCTCGATTACCTATACAAGAAGTTCAATCGCGTTCAAGACTAATCAACACAGTCGCGGAACAAAAGTAATACTCGACCAAGATAAGAAGAGTACCTCGGTGCGAGGAAAGGCCTTGCTGAAGGCCACCGCGCCGAAGACTTTCGGCACGGGCGACTTCTTCTTGATGTTTGTGACGGCGCGCACGCACTTGTCGATCTCGGCTTCGCGCAGTTCATCTGAAGAAATACGGGTCGAATCCCGTCGGTCACTGTAGTCCCACATGCAGTGGGCTCGAGCAGCGAGAGGCTGGATTCGACGCTCAATGAAGGTCTGAATAAGTTGGAGGCCCGAAAGCTCCTTCTTCGGAGTGGATCGAAGCTGCTCAATTTTCTTCATCAGCGGCTCTGTAATCTTCATCTCCTCCTCCGAAAGATCATGCCTCCAGGACACTCGGGATCGAAGTACGGAGGTGGTCTGGAACTCCTCAAGCCCAAAAGTTTCACCGTCAGAGGACTTGTCCTTGGCGTAGAACCACTTTGTCCTCCAGTCGGGATTGTTTTCGGGTGTTTGGAGAGAGAAGTAGGAGACATCCGGGCGCACCTGACAGCTAAAGCCGCCAGTCTGGAATTGCAGAGGGCGCCGAATAACAAAAATTCGGCGCCACAGTGCCCAGTGGGGTTCAATCCCCAGGAAACATTCACAAAGCGTGATGAAGCACGCAATGTGTAGGATGGTGTTGGGATTCAGATCATGGAGCTGAATCCCATATGCAAAAAGAAGACCACGGAGGAAAGGATGCAGAGGAAGGGACAAACCCCGCAGCAAAAAGGCAATGAATATTACCCGGAATCCAGGAGGAGGCCGGGGGACGATCTCAGGGCCGGCGGCGAGCGATTCAGCCAGCGTGTTCTTCAGGAGGCCCATCTTCTCGGCCTGGGACAGTTCCTTGTCCCCGACCTTGGTCTGGACCCAACGGCCGACGATGGAGCCGTCGGCATCGGCTGTCTTGGCTTTCTTGGCGGCGGCGCCGGTGACGGCGTCGGCGGCGGAGGAGCTCCTCTTGCCCATGGCCTCAGTGCGCAGCAAGAATTGTGGAAATGGAGATGAGGGAGAAGAGCTACAGGAGCAGTGCGCAAGGAAGAAGACGGTGGTGGCGGAGTGGGACGGACAGTTTACCCCGTTGCTGTTATTTATTTCTCCTCTAGAAATCTACGTCAGATCATAGCCGTCCATGGCGAAGTGGAAACGACCGAGCAGATCCAGCCGTCCACGTGTCAGCACCGCGGGAGCCGCGGCGTCCACTATGCACGGTAATCAAGGAGACTGTGCCGGTTATTTTTCACTCACGCGTGGGACGTGCGGTCAAACACTGTCAACGGCCGGGACGTGCGGCCGGTGGACCCACCCTACGTCTAGTCCTGTCAGAGTCAGGCCATTCCTGCAGAGGATGGCGTGACAACTCGAGGAAGCATATCGTCAGCAATGACGCGATTCTTTGGGAAAGCTGATCTTTTTCGGCTCAAAGGGCGAAGCAGGTAAGGGTTCTTTCGAACATCAAAGGTACACACCCCTTGTAGTCAGATAATTTCTCGACTGAGTTTCCTTCGAGGTTTTGGTGCTCCTCTTTTTTGTGCTACCCAAACACACGCAAGGTTTTTCGACGACTCTGTCTTTTGCTGAACGCTTCGAATTGGGTTCTTCGAGCAAGGAATGCCTGCTCATTCGAGGGAGTTTTCGATTCTTGGTTGAAATTGTTTCGAATTATCCCCTTTGGGCCAGCAGTGCCTTCAAGTTATTCGAGGCTGGGCTTCGGTCCCTCGAATTGTCTTCTGCGGGCCAGCAGTGCTTTCAAGTCATTCGAGGCTGGGCTTCGGTCCCTCGAATTGTCTTCTGTGGGCTAGCAGTGCTTTCAAGTCATTCGAGGCTGGGCTTCGGTCCCTCGAATTGTCTTCTGCGGGCCAGCAGTGCCTTCAAGTTATTCGAGGCTGGGCTTCGGTCCCTTGAATTGCCTCCTCCGGGCCAACAGCGCCTTCAAAGTATTCGAGCTTGAACTTCGATCCTTCGAATCATCCCTTTCGAGCCGGCAGCACCTCTACACTATTCGGGTATGGATGTCCGAACCACCGAAACACATCTCTAGGTTGATGGCGCCTTCATTTTGTTCGAATATGGGCTGATGCCGTTTCGAACCTTTCTTTCGGGCTATCAACGCTCCTCATTCAACATGCCCGAATCTTGGTGGCAATATACCAGTTCGGATGCCGTATGTCAAATACGAAGGTAACTCCACGGTTTGCAACACCAGATGGCCCGGTATTCGTATCAAACACGCTCTGCCGAGAAAATTTTCTATACCTACGGTATGAAGTTTGCACTGATGGACGCATCGGGTGCCTCACAATGAACTGGGCTTCGACCTGGTAAGTCCAACGCGGCTCGGGTCGGGGTAGCGCCAGCCCACGCGGGTTTGAGTCGGGGGACTCGAATCTGAGTAAGCTAACCGAATGTTTTTGCGGCTATGCAATTAACTGAGACCCGACGTGAGTCTCAGGCCGGTTATGCGCATCCCTCTGCAAACCCTACTTAGCACTTTCGAGGCTCTGAATGAGCGCAGTTCAAAAATTTCATACCTAACAAGAGTGTTACTCGAATATTCTCTATACTTCTGCAGTTTCACAGGCCAGGTGCGCATATCGGGTGCGGCTAGGAAGACTTTCGGGTGGAGTCCCTGCCATAGTCTTCGGCTATCCCAGGCACTCGGGGGCTACTGACGAAGGAATGACAAACGAGCCCCCGATATTCGCCTACCTGGTTTTTGGCCCAGGAAGGGTCTCCCTTGAAAGGCTCTTGAGGCCCATCAAGGTGGCAGTCTAGCGCGGCCCAGAAGCTAAACTTGGCGTGCAAGTAAGGACCCGAAGAATTCAAGTTAGATTAGACTTCGTTTGTTTAAGGTCCGATCCAATCTGTACTTGGCTTGAGAGACAATCCTGAGACCCTGCCTTCGGATATAAAAGGCTGGGAGGGAGGTCTCGAAGCCCGAGACGCTTTTCCACCCACCTCACGCCGGAACGCTCGACGACTTAGAGCTCTCTGGTTCGGCTAGATCCAATCTACGCCACCATTGTAACCCCATCATCAGAGCCACCCCGTTAATACAAAGTCAGACAAGCAGGACGTAGGCCTTTTACCTTCCGAGGGGGCCGAACCTGGGTAAATTCCCGTGTTCCTTTGCTTTCGTCTGATCGCCGTCGAGTTCGCCAGGTCCCCAATACGTTTCCTAGATCGAAAGCCCTTCGACATGGGCATTGCCGGGGATAAACCTCGTCACTAGACATAGCCAATCTACAATAAAAACGAGTAAAATCTCAATACGATCTGCTTTATATTCTGGGTTATCTATTAAATAATAACAAAATGACAGTTTATCTATACTATAATATTTGCCAAATTTTCAGAAATCCATTTTGACTCATGGGTGTAGATACAATTTGGCAGAAATAACCATTTGATTTAGTGAAATACTAAAAAGACCACCTATGAGCAAATTTGTCAAAAAAGACCACATGGCGCAATCACACCAGGCGACATGACCTATCACCACCTTAGCAGAAACGGATGACACTAGCCGCATGTGGGCCATGCCGCCACTCTTGCAGGCGACAGACTACAGAAGAAGATAATTTTTGTTGCCACGGTTATCGAGGAGTGCCAACCGCCTAGCCAAGCCAGTTACCATCGGTACACACCGCCGCACTCGATGAAATTGAGTTTTGCCCTCGGTACCACTAGACGCGTCAAAGCAGGACATGTCGCCTAGGCACGAGGCGACAAGCGCCATGTCAGCCGGCCACATAGAGGAGAGGCGGCATGGCCACCTGCGGCTAACACCGTCGATGCCGTTCGTCTCCGCCGAGGTGCCGCCTGACGCGCTGGTGGCATATGACACGTATCACTTGGGGCATGCCACTACTAGTTTTGAAAAATTTGCTCACATGTGGTCCCGTTTAGCATTTCACTAGAGTAACTGATCCATTTTGCCAAAAATTCCATAGATGAACCCACTGCCATTTTTTTGAAAATATCTTATTTTTTTAAAAAAAACTTATGTTAGTATACATCTAGATCTTTATGTTCCTTCCCAAAGCTTGACGAGAATTTGTTTAGGGCCGATATAAAAACATGCGGAGGCACGGAAACCAAAGGATCCGGATTCCATGTAGCTCACGTCGGACAAACATGCGGAGGTCGCCGCCTCCTCGCCGTCGCCGGCGGCCGTCCAACCTTTGGGAATGGGGACCTCCTTCTACTGCTCGGCCTGTACCACAAACATGAACAGCGACGGATGGACCAACCAGTCACCAGTACCACACTAGCTACTGCGCATCACACCACGAACAAAATGGGCATTTTCCGTCCAACAAATAATCCCCAGTCCACTTTTGCCGACGCATAGCATACGTCCTTCACCCGCATTTTTTATTGCGGATGAAAAAATAAAGTCCACCCGCATTATTGGAAGCAAATGATTTTAAAAGAAAACAATCGCAAAGCAATAATTCTCTCAAAAAATAACAAGTCGGAAAGCAAATATGCCTTCTTCTTCCTTGCGCAAGAAACCAGCAAATATTCCTTCCTTCGAATTTTCTTTTCTTTCTTGCCCGAGAAACCACGGGCAACTACCCCCATACCGCTCTGCGCCATCGATGACACGTGGGCCTCGCCAGTTCCGGGCCCACCGGTCACTGGGACACGTGCTCTCCCCTCTTCTTCTAGAGAAAGGAAACGGAGGGACAGGTCACCCGCGCACCTCGGGTCCTGATTTCTTTACTTTTCTCGCAACTCCATTTCGCCTTTTCCTCTACCTGGCTTTATATAAACCGTCCGCTTAAACCCTCCCCCCCCACATCATCTTTCTTCCAGACACTTCTCCCCATCCCGTCACCACCGAACCTCCAGCAATCTCCATCTCGCGTAGTCGCAGCTCCACTCGCCATGGGTAAATCCTCCCTCTAATTGCGTAATTGCGCACTGCTTTACCTCCTGATCTATTCTGATCGGTGTTCGTTTGTTATTTGCTGGATGGATTTGGGGCGCATGCAGGCAAGATTAAGATCGGAATCAACGGTAAGTTTCGATCGGTGGTTGCTTTTTTTTCTTCTGGGGGTGAGTTGCGGTTGAATCCGTGGTGATTTTGGTGGCTGATTTCGCGCAGGTTTCGGAAGGATCGGAAGGCTCGTCGCCAGGGTCGCCCTCCAGAGCGACGATGTCGAGCTCGTCGCCGTCAACGACCCATTCATCACCACCGAGTACATGGTATGCCCCTTGATCTGCGGTTTTTACATGCCCTGATGTGTAGATCTGGTGGTTTTACTGTCGCCGGTCTAAGTTAGCACGTATGCTGGGTGGTTGCGGTTTCGTATTTGGTCTGTAGTTTTGGCAGGAGTTTGCTAAGATTTCGTATATATATCTGTAGTTTGACAGACACCCCAGTGCTAGAGTGGTTATCTTAGATGACAGTAATACTGTCTGCTTGGTTTGTTGCACAATTGGTATTTTCCTGTAGTATGTATGTCACCCGACTGCTAGATTTGTTCTGCTTCCTCTTAGAACAGAGTAGTACTGTTTTGCTTGGTTGCACAACTATGCCATCAGTTTTTGGGAAAAACATGCGTATTTGCATGTTGCGCAATTTTCTGTGGTCTAGGCTTGTTTTGTTGAGTTTAATTGTTTTTATTTTGTGATGTGCAGACCTACATGTTCAAGTACGACTCCGTGCACGGCCACTGGAAGCGCAGCGACATCAAGCTCAAGGACAACAAGACCCTCCTCTTCGGCGAGAAGGCAGTTGCTGTCTTTGGCGTCAGGTGGTTTTATACTTTTATGCTGCAGCTTATTCGGGACAGTTGTGCTAAAGCTGATGTGGCTTATTGCTGTGAAACTGATGTTTGATCTTCTGCTTTTTCATTAGGAACCCTGAGGAAATCCCATGGGCTGAGGCTGGTGCCGACTATGTCGTGGAGTCCACCGGTGTTTTCACTGACAAGGACAAGGCTGCTGCTCACTTGAAGGTATAATTGAACTTGCAATTTTATATCTGCCTACTTGTACATTATTTCTCGAAATACGCCTGTCTGGCCCTTACATACAATACGGAAATATAATTTATTGGCATTTAAGTTAGAAAATAGTGCAGTATAACTTCTAGTTCTATTTACTTTTGTAAAAGCATGGCCGGAGAACACACTCAAGAAGGGACTGGGAGAACAGGGAGCATGTCTTCTCCCCATTTTATCTACATGACTAATTTTCTTTGGGCATGTAATAACTTAGCACTTTTCATGGTAGTCCATTCAATGCCCGATCAACCAAGTTTTGTTGATTCAACACGAGTACTTAATTCTTCTTGTAGCAGCTTATGTTAGAATTTTTCTTGCTTTTCTTGCTAGTTTCGTTGAAGTGCCTTTGTTTTATAGGAAGTTAACTTTTGCAATGTGGTTCCAACACTAGACTTGTAATGATAATGATATCTTATAATGTTTCATTGTTGTTGAATATTAGGGTGGTGCCAAGAAGGTGGTCATCTCAGCTCCTAGCAAAGATGCCCCTATGTTTGTGGTTGGTGTCAATGAGGACAAGTACACTTCTGATGTTAACATTGTCTCAAACGCTAGCTGCACCACAAACTGTCTTGCTCCCCTAGCCAAGGTATGTTCTGTTTCCTGGTATCAGCTTACATTAATGACTGTTGTTGGGATTGTGGTTCATTTCATAATAATGTTTGATGTCACTCTCCAGATCATTAATGACAACTTCGGTATTGTGGAGGGTCTGATGACCACTGTTCATGCCATCACTGGTAAGATATTGTCGGTGGCCTGGATACGGTCCTGTAAATTATTGAAATTGTCTTAAATTGTTGAGCGAGTTTACACTGGTGTACTTTTTCCCAGCTACCCAGAAGACTGTTGATGGTCCCTCGAGCAAGGACTGGAGAGGTGGGAGGGCTGCAAGCTTCAACATCATTCCAAGCAGCACCGGTGCCGCCAAGGTATGCCAAGAACGCGACTCTGGCTTTGTCTTCAGAGTATTTTTAAATGCATTTCATGCCTTTTTTTTTGCATATTGGGTGTGTGTTCTTCCTATAGTTAATCTCGGATGTTATTAAAGTGTACCTGGTTACCAAATGACACTATAAACTGCGAAAATTGGGTTTGATGGTAGTGGGGTGGGCCAGATCAATAGATTTCAGTTGTCATACTATTACATGGGATACATGCCTCATTTTCATCATTTCGTCATGGTGTTCACCAGACCACATGTTCATATATTCTGGTGTAGAGTTGATGTTTATTTAACTGCTTAGAGTTCTGGTTTTACTTTATGGTAACGAAGGGTGTTTGTGTCAGACCATGGTAGCATGCTGTTATGTTTACTTTTGTTGCACACATTGACTAATGAAATTAATGTATTTCAGGCTGTTGGTAAGGTGCTTCCTGAGTTGAACGGCAAGCTGACCGGTATGTCATTCCGGGTTCCCACCGTGGATGTGTCAGTTGTTGATCTCACCGTTAGGATCGAGAAGGCTGCATCATATGAGGACATCAAGAAGGCTATCAAGTGAGTGTAGTGTTAATCTTGGAGCATCCCTTGCTCAATTAAAGGAGGTCCTCCGTGGTAAAGTTCAGTTATCTGCTGTTTCCAGAGTGCCACTGACAAGGCTATGCTATTTGATTTTTCAGGGCCGCATCCGAGGGGAACCTCAAGGGAATCATGGGCTATGTTGAGGAAGATTTGGTCTCCACTGACTTCATTGGAGACAGCAGGTATGCAGATAATTCCATACGTTGGATAAAAACCCTTCCGTTTTCTCAAGCAGATTCTCATTGTGCATGTCTGTTTTTGCAATTTAGGTCGAGCATCTTCGATGCCAAGGCTGGAATTGCTCTCAACGACAACTTCGTCAAGCTTGTCTCGTGGTACGACAACGAGTGGGGTTACAGGTGAGTTGCCATATGATAGATTCATTTTCTCCACACACTACGTGATGTTCTATACCCTTCTGCCCTTGACACTTTGAAACCAACTTCTTGCAGCAACCGTGTCGTCGACCTGATCCGCCACATGGCCAAGACTCAGTAGAGAGTTTCGCGTTTCTTCTGGGCGAGTCGGAGACGAGCCTTCTTTGTCTATGCTGAGAATAAATGTGGATGGTGTCACCAGACGCCGTGTTCACGCTAGTTGGACATAAGTTGCCTTCTGCTTTCCTCATCTACTACTACTATCTGTAATGGAGTTGCTAATCAAGAACTCTTTTTTGGTCGTAATTTGTGAAAATATATCGTGTAGTTCGGTTGTCCCTTCTGCTTTGTGAAATCAATTCTGCTGTCAATCTCATTTTAACTTGCTGGTTGCTTGGGTGAGCTATGTCAGCTTTCCTGCATCATGGGTTGCTCCCTGTTTGTCTACGGTTAGTTCGTGTGGCACTTCTACCAGCCTCGCTGAATAGCAGTGACAAAGGTTACCGTGATAGTCCATTTTCACTCAAGAGTTTCAGAGCAAGCAAGCTGTATCTTGCCCTTCACAATGGCAGGCACATAGGCCGGGCAAACAGGGCAAATAGGCCAGATCTTGGAACTTTCTCGACCTAGGAATGGCGTCGCACACCCACTCTGCCCCAAGTAGCGTAGTCCCCCTGCCCGGCGGTGAGGAGTATTATTTCTAGGGTTCTGTAAAACTCGATGACCAGGTTGTAAGCTTATTTTCTTTTAGGGTCCTTAGCGACCCTTCCATGTTCAAAAAAAAAAATGAGGGCCTGATATGAAAGTGTGCTTACCATGAAGTATAGTAAATATGATTACATAATCATATACTAGAAACCGACAGTAAGATATTTATAAGCCATCTGCTTAGAGATCTCTAACACATTATGTATTAAAAATGGTTTGTGCAAGTGCAATTGCTAGAAATTAGTTATAAGAACAAAATAAGACAATAAAAATATAAGTTCAATGTTCTTACACAATATACATTAAAACTATGTAACAAATAACACTATGGCTGATATCATAAACTGTTTTATGCGATTACTATCCAAAATAATTAATACTAATTTTATTCGTTGGGACTGTGACATACTAAAATAGTTTTATACAAGTGTAAAAGTTTAGTATAAAATATTACATTTCTTTTCATTAGTCACATTGGCAGTGGGATTTATGACGATAGACTTTACAGGATTATCTATCGCGGTATCAGAACTATGTCGACTTGTGCAAGAAACTGTATCTTTATCAATTTTTACCTGATTACAAGTGGATGGTAATCTTGTAGTCTTGGCTTCTTGGACTCAATTGTGTTTATAGAACTCAGCGTGAAGGCCTTCCTACAAAATTTAGGACCAGGGTAATGTTATCTTGTTTCAAGTCCTCGAGGTCGCTAAAGCCGCGGTTATGCTTAAATATTTTTTGAGAAAAAGTAATGGGTTATGCTTTAATTTTTGTTTGAGTGGAAGTTATGGTTATGCTTTTAATATTACGTATTTGTGTCCTTGCGGATCCGTCTAGTGTTCAAAATATATTCCTCATCATCTATGCTCTCTTGTGCATCTCACTATAACCATCGCGCTAGTCCCATATGTCCCATCCTCATTTCTTCCAGCTTGTTGTGCTCACCCTGGCCCAAAGGAACGGGCACGACATTGTCTTCACGGAAGTTTTGAAAATTCAGACTCTCGGACTCGGATGGTCGTCATCGTTGATGTGCAATTTGCTTCTTTACCTCTCACCGTCAAAGTCGTGGGTACTCTTGCCAAGCTCTCTCTCACCCCTCTCCGTGGCCTTCAACGGCGGATCTAGGATTTTAGCAAAGGGTATACCACACTAAAATTTTAACGTGCAATAAATTTTTTTATCTTAAAATATAAATAAGAAATGACGATTATGACATATGACAAAATAATTTAATAAAAAGACATTTTTCACAATATAACTAAAAGTTAAAATGTTTGACACATGCACCGTCGACAAGGCATTCTAATACTTAACTAAATTCTTGTCGGCGTGTGACCGTAAATTTTCCAAAGTATTTGACCCTGGGTTAATTATTTTGCAAAGACTATAAGATACAATAATACTGTACTAAAATAACAACAAAATATGAAGAAACGGTGTTACAAAAAGATACTCCTTCATTCCAAAGGAGGCAAGTTAGTTCGCTCATTTTAGAAAAAGCTGCGATAAATACAATAAAACATATAAGAATTAATCAAATACTTGACTAGCCAAACTAACTATTAGTTCACTAAATTATCAGCTGATACTATGAGCGAGTACAGTGCAGAGTCGCCCCAACGTAGGTGCATAGGCTAAATATTTCTTTTGATTATCAGTTGACTAAATTATCAGTTTTTTGAGAGCAACCACATATTTCATTAATGAAAAAAGAAGTTACAAAAAGCAACATATGTGAAAACTAATAGACAAACCGGGATAAAATAATTATTTTGGAAACTTTGCAGATAAAACCATAAGAGATCGAGAAATACAAATCGATCCCTAGGATTTCCTGCAACCACCGAAGCCATCGGCCGCCGCCCAACTCCAGCATCGTCGAGACGCACGCCAGAAGGAACGCCGAGCCTCCACCATTGCCAGATCCAAGAAAACACCATCGCCAAAGAGGCTTTGTGAGTCGATGAACGACCTGCTGCACGCAGCAAGACACATGTTACTGTGGCACGTCGACTGGGAGATGTCCCCGTGCTGTCTTGGACCAAGATCCACCGCCTTCCATCAACAAAGTCGGAGAAGAACGACAGATCCACTGCTGTCAGACCAACATCCTCGCTCCAGAGAAACCACCTCGCCCCGGCCGCCACCGTAGACCAGCGGCACATTGAGAAACAGATCTTGCCAGATCTGAAGACCGGCAAGAAGACCAAGTTGCCGATCTGAAGGACCGAACAACATACGTTGCCATCACCTCCGAGGCGCCGCCGTGAAGGTCGCCGTTGGTATGGGAGTAGAGATGAGGAAGATTTATTCTTCTAAGCACCGCTCCCACCACCCCAACGGAGCACCATAGCAAACTGATCCTAATCCTACCTACTCGGCGGAGGAACGAGGTCACCCCTCCCTCCTGCCGTTGGAGTGACGGAGGGAGAGAGGATAGGCGCTCTCGCCGGAGATTGGAAGGAAGATGCAGGGAGTCTGTGCCGCCTCTCGCGAGAGACGAGAGAAACGGTTCGCCCTAGCAAGCCCCAAATCTGACTAAATTATCGGCTGATACTACGCAGAGCTAGCACAGTGTAGAGTCACTAGTTGTCCTTTACCAAAATAGATACGTGCATGCATAGCCATAGCTAGCTTGTAGGCTTACGAGCGAGACTGATTAATGGATTAGTGGCCAAAGCTCAGTAATTAACAGAGGATAAGATCAAGTACGATAAGTTTCAGTGGCTAGCTATAAAGATTAAAATATTTTTTTTATTTAGTTAGAAGAAAAAGAAGAGGAAAGAGAAAAAAAGTGGACTTTCATACAAGAGCCAGCACCAGCACGTGCTCGTAGCCAATTTGAGAGAATAAAAGGTGGATCATCTATTACTAAAATAATATATTCTATAATTTACTATTGTACATATTAACTCTAAATTAGCTATAGATAATATAATATTTAACTTATAGCTAGCTATACTATTGTCCTCGCTCTAAGTAACTACTACCCATGTCTCTACATGTATGGTCGCATGCTGCATACATGCATTAGGGTGTTTGTGTCAGACCATGGTAGCATGCTGTTGTGTTTACTTTTGGTGGACACATTGACTAAGAGCATGACTAACAGTGACTGTAAACATGCGACATGTATATCGCGAGTATAGGCTTCTGTACTCGCGATATACAGGTTTATCGGCAGTGGCGGAGATCGGCACCCGCAAATGCAATCCGTAAAACAGAAAATTTGAAATTTCCCGGGAAGATTGGTTCGCGCGGGAACGGATCGTAGCATACTAGATTGTACAACAAAATTACAGCTAAAAAACGAAAAATAATTAGTGGCGAGCTCGCCGGAGGACGCCATGTCCTCACGGATGGCCAAAATGCGAGCTCGTAGTCGCCGTCGTCCTCGCCGTCGACGAGGATCTAGTCCGAGTCAATGACGATCACGTCGGCCTCTGCGTCGCCCTCGCCGGTGGCCACCTTGCCGTCTCCCTCCGCCCAGGTGCGCGCCTCCAGCTCCTCCTGCTGCTTGAAGAGCTCGACAGCGGCGACGGCAGCGGCGGTCTCCTCCTCCTCCCGTCGCTTCTTAGCCGCGGTCGTCGCCGCGGACTCTGCTAAGGCTGCCGCGAGCTGGGCCTCCTCCTCCAGGTCGCCGCGGCGCCGGCCGACAATGGGATGGGTCACCGAGGCCGAGGAGGAGGCCTCCCCGACGTCCCATGTCGCCGGTGGAGGAGGGAGGTGGAGCACCAGCTCGCGAGCTCGCGCTGGTGCCGTGCGCGCGCCGACGGCGTAGGGGCGAGCGACGGTGGGGGGGGGGGGGGGAGTCCTCCCCCAGTTGGTCCACTGCCTGCTCGCCCGCTTCTTGGCCGCGACGGAACGGATGCGGCGCCGCTCCTCGTCGTCGTCGGCACCGGGTGCTCGCCGGCCACCCCCGCCTCCTCCTCCTCCCCCACTAGCACGGCCGCCGCCGAGGCCCGAGGCGCCGCTCCTGCACGCCATCGATCTGTCGCCGGAAGGTGGTTGAATTGCTCGTCGGAGCTAAGCAAGGGTTTGCGGCGGCTAGGGTTCACGGCGGAGGGGGTACGGGTTTGACCCGTCTCCGCCGCTCGAGCCGGTACTTGTACCGTTCAGAATGGGCCGAGTACGGGTGCCCGTGAAATTTTTTTACGGGCTAGGCCTTTAACGGGCTCCGCTAGCTCGCACGCGCGGCCCGTGACCCGTGAAACGGCCGAGATTTTACGGGTGCCGAAGCTATAAAGGCTCTGTTAGACATGCTCTAATGGCATTAATGTATTTCAGGCTGTTGGTAAGGTGCTTCCTGAGTTGAACGGCAAGCTAACCGGTATGTCATTCCGGGTTCCCACCGTGGTCCGTGGATGTGTCAGTTGTTGATCTCACCGTTAGAATCGAGAAGGCTGCATCGTATGAGGACATCAAGAAGGCTATCAAGTGAGTGTAGTGTTAATCTTGGAGCATCCCTTGCTCATTTAAAGGAGGTCCTCCGTGGTAAAAGTTCAGTTATCTGCTGTTTCCAGAGTGCCACTGACAAGGCTATGCTTTTTAGGGCCGCATCTGAGGGAAACCTCAAGGGAATCATGGGCTATGTTGAGGAAGATTTGGTCTCCACCGACTTCATTAGAGACAGCAGGTATGCAGATGATTCCATATCGTTGGATAATAACTCTTCAGTTTTCTCAAGCATGTACTCATTGTTCATGTCTGTTTTTGCAATTTAGGTCGAGCATCTTTGATGCCAAGGCTAGAATTGCTCTGAACGACATTTTCGTCAAGCTTGTCTCCTGGTACGACAACGAGTGGGGTTACAGGTGAGTTGCCATGATAGATTCATTTTCTCCCCGCTATACGCAATGTTCTGTCCTCTTCTGCCGTTGACACTTGAAACAAATTCCTGTGCAGCAACCGTGTCGTCGACCTGATCCGCCACATGGCCAAGACTCAGTAGAGTGTTTCGCGTTTCTTCTGGGCGAGTCGGAGACGAGCCTAATTTGTCTATGCTGGGAATAAATGTGGATGGTGTCGCCAAACGCCAGGTTCACGCTAGTTGGACATAAGTTGCCTTCTGTTTTCCTCATCTGCTACTACTATCTGTAATGGAGCTGCTAATTAAGAACTCTTTTTTGGTCGTTGTTTGTGAAAATATATCGTTTAGTCTGGTCGTTTATATTTGCTTTGTGAAATCAGTTATGCTGTCAATCTCATTTTGACTCTAGTCGCTTGAGTGAGCTATGGCAGGTTTTCCTGCATCATGGGTTACTCCCTGTCTGTCTTGTGTTAGTTCGTGTGGCTCTGCTACCAGACTTGCTAAGTAGCGATGACGAAGAAGGTACCAGGATACTCCATTGTCACTCGAGAGTAGCGGTGTCAGAAGAAGTTAACGGTATACTCCATTGTCACTCGAGAGTGACGTTCAGATGCCGGGGTTTTAACCTCCTTTGGATGCAAAAATCGGCCAGTTTCTAGTTGCCATACGTGCCGATTAACCGGGACTGTCCGTCCCTCATATTGCTTTTTTTTAAAAAAAAAAACTTTCACGCTTTATTGATTAACGTTCAAAGCTTCAGGAATTGATAAAATGTCATAAGGTTCAGCAGCCACAGATGCGCCCTGGTTCTGAAGACAAAGCATAACGAGCTCAATTGTGTGCGGCCTCCATGTTTGATTTTCTTCCTTTAAATGAGAATGCGACTCTTTCAAAGTCAGATATGCTCATCTTGATCACCGGAACAACCGCAGCATATTGTCCTTTTTTTTGAGAGCAACCACATATTTTATTAATTGAAAATCAAGTTATAAAAATAAACAAACGTAGAAACTAAAAAAAACAAAGACAGAGGGCTTCCGTCTGCTAAATCTGATACCACCTGTTATTTTTTTAGGGGAAAGTCTTCTGGCGCATTTTATTTCTTAGCCAACAAAGTTACATCATTGATTACAAATGAAAGAATGAACCTTAGAGGCTCCCGTCCCACGAAATTATAGATTGATTCATAAAAATTCATAGCCAGATGATGGGCCACTTCATTTGCTTCTCGAGGGCAGTGTCGAAAGAGTGTGCTTTCAGGAGCATTCAGCTAGAATAGCCGTATGAGGACTCAACACTTCAATCAGAATGCTTGTAGATTCATTGATCACCTTAGAAACTCCGATACGCTCAAGGAACTAAATACTACATAATAAGGCGTGTGCTTCTGCCATTGTAGAGTTCAATGACCGAACAATGGAGCAAGCATAACCAGCAATAGCTTCACCCTGGTCATTCCTCAGAACAATACCTGCAGCACCGGTACCATCTCTATGAAATGCCGCATATATATTCAGTTTCAGACAATCACGTTCTGGTTTTGCCCACATGATTTTCTTTACCACTGCATGTGCTGAAGACGCAGGAACATAGTTCGATGTTAATACATTGATTGCAAATGCAGTTTGGCGAGGATCAACAACTTTTCCACCTTTCACCGCCTCTCTACATTGCCACCAAATGTACCAGCAAGCCACGACAACGGTTTCAGTAAGATTTAGTAATCCTAGACTGGTGATTTCCTTTTTGGGTTGCATAGGAGATTTTCCAGGGTTCAAGAACCCTGGAATCTCCCAATAAAGCTTGAGCGATGCATTCATCCAACCCTAAGGACTTCCATACCTGTTTAGCACGTAAACATGTGAACAAAGATGCCTGATATCTTCTGGCCCAGATTGGCAGATTGGACATTGTGGATTAACTCGCATATGCCTAGATGCTAGGATCTCCTTTTACAATCGCTAGCGACATTCATTCTTTGGATTGACAAGTTAGCCACCAAAGCTAGGGCTTCACAACAAGCAAGTGCTTCAACAGTGGACGGGTCCGATATTCCAGAGAAGACCATTGCCGATGAACCCATATATTGACCATCACCACTTCTTAGTACCACCGTAGCTAAACAGGTAGACAAACTCATGGAAACAACGCCAACATTAACCTTAAAGAGGGTGGTATCCATCTAGGGCAGGGTGCATGTGGAGCTGGTGCATGAACAACAGATACTGGTTTAGGAATTGGAGATCATCCAAGAATTTTTTGACGGAGAAATGAGTCGATAAAGGACTCTGTATTACCTTATGCCTTTGTCTAGATTGCCTAAAGAGTAGCTAAGATCGTTACAAAGTCATCGCAGGATAGTGATTCCATCATAGCAAAAATCCAGCTCTTTGCTTCCGACTCCATAGTTTAACATATATGCTCAGATTTCTTCATCGGTCAAAGCCCATAGACAGCGCCATTGGACACTCAATTATGACGCCAAGAATCAGCACTTCTGCATAACGAGGAAGAACTAGTCGTCAACACGTTTTGATGGTCCATAAATCAGCTGAAGGGAGGGACTGCTTAGCTAGTCTCTAAAGAACTCGGGCATGATTGGTAACCTGGCCGGGTTTGGAGCTCCCGGGGGCTGTCCGTGGGGGACATGGCCATGTGAAACAGGCCAAAATCCATGTTGTCCACTTTGTTTGGTAGTCTACATGGGAATTAGCTGCATTTCTAGTGCAACTTTGTTCCTTTTGTTTGGTTGGCTGCTTACTAGGTTTTGTGGCTGTGAGACGCAAAAGGAAGGAGTTTGGTTGCCCACATTAGCCTGCATGCGGTTACCTAGTTCAAACTTTGGTGAGGTTACCATTATATCCGATCATACGCACAAGCTAGCCAAAGAGAGGGATTAGAAAAAGAGCGTCTTGAGGATCACCACAAGAAGGACGGTGATGATGAAATCTCTTAGTTTATCGGGCATGATCAGGCATTACCACAACTTGGACATCCACAACTTGAGCAGCCATTTCCACAACTTGGACATCCATAACTTGAGAAACCATGGCTTGTGCTGCCATTAATCTTCCTCATCCAAGAAGTTGTGGTACTCCTCTTGTGCCTCCTCGAATGTTTCATACCCTCAAAGCTGTTGTTGGAGAAACCACTCCAAGAATTGTACACTCCTCGCTCCCTCCCCCTCCCTCCCTCTGTACACCACATACCACTTTCGTGGAATAGAAACAACAAGTTTGGAACAACATCATCACAAGCATGACAAGTTGACAACATATCATAAACTAAATGGAGCATGCATGATCATTAGTAAAAGAGGAGTAGAAATTCATCCTAGCACTATTGTGTTACCCTAACACCACATCAAAAGTCGGTGTCATCCTACCACCGCAATTTAGAGGTTAGTATATACCACCTCATCAAAATATACAGGGCATAAGAAGTTTTATTTGACCTAGTTACTACAAAAATATACATCATCAAGCCATCACCACCAAAAATTGAGATTTGATCTGAAAAGTAGGGGACGATCCCTAAAACACAATATTAAAGAGTGGCTAAATGCAAATGATATCCATAACTAGTACGTTAGCGATACTGAACAATTCTGCAAATGACGTGTTTCAATGGCTCGTATGTGAATATACACACAAAGTGAAAATACAATGGTGTGCGATTGGCTCACAGGTACAGACGACTCACTTCTTGCCGACCATGTGCGAATTTTCACATGCGGTTTGCTGAAACAAACCGTGTGCTATGTTCCCTCCCACACGCAGGTTGTGGACGCAAAAGACGGTATTCAGTTGTAATCATAAATGATAGTTTGGACCACAGATGGTAGAGGCTGTCCATTTGTGACGGGGGCCTTAAAAGGCCTGATCTATACTATTGCCTGCTCTGCTCGTGTGATGTACGGGTTGCTCATATTGGCCATCACGATGTAAGATCTGAAACACACAACCCCTACCTGACATGCCAACTGTCGAGGTATTTTGCGAAAGTACATTTTGTTTGGAGGGGTCACGCTTAAAGATCGGAATGGAGGCGCACTTAATAGAAAGATGTATACAGGTTTGGTTAATAGTCTGCTACCAAGGGGGATAGCTGCCCCCCCTCCGGATAGCGTCCGTCTTGCATTATTGAGATACGTGCAAATCTTACTTAAGAGAGCCCTCTCTCGGCGCTACGACCTAATCTATCTCATAATAAAGCTGACACATGATAGAACAACAGACAGTAGCAGACAGTAACAGTGAGATGGCACATCATACGCATCGGCATTGGCGCTACGACCTAATCTATCTCATAATAAAGCTGACACATGACATAACAACAGACAGTAGCATACAATAACAATGAGATGGCACATCATACGCATCGGCATTGGTGCTTACTGACACGCTCTTTGCAGGAAAATAGTATTAAGCATGCATGTCTACGCAGTATGCTTGTCTCAGACCTCACTATGTACATGCCAACAGAATAGAAATCATGCTAGAGTACAAACACTACAACACAGAATAAAGCCAGCGTGAACTAATGAGACATACAGTCTGTTGACAAAGCGCGACAGTCGATAAACTCATTAATTGCCGATTACCATAAAGATGTTGCTAGTAAACATCAACTGGATGTCAGGAATCCGCACAGATCTCAAAGGCATCGTACGGTTGCCATGAGGGGGGCAGCTATCCCCCTTGGCAGCGAATCCACACTCATACAGGTTTAGATCCTGGACGTACAATGTCCTGTAAAAACCATACTTCATGTGTGCGGCGTGGTTTGATTGTCTATAGTCTGCACGTATGATCTCGAGGTATGGCTTGATCTCGCCGATGATAGATGGAGGTAGAAGATAATGGTAGATGAATGTGTTGTGTGTGAATGCGAGCTTCTAAGCCTCTATCCATTCGGTGGCCCTACTCCCCGTATATAGACAGTGGGAATTTGGGTTTCAAGATGCTGAAGGGTTTACAAGTGGCGGCTCCTAAAGAATTACAAACATAAAATCTAGATCCAATCTACGTTGGTTTATATGAGACACCCCTGGAATCTGCGATCTGCAATACTGCCTTACTTGTCCTTCAAGTTGTTGCACTCGGGCTCCCTTCGGGGATCCGAGCCTTGGTGCTTGTGGTTTGGACTTGCATATGGGACGCTCCTTCATACGGGGCCCATATGAGACCAATATCTACATCGCATACTTGTAAATATTACTACGTAATAATCATACACTAGAAATCGCTCTAAAGATCTTATTAGGCTATATGCCTTAGAGATCTCTACCACAATATGTCTAAAAAAATTGTTTGTGTATTTGCCAGAAATTTAATTATGAAGACAATGATACAATACAAATTAAGTTTAATATAATGCAAGTTTTTTCGACACAATATACATTAAAACTATCTAAAAAATATCACTACAAATAATATTATGAACTTATTTATGTGATTACTATCCACATAAAAATTATATTTGTTTGGCAAGCTAAATAAATATAAAAGTTCAGTATAAACTATGATTTATTTTAGTCCTCCCTGGGTCTAATTTATGATTGGAACTGCCCTACTTGTTGCTAGTGATCACTTCTTGGCTTGTACTTTATTTTTTAGGCCGTTGTGTCTAATTTTCCTTTCAGAAGTCCCTCCGGCAGTGGGATCCACCTCAGTAGAAATTTTCATCATTGTCCACCGCGACATGAGAAATATGCTGATTTCTTTCAATACCAGTTTCTTCCACCTCCAAAGATGTTAGGCGGTGTGACGTCGGTCTGAGGAAGCCAAGTGGATCATCCCCGGCGGCGACCAAACTGCGTATTGCATTTCCAACACATCTTAGAGGCAATCCTGCAAAATATGTGGACCAGATTGTAATTGTTTTCTTTCAGATCATACTTTGAGTTTGTGAAGTCATTGTAATGTGTTTAATAATAAGTCTATGTAACGACCGCCGATGGGAGTGGCTAGGTGTTACACCATATTTCCCTTCATTGTTTTTGTAGCTTGATGTGCTTGCTTAGGTTGAAACAAAACACACATGAATTCCTCTTCATGGAAGTTTCGAGCAGGAGTGGGGGTGTCTAGATAGGGCATGGAGCTAGAGGTAGGGGATGAGGTGGGCATGACTCAGACTTTTGAGGGAGTTATTTAGAAGAAAACACAGGTTTTGGAGGGTATTTTGGAATAATTTGGGGTTCTTCACTTACCACGTCAGCAAATACGGACGCTTACTAGTTTATTGACCGCCTAATCATCCATGGATCTCAGATTTGTATTTTAGAACCATAAATCTCATATTGCAAGTAAGTTGAGATAAAGTCTGGTGCCCATCGATGAATTTTACTTATATCGTTTCTACTGTGCCGCTACTCTATGGGATTAAGCATGGGCTGTGAGGCCTACCCCACGATGTCATGTAAATTCACTCCGACTCCAAGTTTGGTAGGCGGCTAGGGAATTTCTTATTTGATGCCTGATGCGTTCGTTACCACCCGATGCGTGGCCCTCTTGCGCCTATTGCTTTACTGGGCGCGACCCGTTTCTCCTTCCTACAGGCACATTTTCCTATGTTTTTTTTCTTTTTTCTTTACTTTTAAATCATCCAAACTTTTCCATATTCTACATAATTTGAAATCTAGACAATTTTCAAGTTTTGAACAAATTCAAATTTGAACAATTTTTAAGTTTGAACAAATTCAAATTTGAACATTTTTCTAGTGGAACAGATTCTGAATTTGAAAGGATTTTTGAATTTGAATAGATTTTGGAATGTGAACAGATTTTGAAATTTAAATAGATTTCGAAGTTGAACATTTTTGGAATTGAACAGATTTTGAACTTTGAACAGTTTTCGGATTTGACTAGATTTCTGAATTTGATCAGATTTTCACATTTTTCAAAATGTTCACAATTGGAAAATTTTCAATTTTTTTTAAAAAGTTCAGATTTAAAAATGTATTTTTATTTTTGAAATTTGAACATTTTTTGAATTCCGACCATTTTTTAAATGTGAACATTTTATTTGAAATTTGAATATTTTAAAATTTGAACAATTTTAAAAATGTTGTCATTTTTCAGAGCTGAACGTATTTTTCAAAAGCTGTATATACTTTTCAACAAATATATTCAAAGTTAAAAAACGAACTGAAAAATAACGAACAGGAACAAAGAAATTTTATACAATGGGCCGGCCCACCCGGGACTCTTCAGGCGTCGTTACGGGGGCGCGTCGAGCGCCAAATTAGGAGCCCCGGGCGACGAGTGGCCGGTTGTTGCATCTCATGTTCCGCTGCTGGACCACATAAAATCCTCATCACTGCGATTTTCAAAAAAAAAAAAAAATCCTCATCACTGCGTAGCCCACTGGAGTCCGGAGTGTAGGCATCAGGCTGTTTCCCTTCCTTGTTTCTTCCAGCGTCGAGTGCTTACCATGCCCGGCGTCGAGTGCTTACCGCTGGCTGCGTGATTTCCTCTCCTTTAAAGTCAACGGGTCCTCCCGTCACGATCTCTCCCCGACTATCCCGCATTTTCCGTTCACGCCTGCTGCTCTAGCTGTTGTGCCATGTACATCAGTCGGTCATCAACTCATCATACATCCATTGCATGTGACCGGTCGTGACGGCATATCAAACCGTTGTAGTTTTGCGCGTGTCCAATAGCTGCGGCAGGTGAGTCTCCTCTACGGCAGCTGGAGAACCGCGATCTATTTATAGCGGTCTGTACATGGTTAGAGGCTACGGCGAGGGATACTTTTTTCCCACATGGGTGACCATATAATCTATGGATTGGACCTCCACCTCCTTATAAACTATCAAACTTACTTATTTTTGTTGGATAATTAGACACAATTTCTATTAATTCCAGAATATTAAACATGACAATACTATCTACTATCACATGTAACTCGAACATAATAGATATACTAAACAGCAAGATGAACGAAAACAAGTAGCAGCTAAACATGTACTCGCAGAACATGATGAATAATCAAACAGGAGCACGTCGCACGTACCGTTCGCTTGCAGAGGTTGTCGCAGTAGTAACGCTGTTGATGACAACGTTGGAGAAGACTGGTCGAAGCAGACGACGATGAAAACGGCGGTAGGCAGCACCGCCTGACTTGGATGGAAGACGACCCGTGATGAAGAACTTGAGCAGTCACGCAGAGCGCTTCCCAAAAACCTAATTCGCCCTCTCCCGTACAGGATCGCAAAGGCGAGTGGTTCCGGAGACCCGTTCTCCTGTTCGCCGGTGCACGCCGGCGCTCGGGATGGAGTGGACTGTGGAGGCAGCGCAAGCAGCGAGAGGTGGCAAAACCCTAGATCGGTTTCCTGGATGTGTGCGGCGGTAGCCGGGCAAGAGTTATAGGTGCGCGGAGGAAAACCCTAAGCGACGTGGGCCACGCCCACGTCGCACGCCCGAGTCGGTTACAGCAGCCCACGATCCGGGAGCGACCCGAACCGGCTAGCTGTGACGCGTACGTCAAGGACTCGGTCAAACGCTTGGTTTTCCTGTATAGCAAAAAGATAAGCTCGGCTCCGAGGCTCAATTCCGCAAACCGTGGCGCGTGCACGCGCGTCGTGACGTGTCGTGTCATATCGAGTCGAGTCGAGACGAGCGAGCGAGGAGGAGGAGGAGGAGCATGCGTGTGGCACTTCTCTTCTTATTCACTTACCAAGTGGTGCAACATCTCACCTTATATGTTGGTCTACATCTCTCCCAACTTTCCATGTGGGACTAAACTGAGCTCTCACCTCTTGCCTTTGTGCAGCCAAAAACTTGGGCTACATGTCATATGGGCTCACACACATGGGCTTTGAGATTTCTTAGGAATTTCTGAAATCTAATAAGGGCCACTAGATTTGGGCCCAATATTTTAACAATCCCCCACCAGATCTCAAATGCCCATTTAGAGATTTGTCAAACCTCACTACTTGTTTATATACCAGTGTTTCAGCAGAGATTGTTAAGTTGAACTTCTGCCTAGAACCTTAAGCTACGTCTATCAGCAAATTAAACAATGGACTACGCCTTGAATTGCAAGTTTGGTGCGTCAAAATTTCAATTAAAGCCATAATCAGTACAGGGCTGCCAGTAGCCTACCCCGCGGGTTGGAGCATATGCGTTATACTCCATGGTCTCTTCATGAGTTTACTAGAGATCACCCAAATCTCATAGACTGCGACATTTAACAGTCAGACTCATATAGCTGTGTTCTTTCAAGAATGCTCTGTAGGACAACATCTTTGCTAATCATAGCCAACAGAAACACATTAAAGCATGTTGCCAACCTGCCTTACAGATTTTGAGAGTAATGCATCTTCACATAGAGAGGGTTACAGGATATTCTCCCCAGTTAAACCACTAGCTTGTTTTTCTTAGGTACTAATTCACGGGATCTCCGATCACAAAGGTTGGGTTACCGCTATGGCATAACATCTATGGGTCTTAAACACATTTCCCTCGATGCACTGTCTATCACATTGCGTGATAGTCCCTTTGTAAAGGGATCTGCCAAATTTTTATCTGTTTGAATATACGTAATAGTTATTACTTCGGAGTTTCGCAATTTCCTGACAGACTTCAAACGTCTTTTGACGTGTCTTGATAACTTCGTGTTATCCTTAGAATCATTCACCACGACAATAACTGTTTGGTTGTCACAAGCCGACACAGGTTTTTCAACCACCGGCAAGTCCATCAAGAGGTCACGCAGCCATTCTGACTCTACAGTGGCTTGTGTCTAAAGCAGTTAGTTCTGCTTCCATAGTTGACCTTGTCAATATGGTTTTCCTACATGATCTCCATGATACGGCGCCACCTCCAAAGGTAAACACATACCCACTAGTGGCTTTGATATCATCTACATCAGAGATCCAATTTGCGTCACTATATCCTTCAAGCACAGCAGGGTGCCCTGAATAGTGAATCCCGTAACTCATTGTATCACATAGATAGTGCATGACCCTTTCAAGTGCATGCCAATGATCAATACCCGGGTTTGACATGAACCTACTCAACTTGCTCATAGCAAAAGAGATGTCAGGTCTTGTCGTGCTAGCTAAGTACATGAGTGAACCAATGATCTAAGAATATTTCAGTTGATTTTGGTTCATTCTTGTTCTTACGTAATATCACAGTGGGATCATAAGGTGTTGGAGAAGACTTGCCATCAAGAAAGCCAAACCGGCTCAAGATCTTCTCAACATAGTGAGATTGCGATAAAGTAATCCCACTCTCGTTCTTAATCAACTTGATGTTCAGGATCACATCAGCTTCTCCCAGATCTTTCATATCAAAACTCTTTGACAAGAAAGACTTGACCTCATGTATTACTTTCATGTTTGTACCAAAGATCAGAATGTCATCCACGTACAAACACAACATAACACCTTCGCCCCCACCATGGCGATAGTAGACGCACTTGTCAGCCTCGTTAACAACAAAGTTGACAGAAGTTAAAGTTTGTTAAACTTCTCATGCCATTTCTTAGGTGCTTGTTTCAGGCCATATAAAGATTTTAACAACTTGCACACATTTCTCTCTTCACCTTTTACCACAAATCAATCAGGCTGATCCATATAGATTTCCTCTTCCAACTCTCCATTGAGGAAAGCTATCTTTACGTTCATTTGATGAACGATGAGACCATAAGAGGAAGCCATGGAAAGTAGTACTCGAATGGTGGTTAGTCTAGCGACAGGTGAATAGGTGTCAAAGTAATATTCGCCTTCTCTCTGTGTGTAGCCTTTCGCTACAAGTCTCGCCTTATACTTCTCAATAGAACCATCAGGCCTTAGCTTCTTCTTGAACACCCACTTGCAGCCCACAGGCTTACAACCATGGGGGCGCTCAGATAATTCCCATGTTCCATTAGAAAGAATCGAGTCCATCTCATTTTGGACAGTTTCTTTCCAATCATCTGCACCTGGTGATGCATATGCCTTAGCAATGGACGTGGGAGTATCATCCACAAGGTACACAATGAAATCATCACCAAAGGACTTTGCAGTCCTCCATCTCTTGCTCCTTGTAGGAGCTTCATTGTCATCCTTCTCATGAACGTCCTCAAAGACGTTCTTATGTGGTTGCTCAAAATAATCATCAGATGTACTAGATTCAGGAATTATCTCAGAAGAAAATCTAGCAGTGATATGCATATCTTTCATAGGAAACATATTCTCAAAAAATGTTGCAACAAGAGATTCCATTATAGTGTCAACATGCATATCAGGTACCTCGGATTTAACTACTAAAAATCTATAACCAATGCTCCGCTGAGCATAACCTAGAAAGATGCAATCCACAGTCTTTGGTTCGAGTTTGCATTTCTTTGGGATGGTAATGTTGACCTTCGCCAAGCATCCCCAAGTGCGCAAATATGAAAGTGATGGATTTCTCCCAACCCACTCCTCATAAGGGGTTTTCTCTTTATTCTTGTTTGGAACTCTATTTAGGACATGACATGCAGTCAACAAAGCCTCCCCTACCAAGCCTTCGATAAACCAGCAGTGTCAAGCATGGAATTCACCAAGTCAGACAGCGTGTGGTTTTTCCTCCCGGCCACCCTATTGGATTGGGGCAAGTAGGGAGGCTTCCTCTCATGAATAATACCGTGTTCCTCACAGAATTCATCAAAGATTAGGAAAATACTCTCCACCACGATCCGACCTAAGACGCTTGATCTTTCTCTCTAGTTGATTTTCAACTTCAGCCTTATAAATTTTAAAGTAGTCTAAAGCTTCATCTTTAGTTCACAATAAGGAAACATAGCAAAATCTAGTCGCATCATCAATCAAAGTCATGAAATATCTCTTTTCACATTTTGTCAACACACCATTCATCTCGCATAGATCAGAATGTATGAGTTCTAGAGGTGCCAAGTTTCTCTCCTCGGCCGCCGTATGAGGCTTACGAGGTTGCTCCTCGGCCGCCGTATTTCGGAATTACACTCATGCTGGATAACCGAGACATCAAACCAAAATTAATGCGACATAAACGAGAATGCCAAACACTGGTATCATCATTAACACCGTCACAAATATGGTTCACAGATTTATTACAAAAATCAGAAAGTGAAAAGCGGAACAAGCCTCCGCACTCATAGCCTTTTCCAATAAATTGTCCATGCTTGGAAACGACTACCTTATTCGACTCTAAAACAACCTTAAACCCATCTCTGCAGAGAAGGGAACCGCTAACAAGATTCTTGTTCATAGAAGGGACATGCTGCATGTTCCTCAGCTGCACGATCTTCCCTGGAGTGAACTTCAGATCTACCGTGCCAACATGACGAACGGAGGCATGTGACCCATTGTCCATTAGGACGGAGGAATCCCGTGCGGCCTGATAAGAAGTGAACATAGAGATGTCAACACACACATGAACATTAGCACCCGTATCAATACACCAAGGGGGAGATTGGGATACCAAAAGAACAGTAAATAGATTACCATACTGATACGTCTCCAACGTATCTATAATTTTTGATGCTCCATGCTTGTTTTTACACCATTTGCCTATTGTTTCGTTACACTTAGTGGCACTTTTATGCATTTTCTGGAACTAACCTATTAACGAGTTGCCACAGTGCTAGTTTCCTGTTTTCTGCTGTTTTTGTGTTTCAGAAGTGATACACAGGAAATATTCTCGAAATTGGACGAAACAAGTTCCTGAAGTCTTATTTTACCCGGAAACTTCCAGAGATCCGAAGGAGAGTAGGAGGGGGGCCACCAGGGCCCCACACGCAGGGGTGGCGCGGCCAGGCCCCTGGCCGCACGGGCCCCGCGTGAGGGCGCCTGGCTCCTCCTCTGACATCGCCCCTTCGCCTATAAAGACCCCCGACAGAAAAAACCTAAGTACCCGATCACTTTTCCAGAACACATCGCGATCCGCCGCCGCCGTTGACCCGAAGATCGGGAGGGTCCAGAAGCTCTTCCCGGCACCCTGCCGGAGAGGGGAATCGCCACCGGAGGTCTTCTTCATCGCCGTGCTTGCCTCCGGAGCAATGAGTGAGTAGTCTACCTTGGACTATGGGTCCATAGCAGTAGCTAGATGGCTGTCTTCTCCACCATGTGCTTCATGTTTAGATCTCATGAGCTGCCCTACATGATTGAGATCACCGTTATGTAATTCTACATGTTTGGTTTGTTGGGATCCGATGAATATTGGTGTTTATGATTGAGTTGCTGTACTGAATATTATCTTTTGTTATCTCTATGATGTTTATGATCTTGCATGCTCTCCGTTGTTAGTAGCTATCTTGGCCGAGTAGTTGCTAGTGACTCCAAGAGGGGGTATTTATGCTCGATAGTGGGTTCATGCCTCTGCTTAACCTGGGGGAGTGACAGAAACCTCTAAGGTTGTAGATGTGATGTTGCTACTAGGGAGAAAACAACATTCATATGCTCAAGGGCATATGCTTTGTTTACATTACACACTTTGCTTAATGCAATTACCTGTTGTTCGCAACTTAATACTCATGGGGTGTTCGGATTGATATCCCCGGGAGTGGATTATTAGTCATAGATGCAGTTGGATGGCGGTCTATGTATTTTGTTGTAATGCCCAGAGTAAATCTCATAGTGATCTTCTTGACATATCACGTTTATCTTTATTCTATCAATTGCCCAACTGTAATTTGTTTACCCAGCATGTGTTATTTATCTATGGAGAGACACCACTAGTGAACTATGGATCCCGGTCCTATTTCCATCATATTGCTATCACCTGTTTACTTTACTCGCACTGTTTACTTTATTCGCATACTCAACTATTTTCCACTCGATACACTCATAACCTTTGTTTGAAGCAAACCGGTGAGATTGACAACCTCATCGCAAGTTGGGAGCAAAGTACTTGGTTGTGTGTGTGCTGGTTCCGCGTTGCAGCTAGCAAGCAAAGCTTGGACGAGGCGCCATATATAAATTGTCCGAAGCTGTCGCAAACTAGCAAGCATCACCTTCAGTCGTTTGTCTCTCCTCTCCAAGAACGATAAACCTTGGTTTCTTAACTGAGAGAAAACCAGCTGCTATACTCATCACACCTTCCTCTTGGGGTTCCCAACGGGCTGGTCATTCACCACGCATCACATACCATCAGTATTGCTAGCAGTCACGACGTTGACATTCTTGGCCTTTTTCCCTCTGCGGTCTGTGCGATCTGGGGAGTCCTTGGAAAAGTGGCCATGCTCTCCACAAGTGAAACAAATCAGATCACTCTTGTCCCTGTTCGGCTTCTTCTTCTTGAAGGTTGTAGTCTTTACATGCTTGTTGAAAGAGGGCTTGAAGTTCCCTTTGTTCTTGCCTGAGGATTTACCTTTCTGCACAAAGTTAGCAGTAGCATGACCCTCTCGTTTCTCAGTAGTATCCTTAGCCCGAGCCTTCTCCTCAACATCAAGAGACGCTATCAGATTTTTAACTGATATCTCCTGTCTCTTGTGTTTGAGAGCTGTGGCGAAGTTCCTCCATGAAGGGGGCAACTTAGCTATAATGCAACCCGCCACAAACTTGTTGGCAAGGCACACTTAAGGAGTTCAAGCTCTTTGGCAATGCACTGTATCTCATGAGCTTGTTGAACCACAGGAAGATCCTTAGTCATCTTAAAATCATGAAAGCTCTCCATGATGTACAGTTCACTGCCAGCATCTGCAGCACCAAACTTGGCATCCAGTGTGTCTCAGAGCTCCTTCCCATCTTTTATGTGCATAAACACATCACACAGACGGTCAGCAAGAATGCTCAGAAGGCATCCCACAAAGACAGTATTGGCTTCCTCGAACTTTTTCTGATCATTGTCAGATATAGTTCCTTCAGGTTTGCCTTTACTAATTTGGAACACTTTCATTATGGTCAACCAAAGCTCAGCTTTGTACTGCCACCTCTTAAAATGCACACCGGTAAACTTGTCCGGCCTTAGTGCATCGGTAAACTTGATAATTCAGGAAATTGTCTACAATTAGGATTTTGGATTGTTGGATAATTAGGCACAATTTTCATAATTAATTCCAGAATATTAAACATGACAATACCAGCTACTACCACATATAACTCGAACATACTAGATCTACTAAACAACAAGATGAACAGAAACAAGTAGCAGCTAAACATGTACTCGCAGGACATGATGAATAATCAAACAGGAGCACATCGCACGTACCGTTCGCTTGCAGAGGTAGTCGCAGCAGTAACGTTGTTGATGACAATGTTGGAGAAGACTGGTCAAAGCAGACGGTGATGAAGACAGCGGTAGGTAGCACCGCCTGACTTGGATGGAAGACGACCCGTGATGAAGAACTTGAGCAGTCGTGCTGAGCGCTTCCCAAAAACCTAATTCACCCTCTCCCGTACAGGATCGCAAAGGCGAGTGGTTCCGGAGACATGCTGTCCCGTTCGTCGGTGCACGCCGGCGCTCGGGATGGAGTAGACTACAGAGGTAGCACAAGCAGCAAGAGGTGGCAAAACCCTAGGTCGGTTTCCTGGATGTGTGCGGCGGTAGCCGGGCAAGAAACGCTTGGTTTTCCTATGTAGCAAAACGATAAGTTCAGCTCAATCCGCAAACCGCGGCGCGCGCATCGTGATGAGTCACTACTAGAAAAAAGCTTACCCGCAGCGCACCTAATATGGTTACCCGTAGCGCATGGCCCGTGCGCTGCGGGTACCACGCCACTGGTAATTAATTACCCGTAGCGCATGACTGGTGCGCTACGGGTAATTTACTTACTCGTAGCGCACCAGCCCATGCGTTGCGGGTAACGTGGTCCATGCGCTACGGGTGTTTTTTTCGAAATTCAAAAAAATCGATTTTTCTTACGTACGCGTGGCGCACTAGGGTCGATGCGCAACAGGTAATTTTTTTTCAAAATTCAAAAAAAAAGGCCGCCGTCGCCACCGGAGAGGAGCTGTCGTGTTTGTCCTTCCGTTGAAGAGGAGCTCGTCGAAGAGGAGAATGGGGAGGAGGTCTCCGGAGAGGAGATCGCCGGAGAGGAGATCGCCGGAGAGGAGGTCACCGGGGAAGAGGTCGCCGTAGAGGAGGTCGCCGGAAAGGAGGTCAGTTGGGGAGGAGGTGGTTGGGGAGGAGCTTGGCCGGGGAGGAGCTCGCCGGAGAGAAGGTCATTGGGGAGGAGGTCGTCGGAGAGGAGGTCGCCAGAGAGAAGGTCGTCGGGGAGGAGGTCGCTGGAGAGGAGGTTGCCGGAGAGAAGGTCGTCGGGGAGGAGGTCGCCGAAGAGGAGCTCGCTGGAGAGAAACTTGGCCGGAGTGCTCGCCGGAGAGGAGCTTCTCATGCTCATGTGTGTGTGTGTGAGTGAGAGAGAGAGAGAGAGAGAGAGAGAAGAGATATGAGGTGAGTGAGATATGGAGGAAGAAGGGAGAGAGGGGAGGTGAGATAAGGACAGAGAGAGGTTGGATCCGCGTGACCCTCTCCCGGCCAATCAGAAGCCTTCGTTGATAATACCATGAATGTGTGTTTGTTTGGAAACGTTGTGAGCCATCGGATGTGTGTGCAGATTCCACTTCACCCATGCGCTACGGGTAGGTGATTCGAATTTCGTAAAAAAATTTGCACAAAAAACTAGAACGACAAAAAACTGCATCTTCCCTTTCGAATTTTGAGATTTTAAAATTTGTCGAAACGACTAGTCGTTGAATTCGGATGTAACTTTTTGTGTAGATACTTTTCATATAAAAAACTTTTTAATTCGACTTCGTATGCAAAAGTTATGTCCGTTTTACCGAGACATAAAGTTTTTTTGTAAAAAACATCAAAATTCATGTTTATTATTTTTCCTACTTACTAGATCACATAACATAACTAAATCTCAAATTTTGAATTTTTTTCAAATCTTTTATCATTTTCTTACATTTGTCAGAAGACTAGAAAGGCGATCCACGTGTGTGTGTGCAGGAAAAGTTTCTAGATGTTTTACCCGTAGCGCATGGGTCATAATACCCGTAGCACACCAGCCTCGTGCGCCGCAGGTAAGTTCCAAAATTTGAATTTTTTTGAATTATTTTCCCGCCCAACTTACCCGTAGCGCACGGGTCTACATGCGCTACGGGTATTATCACTACCTTTAGCGTATGTCAGGCCCGTGCGCTACAAGTAAGTTAGGGGAGAGCACCCTCTCCAGGCCTACAAATACCCGTAGCGCACTAAATATGTGGTGCACTGCGGGTAGGTCACATACCCGCAGCGCACGGGCACAGGTGCGCTACGGGTAAATACCCGCAGCGCACCACATATTCAATGTGCTACGGGTAGCTGTGCTACCTATAGCTGTTTTCCTAGTAATGAGTCGAGGCGAGCAAGGAGGAGGAGGAGCGCGCGTGTGGTACTTCTCTTTTTACTCACTTACCAAGTGGTGCAACACCCCATCTTATACTCCCTCCGTCAGGAATTACCCTGCATTCTGTGTTTAGTCAAAGTCAAACTTTTCAAATTTTGACTAAACATATTGGTAAAACTATCAATAACTATGAAACGAAATACATGCAATATGAAAATATATTTTATGACAATTCTAATGATGGTTATTTTATATTATAAATATTAATATTTTTTCTTATACGCTTAGTCAAAGTTTATAAAGTTTGACTTTGACTAAACCCAGAATGCAGGGTAATTCTTGACAGAGGGAGTATGTTGGTCTATATCTCTCCCAACTTTCCATGTGGGTCTAAACTTAGCTCTTACCTCTTGCCTTTGTGCAGCCAAAAAACTTGGGCTGCATGTCACATGGACTCACACACATAGGCTTTGAGATTTCTCAGAAATTTCTAAAATCTAATATGGGCCACTAGATTTGGGCCCAATATATATATATTTCAACAATTTTGATATGTATTTCGTCTATTTTTGTTTCGTTTGATATTTGAGACTTTCAAAACGGCTGTGTGCATCTTAGTTATGCAGAGACTGAGTGTAATTACTTATTTGAGTAATAGAATGTGTTCTTTTTTATAAAAAAAACCTGCGACAGGTGAATACGCCTCAAATTTCTCCACCCTGCTCTGATAACGACGCGCTGCTTATGCTGATGGATCACACCTCCAATATGAAGATAAGTCTCGTTGATTAGCGGTTCTTCGTCGTGTTCTTCTCGGTCAAAGAGAAAAAGCTCGTGATCAGATAACTCCAACTAATAGAGAAAACATGGTTTTATACTAGCGAATTTTGAATTTTGAGAGCTCTCCCAAACATGCGCATACAAGGCAAAAGCGGCCGAAAAGCGACGAGATCTGTGGATAAGTCCTCTCGGCCGTTTTCTAGGCTCGGCCGGCGTCCGTGTTTTCGATTGGATAACGTGCCATTTTCAAAGTCTACCCCGCCGACGACATGGCCGGCCTCCGTAGATTTATTCCTCGCCGAAACGAAATGTCGCCGAGGTCGTTTAGTTGCAATTCGATTTTATACATCCAAAGAGGCTGAAAGTCCCGATATCCGGCTGAAACACGACCAAAGAGGTATGCATGCATGTACATGTAGTCCGAAATCAGCTAAACATCCAGACAAGGACCAGTGTCATTTGCTAAGACTGACCAAAATTATTATTTTCGGGTGTGACTAGTTCTCAGTCTACTAAAAACTAAGTTAATTCTCAGTAAGATGACGACATTGAATTATAGTTGCAACCTATATTACAACTTATATTAGCACGAATCACAAAGTAAATATAATGGCATGGCGGAACTTTTCTAGTGGCAACCTAACTTACAACTGAAAAAAAAATCTAAGTTACAACCTAACTTACAACTCAAGTGCGCATAAATCACGATAGTTCTCAGTGAGAACTAGCAAAACCGATTATTTTCAATCATTTTTGGTGCAGAAGATGCCAAGCGTCAAGATCGGATGAACGGGTTTACAAAAACTAAAAAAACAGAGGCCATCCATATGTGGAGGGTGATCTCGGTACAACCGTTTCTTCACGATCCGTGACATCTGGACGTTGGTCATTCTCGTCCTATGGTGGATTTAGCGACACAGGAACAACGTGGTATTCAATGGGGTCTCACCTACAGCGGAGGACAACCGAGAAAGTGATGGCTCAAACGTGCAATATCTCAACCAAAAAAACATTGTATTATGGGCTATGCAAAAAAAACACAAAATATGACAATGTTTTAGGATGCACTGAAAAGCTGATGTTTTGGACAGATCCATGACTGGACGTGCTTTGATACCATTGCACCTGACCTATATGGGCTACGAACTCTCAAGAAGCTCACAGTGAAGCAGGCCCTGATAGACAACCGCTGGACTAGACATCTCAAGGCCAACTTGGCAAACAAAGCCAACCAATCCTGCTGCACCCAGACGTCCTGGACTCAATTTCTTGGCGATGGACTGCTGATGGCATCTACTCTGCAGCATCTGCTTATGCAACACAATTTGAGGGATCCGTCGGGTATGACTTCAGGTGTACAATTTGGTGCAGCGACACTCCCATGAAGTGCTATATCTTTGCCTGGCTTGCTATCCAGGGTTGGTGCCTGACTGCCGATGTCCTTGCTCGTCGTGGATGTCCTCACAATGATTTATGCCCTCTTTGCCTCTCCAGCCAGGAGACTGCAGTTTACCTGCTCAACACCTAACCTATGTCAGTGCAGCTCTGGTGCCGCATTCTGCAGCGGGCCAATCTGCCGCCATGCTTACTCTCGTAGTCTAAACAATCCTTATCCATGTGGATCTCTTCGACGCAACAGCTCATACCTTGCAACAAGCATAAAGATTGGACCTTGCTTGTCCAATTGGTGTGGTGGTCTCTCCGGAAGATGCGGAACTCATGGAAAGCTGCAACACTCATTGACAGTGTCGGCAAGATCATTGAAGAAAAGCCATGCTGTGGCAGGCTGCCGGACGCTCTCATGCTAGTAGCCTGCTCCAAAGACCAAGAGAGCCTGACTTGGACTTGCGTCGCTGTTTAGATTAGAGTAGATGTTAGCTATTCTTCTTTTTCCTGTTTGGATTGTACTCTTGTACTCCCTTCGTTTAGAAATATAAGATGTTTTAGTTTTGTGAAGTGAATGTATTTAGACATCTTTTAGCGTATATGTTCGTTCGAATCTATACACTAAAAGATGTCTTAGATACATTAGCTTCACAAGGCTAAAACATCTTATATTTCCAAACGGAGGGAGTACTCTCCTACTATGATCAATGAAAAAGTAGCTCCATCCGCATTTTTGTTAAAAAATGCACTGATATGTGATTGAGAGTGAGACCCGCTCCTCCTTCTCGCCCCCGTGTGGCAACGGGAGGAAACCCTAACTCTCCCCGCCGTCGGGCCCTCCCCTACCCCCTCCTCCTCCCTCGCTGCTGCAAGAGGGCGCGGCCGGGCGAAGCCCGGTCGGCGCAGGCGGCGGCGAGGACTTTCCCACATGGTAGGGTGGCCGCGGGTCTCCTCCACCGGGCCGAAGCCTGGATCTCCCATCGGGATGCAGGGCGGGCGACGCTCCTACGGGCGTCGACGCGATGGGCTGCGGACGGCGGCTGGCAGCAGGATGGCGGTGGTGGCGGCAGCGACGGGCGCGACTCCGACTCGATCTGGCGGCACAGGGCGGCGGGATCTCGACGGAAGGTGGCTCTACGGCGACGGATGTGGAAGATCTGCCTCCGGTCGGTGGTGGTGCTCCTGCACCAGTGGATGGTAGCGCTGGGCTCGCTTGTGGGCCCCCTGGGCTCAGGCGGGCCTATGGTGCTGGGTCCATGGATGCAAGGGGCATGGCGGCGCCTGGCAGCTCCGGCCTCCTGGCATCGTGGTGGTGCCGGTGACCGGCCGGGCATCGACGGCAGACTGGACCTCCACTGTCCAGTCCGACCTATGGTGGAGGTGGAACAGTGGTCAGCGCATCCCCTTTGTCGGCAGCAAGGTTCGACTCTCCTCTGGTCTATGTTGCGGCCAAGGGTGGCTCAAGTCGGCCTTTTTCCGGCAATTTTTGGGGTTAACGGAGGTGCTGGGCTAAAACCCTGCTTCAAGCTGACGATGGCAATGCCTGCGGGCGACGTTTCCTCCTTGGGGGCATTGTCATGGCACTGCCCGTGTTGCTCTACCACCAGCGCCGGGGGAAACCCTTGATTCGGCTTGCTGGATCGGACAGCGGCGGCACCACGGTGTCATCCCCTCCTTGGAGGCGTTGTCTCGGTCGCTAGTGGAGTCCCCGAAGAGGCATGATGGAGTCCAGGTTGGCCGCCGCCTTGAGCGAGGGCTTCGAGGGCGCAATGTACGCCGTCGGAAGCGCCTCTTAGTCATCTTCTTTTCGGTTGGTTCGGTCTGGCCGCTCACTCGCCGACTCTTAGGCGCTTAAGGGTGGGCGGTTGCTTTGGTTGTGCCATCCTTCAGAGTCGGCTCCCGGAGTTTTCTTGTTCGCTCATGACGCGGTTTGGGAGCTCGGTGTATCTCCTCCCCACCATTCATGGCGAGAGACGATGCAAGGAGAGTCTTTGTTGTTTGGTTGTTGTGGGTTGTGTTGTAAGCCGTGTGTCGCCGCGTTTGTATCGTGTAGCCTTCTTGGCATTGTACCGGCTATCTTAGCCTTTCTTCTATGAAACCGAATACACCTCCCAGGGTGTATTCTTGAAAAAAATGCACTGTTCACACACATTAGCTTCTTACTCTCTTTGTTCTATAGGCATATAAGTTTAGTCAAAAATCGGCATCAACTAAGTCTGATCAGTTAAATAGATAAAGATATGATTATATCTACGATACCAAATTAATATCAATAGCATACTTTACACAATGTTGTAGATATTCAAATTTTCAATAAATTTATGTCTTACTTTTATGAAACAGAGGTAATACAATTCTCTTCACTGATAGGAATGTTGGAGGTGAGTTCACGGTAGCTAACTCTTTGCGTAATTAATTTATGACATTTTGAGAACCAATTTCTCGAATTTTGGACCATTTATCTGCCCCGCGTTGCTCCTCTCGGGGCGACTCTGGGGCCTTGTTTACTTCTCCGGTATTTCCACCCCCGAAAAATATGGGGATATATGGGGATTTGATGTTCACCCAATACTCTCAAATCCTCTCAAATACTCTTTCCCAAAAATACTCTACCATGATGGAAAGTTTTTAATCTAGCCAAAAATACACTAGAGTGGAGGGGATTTGTTGGGATATCTCGGGATTATTCCCTCAAAACCCGGACTAGTAAACAACCTATCAGGGAAATTCCAGAATACAAAATAATCCTCTCCCATCCGCTCAAATACCCTAGAAGTAAACAAGACCTGGAGGTGAACGATATCTTGGCGCCGCCGCCCCTTCCACATCCTCCCTTGATGCCGCTCGAGTTAGCCAGCGGGCAAGCCCATGAGCATCAAGGACGGCGGCGACGAGGCCTCTTTCGCGCGCTGCTCACTTTTTCTGTGTAGGGAACACCTATTCTCGTCAACCAGGTGAGCAAGGATGTCGGGCTCGTCCGCAGAAGGACGGTGCTATGGGTAGTCGTCTTCCACCGTCCTTTGCCACCCTCCGTCAAAGAGGCCAACCCTTGGAGCGTCAAGCTACGGATCTCCCTCAGGGCTCCACTTCAAGATCTTGCACAGTTGATCTAAGTCAAGGTGACTCGAGATCCACCAAGGCTAGGGTGTGGAGAGGTCGATCTCGGTCTAGGGCCCAGTCACCTATCGTTGGTGCGGTATGCTCCGGCGAACCATTTACGGCATGCCATCCTCTCAAGGACAACTTGAACAGTGACGCCTTGCACGTGAATGTTAAGGCACCGATAAACCGGCTTCCACGGTCTGACCTAATATGATAGTGTTCCATTGACCATTTAGTATTATTATATCCATTACGTCTAATATACTAAAGTAAAAAAGTCCATAGTTTTGAAATTTTGTTAATATTATTACATAATCATACATAAGAAACTGCTCTCAAAATATTTTTTAGGATATATGCTTTAGATATCTCTAACATAATATGTATACACAAATAGTTTGTGTAATTGCAAAAACTTAGCTTATGAAGACAATAATACAACACAATTTAAGTTCAATATAATGCAAGTTATTTCTATAAAATATACATTAAAACTATGTAAGAAATAACACCATAACAAATATTATGAACTTGTTTGTGTGATTACTATCTATATTAAGTAATAAAAAATGTTTTCATTTGACATGCTAACATAAGTTCAAATAAGTATAAATGTTTCGTATAAATTACTATTTATTTTAATTTGCGCCAGTTCCAATTTATAATCGGAGCGGTAGAGGTTCCGGCCACAGTTCTATTTTTGAGTTGTACTACATATTTAAGACCGATGTGGCTACATTTCTTTTTAGAATTCACTCTAAAGGTGGGATCCATCTTGGTAGACTTTCCCACTACTGTCCATCGCGGCATGAGGACTGTGTTGACTTCTACTATATTCAGTATTTTCTTTTTGTGAGGATGTGACTTGATGGGCCGGTGATCCGAGCAACCCAAGTGTTTTGTCCCCGGCGGCTTGCATTTTCAACTCATCATAGGGGCCTTCGTGCAAAATATAGGGACCAGGCTATAATTTTATAAGTTCTTTTGAGTACTCCTTTGAGGTTTGCAAAGTCATTGTTATGCTTTTAATAATAAGCCCTTTGAGACTGTTCCAAAAAAGAATCCTTTTCATTTTTTTGAGAATAATACAATCCCCTTCAGCTATGCTCTCTTGCGCAGCCCAGTATAGGCATCACGCTGGGGCCATATTGCTTGACGTGCTCCTCCTGGGCCGTCGCCCGAACGAACGCGCACGACCTCCTCTTCACTGAAGCATCCGTGAACTAGCATCGGATGGTCGACATTGTCGCTGCATGATTTCCTTTCGTCCTTCTCATAGTCAAAGTCAACGGATCCCCCCGTTACGATCTTTCTCACACCTCTCCGGCCGCGAGCCCGCGACCATCCCGCAGTTCCGGTTCACGCCTGCTGCAGTCTTCTTCAAATTCATACTATTTATTTATAATAGAATTTAAATAAATTTATATAGTGCGAATTTAAGGTATCTATTCATTATTATTACTTGCAGTCAAAATTAGAATGTAAAAAAATAGTTTAGATGATTTATGCTGTAGTAATCTACTACAGTAGTTAGACGTAGTACATAATTAAGAGCATAATAGAAAAATTCTCTAACTTTGCCTCTTAGTTTTCTCTAATGTTGCTCCTCAATGTTAGAGGAGCCGGTTCCATGACGGCGCCCCGTCACGTATCAAACCATTGTAGTTTTGCGGGTGTCCGATAGCTGCGACAGGTGAATTGCGCCGCAAATTTTCTCTGTAATAATCGGCCCGTATTCAATCCCCTGCTCTGATAATGACGTGCTGCTTACGCTGATAAATCGCACCTCAGGTACCGAAACCCTAAACTAAGCTCGTGAGGTGATTCCAGTAGAGAATAAAATATGGTTTTACTTTTCGATAGCTCTCTCGAACATGCGCGTACGGATACAAGACACGACGACTAAGAAGGTACTACATACCAAAGCAGTCGAAAAGTGATGAGATCTTTAAGATAAGTCGTTTTCGTCGATCTCTGAGATTTTTTTTTTTGCAAATAGGACTCTGGCATTAAAAGAAACAAAGAAAAGTACAAAGCACCCCAAGAAAAACGAAAATTACAACGAAATCCTTGATAAGCCCTTCATCTTCAACCTCCAGACCATGTCAACGGCGCGCCAAGATTACAAGGACAAGAAGGCAACAGCTGCTTTGCAACCTGATCCTGCCTTCACACTACACACCAAGGGTTGACCAGACGTTCCTGACAGTTGTTACACAGGAAATTCCCGGCCAGTCATCGAGACACTTTTGTCTGCCGCTCGCCTGATGATTAGCACGCTAATCGCCTCATTCAGGTTCTGCAGATGATCGATGGGACCTCTCCTCTTTTCTTTTACATTGTGTTTAAATCACAAAAAGAAGTCCATGTTCCTCTATAGATTGGTTCCTCCATGAAAAATCGACATGGCAAATCAATAAGCAGATTGTTCGTAGAAAGCCGCCGCCGCCCAAGAAAAAACCTAGCCACGTCCACTTCAGCCTTCTCGGCTCCTCCATAGATTGGTTCCTCCTCCTCTTGCCAGCCTCGCTGGCGTCAAGAGTAATAGGAAACCCGATCTACATGTGGAGTTTTCAATAATAATAGTGTTTTCAGTAAATTTTGTTACGGTTCTGGTAGCCGTCTTCGGTTCGACTCCACGTCAATTGAGATATCATCGTCTACAACAAGTGATCTTCGACCATTTTTTTGGCGGCGATATTTCCTTTGCAGCATCAATAGTGGTGTTGAAAGATTAAAGTTTTATAGGTACGGGCCATGAAATCTTGATTCGCCAGATCGTCATGGTTGTCGCAAGGAGGGTTGTCCTCACAATATTCATCCCGGCTGCTACGTCCTCGCAATGGTGAGTCATACTCTCGTCTCTCCAGCGACGTCGATCAAGCTATTCGGTTGCTATTCCCTGTTATACTGGTGTTGGTATTATTGCCGATGATGATTGACTACTTTAATGATTGCACGCATGCAAATAGCCGTGGCATTGTGACTCAAATTAAATTTAAGGAAGAACCTTTGTTGCAAGAAGATCCGAACCTTATAGCTTTTTTCCAGGGTCATTGGTGCAACATTGAGGGGCCAAGTATATATGTACGCATATGATAGCATCCACACCCATGCGTGTAAGTACATATGTATTTTTGATAAAAGATTAAGTTATGATGATTATAATAGTATAGATTTTATATTATAGGATGTTAATATTTCATTATAAATATTTAGTCAAACTTTACAAAGTTTAACTTGAAATAAGCCTAAAACACAATATAATTGTTGACAGATGTAGTAATTCTTTTGCAGACTTTTTACTACGTCGAGGTAGTCCAAGCGGCAGTCCATGTAGATGGCTGGCTAGGGCGAACCCCTCCCGGCAAGTCCTCATCTCTAGGACGCCCGAAACAGTGACACCTTGCACAATGACTGCTAAGGCACAGATAAACCGGCTCTCCCAAGGAGCCACGGAATACAGAGTATACCATTGACCTTTATTTATATATCCTCCGCTTTGTCTCAAAAAAAAATCCTCCGCATCATAATAAGTGATTTAACTTTTTTAGATTCAGATGTATTTACACATAGGAATACGTCTAGATACATCCATATCTTAACAAAATTGAGTAACTTATTTTCGAACCAAGGTAGTAGTATATCCATCACGTCTAATATGCTAAAATTCGATCCATAGTTTTGATGTTTTTGTAAATATGACTACGCAATCCTGCGTTGGAAACTACTCTAAAGATATTTTAAGGCTATATGCTTTAGAGATTCCTACCATAATATGTATACAAAAAAATGGTTTGTGTAACTGCCAAATATTAGGTATGAAAACAACAGTACAATAAGTTTTAAGTGTAATATAATTCAAGATTTTCCTATTTAAGAAATAACACTACAGCTAATATAATGAAATTGCTTATGTGATTACTATGCACTAATAATGAATAAAAAATGTATTTGTTCAACATGCTAAAACAAGTGTAAAATTTTAGTATAAATTATGATTTACTTTAGTCCGTCCTGTGTCCAATTTACGACTGGTCTCGTCCACGTCCACGTTGTTGCTAGGTCTCCCTTATTGAGTTGTAGTAATTCTTACCCGCATGAGGAGATAGAATTAATAGGAAGGAGATTATCAAATGAGGGAGAGATTATGCTCTAATCAAACGTGGGAGGTTATGTTGGCTCATCATGTGATATAAATACGATCTTTTGTAGGGCGTACAATTAATCCAACAGCTAAATAATGACGGGCCAATAGTTCAGCAGCGACATATTTTCATATAATAGGGCGAAAAGCGACATCGTTGGATGAAATAGCTCCTATGTGACCAATCTTACAGCCTGAATAGCCTACATGTGAAACAGGCCTTACGCGCAAGAGATAGAGTTATCTACTTAGATTATGTGAGCCGAGCGGGACCCACATATAATAGGTTAATTGATGGTGGGACCCACAACTCCTCACCGCTGGACCTTCACCGTAGCTACCTAGGTGGGATCCAATCAAAGTAGGACCCAACAAACGCGGGTCCCCCAAAAAGTGGGACCCAAAAAGAGCAGGACCCACATCACGGCAGGGCCCCACACTACAGGGGCCCTCTAAAATGTGGGACCCATGTTGGGTCCCATAATTTGGTGGGTCCCTTCTTTTTAACCTCGAAGTGGGATCCATTATAAGAGGGCCCGTGCCAACTCAAGACTGGATCCACGGTGATGGCGTGTAGATGACTGCCCAGTTGGGAACCCCAAGAGGAAGGTATGATGAGCACAGCAGCAAGTCTTCCCTCAGTATGAAACCAAGGTTTATCAAATCAGTAGGAGAAATAACCAACTTCCGAAGGTTGATGATCGCTAGCTTTGCGATAACTCCAGACAATTTATATATGGCGCCTTATCTGGGACGTAGCTTTGCACCAGCAGCAACGTGGAACCTGCACACGACACAATTAAAGTACTTTGCCCCAACGTACAGTGAGGTTGTCAATCTCATCGGTTTGCTGTAAACAAAGGATTAAATGTCTCGTGTGGTAAAAGATAGTATTTTGCGAGAATGTAAATAAAGCAAGTACATAGTAAACGGTAATAAGAATGTAAAAGAATGGACTGTGGTCCACAGTTCACTAGTGGTGTCTCTCCATAAGATAAATAACATGCTGGGTAAACAAATTACAGTTAGGCAATTGATAGAATAAAGCAAGCATACAAATGTCATGAGGATCACTATGAGATTCACTTGGACATTACAACATAATACATAGACCGTATTCCAACTGCATCTATGACTAATAATCCACCCGCCGGATGTCGTCCGAGCAACCATTGGGTATTAAGTTGCAAGCAACAGATTATCGCCTTAAGCAAAGTGTGTAATGTAAACAATGCAAATTTCCTTGAACACAAGATTGTTGTTTTCTCCCTAGTAGCAACAGCACATCTACAACCTTAGAGGTTTCTGTCACTCCCCCAGATTACTAGAGGCATGAACCCACTATCGAGCATAAATACTCCCTCTTGGAGTCACTAGCATCTACTCGGCCAAGATATCTACTAGCAACGGAGAGCATGCAAGATCATAAACAACATAGAGATGATAAATCAATTTATCAACTTGACAAAGTATCAATATTCATCGGATCCCAACAAACATAATATATAGAATTACACAACGATGATCTTGATCATGATAGGCAGCTCACAAGATCTAAACATGAAGCACATGGAGGAGATAACAACCATCTAGCTACTGCTATGGACCTGTAGTCCAAGGTAGACTACTCACACATCACTCCGGAGGCAGGCATGGTGATGAAGAAGGCCTTCGGTGGTGATTCCCCTCTCCAGCAGGGTGACGGAAAGAGCTTCTGGACCCTCCCGATCTTGCGTCGACGACGACGGTGGCTTACAGTATGTTTCATGGAAAATTGATCAAGGCTTAGGGTTTTCCCGTCGAGGAAAATATATAGCCGGAAGAGTAGCGTCAGGAGGTGGGCCAGTTGGCCCTACCACCTGGTGGCGCGGCCAGGGGCTGGCCCGTGCCACCCTATGGTGTGGTTGTCCCCTTGCTCCCCTCCGTCTCTGCTTTGGACTCCGTCTCGTGTTGAGAAAAATAGGAACTTCAGCTTTTGTTTCGTCCAATTCCGAGAATATTTCCTGTGTAGCTTTTCTGAAACACAAAAACAGCAGAAAACAGGGAACTAGCACTGTAGCATCTCGTTAATAGGTTAGTTCCGGAAAATGCATAAAAACGCTACGAAGTATAACAAAACACAAAGCAAATGGTGCGTAAACAAGGCGGGAGGCCGAGCAACCACCCCCACACACACACCCACCACCCCCAGGGCCCACACACACACACACTCCATTACCTCCCCCTTCTGTACCTGTTTCTTATTCTTCCCCGGCAACAAATCGCGGGCGATGTGAAGATTTCCCAGATCCCCTGAGTGCGCACGCATCACGCTTCTAAAGCAGTATGTCACGACGGAGGAGAGGAGAATGGAAACTATTGGGCGCGAATGTTAGATCTCATTTCTCTCTCACCCTCTTTCTCTAATTTTATCCAATTTTGTGTTCTCCTAATTTGAGGAAATGCATCTAAAATATAAAGAATATGAGGAAATGCATCTCAAAAATAAAGAATCTGAGAAAATGCATCTAAAAAATAAAGAATCTGAGGAAATGCCGAATGGGGGGTGCGTTGGAGAAATTATGCGCGATTTCATTCAAATTTTGTTATTATTACAAATTTTAACGAAATAAATTTAAAGTTGAATTCCAAATAACTTAAAACTACTCAACAATAACGCGAAGAGCGATTTCGTCCAAATATTGTTATATATTACAAATTTGAACGAAAGAAAACTAAACTTGAATTCAAGAAAACATAATACTACGCGGTAGCCTCGCCGTCATCGTTGTCGTCGTTGCTAGCGCCGGACGGGCCAGCATCGATGTCGTGAGCCATATTTGTCCCGTCCTCCCGTTCCCGATACGCGACCCTTTTGGTCTTAGCTTGGCGCCGCTCCATCCTGCCGCGGACCATCTTCCTGTGGAGCAACGCAAGCGTTGTGGGTGGCGCCTCCCTGCGTTGCTTAGCCAGCAGCATAGCACGCCTACGGTGGCCATCCTCAAGATCGGCGTCCTCGCCGTCCTCGAGATGGGCATCCTCGCCGTCCTTTAGATCAGCGTCCTCTATGCTATAGACCGTCGTGGAGTCGTTTTGCTCCTGGCGCGCCGTCTCGAAGGAGCAAAGCAATGCCGCCTACACCTCCTCCGACGATGGCTGCCCCTTATGTTTTTCATCAAGCTCGTTGAGGAACTCCTGGAGGGAGTCGTCGTCCAAATGCTTCTCCTCCGGTGGCGCCGGTGGGGATGGTGGTGGCGTAGATGGGGGTGGTGGTGGTGGAGATGGCGGCGGTGGCGCTGGTGGTGGCGGCGGTGCACCGTTTGGAAAGGCCCTGGAAGAGTGGCCCAGCATTGCGTAGGTCATGATGAGACGGCGAGAGATGGTGGTGGTGGTGTCGGCGATAGAGGTTGGGGCTTCGTGAGGAACGGCGGTGAGCCAACGAGATTTTATAGCCGGAGTTGATGCGGGAAATGTAGCGGCGTGGGGGAAGAAGATGAAGTGCAGCCGCGTAATGAAGGCGCAGCATCGGCAACAAGACGTCTCTCCTACCTCCGCCTAGGGAACCTGCGTGTAGTTAAAGCTGACCAGTCAAACTTAATGTGGTTGGGTTTTCACCTTCGGGCGATACAGTGGTACTGGGTGCACGCGCATTCCAAAAGCAAATTTTGACCGAATAAATAGCACAACTAAAACTTGATTATATTATATAAAATTAGTATCGTTGGATTTGTATTGAAACATACTTTTAATGTTGCTATTTTTATACCAATATTCTTTATATATTTAGAGTAAATTTTGGTCAAAGAAAAAACACATAAAACAAGGGCGCTTTATTTCTTGAAAAGGAGGTAGTATATTACTAGCAAACACAAATATTACTTAGCTTGACCTGCATATATGCAGAGTACATCACGGTAGACTCAACTCAACATGGATATATTAACGATACCCTAACACTACACGGGCCAGCAAAGAATACTGGCTCTGGCCCCTTCACGCTTGCACGCCTGCTGGCCGCCACTGGCTGCTGCCTGCTGGCCGCCCTTGGCTGCCGCCTGCCCCTCGTCTATGAAGTAGGGGAGAGTGTGCATGTGGTAGGGGGTAGGGAAGATGCAGTGCAAGTTGGAGAATCTGCTGTATGTGGTGAAGGCGATGAACTCGCAGCCGCACCAGAACGCTCGACCGAGGAGGTGGAAGGCGTTGAACAGGTTGGTGAAGTGAGCAAGGACCGCCCTGACTCCTATGCCGCAGGGGCCACGAACTTCCTCCATGCGGAACCTGAGCGACGCTCCTGGCGGCGAGCTCAGGAGGTTTCCATAGCCGCACCCAAGGAACACTTCGGTGAGCTTCGTTGCACCCCTCCACCTCGAGATCGCCCATACCCAGAGGGTGTTCTTGACGAGGATGCCGTCGGGGTACAACCTCTTCGCCCACATCGGCGGCAGACGGAAAATAATATCCCCAAGCTTAGTTTCTGCTCGTCCTCGAGTAGGTAAACGATATCTATAATTTTTTATGGCTTTATGCTAATATTATGCTTTTGACACTTATTTTTATATAAAGGTTATGATTTATTTGGACTAACCTACTAATAGTTGCAAAAGTGCACAATGTTCTTGTTTTACACTTTGATGTGTAGGAGTTACCAAGAATACAAGAGGAAACCTTGTTGGAGTCAAATTGGGACTTTTGTAGAAATCTGTCCTAGAACTTTTTTCGAAGATGGTCACGTTACGGGTCGAAGACGACGTCAAACGGAAAACTCCCCAACTACAAAGTTGTTGGAAATCTTGCGGGGAATGTCCTAGACATAAAATTTAACTGATTATGAGTCCAGGCGGCCGATATAAGCCCGATCCACAGCAACCCTAGAGGGGGTGACAGAAATCTGAGAAGCTATATAAAGGGAGGAAACCTAACTCGTGCGGACTCCTCCACCCATGAATTGCAGCCGCCAAAAGCCACGTTTTTGCCTCCCCCATGGATCCCATCTCCATGGGGGAGGGCTCCCAAGAAGCCATGAAGGAAGGGGGCTAAGGGGCGGCGCTCACCCCATTATGCCGGTGCTCCCCGCGCCGCCGCCGCCCTGAGCCTCTCGCCGCCCCTTCATTGTCTTCACCGCCATCTTCATCACCAACTCCTCCTTGTATACAGTGGTTCATCCTCCCACACACCTCTGTACCGTCCTATGTAAACATGGTGTTCGATGCTATAAGTTATAATCCTAAGATCTATGTCATTTTTGTATAGTTTATTTGTCCTTTGATTGCTGGGTTGAATGTCTTTGGTTCATTAGAGTTGTATGTTTATATGGTACAGTCCTTTGGTGTCCATTATATTTGTGCACGCATGGATTAAACATCATAGGGTTTGTACTATGTGTAAGAGGAAGGGGGAAGTTCTGCCGGAGTGATAGAAACCTGAGGATGCGAACCGGAACGTTGCACGTATGGGAGTAAGAGGACCATTAACTTAAGGCTATGGTTGGGGAAACCTTAATGCATTGTTAGTATTTATGCATGCTTGCTAACAATCCAATCATATAGTACTTGTAATTCCAAGTAGTGAAGTTCATGTATATTTAGCCTCTCCCACATAGAAAACTGCATCGAAGACAATGAACCCGATTTATTCGCTAATTGAACTTGGACAAAACCACCACTATTACCACCACTTTTCCACACTCATGGTACTGTTAGTTTATGGTTACTTAGTATATTTTATTGCTGCAGCACTAACAATTAATTTCTTGTATTTATTATCTTGTAAAGCTATCTCTCATACCCGTATTGTTGCTCTAGTTTTATTTCCTAGATGATGCAAACGTTTAGTGTGCGTAGAGTTGTATTAGCGGTTGATAGAACTTGAGATAATGTTTATCCTACCTTTAGCTCCTTGTTGAGTTCGACACTCTTACTAATCGAAAGGGCTACACACGATCCCCTATACTTGTGGGATATCAAGACCCTTTCTGGCGCCGTTGCCAGGGAGCAATAGCGTGTGGGTGAATATTCTTGTGTGCACTTGTTTACTTTATCTCTAAGTAGTTTTTACTTCCAGTTTTAAGTTGTTCTCTATCTTAGTATGGATAGGGAGTGCGAATTACAAAAAAATAGTTGTACTTGTTACCTGAAAATGTTTTCAAAAAGGAAAGTGATTGGAAAGATGAGTAGTGGTTAAGTGGGGGTCGACCTTGAACACTTGTGTTCATGCCTATGGAACCAAAACAAATCTTCCCATGGAAGCTTGTCAGTTAAAAACTTGTATATATTGTGTATATTGTATATATTGTACATATTCCTCTGTACCATAAAAGTAAAGTGATAATTGTAGTTTCTAGTTACTTGGAAGTTGATAGTTTTGCTTTGCTGTCCAGAAGCAGATTTTCCGTGCTTCACTGTATAAAATGTTTAAAATCACCAGAACGTGATATTGATCTAAAATTTCTTGAGTGCAAAGTAATGCTTATTATATTTCTTTCATTAGACTAACTTTTTCTGATTTGAGTTACGTAGCTATCTCAAAAAAATTCGATCTTCACCGATTGTTCAGTTTAGACAGATTTCTGTGCTTCACTGTAAAAAATCGTGATAAATCTCAGAATAGTATTTTGATCTGAATTTTGTGTGTGAATAAACCTGAGATTTTGATCTATCTATAATTAGTTTTGAGTTTTTCTATTTGAGCTACCTAACTATCTCGTTGAGTGTCATCTTTACGGACTATTCAGTTTTGACAGATTTCTTAGTTTATTCAATATTGTACTTGGTGTTATTAGTTTCATTGGTTTTTCGACGGACAAAGGAAATCATGAATACCAGTATATACAGTGGCTAATGTTAAGTATAGATTATGAAACTTGTCAATGCTTTAACATTAGTGGATTTTATTTAATGAGTACTAACCCTACTAATGAGTTTTGTGAAGTTTTATATGGATTTAGCTTATAAGTTCTAATCAATATGGTGATATGAGATGAACAATAAGACGCAACAGCTCAAGCTTGGATATGTTTAGATGCATCCCAAGAACATATTCAAGAAGATACAACCATCTAAGCTTGGTGATGACCGAGTCATTTCCCTATTCATCAACTAACATGAGGTTGTCTCCTTCATACTCTATATTACCCATCCACATGATATGTATTGTGTTAACTTGTATTATAGTTGCTTTTATTTTTTTTATTTTTTTTTAGAAATGAGGTGTCCCCGGCCTCTGCATCAATTGATGCACACAGCCGTTTTATTAAAAAGTAAATGTAACAGAGTATGCTGGGGACCAGGTTTCGAATCAAGATTACAAGTTTAAGCAACTCCTATAGTTGCCAGCTGAATGAGCCATAGAAATATAGAAAACATGAGTGTCCTACGCATTTTCTATCCTATCAGTATGCTGCCAGCCACCCTGGCTGAAGATAGCCAGTACGACCGCCATCAGTCGTCTGCATCCAGAATCCATAAGTCCACGCTGGTCCTCTGGTAAGAGCAGCGCCCAAGTGCTGATCCAGTGGGTAGCCCTGTGGATAACCTGCAGAAAAGGTGCACACTTTGCATTGTTAAAAATGATATCGTTTCGGCAATTCCATATTGCCCAGACAATGGCACAAACACCTATTCAAATTCGTGCTTTAGATGATTTATCTATCCCATTAAGCCATTTTCCGAACATATTTTTAATGTTGGCAGGAGGTGGCATGTTAAAAGTGAATTGAACAACTTTCCAGATTAACTTAGCAAATTTACAACGTAAGAAGAGATGCTCTATAGTCTCCTCAGAGTCGCAAAATGCACATTATAGTTGCTTTTATATGTTTTGGTTTTATCTTCTTTAGTTTTATTAGGCTCTTTATTTTGTTCTTATTGCTTCTTTACTTTCACTTATAATTTGAAAACAACAAAAATAGTTTCTTTTGTTTTGCTTCTTTGTTTGGTTCTCTATTTTGTGCCTAGCTGAAAGGCGTTAAAGAAAAGTACTATTGGGAGATAATCCATGTTTTATTTCGGTACTTTTTCTTTTTTTTGAGTCTTGGAAGTTGTTACTACTGTAATGACCTCTCCTTATCCTTTTAATTTTGTTTTTATGCAAAGAATAGCCTCTAATAGGAAGAAAGTAAGATTTTGGGAAGTTGCTGTCCAGAAATAGATTTCTGCGCTTTGCTGTAAAAATTCGTGAAAAATCCCAGAACATCATATTGATCTGCAATTTTGTGTGGACATACCCCAGGTTATTATCTAACTTTCGTTAGTTTTGCACTTTTCAATTTGAGCAACAGAAGATTTTCGTAAAAATCGATATTTACATGCTGTTTTGTTTTGACAGATTTCTGCCACTATTTGCATTTGCCTCTTGATCTCTTTCTTTTTGAGTTTTTTTGATTGAAAGAGCTTTTAGAAGAAGTTGCTACAGTATCTAATGTTTTAATGTTGCACTTGAGTTAAAATTGAACCAAAAATGGATCTACTATCTTGCATAAACTAATGTTGCTAATGAGAATTGTGTGAAGTTTTGTATGAAGGAAGTTTTCAAGTGTAGGGAAAGGAGAATGATGTGATGAGATGAAGGATGGACAAAAGCTCAAGCTTGCGGATGCCCATGTCACCCCAAAAAAATATCCAAGAAGTATAAGCGTCAAAGCTTGGGGATGCCCAAGGCATCCCCTTCTTCATCAACAACAATATCAGGTCATCTTTGAAGACACTACATTTTTATTGGTTCATACACTATGTGTTATTCTTTGAGCGTCAGTTGTTTTTTCTTTTTTTTTCTTTTTTTTGTTATCTATAATAAATGGCTTGTGTGGGAGAGAGACACGCTCCACTTTTTCATGTGAATACTTGTATTCTTCACTTATATTTGTTGAGTATTCTTGTCTAGCTATTGCAATGCTTTTAGCTCCTGTTTTTCATGCATCTCTTGTGTTTAGAGCTTGTTAGTTTTCTTCAGTTATATATGATTAGCTCTCTGGTCTTTATTAATTATTATCTTTGAGAGTTGTTTCAAATAAATTGATTGGTGTTGGAGAAGAGTAAAATATTTCATGCTTATAGTGGTGCAAAAATGAAGCTTGTTTAGACTGTGGCTTAGACTTTAGCATGTCATGTTAGATATTATTTTGATTATATGCTTAGTAGTTATTGTTGTAGCATGACTTCTCTCAAATGACTGAGAGTGCTTAATGTGTCATTGAAAGAATCATGCGTTGTTTTTAGTATATAGAAGCATAATATTGTGGTATTCTCCTTTGATACTTTATTACGGTTGACTTGGCGCATGCTCACACCATGTTATGATTATAAACCAGTCGCCTCAAGCCTCTATGATCATTTAGTTTTTGACTTGTAATATCACTTTTTTGCTTTTATTAATAATGTTTTGTCGGTATGCATGATTATGGCCATTATTGCTGTCTTAGTTGGTCGCTCCCAGTCTTTTGCTAGCCTTCACATGTACTGAGTATGAGCTCTACTCGTGCATCCAACTCCCAAAAACCAAAGTTATTCCAAAGAGTCCACTATAAATTCCTATGCATGGCATTTCAAACCATTCCAAGCAAATTTTCATATGCTACCTTTCAAAACCTTCAAAATACTTCTCATTTTGTGACACTGTTTTTAGCTCATGAGGACGTAGTGGTCGGGTTTGTTATCTTCCTTATTAAATTAAGTACCCCTTGACTTGCATGCTTCATCTGCTCGTCACTAATTTTGCAAGAGAGCTAGTCAGACCATTGTAACCTTAAAAAAAGAGAAAAAAGACACTCCTCCATGGTATGAGATTGTTGGCAGGCACCCGAAGGATTCGGTTAGCCATGGTTTGTGAAAGTAAAGGTGGGGAGAAGTGCCAAACTTTATAAAAGAGCATGTAAATGCCAATTTTCAAATACTCGGAACCGCTCTCAACTTGTTTAGTATGGAAGATAACAAGAACCCCATTGCCATTCGTTGACAGGAACAACCACCTCCCAAAATATTTTTTATCGCTGTTTTACAAATGAAAAGCTCTAGCACATGTTAAATACCTGCTTCCCTCTACGAAAGGGCCTTTCTTTTACTTTTATGTTGAGTCTTCACCTTCTATCTTTATGCACCAATTAAGAGAGCATAGTTGTCATTCTGAGTATAATGTGCATAGTCTCAAAATTTATTATTGATTAATTCATGATTATGGTATTGCTTGTTCTCAAATTATTTGTATCTAGTCGCCATTTGAACTTTAAAGGTGTCATATGCATTTATGTTTTGCTATTCCATGAAGGACAAGTTGAATACCACTTTGCTATGCTTTCTCTATGCTCAAAACAAACAAATAACTTTCAATGTGTTATTATTCATGATCTTTTGTTTGTGTTGCTTTTCATGTTATAACATGGTTGCTAAGTTCTATAATTAGAATTATATCTTTTATGCCTATATTTAGAGTACTTTGATCTCAGCTTGCAATGATTTTACAATAACTTGATCAAGATTGTGTTGGCTGCATGTCACCTTAAAAATTATATTGTTTTTATCGTTTACCTACTCGAGGACGAGCAAGAACTAAGCTTGGGGATGTTGATACGTCCATAACGTATCTATAATTTTTGATGGCTTTATGCTAATATTATACTTTTGACACTTGTTTTTATATAAAGTTTATGATTTATTTGGACTAACCTACTAATAGTTGCAAAAGTGCACAATGTTCTTGTTTTACACTTTGATGTGTAGGAATTACCAAGAATACAAGAGGAAACCTTGTTGGAGTCAAATTGAGACTTTTCTAGAAATCTGTCCCATAACTTTTTTCGAAGATGGTCACGTTACGGGTCGAATACAGCGTTAAACAGAAAACTCCCCAACTACAAAGTTGTTGGAAATCATGCGAGGAAGGTCCTAGACATAAAATTTAACTGATTCCAAGCCTAGACGGCTGAGATAAGCCTGATGCACTGCAACCTAGAGGGGGTGACAGAAATCTGAGAAGCTATATAAAGGGAGGAAACCTTACTCGTGGGGGACTCCTCAACCCACGAATTGCAGCCGCCAAAAGCCACGTTTTTACCTCCCCCATGGATCCTATCTCCATGGGGGAGGGCTCCCAAGAAGCCATGAAGGAAGGGGGCTAAGGGGCGGCGCTCCCCGCGCCGCCGCCACCCTGAGCCTCTTGCCGCCCCCTTCATCGTCTTCACCGCAATCTTCATCACCAACTCCTCCTTGTATACAGTGGTTCATCCTCCCACACACCTCTGTATCGTCCTATGTAAACATGGTGTTCGATGCTATAAGTTATAATCCTAAGATCTATGTCATGTTTGTGTAGGTTATTTGTCCTTTGATTGCTTGGTTGAATGTCTTTGGTTCATTAGAGTTGTATGTTGATATGGTACAGTCCTTTGGTGTCCATTATATTTGTGCGCGCATGGATTAAACATCATAGGGTTTGTAGTATATGTAAGAGGAAGGGGGAAGTTTTGCCGGAGTGACAGAAACTTGAGGACGCGAACCGGAACATTGCACGTATGAGAGTAAGAGGACCATTAACTTAAGGCTATGGTTGGGGAAACCTTAATGCATCGGATGCTTGCTAACTATCCAATCATATAGTACTTGTAATTCCAAGTAGTGAAGTGTATGTATATTTAGCCTCTCCCACATAGAAAACTGCATCGAAGATAATGAACCCAATTTATTCGCTAATTGAAGTTGGACAAAGCCACAACTATTACCACCACTTTTCCATACTCATGGTACTGTTAGTTTATGGTTACTTAGCATATTTTATTGCTGCAGCACTAACAATTACTTTCTTGTATTTATTATCTTGCAAAGCTATCTCTCATACCCGTATTGTTGCTCTAGTTTTATTTCCTAGATGATGCAAACGTTTAGTGTGCGTAGAGTTGTATCAGCGGTTGATAGAACTTGAGATAACATTTATCCTACCTTTAGCTCATCGTTGGGTTCGACACTCTTACTTATTGAAAGGGCTACACACGATCCCCTATACTTGTGGGATATCATTCCTCATGAGCTAAAAACAGTGTCACAAAATGAGAAGTATTTTGAAGGTTTTGAAAGGTAGCACATGAAAATTTACTTGGAATAGTTTGAAATACCATACATATGAATTTATAGTGGACTCTTTGGAATAACTTTGGTTTTTAGGACTTGTATGCATGTAGAGCTCATACTCAGTACAGGTGAAGGCTAGCAAAAGACTGGGAGCGACTAACTAAGAGAGCAATAACTGCCATAATCATGCATAGCAACAAAACATTATTAATCAAAGCATAAAGTGATATCACAAGTCAAAAACTAAATGATCATAGAGGCTTGAGGTGACTGGTTTATAGTCATAACATGGTGTGAGTATGCGCCAAGTCAACCCAAATAAAGCATCAAAGGAGAATACCACAATATTATGCTTCTATATGATAAAAATAACGCATGATTCTTTTGAAGGCACATTAAGCACTCTCAGTCATTTGAGACAAGTCATTCTACAACAATAACTACTAAGCATATAATCAAAATAATATCTAGCATGACATGCTAAAGTCTAAGCCACAGTCTAAATAAGCTCCCTTTTGCACCACTATAAGCACGAAACATTTTACTCTTTTCCAACACCAATTAATTTATTTGAAACAACTCTCAAAGATAATAATCAATAAAGACCAGAGAGCTAATCATATATAACTGAAGAAAACTAACAAGCTCTGAACAAGAGATGCATGAAAAACAGGAGCTAAAAGCATTGCAATAGCTAGACAAGAATACTCAACAAGTATAAGTGAAGAATACGAGTATTCACATGAAAAAAGCGGAGCGTGTCTCTCTCCCACACAAGCCATTTATTACAGCAAACAAAACAAAAGAAAACAAAAAACAAAAAACAAAAAAGAACTGACGCTCCAAGAATAACACATAGTATATGAAGCAATAAAAATATAGTGTCTTGAAAGATGACCTGATATTTTTGTTGATGAAGAAGGGGGTACCTTGGGCATCCCCAAGCTTTGACGATTGTACTTCTTGGATATTTCTTGGGGTGAGATGGGCATCCCCAAGCTTGAGCTTTTGTCTATCCTTCATCTCATCTCATCATTCTTCTTTCCCTACACTTGAAAACTTCCTTCATACAAAACTTCACAAAATTCTCATTAGCAACATTAGTTTATGCAAGATAGTAGATCTACTTTTGGTTTAGTTTTAACTCAAGTACAAAATCTATTAAAAACATTAGCTACTGTAGCAACTTCTTTTAAAAGTTCCGTGATAATAAAAACTCAAAAAGAAAGAGATAAAGAGGCAAATGCAAATAGTGGCAGAAATCTGTCAAAACAGAACAGCAGGTAAAGATCGATTTTCTCGAAAATCTTCTGTTGCTCAAATCGAAAAGTGCAAAACTAAAGAAAGTTAGATAATAACCTGGGGCATGTGCACAAAAAATTGCAGATCAATACAATGTTCTGGGATTTTTCATGAATTTTTACTACAAAGCGCAGAAATCTGTTTTGGGACAGCAACTTCCTCAAATCTTACCTTCTTCCTATTAGAGACTATTCTTGGCACAAAAACAAAATAAAAATGATAAGGAGAGATCATTACAGTACTAGCAACTTCCAAGACTCAACAAAAGAAAAATTACTGAAAGAAAACATGGGTTATCTCCCAAGAGTGCTTTTCTTTAACGCCTTTCAGCTAGGCACACAATAGAGAACCAAACAAAGAAGCAAACCAAAAGATACTATTTTTGTTGTTTTTAAATTATAAGTGAAAGTAAAGAAGCAATAAGAATGAAATAAAGAGCCTAATAAAACTAAAGAAGATAAAACCAAGACATATAAAAGCAACTATAATACAAGTTAACACAATACATATCATGTGGATGGGTAATATAGAGTATGATGGAGACAACCTCATGTTAGTTGATGAATAGGGGGATGACTCGAGCATCCCCAAGCTTAGATGATTGTATCTACTTAAACATATTCTTTGGATGCACCTAAACATCCCCAAGCTTGAGCTCTTGCGTCTTATTGTTCATCTCATATCACCATATTGATTAGAACTTATAAGCTACATCCACATAAAACATCACAAAACTCATTAGTAGGGTTAGTACTCATTAAATAAAATCCACTAATGTTCAAGCATTGACAAGTTTCATAATCTTTACTCAACATTAGCCACTATATATACTAAGGTATTCATGATTTCCATTGTCCGTCGAAAAACTAATGAAACTAATAACACCAAGTACAATATTGAATAAACTAAGAAATTTGTCAGAACTGAACAGTCTGTAAAGATGACACTCAACGAGATAGTTAGGTAGCTCAAATCAAAAAACTCAAAACTAATTAAAGACAGATCATAATCTTAGGTTTATTCACAAAAAATTCAGATCAAAATACTATTCTAAAATTTATCATGATTTTTTAAAGTGAAGCACAGAAATCTGTCTAAACTGAACAGTCGGTGAAGATCGAATTTTTTTGAGACAGCTACGTAACTCAAATCAGAAAAATTTGGTGTAATGAAAGAAAGATAATAAGCATTACTTTGCACTCAAGAAATTTCAGATCAATATCACGTTCTGGTGATTTTAAACATTTTATACGGTGAAACATAGAAAATCTGCTTCTAGACAGCAAAGCAAAACTATCAACTTCCAAGTAACTAGAAACTACAATTATCACTTTGATTTTATGGTACAGAGGAATATGTAAAATATATACAATATAAAAAATATGTACAAGTTTTTAACTGAAAAGCTTCCTTGGAAAGATTTGTTTTAGTTTCATAGGCATGAACACAAGTGTTCAAGGTCGACCCCCACTTAACCATTACTCATCTTTCCAATCACTTTCTTTTTTGAAAACGTTTTTAGGTAACAAGTAAAACTATTTTTTTTTGTAATTCGCATCCCCTATCCATACTATGATAGAGAACAACTTAAAACTGGAAGTAAAAACTACTTAGAGATAAAGCAAACAAGTGCACACAAGAATATTCACCCACACGCTACTGCTCCCCGGCAACGGCGCCAGAAAAGGTCTTGATATCCCACAAGTATAGGGGATCGTGTGTAGCCTTTTGGTATGTAAGAGTGTCTGACCCAACGAGGAGCTAAAGGTAGGATGAATGTTCTCTCAAGTTCTATCAACCACTGATACAACTCTATGCACCCTAAATGTTTGCATTATATAGAAAATAAAACTAGAGCAACAATACGGGTACTAGAGATAGCTTTTCATGAAAATAAATAACAAGAAAGTAAATTAAGTTGCTGCAGCAACAAAATACACTAACTAACAGAACCATGAATGTGGAATAGTGGTGGTAATTGTGGTGGCTTTGTCCAAGTTTTATTAGCGAATAAATCGGGTTCATTATCTTTGATGCAGTTTTCTATGTGGGAGAGGCTAAATATACATGCACTTCACTACTTGGAAATACAAGTACTATATGATTGGATTGTTAGCAAGCATCCGCAAATACTAACAATGTATTAAGGTTTCCCCAACCATAGCCTTAAGTTAATGGTCCTCTTACTCCCATACGTGCAACGTTCCGGTTCGCGTCCTCGGGTTTCTGTCACTCCGGCAGAACTTTCCCCTTCCTCTTACACATACTACAAACCCTATGATGTATAATCCATGTGCGCACAAATATATTGGACACCAAAGGACTGTACCATATCAACATACAACTCTAATGAACCAAAGACATTGAACCAAGCAATCAAAAGACAAATAAACTACACAAACATGACATAGATCATAGGATTATAACTTATAGCATCGAACACCATGTTTATATAGGACGGTACAGAGGTGTGTGGGAGGATGAACTACTGTATAAAAGGAGGAGTTGGTGACGGAGATGGCGGTGAAGACGATGAAGGGGACAGCGAGAGATGCAGGGCGGCAGCGGCGCCGGTGGCGGCACGGGGAGCTCCTTCCCTGCCACCGGCATCATGGGGGAGCGCCGCCTCTTAGCCCCCTTCCTTCATGGCTGTAAGTCGTGGGTGGAGGAGTCCCCACGAGTTAGGTTTCCTCTCTTTATATAGCTTCTCAGATTTCTGTCACCCCTCTAGGGTTGCAGAGGATCGGGTTTATCTCGGTCGTCCAGACTCGGAATCAGTTAAATTTTATATCTAGAACGTTCTTTGTGAAATTTCCAACAACTTTGTAGTTGGGGAGTTTTCCGTTTGACGCCGTCTTCGACCCGTAACATGACCATCTTCGAGGACAGATTTTTGGAAGTCCCGATTTGACTCCAACAAGGTTTCCTCTTGTATTCTTGGTAATTCCTACACATCAAAGTGTAAAACTAGAACATTGTGCACCTTTGCAACTATTTGTAGGTTAGTACAAATAAATCATAAACTTTATATAAAAACAAGTGTTAAAAGCATAATATTAGCATAAAGCCATCAAAATTATAGATACGTTATGGACGTATCAGCGGAGTGCACTGCGTTTCACCCTCTCATCGAAGGCTCGTATTAATTGCCTTAGTTCGCCATTTCACCTTATTTACACTCAATCAACAACGTGCTAATCGGTAAAGCTACATGTGGTCTCTGAACCAACACTACACTAATTTCTGTGATGCGATGCGACGACTCCGAGCGACTTGGTAGTGCGCGCGTAGGCATGCATGCATGCCAATGATCGTGCCGGTGATACGTCTCAAACGTATCTATAATTTTTGATGCTCCATGCCTGTTTTTACACCATTTGCCTATTGTTTCGTTACACTTAGTGGCATTTTTATGCATTTTCCGGAACTAACCTATTAACAAGTGCCACAGTGCCAGTTTCCTGTTTTCTGCTGTTTTTGTGTTTCAGAAGTGATACACAGGAAATATTCTCGGAATTGGACGAAACAAGTTCCTGAAGTCTTATTTTACCCGGAAGCTTCCAGAGATCCGAAGAGGAGTAGGAGGGGGGGCCACCAGGGCCCCACACACAGGGGCGGCGCGGCCAGGCCCTGGCCCGCGCCACCCCCGTGTGAGGGTGCCTGGTCCCTCCTCTGACATCGACCCTTCGCCTATAAAGACCCCCCGACGAGAAAAACCTAAGGGCCCGATCAGTTTTCCAGAATACATCGCGATCCGCCGCCGCCGTCGACCCAAAGATCGGGAGGGTCCAGAAGCTCTTCCCGGCACCCTGCCGGAGAGGGGAATCGCCATCGGAGGTCTCCTTCATCGCCATTCTTGCCTCCGGAGCGATGAGTGAGTAGTCTACCTTGGACTATGGGTCCATAGCAGTAGCTAGATGGTTGTCTTCTCCACTATGTGCTTCATGTTTAGATCTCATGAGCTGCCATACATGATTGAGATCACCGTTATGTAATTCTACATGTTTGGTTTGTTGGAATCCGATGAATATTGGTGTTTATAATTAAGTTGCTGTACTGAATATTATCTTTTGTTATCTCTATGTTGTTTATGATCTTGCATGCTCTCCGTTGTTAGTAGCTATCTTGGCCGAGTAGTTGCTAGTGACTCCAAGAGGGGGTATTTATGCTCGATAGTGGGTTCATGCCTCTATTTCACCTGGGGGAGTGACAGAAACCTCTAAGGTGGTAGATGTGCTGTTGCTACTAGGGAGAAAACAACATTCATATGCTCAAGGGCATATGCTTTGTTTACATTACACACTTTGCTTAATGCAATTATCTGTTGTTCGCAACTTAATACTTGTGGAGTTCTCGGATTGATTCACCACAAGTGGATTATTAGTCATAGATGCAGTTGGATGGCGGTCTATGTATTTTGTTGTAATGCCCAGAGTAAGTCTCATAGTGATCTTCTTGACATATCACGTTATCTTTATTCTATCAATTGCCCAACTGTAATTTGTTTACCCAGCATGTGTTATTTTATCTATGGAGAGACACCACTAGTGAACTGTGGACCCCGGTCCTATTTACATCATATTGCTATCACCTATTTACTTTACTCGTACTGTTTACTTTACTCGCATACTATATTGTTTTCCACTCGATACACTCATAACATTTGTTTCAAGCAAACCGGTGAGATTGACAACCTCATCGCAAGTTGGGAACAAAGTATTTGTTTGTGTGTGTGCAGGTTCCACAACACCTTCAGTCGTCATTGTCTCTCTTCTCCTGTTCGATAAACCTTGGTTTCTTAAACTGAGGGAAAACTTGCTGCTGCACTCATCATACTTTCCTCTTGGGGTTCCCAACGGGCTGGTTATTCACCACGCACAAGGACAGTCTGGTCGCCATCAGAGGCATCAGCCGGCAGCTGGCATGCATGGTATGCGGAGTTGGCGGTAATTTGTTTTTTTGCCTTTTATTTTAGGCTAATTCAACCAACCACGGACACACACATGACCCAAGTCCAACGACCGTACCGATTCATCTACATGATTCTAAAAAAAAAGTTGCAGCCAATCTGGGCGCAGAACCGGACTCTTTGAGGATCGTCCTACGGTCCAACCAATCAGATCATAAAACCAGCCTCTCGCGGATCATGGAAGGCCTTCCCGTGACAGGCCTTCTAGAAGACCCGATCCAATGGTCATAATTGGATCTAGGGTATGATCCGACAGCGCGTTAGGGTTAAGAGAAATCCTGCAGGGTTTTGCCGGGGTTTTAAGGCGGTCAACGGGGTTATCTAATGTTTGACCAACATTCAAATGACCATAACTAATTCAAAAAAATCAAGAAAATATAAATCATGCGCACATTGTCTTATTATGTGACTTAGTTACGAGAAAAATTATAAACATGGTCTACCGACAATTTTGTGAAAAGGCCTTCACAAAAGTGAGCTATCACGAACGTTGTTGCTTGGATTTCAAGATAAATGAGCTAAGGTTTTGAGTATTTGATAAGGGAGAACATCCAAATCAACATCCAAGCATCATTTTGGAGTGATTAAGAACATTCTTAACATATGTCTTCATTTTCATGTTTTAAACTTTTTTTCGTTTTTTAAATAAAAGCATGTTTTCTCCCAAAAAAATAAAGAATATAAAGAACAATTCAACAAATAGTGAGACTTCGAATTGAGACTACATAGGTAGAATATATGTATAGGGATTTTTTTTTGACTCATTTAGACAAGGTCGGAAAATTACTTGCTTAGAAATGGAGGTGTTTACCTTAGCTTTGGAGCTCATTTGTAGAATATTTCTGATAACTATGAGTTTACTTCGCAATAGTGGCCGGATAGATATCCAACGTGTATAATAGTTGAGAAAACATTGAAACATCATACAAATATAGCATTATCACATCAGCATTAAAATACTTCAAATTTGAATTTCCCTCAAATGTGAATTTTCATCAAATTTGAAATTTGAATCAAATCTGACATCAAAGTACAAACAACATTATTAAACTCACGAATCAAAGTACAAATAACATAACATGACATCACACCAGTTTTTACATAACTTTCACTTCTTATTTGTCTTACCACTGCCTTTCGGGCGGCCCCTGCATTTCTTCGTCGTTGGTTTTGGTTCTACAGGTGTTGGTTCTACACCAATAATTACACTCATTCTCTTTATTCTCTTCTCATCACTATCACTGGGCCTCCCCACAGCACGTCCTAGAGCTTCCCTCGGACTGTGCACCTCAGCACACACAGGTTCTTCAGTTTGCAAAATAACATCCAAAGCTTCTTCAGTTTGCACGTCAACTGCTGGTTTAACTTTAGTTTGCACCACAACATCTAGAACTGGATCAGATTGCATGGCAACATCCAAAACTGCATCCAAAATTGGATCAGCTTGCACTGCAACATCGAGAACTACATCCGGAACTGAATCAGCTTGCACTGCAACATCCAGAGCTATATCCGGAACTGGATCAGCTAGCACTGCATCCAGAATTGGATCAGCTTGCACTGCAATATCCAGAACTGCATCCGGAATTGAATCAGCTACACTGCAACATCCAGAACTGCATCCAGAACTGGATCAGCTAGCACTGCAACATCCAAAACTGCATTTAGACCTGGGCAGGTTTCTTTTTTCTACATCCACCAAGTCTTGTCTTTTTTCTTTGGCCAGCAATTTTTCAACAACAAGGTGCTGATCTGGGGGCCCCTGAACTGGGGCCTGTTCGGAATGTTTTCTCCTATAAAGAAAGCATGTCATTTGGTTAGTAAGTGAAAAAAGCAACAAAACAATAATAATAGAAAGACATACTTTGTTCTTTCAGGAGTGTAACGGCATACGGGAGACCCAGCTCGGTGCCCAAGTTCCTCGCAAAGCTTGCATCTATTTTTGTTACCTTTTGGGACCTTTTCGGTTTTTCATCTTTTTTCGCCATTTTACTACTCCCACCTTTCTCAAACCATGCCTTGAATCTACTAACTCTAGGCCTGCCAGCTTTTCTTTTTGTCAGAGGAGGACACAAAGGAAAATTCAATTTCCACTTCAGGTCACTAAGACTGGTCTGTAAGTGGTTGAATTGGAGTTGCATATGTAGCCTTGAATTTTGCTAGTGAGTAATATTCATGGAAATATGGGTGCATATTTAACTTCGGATTGGAGGCCAAGAAAAATATGGCATGCTCACATGGCTTCCCAGTGTGTTGCCACTCAAGGCAAGTGCATTCATGCTCTTTAGTGTTAACAACATGCCTTCTTCCAGTCTTGATATCTTTAACTTCGGCACCCCACAAGGAAGATTTCTCAACAGACAAATGTGTAAGATTTCTGCTCCTGTTAACAACCTGCTGTACCACCGCATGCAGCTTATCCCCTTGCCCACCAATCCTTTTTCTCAATTCCCACAATCGCATGATCATGACCCTGATCTGGTCAACCATGTCATGCACAGGCAAGTCTTTTAACTCCTTCACCTTGTTGTTAAAACTTCCAGCCAAGTTATTGTTGATATGATCAGGTTTGCAACCATGAAGCAAAATCGGTATCATTACTTGCTACCATTACCTTACCCAGATGTTATGAGTGTGTCTGTTTAGTGTAAGATCTTGCTGCTGGCCACATGCGCCCCCATTCTGCTGATACTTTGATTTTTTTTATCAAATTCATCCACATATGGCCGAAGCACTCTCTCTGTTCAGTATGGGGGAAAACAACATTGACTGCATTTTCTAGCCCTTTACAAGCATCTGTGTGGACTGCCAAAGGTGACACTAGCCCTAAGCATCTTTTCAACTGCATCATAAACAATGTCCATGAAGCCTATGTCTCTGATTAAAACATTCCAATAGCAATATGGAACATCCAGTTATGTCCATCTAGAGCATTGCATGCTGCTAGTTGACCATTCCACTTTCCAGTTAAAAAAGAGGAGTCTATGCTTAGTTATGGATGACACCCTGCTTTAAAACCGTCGATGCAAGGCTTTAAAGCCATAAAAAACTTAGAGAAGTAGACCTTGCCATCCTTTGCTACCTCAGAATCTATCTCCACAACACTGCCAGGTGACCTCTTCTCCACTTCTGCTTTGAAGCTATACAACATCCCAAAAGTATTTGCCCAATCACCATATAATTATTTCATTACCCTTTGTTTTTCCTTTCACACTGTGGTATAATTCACCTTAATTGGGTAATCCTTTTCCAAGTCTGTTTTTAGCTTCTTTGCAGTAGTGTTAGGTGTCTTGGCTAAAACAGGAGTGATCTTTTCAGCAACCCAAAACTATGATGTCATTATTGATACTCTCTGTGAACTAGTAATGCAGGTATGTTCAAATGGGATTTGATTAACCCTGATGGTACTTCCATCAGGTTGGCGTCTAGCAAAAATGTACCACTTGCAAGGCTTGGCGCCCCCATCATAACCTCTGCACCTTGATACGTCTCAAACGTATCTATAATTTTTGATGCTCCATGCTTGTTCTTACACCATTTGCTTTGTGTTTTGTTAAACTTCGTGGCGTTTTTATGTATTTTCTAGAACTAACCTATTAACAAGATGCCACAGTGTCAGTTCCCTGTTTTCTGCTGTTTTTGTGTTTCAGAAAAGTTACACAGGAAACATTCTCGGAATTGGACGAAACAAAAGCCGAACCTCCTATTTTTACCGAAGCTTCGCGAAGACCGAAGATGAGATGGAGGGGGGCCTGGGGCTAGCCTCACCACCAGGGGCGTGGCCCAGCCCCTGGCCGCGCCCACCTAGGGTGAGACCGCCTGGTCCACCTCCTGACGCTGCCCCTTCGCCTATAAAGTCCCCTCAATGGGAAAAACCTAAAGGACGGATCGTTTTTCCTCGAAACATACTGCAAGCCGCCACCATCATCGAAACGAGATCGGGAGGATCTAGGAGCTCTTCCCGGCACCCTGCCGGAGAGGGGAATCCCTGCCGGAGGCCTTCTCCACCACCATGGTCGCCTCCGGAGTGATGTGTGAGTAGTCTACCTTGGACTACGGGTCCATAGCAGTAGCTAGATGGTTGTCTTCTCCACCATGTGCTTCATGTTTAGATCTTGTGAGCTGCCCTACATGACCAAGATCATCTTTATGTAATCATACATGTTGTGTTTGCTGGGATCCGATGAGTATTGGTACTATGTTAAGTTGATGTGCTGAATTATATATCTTATGTTATCTCTATGTTGTTTATGATCTTGCATGCTTTCCGTTGCCAGTAGCTATCTTGGCCGAGTAGATGCTAGTGACTCCAAGAGGGAGTATTTATGCTCAATAGTTGGGTTCATGCCTCTATTTAATCTAGGGGAGTGACAGATACCTCTAAGGTTGTAGATGTGTTGTTGCCACTAGGGAAAAAACAACATTCTTGTGTCCACGGACATTTGCTTTGTTTACATTACGCACTTTGCTTAATGCAATTATCTGTTGTTTGCAACTTAATACTCAACGGGTACTCGAACGACTCTCCGCGAGTGGATTATTAGTCATAGATGCAGTTGGATTACGGTCTATGTATTTTGTCGTAATGCCCAGAGTGAACCTCATAGTGATCCTCGTGACGTATGTACGTTATCTTTACTCTATCAATTGCCCAACTGTAATTTGTTTACCCAACATGTTATTATTTATCTTTTGGAGAGACGCCACTAGTGAACTGTGGACCCCGGTCCAATTTCCTTTATATTGTTTCACCATTTTACTATTACTCGCACTGTTCACTTTTACTTGTAAACTATTATCCTTTTACCACTCAATACGATCAATCCTTTGTTTACAGCAAACTGGTGAGATTGACAACCTCATCGTAAGTTGGGAGCAAAGTCTTGGTTGTGTTGTGTGGAAGTTTCACGTTGCTGCTGGGTGAAGACACACCAACAAGTTTTCTAGCGCCATTGCCCGGAGTGTCGCGAAGCTAGCAAGCATCACCTTCTGAAGTTTGGCTTTCTCCTACTGGTTCGATAAACCTTGGTTTCACAACTGAGGGAAGACTTGCTATTGTGCTCATCATACCTTCCTCTTGGGGTTCCCAACGGGCTGTACTTACACGCCATCACACCTCGCATAGAACTTCTTTCTATCAGTCCACATAGTCTTGGCGTCAAACTCCTTAACCGCACAAGTCTTGAAACACATCCTAAACTCATCCATGTTTGGAAACAACTTCCCTACTGCAATAACAGGGTTTTCCTTGTCATAGACAGTTACAAGCTCATCATCGTGTGCATCATCTACATCACATGCAGCAGCGTCCATCAACTCTCCATCCACATCTTAATAAATATGGCTCTTTTCATCATCTGCAGCAGCTTCATCCATCTCCTTCTCCTTATCTCTATCATCTACTAGAATACCAAACATTTTGGCCATCTCAGTGTCAGCCATTGGGGCAATGGCCAAATCAGTACCTTCATGTAATTCTACTGAATTCCAATCAACACAAATACCATCTGTTTCAGCATCTGCCCCCTCAGCTAATACTGTCACTTCGGTCCGTATGGGCATAACCTGACTACGTGAAGCCCAAGCATCATCTGATATCTGTGAAGCCAATTTTGAGGCCACATATCCAACCTTTGAATCTGATTTCAGATCAACGAGCTCCGCACAAAAAGTAGCCTCTTTCGTTGTCCAGCCATCATGCCGATCAATTTCATCTACCATCTCTTCCCCACTCTCAATTCTCACATACTCGCCCTTCCAATTTTCAAACCGTAACAATGAAGCTTCTTGCCTTGGACCCCAAATAACACTCTCACCAAGCTTCTCCACCATATTCCTCACGGCCCGCTCTTCCATGTTGTGCGGCTCTTGTGGATCAATCTCTCGAAATTCTACCTCACATCTCATAATTGTATTTCTCTCGATATTCCGCACGCTACCATCACATAGCAAGGCCTTAGATGGAAAGAAGTGGACAGTGAACTGAAAATGTCTCCCCGCAGCATCACCCCTGTTTTGAGTGGCGCCGTGCTTTGTGAGGTTGCGGGAGCATACGAGGAATAATTTGCATTCAAATTCAGATAAAAATAGATGCATGTATCTATTCGAAGGCGGCTCCATCTCGTTGCCCCTCGTTTAGACCCTGCCACACGGAAAATCTAGATGCACAAATTAGCGGAGGAGACTATGGTCCAGATTCAATCGAAAAGCAGGGGCTAGGGTTCACAAATCACTCACCAGTCACCACGTAACCCGCTGCTTCCTAGAATGAACTGGCTGCCACCGTAGAGAACAAATTGGCCGCCGCCGCTGGAGAAGAAGAAGAGGGGAGGGGGAATGGTCGGGAATGGGTGGCGTGAGGGAAGATTAAAAAAACATCGGATGGCAAATAAATGGGACCCATCTGAATAAGAAATGTCCTAATCTAACCTCAAACCTACTTAAAAAATGTCGCACCGAAGCGTTAAGAGATTAAACCACCCATGTCGCGTTGAGGCTATTTGAAACGTGCGAAATGTCGCTCCAGAAGCATTACAGCGAACGACGGCGTGTTCCGAACAAAATACCAATGAAATGTGTCGCATAGGAGCTATCAGCCCAAATAATGACAATGACTAATTGTCCTCAGTAAATTCCACCCAAGTTGTCCATTCTTCAAATCCCAAAACTAACCTCACAGGATCTACCTCAGTAGACTTCTTCACCCCGCGGATAAGAACTATGTTGACTTCTACCATATCCCCTTTATTTCTTATCAGAAGATGTGAGCGGCGGGATGGGGATCCGAGTAAGCCAAACAGTTAGTTCTTGGTGACAGGCAGATTTTATCTGCATTCCTGCAAAACCTAGGGGAATGGGTTGTAATTTCTTTTTCTTTCAAATCATTTTTAAGGTTTGTAAAGTCACTGATATGTTTTTAATAATAAGACGTTGCTTCTTGAGACCCGTGTAGTGTTAAAATAAATACAATCCTCAGCTATGCCCTCTTGCGCAATTCAGTAGTACTTATGTAAATCACAATGGGCCCATATTTCCCTTTTGATATGCTTGCTTCGGCCCGAACGAAAGCCCACGTCCCCATTTTGAAGGAAGTTTCCAAGAACCAGCCTCGGATGGCCGTCACCGTCGCCGTGTGCGTGATTTTCTTCCGTGCCTCTCACCTTCAAAGTCAGCGGGTCGTCCTATCACGATCCCTCTCGCCCCTCTCGTGAATATCCCGTAATTCCGTTCACGATGTTGTACTTGCAATGTACCTCAACCCGTCATCATTGTTGTTTTGTGCGTGTCCGATAGCTGTGACAGGTGAATCGCGCCCCAAATTTCCAACATATAATCGGCTAGCTAGTTTCTACCATCTTGCTCTGCTAGCGACGCGTTGCTTATGCTGATAAATCACACCTCCGGTACGAAGATAAGTCTTCGTCGTGCTCTGCTCGGTCCAAAAGAAAAAGCTTGCAAAATGATTCCAATGGAGAAAGAAAACATGGTTTTACACGAGCGAAAATTCTGAGACCACTCTCCCAAACATGCGCAAAAGCCCAGCCCGGGGCCACGGCCGAAAAACGATGAGATCTTCGGATAAGTCGTCTCTGCCGATTTGTGAGCTCGGCCGGCGTCCGTGTTTCGATTGGATCATGCAGTACGTATCTCCAAAGTCTACGCCGACGCCATCCTTTCTATTCCTCGCAGAAAAGAGATGTCGCCGAGGACCGAGGTCATTCAGCTGCAGTTTGGTTATACATCTTTCATCTGGCAGGTCAGCATGACACCTCGTTGGATTACTTGGTTTGAGTCGCGGCAAGGTAAATTATACAGAAATAACCCAAAGTGCAAAGGTATTTAAAAAATAAACTCTTTGCAAAACTAATTCACAAAAATAACCCTTTTCTGTTGCGCCATTTACCGCGGCGCCGCAGTATATTATATCACGCCACTCTCTTCGGCGCGGCACGGCCTGTCACCGTGGCGTCGTGGGGTCGGCGGGCCCATGCCAGATCGTGCGGCGCCATGCGTAGGGGCGTGGCAGTGTTCAGGGCGACGCCATGCGCAGTGGCGCGGCAGCTGCTTCTTCAGATATGTGTACGAGTTATTCTTGATCTCGTATACTCGTTGTCCGCCTAATCGGGAAACTGCGCCACCATCATGGACCACATGCAACAAACGTCATTTCCGATTAATTAGTAACACTATTCACACAAGTATCACCCTTATATGCATGTACATGTACGTGAAAAAATGCTCATGCTCTATAGGAGGAAGCGGCATCAATCATCATTGAGCGCGCCATGCACGCACAGTGTGTATGACAGTGGCACGCTGCTGCGACGAACTCATGCATGGCTAAAGTTGCGAGCTACGGCCTGCTAGTGCTAACAGTAGCGGAATCTACTACTCCCTCCGATCGGAAATAACTGTCGGAAACTTAGTATAAATTTTATACTAAGTTAGTACAAAATTACTGACAGTTATTTCTGACCGGAGGGAGTACTGTTTAGAGCATTTTCACCGGTGGCTTCAAAACGTCTTCCAAAATGCGGTAGGTGTGGAATTTAGGCTTGAGGCCAAAAACCAGCCTACACCAGCAGTTCTAAAATCATGCCGGCGTGGGGGCGAGCCCAATAAATGAGCCGGCGCATCCGTGCCGGCCCTTCCGTGGCAGGATTCTATCGGGAGCGCCGGCACCTCGCTGCAGCGCCAATTTGATGCCCGAGGCCTCTTACCGGCGACACCACCGCTTTCCCGCCGGATTCTCCCGCCAGAAACTTCCCGCCGCATCCTTTCCCGCCGCTGTTTCCCGCCGAGGAGTCGGCTTCTCGCCAGGCGGCAACTATAAATAGAGGGGCCGTCGACGGAGGGGAGACACCAAAACCAATGACAGACCACTGGGCGAGGCTGAGGGAGGTGGCGTGGCAGCGCTACCCCCGACGACGACCTGGCGGCTGAGGCCGCGGTGAGGGCGCTCTTCGGCGCCGAGGAGACGGCCGCGTACGCCGCCGACCTGGACGCGCAAGCGGAGGAGCAGGGCGTCCTCGACACAGCGCGCGCCGCCACGCACCTCAGGGGCGAGCTCCGAGAGGAACTACGTGCATTGTGTTAAGAAGCAAACTTGCTTAATCAAACTTGTAGTGAGTTAGTGACTCCGAGGGCAGAACAACCATGCATGAATGCAAAACCTAGAAGATGCATCATGAAATTCATCTTTTTTTGGATACAAAACATAGAAGATGCACCAGAATAACCAATAAATTTCATGCTAGCTGCGTTGATTGATCCGACTGAGAAAGAAAGACAGACAGACACGTGATATTGGGGAGCAGGGGCCAGCTGCCGTGGCCTCCATGATCGCGAGCAGGCGCCAGACAGAGCTGTGTTCATGCATTTAGAATGATACTTGTGTGCCAGTGGAGTAATGATGTAGTGTTATGGATTGCAAGTAACGACGACGCATTATTGCAGGTGGTCCATGATTGTGGCGTAGCTTGTTGGACGGGATCAAGACTACTGGAAAACGCACCTGAAGAAGCAACTCCGAAGGATGTAACCGCATTCTGCCGCGCCAATGCGCATGGCGTCGCACTGAACTCTGTCGCGCCACTACGCATGGCGCCGCACGACTAGTCATGGGCCCGCCCGACCCCACGATGCCACGGTGGCAGGCCGTGCCGCGCCGGAGGGAGTGACGTGACATAATGTACTGTGGTGCCGCGGTTAATGGCGCGGTAAAAAAGGGTTATTTCCGTGAATTAGTTTTGCAAAGAGTTTATTTTTTAAATTCCTTTGCACTTTGAGTTATTTCTGTCTGATTTGCCTCGCGGCAAACTGTTTAGGCTGACCGTCCCAAATCTCCCAGAGACCTGACCCACCACCAGAGAGGTGTGCATGAATGAACATGGAGACGCCGAAATCTGAACATCCAAACAAGGACCAGCGTTATTTGCTAAGATTGACCAAGACTTTTCTACTGTATTAATTTTTAGTTTAGAAGATGACAAGCGTCTGGATCGAACAAGCAAATAGGTTTACAAAAACTGAAAAAAAATAGAAGCCATCATTACGTGAAGGGTGATCTCGGTACAACCATTTCTTCACTATCCATCAAAATACTATCACCAGGGGACTTAAAAACAACAACAGAATGCTTGACTAAGGATTGCACCCATGTCAATGAGGCGACTCACCTGTTGAAATCCAAGAGAATAGACACTGATTAAATGTGAAGCATTACTAACATGTTTGGCAATTGATTAAGGGTATTCAACAATGGAAAATTACTACAGTACAAGCTTTAAGCTTGGTCGTAAGCCAGCGATTTGAAGACATCTGCCGCTCGCGGGGTGGCTGCTTGTGGGCCTTTTTTTCTTTATCTCTGGCTGTGGGCCTAGGCTGCCTCATGTAGTCGCGTGGGCGGTCGGTTGGGTCTCCTCGCATTGGCCGACCAACCCGAGCGAAATTACTTCTCAATCCTCAAATCTGGATCGAGCTTACAGCCGCCGCCCCGCGTCGCCGTCCAGAATGGCGCCACCGCCGACTAGAACGGCGCCGCTGCCGCCCGGATTCACGTCCCGCATCGCCGTTCGGAATCGCACGACCGAGCCTCTGCTCCTTCTTCCATCTTCGTAGTTTTCTTCCTCGCCGCCATCCCTTCCCATCTAGACAGCGAGAGCTTCTCTTGGGGACAAAGGTCGTTCATCCTCAGGAGCTAGCCGCTCGCGACCCAACCCCTCCTCTCTTGACCCTCCTCGCGTCCCTGGCAGGCGTGTCATGACCGTGCATGTTGCTGCACTAGATTGGGTCGTCATTGGTTGTGGCCCAGGTGGGATTGGGCTTGTGCCTATGTTGCAGACTATAAAGGAATCAACGACAGTAGAAGGAAGACATCGAAAGTCTGAAGACAGAAACAGAAACTGAACTCTCCTCGCTGTCTCTCCCCTCTGCTATTCTCTCTCTGTTCCTGAATTCAGGCATCGATCGTGCCTCACGCCGCCAATCATAGCGGCAAGGGGGAGGGTTGTGACAATTTGGTATCCAGAGCAAAGGTTCTTTCCACAAATTCTCACGAATTTCCTCCACAAAATCCCACCGAAAATTTCCCCACAATTTTTTTTTCCCGTTTGATCTGGCCGTGCCCAAGCTATGGAGGTGACCTCAACAACAGCGGAGGCGAGCTTGAGCGCCATAAACGAGACCCTGATGCAGATCAGGGTGACATTGGGTCGTATGGCAGCCAGGCAGGACCAGATGCTACTGGATTCGAAGAAGATGACAGCCGCGCTCGTCCCCACCGTCGCAACCACGCCGGTGCTCATGCCGGGTCAACCACTGGAGCAGCAGGCGACCAAGCCTTCGCCGTCCTCTCTCTTCTCGACGGTTCAGGTCGTGGGTGCTGGTGGTCCACATGCGGATGCCGTCTTGGCTTCCACCATGCCCACCAGGTGTTCGACAAAAAGTCCTGGCCACTACATCGACAGCGGCCATGCCGACCTCGTGTTCCCAGCCAGTGGCACTACACACCTCCCTGCCGCGACCTCATCCAGTGCCAGGAACAACACGCTGCAAATCGTGGGTGAGGCTAGCATGAACACGTCTACAGGTTATTCGACCCATGTTCTCTCCTGGCCGCGGGATGATTTGGGTGCAAGCGCTGGGGACATCAACACCGACATGTGCACCGAGGTGTTGACGCATATTGGAGGCCTGTCCCTATTTCAAGAGCTTTGTGCAGATACTTCTGATGCTTGGGAGAGAATGCTATTCGAGGATGTGGTGTGTGACGACGAGATTGAACAAGTGCTCACTCATGTCGGCAGCTTGTCATTGTTCAGAGAGGTGGATATGGACACCCACATGAAACTAGGGAAAATTGCTGATGAAGCCAAGGCTGCTATCATGGCTCCTATTCCTGAGGTTAGTTCCGTGGCCGTGACTGATGCTGCTGAGCCCTTTCCGATTCTTCTACTGCAGGGGTTCACTGTCATTGGTCCTGCAAAGCCGATACTCACAAATTGCTCGGATGACAACACAAGCATGACAATGCCTATGGTTTCACTGGGTTTGTCTCCTACAACCAACGTGTCGTGTGTCTTCACCTACTCAATGTTTCCTGCTGGTGACGATACCGACGATGTTGAGGAATACATATTGTTTGAGGAAGTGCTACAGGGCGACAATGGTGACCGGAAACCATGGTCTCCATATTTGCAAGTGTATATCTCCCACAAGAGGGCCATATGCAGGCCAAGGCCATGGCCGTCGTTTGTAGGCAATCGGCTGGAAGGTGTGCAGATGACGTTGGCAAGGCTAGCACGACGAAGAACACATTTGCAGCTGTCATCTGGTAGTCTGGCTATGCTGAAATATCTCTGCCCAGAGGACAAGAGCTTATTGGATCAATGGTTGAGTCAGTTCAGCAGCAGGGAACAGTGGCCGCTGCATGATGTTGATCCTGGTGATATATCATGCCTCTTAGCCAGCATGTTAAATTGGCGTTTAGATCCGGGAGGTCTAAGGTACACAGGTTGGGTACAGAATATTGCTGGAATTACTCATTGGACTTTACAAGATAATATCAACCTGGAGGAAATATATGAGGGGAAATATAAATTGGTGCCTGCAATAGGGTGGTATGTATCTTATATCACATATTTTTCTAGCAGATACAAAAAATTTGGCAGTAACTATGCAAGCCTTGAAAATGGCATGTCCGTTAGAAGTGAGCAGGAAGCTGAATATGAGACAATGCTTCAGTTCTCATCTACTAGTGCACAACGCCAACATCTTGTGCAGTTTGTCAGGTCTCTTATTGGAAGGTTTGAGCAGTTGGAAGCGTTACAGACTGCCTTCTCCAAATATTCAATCCAATATCTGGTGCTTTATGGGATAGGTTTACCCTTGCCATGGCATCCTGGAATCCTTCTTGGAATCTTTTATGGGCATTTGTTTGGTAATCTGAATTCTGCTTTGCTCAGCACGACCAGGGGTACTACTGATTGGATTTCATGGTTGAGAAGAAGATTTTGTACAGAAGTGGGAGGGCAGATTCTCAATCCAATTACAGGAAATCCTTATTCTCATGGATATGTGAAGACGAAGCCGATGCTATACAATTCTGGATACACCTCGTATGTTGAAGGTGACACGAATGCTAATGCATTGGAGCAAGCATTCAATTTACGCGTGTGCAACAACTTTTGTTCATGGTTTCACTTCACCCGTCACCTTCAATACAAACAATGGGATCCCGGGGTATCGGCAGAAGTGCGAAAGCTTAGTGTAGCAGGGCACACTACTCACCAGACTTCAAAGTCAAGAAAAGGAACATGGTGCAAAATGTTCAACTACAAACAAGCCCGAGCCAAGCAAGCCATTGCTTGGGGGCAAGCAATGTTTTTGGAGGGCGGTAATGTCATGACCGTGCATTTGCTGCACTAGATTGGGTCGTCATTGGTTGTGGCCCAGGTGGGATTGGGCTTGTGCCTATGTTGCAGACTATAAAGGAATCAACGATAGAAGGAAGACATCGAAAGTCTGAAGACATAAACAGAAACTGAACTCTCCTCACTGTCTCTCCCCTCTGCTATTCTCTCTCTGTTCCTGAATTCCGGCATCGATCGTGCCTCACGCCGCCAATCATAGCGGCAAGGGGGCGGGTTGTGACAAGGCGGCGGCACGCGTCTCGATCAGATCCGGCGGCACGGAGCGGCGGAGCTTCTCTTGCCTCGCCATCTACTCCCGCCGGCCATCGTACCTTCTCCCGCCGCGTGAAGGAACGAAGGAGGAGACCCTGCAAGTCCACGCCTGGCACCCCAAAAAGGGCACGGCAAGCTAGCGATATCCCGTCCCAGGTTAGGGGGCTTCAGATCTTGGAGCAGCCGCCGGCGTCACGACTGAGAAGAGAGGAGGACACGGGCGTGCAGGTGAGGTGACTCGCCGAGGTGGAGATGAGGGCGTCGGCGTCGTGTTCCGGCTGCCGGAGTTGGTGCAGATGTTGCCCTCCGCCTGTAATTAAGGCTGCTGCATCACGTGGTGTTCTATGGTTTGGTCCTTGGAATCAATCTGATTGAGTAAAAGAAACAAAGTAGCTTGTGCGTGAATCAGGTTAGTACTACTTTCAGATCAGATTGTTTATTCAGACTTGCTGTTGGACGCACTGAGTTGTTCAAGGAATTTGATCCATTAGGGCCTTTGGTGCAGATCCGTGCAATATTGATTTTGTTTGCTGGATTCGGTATACATACAACAAAGCAAGGAGAGCACCTCTGTTTGAATCGGATCAGTGGAGGTTTGGCGTGAGGAATGAAAAGCAGAAACAAAGGGAAGAGTATTGTTCAGATTGGATTGCTTTTGCTGATGGTCTGCAATTAACTTTGGCTGCCACTCTGTCCGACATCGTCTTGGGTGCAGAACTTACTTGTGCGCAGACTGTCGCCGCCCTCCGCACATGCACCGGCTGTCGCTCCCTCCCCGGGACCGTCTGTCCCGCGCAGCAGCAGCATGCAATCAGACCATAGGAGGAGGTCGCGACCTCGTCTCCAACCTGCCTCTGCCCCTGTAAAGCTCTCCGTCAAGGTCGTCGTCCAGCTCTTCCTCAATCTCACTTTCAAGGTCGATGCCCAGCGACCTCGATGAGGTCGACGCTATCGCCGCCCCAGGTCTGCAACCTTCTCCACCCCATTCCTGGCGACCACTTCTGCTTAATCATGTCTAGATTTCCTTTAGTGCTTGATTGATGCTGAAATTATCGTCTAAATATCTTTTCCATTTTTGTTTTAGGTTGATGGTATGTTAGTCGACTGTTCAAACTGGCTGTGGGATTCTTCATCAAGTGGGAGTAGTGGCAGGTCAATGGTGGTGACAGCCTGACAGGCTCGATCAGGTGGTCGGTCTCTCCATGGAGCAGCTGCACACAAAACCCGGCGACCGTCATGTGGAGCTTGAGGCTACAAAATGCTTTGCCAAATTTTCTATTCAAGGTATGTATCTTGGCTTTGACAAGTAATCTGTGAACTCTTCATTCTCCATTGGTCTGGTTGACACACAGAATAATGCAAAATCATATCTTTTTTGTTTTACAAGCATGTTGTTATAATCTCCTATGTATGTGTTGTACTTCGGTTTGGCAATCTCTGCTCCATTCATGGGTGGGTTACTAGCGGCACAACAAAGCCCCCAGAGGGTTGGGTTATGTTGGTCCTTCTATTCACCAAAATAAGTTATTTGTCTATTTTTGGCTCATAGTTATGAGTGGTTCTTGGGAGAGCACAGAGAGGGAATAACGGTTTCTGCTGTTGAGGTTGGAGGCAAGGCCACCACTGCACATTAGGTTACTTATCCGTATTTTTTCAGTCTAATATAGTTGGTCCAAACTGTTCATACCTGCTGTCTTTTGTTAAGCATGGTTGTTAAAGGAGAATATTTGGATGACAGATTTAGAGAGGAAAACTGAGTTTCTTTCTGAACAACTTTGCTAGGTATACCGTCATACTGGAAATAGGTTCAGTTTTCCTTTTATTCAGAACAAAAGCTTGTTAATGGATACTATAACTCAGTTGAAAAAATTATACAGTTTAAGAACCCTTCTTAGGGAATATATGATTTCTGAATTCTGATTCTGCATTTATTTATAAAAAACAATTTGATTGAGGTGAAAAAAAGAGGGGATACAACTCCATACCCAGGTCACAACTTGGGTTGTGTATTAGTTATAGCTATATTAATAAGTTAATGTGCTTAAGCATGTTGCGTTATTTTACATTTGGTCGGTCAGATAATAGATGGAATGGCCAATTTATTGCAATGTGATTGTCTATCTCATATTCTTCTTATGTACTATGTAGAGACTGAAAATACATATTCTATTACTTAGTTATTTGTTGCGTTTCCTTTTAAAATGTTCTGTAAATGAAATGTCACCATGGAGGACACACTGGGAAAACTATATTTTAGTTATTTATTGTTTTCCTTTTAAGGGTGCTTCTGTAATGTAAAGATGAGCATTAATGGAAGATGATTACTGCAATGTAAAATTTTAGCCAACTTGAAAGTGAAATATCAAGATGCCAACCTGTACAAGAAATGTGTAACGTCGAAGAACTGTACCATTTATGAGAATTTCTAAGCATACCTGATCCCAGTTTAAGGCGTAACATCCTTTGCCATCAGAATCAGATGCTCATGAATAGTGCAATAACCATAGGATTCATATCCTCAAACTAGGTATGAACTCAGATCTATGTGGTCTACTTTTGGCTGAAGGCTAGGCTCATGGGGTATGAACATGTTAAGGGAATAGGATTCACCTTTGTGAATAGCAGCTTTTGTTTTTCTCATATTTTCTAACGGTTCTGACTCTTATCACTCTAAAGTTTACTCTGATGATACCTCTTTGGCCTGGTAGTCCCTATCTTTTTCTTAGAGCTGGGAAAGCATTTCTATTCTTACTCCAATTTAGTAACTGAATACTCTTGCGTGCTGTTTACCTATCTTACTATTAAATTGTGGATGGTTTATGTTCCTCTTATCACTACTATTCATCGGTGGTGGATTGGTTGTCGCTATCTCTATCCCTGCGGTTCTATCTGCTATTGATGGGGTTTTTCTCCCCTGATTTTTCCGTGGCTCCTCGTGTTTTATCCGGGATTAGTCTTGGCTCTGCTGGCGAGGGTCCTGGTTCCTTCTTCGGGGAGTCATCTTTCTTTTTTGCCATGGTGCGCTCCTTCCATTTTGGTGAAGGGTTGGGTGCCACTCTAGAGCATGGTGACTGGATCGAGTGGTGCCGTTTCCGCCGGGAATCGTCGCTGGTTACTGTTATCCAAATATTTTTGCTAATAGTTTGTCAGTTAGTATTTCCTCTTTTAACCCCAATTATAAACTTTCAAGCACAAGGGATGTATATTAGAGCTTAAAAGTTTAGCTATGCAAATAGAGGACACTTTTACAATTTAGATGTGAGCTTTGCTACACATAAGGAGATGTATGTCCGCTGAAAGTAGCTATGTCAACGCCTTCATTGAGAAAGAGAAGGCTGCTCTGTTGCCAAATCAAAGTGGAGCTATGTTTCTTCATCTGGTCCATGGTTGTTGATAAGTGTTCCTTAATGGCTCATATGAAGTAATAATAGATGTATACTATACTTCCAATAGCTTCAAGGTGTAATGTTAAATGCACGTGCGCAAAGGACCGCTGAACAACAAATTATCAAAGAAAGAAGAAGCTATCATAGACATCGAACTGATTTCGTACTCCTAGACTATCCATGAGACTAGACTTAAGGTTCATACCGAGCTAATTATTTTCATCCGTCTTATTTTAGCCACTGTCCTTATGTTCAATTGCTTTGCACATAAATTTGCAGGTTGACCTCATTGAATATGTCTAAAACATGGATTTGTGTTTGATGTTCTTTAGATGGGAGCATACCAAATGATGAGGTGATTGATGAACTGCATGCTCTATATAGTTGTACTATTAACTACTACCTCCATCCCAAGGCTTAAGGCCTATTTTTTTTAGAAAGTCAAACGAAGTAAAGTTTGACCAATTTTTTAGAAGAATCTATCAACAAATATGATATTTTGTAGATACCACATGAAAATATATTTCACTATCCATCTAATGATATTAATTTTCTATTTTGTATGTTAATGATTTTTGCTAAAAACTTAGTCAAATTTGATATAGTTTGACTTTCTGAAAAAAAATATAGGCCTTAAGCCTTGGGATGGAGGTAGTACAGAATTTCGTCACAAGTTAAATGCATGACTCCAGCTATTTTAGTCGTAGAAATATAACTTTTTTGTGAGAAGATAAACTGGTATATCTCCAACATTTTCTAGATGCATGTATATACTTTCTTTAAATATGGTCTATAGTTCCATGTTTGTGGCTTACCATGCTAGACTATGGTATGTCTTCTCACAGAAAATTGAGGTCCATGCACATGCAAGACTAGGGTGTCGCCTTAGTTCTAACACAGGAGCACATAATGACACTATTATTTCAAATAAACCTGCAAGGACTAGAAACATCCTGTTAGTTCAACCCTACCTCAAAGCGTAGCGATTCTATGAATGTGCCCTTCTCTATGTCGGTGTTGGTTGTATTTCCTTAGTGGATTTAGTTTGATAGTTTGTATATTAAGTTGCAGAGTATTTCTTAGTGTACGCCTTGATAGTTTGTATATTAAGTTGCAGAATGCTTGCCTATGAAGTACGAGAAATTTTGTAGATGGTAACATCATGATGTTATAATTGTAGTTACGATAGTCCTAAGTTGGACCATTTTATGTTTACTGTTGGCTGATTCAATTATTTTAGCGTTGTGCAAACCATTAAGTGTAGATGTATTTAAGTTATAAGCAGAGCTATGAAACAAGGAGAATGTGAAATTCTTCTTAAATCATACAATCAATAGATCTGACATAAAAAAGAGAGAATTGACGCTTTTTTCTCGATGATAATGGTCGCAGCAAGATCAAAAAGATCATACATATACAAGGTTTTATGCTCAGTTATCTTATACCCGGCCTTAAAAGTGTTGTCTGTGCGACATCACTATCATTAGGGCAGCTCGTTGGAAAATCTATATTCGATGTACTGCTTATAAATGCACCAAACAAGGATGTTTTGATGGTACATAGTAGTTTATTTTATAAAATGTTGCAATTTCCAAATGGTTATGTGTAGCTGCATTTCTTATTGATCAACTCTTTTTCTAGAACAGTTGAAGCAAGTATCGTTTTCTTTAGAGTTAAAGAAGCTTTTAGATGCAAAGAGTATTATTTAGCTTAGTTGAAAGATGACGCAATGCGCAAATGCCTGTGTGTAGAAAGCTTGCGTAGATGATTATAACAATGTACTAAGTATGGTTGCTATTGATAACTTAATCAAGGTTATATACAAAGTTTCTACTATTACAGATTCTTAAGATTACCCTAGGTCCATGTTGATAATGAGTATAATGTTGATGGGGATGCACACATGTGCTTGTGAGACCCATATTTTTTTTTGACATGTGTGAGACCCATATTAGCATACCGTGCACATCCCACGTCGTTCACCGGTTTGTTGAAACATTCTATGGTCCTTCGGTTTGTGGATCTTTGCATCGTGCCGCTCCAAGTGTCGTGAGTTTGCGGTTGTAGGTTGTGAGTGTTTGTTGGTTTGGAGGTTGCAACGTTTTAGGTGTTGTTTCTCCCATGATTTTGTTGTAACGGTTTTCGTCTGGCTTTCCATTAATTAACTAGGTAATTCTCTTCTTCTTAATTATGAATCGAGATAAATCTTTTGTCCCTGTTTTAAAAAAACCATAATTCACCGGTTTAATACGCATCGATAATAGCACATACACACTGCAGCCCAAATTCATTTTTTCTGAATGGCTAACGTTAAGTCTCAGTGCACACTAATCAGAACACACATGCTGCCGAATGCTAGACAAGCGGGCCGGGCGAAGCCGGCCTGTCCGTCTAGTACTATTGGAGCCCCAACTTACTAGAGATTTTATTATGATATATTTTTATGTTTCAAAAAAGTTATGAAAAATAATGTACTCCATTCCATAATTCTTGACTTGATTATAGTTCAAATTTGAACAAATTTCAACTACAATAACGCCAAGAATTATGAAACATGTACGCAGTATCTCAATATGAAATATGTTATATTTTTTACACAAAATAGTAATTTTTGACACTATTCACAAACCTACATCTACAATTTACCTTTTTGAGTAGAGTAGAAAACAACATATTTCAGACTGAGATTTTACATACTTACATAATACATCATTGCATATATGTATATTTAAAAAAAAACTTTGAAAAGGGTTGGGAGCCAAACTGACGCACTCTATTCAACACAAGTTAGTGGTTCTAGTATCATCTCTTTTTCGTTGATCACCATATGACTTTGTAGAATGATGTACCGTTGGATAAGGGAACATATATATATATATGTATATTCTCTTGTACATTAACTTCTCACTCCCTCCCTTGTATAAAACATGGCGTATAATTTTAGTTAAAAATCAACATTCACTAAGTTTGACCAATTATATAGATAAAAAATATGCGATACACGATTAATATCAATAGATTCACAATAAAACATTCTCACAATATAGTTATTCACTATTACAGAAGTTGATATTTTCTACTACTATATCTTTGTATAACATAGAATACGTAAATTTTTGACTAAATTTTATAGGTCCTATTTTGTGGAACTGAGGTGTTACTTGGTAATACTCTTCAACATAGGAATGTGGGTGGCAGTCGTTTAGGCTAGCCATAGTGCTAGTATTATAGGTAGTATCATGCAAACTAGGGCTACACAATTGCTTATGTGGCAGTTAATTAATAAAGAGAAAGGAGATTAGAGTATCATAGGTAGATACTATATCATAGCGCATATTACGAGAAACATTAAGCTCAAGTAAATCTTGTACACACATTTGTATTGAGATATTACAAAACAATAAATACAATGAGTATATGATACTACTTTATGATACCACGCATTATGGACATAGTATTATACACAAGTATTATATACATGATACTACTATATGATACTCCCCACTATGACCAGTCTTACGCTTTGCATAACGAAATCACCACATCTTGTGAGCTTGCTTCTCAGGTATTTATATTCTCCTTTAACGAGATTTTTCTTTGCGACGTGATCCTTGGCATCGACATAGGAGTGGTCTGCCGGGTCAACATTGTGGCCGCATAAGCTAATGGCACGTAGCGGCGCTTATAATCGGGTCAAATCCTCAACGCCTATCTACGTATCAACCTCAGAGATTATATAGAAGGCAACCGCTGTTTTGCAACCTGAATGTCTGATGTGCATATCGATCCCGGATCCAGACTACACACCAAATAGTGGACTAGACGGTCTTGACAGTTACAGAGGAAATTCCTTGCTAGACAGGGAGACGCTTCCGTCTGTAACTCGTCTGATGTTTAGCGGTAGCGCGCTAGTCGCCTCGACTAGCTTCTGCGGAGTATCGATGTGACTCCGCTCGTTTCCTCTACCTCTCGAAGTACGGTTTCTGCCTCTCGAATTCTCAGCTTGTCCAGCGTCTGCAAGCATTCACCGTACGTCCTGCTCCTGCTACCATTTTTCTCTCTGAAGAAATTAAGCCGCAACAACGCCACTTGGTTCCAATTCACTTCCACTTTCTTTATCTCTTACGGCTGACAAATCAACGCCTTTCTTGCACGTAATTGGGTCAAATCGTCAAACTGCATTGTAGCTATCAGACAGATGGGAAGGCTTGCAAGTTGCATTGCGCCAACTGCATGCAGACACATGTTGTGAGTTTTCGGTTGTAGGTTGAGAGTACTTTGTGGGTTTGGAGGTTGCAGTTCTTAGGTGTTGTTCTCTTATGATTTTATTATAACGGTTTTTGCTCGGTTTTCCGTTAATTAATTGGGCAATTATCTTCTTTTTAATTAATAGATTGATGCAAATCTTTTGCCTCCGTTTAAAAAAAAACTACATGCAGACACATGACAAGTTTACCATGTTGACCATATTTGCACCGTCACTTGCGGGGCTTGAAGTTGTAAGTGTGTATACAAGAGAAGAACCGCCGCCGATATGAACAGGGCTGGGTCATCCTTAACCTTGCATATATGCCGATCAGTTTATGGAGCGCATATGCTATATAGTGATCATCTCACGTATGCCACAAACAAACGGAAGACGAATAGAGAAGATCAAAAATAAAACCTTGACAGTGGATCTAGCATTACTACAAAAAGTTCTTGCGTGATAGTAGACATATTTCTTTCTGAGATATCTTGAGTGCGCATAGGTAGCAACCAGATGTGATCCTTGTGAATGCTATTTCGGTACGGTTAAACACTAAGTATGCACGTGATATGGGGGTGTCCATTGGCGTGCCAATAATTTGTCTTAAGAATTACTCCCTCCATCCTAAAAGGTAAGGCATCTAAGCTTTTAGTCAAAAGTATGTCTTCTAAGTTTAACCAAGTTTTTATAGAAAAATATAAATATTTACAATACACAATCCATATGAATATATTCAACATATAATATATTTTCTCAATGAGGTCATTCGATACGCAAATGTTCATATTTTATGTATAAACTTGGTCAAATTTGAAAGATGTTTACTTTAACTAAACTTAGGCGACTTATATTTTAGGACGGCGGGATTGAAAACTATAAATATGATTATGTAATCATACACTAGACACTGATATTATGATATTTTTGTGGCATATGCGTTAGAGAGATATCTATGATAATACTATGTATACAAAAAATTGTGCAATTGCCAAAATTATTTGTGAGGAAATAATAAAATACATTTTACATTTAATAAAGCAAGTTTTTATGTACAATATTTATTAAGACTATATAACAAATAACACTACAAGTAATATTAGTAACTTTTCTATGTGATTACTATAAAAGGAGTAACTAAAATTGTATTCCTTCACCACGAGATGTTTTTTGAAAGAAATGTGGTAGAGAAAACCCATGCAACAAATTTTTAATAATAAAAACCCAAATCTGCGTCCTTGGGGATTTGAACATGGGTAGGTGTATATCCACTTCCTGAGAGCCATGTGAGCTAGGCTCCTTCACCACGACATGTTAAAATAAGTTCTAAATAATTATAAAATTTAAATATTTTAGTTCGCACATGGTCCAATTTATGCTTGGACTGGCTCTGATTACTGCTACTACTCTCTTCTTTATTATCAAAATTGTAACCTTTACGTGACATAGAAGAAACATGTAAGCTTTTCTCTAAATAAAGTTCCCCCTTGTGGGGACCCCGGATTACCCATCCGGAATACCCGTTATGCATACAATTCACGATCCCAGGAAAAGTGTCGTGAATCCACATAACCGAGTTGATATCAAAGTTACATCATCCATTACAATACCAGAATAGAAGTCTTACAATTGGTCACATGACCAAGACTGATAATGCCACGCAGGGCAAGTCTACAAATAAGCAGCGGATACAAAACAGCGTTGATGACCCACGTCATGCCTACTACCCTACAGGCAACTGACTGGGAGACGAATCCTAGTTCGCACCGACATCGTCGTTCCCACCATCATCTTCCTCATAGTCCTCTTCATAGTCTGACCAAGTTAATAGCCAGGGACAAAGCCATGAGTACATTTGAAGTGTACTCGCAAACCATCTAAAGGGAAAGCATTGGATATGCAATATGGCTGTAGCAAGGGAAGGCTATACACTAGTTTGTTTTCTTTGAAAAACACAACTTCTCGTGTTGATATAGCATGTCTAGAACTTTGTTCTACGACATCTCTATACCTTTATTTAAAAACTTTTAGAAAACATTTTTAGTTGAAATCTCTAGGAAGGGGGTAAACCTTTTTATTTCATAAACCAGGTCAATCACATATGACCACTTCCATCTTCTCGGCAGTACCCTCCAGGTACTCCGAACCTTTCCCGTGCCATGGCAGTACCCTCCGAGTACTCCGTCTGGCACCTTCCTCCATTTTCCGAAAACCACTTTTGAAAACAAAGCCGACATTGGGCTAAGTAACGGTCGTCCCAACCGTCCATGACCGAGGACTCGGCTATTCGAATAGTTTTACACTCTGCAGAGGTTGTACACTATACCCACAACATCCGGATACTCATCGTGTGGGCATCCTCCCCGCATAACAACATATGCCATGACAAGCACCCGATCGTAGTTTTTTCACCTGCTCACCTTAGCATAGGACCTACCACCTAGAAATGCACCCCTCAACACCGAAGCCCAAGTGGCTGTTTGACCCAGGAGTTGCAAATTCCCCAGCCCACTTGACCCTTCGGAACCCTGCCATCACTTGCAGGCGTTTTCAATGAGGGCCCCTAGGTTGTAACCCTGCCACCTGAAAAGGTGACAATGCGAGCCTGAGTAACCGCTACTACCCAGGGTGCCCCGGAAAAGGTGTCCATGGTCGGACTGCCATTACATTTGGAGGCCCCACACCAAAGTGAACAAGCTACTCTGCTACGCCCCGTCCCATACCAGGGTAATTGTGGTTGCACGGGTTAATTGTTCTGAGCGAATACTTAGGGTGTGTTTGGTAGCCCGGTTGGTCTATCTCATCTCAACCTAGCTCAATCCAGCTATGCCCACTACACCCAAATGTGTTTTATGTGTTGTGTTTGGTAGGTCGTATGACCTGGGCTCAGCTCAGATAAGATGATGTTTGGTAGACTTGTATGACTTGAGCCATGCCACAGAAAACTAAAAAGCAATTAGGTCCTTCTAAATCGCAATCGGGTCCCTCTAAATCGCAATCGGGTCCGGGCGAGATGAACTCCGACGAGGACGAGCTCCGGCGAGGGAGCTCCGGCGAGACGAGATCCGAGGCATGGCGATGCGATCTGGCCGTCGAGGTGGAGGCGCATGGCCATGGCGGGGCGGGCCGACGCTGCTGCTCCTCGCTCAGATCTGACCACCGCCGCCAGGAGGCTAGTGGTTGTGCTCGTCGGCCAGGTTGTGCTCGTCGGGCGGGGGTGGTGGATGTGCTCCTCGGGCGGTGGTGTCTGTGCTCGTCTGCGGGGTAGAGAGAGGGGCCAGCGGGGTGGCTGTGCTCGTCAGGCGCGCTGGTGGCGGCGATGGCTGTGCTCGTCGGCCAGGCTAATGGCGGCGGTGGCCGTGCTCTTCTGCGGGGGAGAGAGAGGGGCCAGCGGCGGTGTCTGTGCTCGTCGATGCGAGCCGGTGGCGGCGGCGGTTGTCCTCGTCTGCGGGGGTGAGAGAGGGGCCAGCGGGGGAGAGAGGAGCCAACGGGGGAGAATGAGAGTGTGGGGCAGTGACCCCTGCCGTTTCGGCGCCTGGCTCGGTACGCGGGGGAAGTTTTCGGGGCGAGTCGGGCCGAGCTCAGTTGCGAAGCTCGATTCGAGCTTCGCAACCGGGCAGGGCTGAGAGGCAATATTCGTATGAGTTGGGCAGTGCCCAGATGGGCAAACCGGGCTACCAAACAACAAAATCTCGGCTGAGGTGGGAGATTCTGAGTTGGGCCGGTCTACCAAACACGCCCTTAGTGATCACCAATGTCATTTTAAAACCAACTTCTCCAACTCATGAGCATCCATTCACCTCATTTTCAAAACTCATTTTTGAAATTTTTCAATGGAATAGCTTCCTATTCCATGGTTTTCGAAGACATTTTTGAAATCTCATTTTGAGTGTTCCCAACCTAGAGTTTTTGCTCCACTACAAGGTTTTCCAAGAAGGACATGATGCTAACCATCAAGCCTCTACACCAATGGATAAGTAGGTGTCAAGAAGGTGACATCCATAAGGATGATAACAATTGACTTGTGGAGCCAAGTCGCCAAGAATTGCTATCTAGAGGTAATAGCAATATAAAAACATGCATTTTCATAAATATTTATAAAGCGTGCAGTAAGTAAAACTAGGATTAGATATGCAACAAGTTTAGATGGCTTGCCTTGGTCAGCTTGTCCCTGGTCTTCCTCTTGATATTCAAACAACTCCCCTTCTTCAAAAAACCCGGCGTCGTTCAAATCTAGCGCCGATAACAAATTAACACTATAAGCACACAAGCACACATAATTCACACACTTCACTACAGCAAGAAAAACACACATTCACAAGCATAAGCAGGTATCATAACACAACACTAAGCTACTGCAAGTGGTTTCACCGAATTATCAATTTCGGGGATTAAATGGTGAATTTAGCAAACAACAAACCTTAATAAGCCATTTACTACACTTAGGGAGTTATATGCAACCAAACCATACAAATTGTATATCAACAAAAATATGTGATTTTTCTGAATCTAATAAAAGTGGATTCATCTCATTCTAATTTATAAAACTTTTGCTTTTTCTAGTGAAAACAATGGCTATATTGGAAATAAAACTCCCATAAATTATCAGTAAGTCAACAAATTCTTAAAACTTAGGATTAGCAAGCTACTGAAGCGCATGATCACTGAAAATTGGTTCCAACTCATTTTATCTTATAAATCTTGATAAATAAAATTGTTAAAGTCAAACAAGCTCTTATTTTGCAATAGTTACTGCAGCAAGTACACAAATCAGAGAGGGTTCAAACCACTGTCTAAAGCAAGGTATCTAAACAGGGGTTCCAACAAAATTGGATTCACCAAATTATGAGTTGTATAGCTCCAGATTTGGATTTTATAAGGAAAATCACTCGGTGTACAAGAGTAATTAGAAGTAATTATACAAAAGATAATTTGGTATAGGACCACTTCTATATGACAGGTATTTTAACAAGTAACTCACAGAAATTTGAATCTAGTAATTTGCATGCATAGATTAATTTTGGTGAATTTATTTCAAATTGGGACTCTGCAGGATAAACAGATTTGAATAAAAGAAAGGAAGAAAAAAAATGAAACAGGCCGAGCAGAGCAGATCTAGGCCGATCTGCCATGGGCCGGCCTAAATTACTGAGGCGCCGAAGCGGTACCCTGGTCGTCTTCCTCGACGCGGAGACGCACAGCGGGGCGGGGAAACCCTAGCGACGATGGGACAGAGCGGGAGCTCACCGGGAGTGGTCGGCGGTCGGTGGCGGTGGTCCAGAAAGGTCGAGGCGGGTCAGGCAGGGCGGCGGCGGACTTCTTGGAGGCCGGTCCTTGTCCGAAACTTGCAGGAAGAGGGCCGCACGGTGGTCGTGGTCGTCCCCGGAGGTCCTCTTAGCTTCAATGACGAAGTCGACGGCTACAGGATGCTACAAGTAAAACGGTGGAAAGTTCGAGTTAGATCTCGAGGGGAGGAACAAGAATAAGCAGAGAGGGAGAGAGGAGAGCGACAACAGCTACGACGACATCCACCTCTGCTGCTCGGTTTTGGAGATGAGGGCGAGCTCATCTCGGCATGGGGGAGAAAGAGACGGTGTCTCCCATCTCTGGGTGGTTGAGACAGAGGAAAAGAGACAGAATGGGACTGCGCTAGGTGGCTCAGCGCTCGGGTCGAGTTTTATAATGGCGCCGGTGTGACGCCGGTGCGCTCGGTCCATGGTGGTTGTCGGAGTCGGGATTGGTCGAAACGGCGGTGCTCTGAGATGTGGTTTTGTGGACAGAGTCTAACCAATGCAATACCAGTCAGCTTTGCGTGCTACACCAGCCTGAAACGGTGGGCATGAGTTGGTACCTGCAGGTGTTTGATATCGTTTGCGGGCAATAGGGTCGACACGAGGTGACGTGGTCAGAGGCATGGAGGTCCTTGTAACTTGCCGTCCTTGAGAGTGTGAAGGAGTAAGGGTTTTGGGTGCTACACGGCTGGGAACGCGGTGAGTGTCCATGATACGTCTCAAACGTATCTATAATTTTTGATGCTCCATGCTTGTTTTTACACCATTTGCCTTGTGTTTCGTTACACTTCGTGGCGTTTTTATGCGATTTCCGGAACTAACCTATTGACAAGATGCCACAGTGCCAGTTCCCTATTTTCTGCTGTTTTTGTGTTTCAAAAAAGCTACACAGGAAATATTCTCGGAATTGGACGAAAAAGTTCAGAACTCCTATTTTTCCCGGACGAAGGACGAGGACCGAAAGAGAGCCGGAGGGGGGCGAGGGGCCAGCCTCACACCAGGGCGGCGCGGCCCAGCCCCTGGCCGTGCCCCCTATGTGTGCGGAGACCCTGGCAGCCCCCTGACGACGCCCCTTCGCCTATATAAAGCCTCGGGACGGAAAACCCTAGGGGAGTCAGCGAAATTTCCAGAACAGTTCCGCAGCGCCGCCGCCGTCGAAGCCAAATTTCGGGGGACAGAAGTCTCTATTCCGGCACCCTGCCGGGACAGGGAAGTGCCCCCGGAGCCATCTCCATCGGTCTCCATCGACCTCACCGCCATCTCCATCAACCTTGCTGTCTCCTATGATGAGGAGGGAGTAGTTCTCCCTCGGGGCTGAGGGCTCTACCGGTAGCTATGTGGTTCACCTCTCTCTCCCATGATGTCATCTCTATGTGATCATGAGCTTTGTATCATGTTGAATAAGTAGATGCTACTCTTCATCATTATGTGTACTCTAGTGGTGTTATTAAAGTAATCTATTCCTCCTGCCATGGTGTAACAGTGACAGTGTGTGCATCATGGTGGTACTTGGTCTAGGCTACGATTGTGATCTCTTATGGATTATGAGAATAATTATCACTATGATAGTATTGAATTGATCTATTCCTCCTTTCATGGTGTAATGTTGACAGTGTGTGCACCGTGTTAGTACATGGTCTAAGTTGCAATAATATTTATCTTGAGTTGTGATTTGATTTGGATATCTCTATGAGCGGTGTTTGTCAAGTACTTGATGGACTTTAAGGGGTGCTTCTGTAGCCACTACGCAATGACTAGTGTTATTCAATAGGAGAGTAATTCAGAGTAGCATAGTGAAGAGAAGTTATTTATTCGTTCAATTATGATATATTTGTTGGGAGTGTGTCCACTACTGAAAGTATGATCCGTAGGCCTTGTTTCCAAGCTTTGCACACCGTTTACTTGCTGTTTTGTTACTTGTTTGCTTGCTGCCATTTTTATTCTAGATTGCATTTACTACTTATAATTATCTATACCACTTGTATTTCACTATCTCTTCGCCGAACTAGTGCACCTATACATCTGACAAGTGTATTGAGTGTGTTGGGGACACAAGAGACTTTCTGTATCGTAATTGCAGGGTTGTTTGAGAGCGATAGCTTTGACCTCTTCCTCCCTGAGTTCGATAAACCTTGGGTGATCCAATTAAGGGAAACTTGCTGCTGCTCTACAAACCTCTGCACTTGGAGGCCTGATACGTCTCAAACGTATCTATAATTATTGATGCTCCATGCTTGTTTTTACACCATTTGCCTTGTGTTTCGTTACACTTCATGGTGTTTTTATATGATTTCCGGAACTAACCTATTGATAAGATGCCACAGTGTCAGTTCCCTATTTTTTGCTGTTTTTGTGTTTCAGAAAAGCTACACAGGAAATATTCTCGGAATTGGACGAAACAAGTTCCTAAAGTCTTATTTTTCCCGGAAGCTTGCAGAGATCCGAAGAGGCGAAGGAGAGGGGCCACAGGCCAGCCTCACACTAGGCCGGCGCGGCCCAGGCCCTGGCCGCGCCGCCTAGGTGTGAGGAGGCCTGAGGCCACTCCTGACGACGCCCCTTCGCCTATATAAAGCCTCGGGACAGAAAACCCTAAGGGAGTCAGCAATTTTCCAGAAAGAGTTCCGCAGCTCCGCCGCCGCCACCGACGAATTTCAGGGGATAGAAGTCTCTGTTCCGGCACCCTGCCGGGACGGGGAAGTGCCCCTGGAGCCATCTCCATCGGTCTCCATCGCCGTCTCCGCCGTCTCCATCGACCTCACCGCCATCTCCACCAACCTTGCTGTCTCCTATGATGAGGAGGGTGTAGTTCACCCCCAGGGCTGAGGGCACTACCGGTAGCTATGTGGTTCACCTCTCTGTCCCATGATGTGATCTTTATGTGATCGTGAGCTTTGTATCATGTTGAATAAGTAGATGTTACTCTTCTTCATTATGTGTACTCTAGTGTGTTATTAAAGTAATCTATTCCTCCTGCCATGGTGTAACGGTGACAGTGCGTGCATCATGGTGGTACTTGGTCTAGGCTACGATTGTGATCTCTTATGGATTATGAGAATAATTATCACTATAATAGTATTGAAGTGATCTATTCCTCCTTTCATGGTGTAATGTTGACAGTGTGTGCACCGTGTTAGTACTTGGTCTAAGTTGCAATAATATCTATCTTGAGTTGTGATTTGATTTGGATATCTCTATGAGTGGTGTTTGTCAAGTACTTGATGAACTTTGAGGAGTGCTTCGTAGCCCTACGCAATGATTAGTGTTATTCAATAGGAGAGTAATTCAGAGTACCATAGTGAAGAGAAGTTATCTATTGGTTTAATTATGTTATATTTGTTGGGAGTGTGTCCACTAGTGAAAGTATGATCCCTAGGCCTTGTTTCCAAGCTTTGCACACCGTTTACTTACTGTTTTGTTACATGTTTGCTCGCAGCGATATTTATTTCAGATCACATTTGCTACTTATAATCATCCATACCACTTGTATTTCACTATCTCTTCGCCGAACTAGTGCACCTATACATCTGACAAGTGTATTAGGTGTGTTGGAGACACAAGAGACTTTCTATATCGTAATTGCAGGGTTGCTTGAGAGGGATAGCTTTGACCTCTTCCTCCCTGAGTTCGATAAACCTTGGGTGATCCACTTAAGGGAAACTTGCTGCTGCTCTAAAAACCTCTGCACTTGGAGGCCCAACACTGTCTACAAGAACAGACGCGTGCGTAGACATCAAGGCCCAACACTGTCTACAAGAACAGAAGCGTGTGTAGACATCAAGCTCTTTTCTGGCGCCGTTGCCGGGGAGGCAAGGTAAAAGGTACTCGCATCCTCCTGTGTGAGTGCTCGAAGTTATTTCCTTTAGATTCTGCCATTATATCTTTTTGTTTCTTGCTTTTATTTTCACTAGTTAGGCTTAATGGAAAATAAAGAGTTCTTTAGTCTTTTTTCTGAGTTTAGATTTCAAGAGAAAATTGAAAAACCTTTGGAGCTTAATTCGCATGCTAATAGTTTTGTTAGTATGAATGCTTTGAACACTGTTTTAGAAAAGTCTAAGCTTGGGGAAGCTGGTTTTGTTAAGCATGGTATTTTTAGTTCCCCAGCTTTAGTGGAGAAAATTTGCTCTGATGATATTTTATCTCCCATATGTGATAATTCTGATCTTGATGATGTTCCTATGCCTGTTACCAATGTTAGTGATCATGATTGGGAAAAGCACTCTACTTTTGATATTGAAAATCTTTTTGGTACCAATTCTAAGGTTAATAATTGTTGTACCATTAGTACTATCCATGTTCCTTCTTATGATGATATGTTTGAAGAATATGCTTTGCGAAATAGTTGTTCTCTAGCTTGTGATGATACTTAACCGCTAGTTTATGATGGTTATGATGACAGGTATAATATTTTCGGTGCACCTACTTTTGAGGAGAAAAATAGTTATGATTACAATATGCCTCCTGTTTTTGATGATTACGGTGATGAGAGTAATTATTCTGTTGAATCTGCTCCTACTACGATTGTTCATGTGGGGAGTATTAATTCTTTTATGCATGTGGCTCATAATAGGGATGCTTTATGTGATAGTTACATTGTTAGTTCTATTCATGATGCTACTGAAAGTTATTATGAGAGAGGGAAACATGGTTTGATGGATCTCAACAATATTGAGTTTCCCCTCTCTATGTTGCAATTCTTGAAGTTGTACTTGTTTTGCCTTCCTATGCTTTTTGCTTTGCGCTTTTATGACTTGTCTCTTTACAAGACTATTTTTCATAGGAAGTGGTTTAGATTTAAATGTGTTTCATACATGCTTTTTGATGCTCTCTATTGCTTCAAGTTCTTATATGGCGCCTTTGCCTCAAGCTCTTATATGGCGCCCACAGGAGCATCTTTGCAAATTACTGCGCCTAGCTCAAAGGCGTTAAAGAAAAGCACTCTTGGGAGATAACCCATTATTTTATTTTTAATAATTTTTCTTTTATTTGAGTCTTGGAAGTTATTACTACTGTAATAACCACTCCTTATCCTTTTTATTTCATTGTTGTGCCAAGAGAATCCTCTAATTTGAGTGAGGTAAAGATTTGGGGATGTTGCTGTCCTGAAACTGTTTTCGGTGCTGCACCGTAAACATTCATGAAAATTCTCTGTATATCTTTTAGACCTGCGATTTCTTGTGAATATGCCCCAGGTTATATCCAAACTTTCATTAGTTGAACACTTTTTGATTTGAGCAACAGAAAACCCCTTTAAAAATCGGCCTTTATCAGCTGTTCTGTTTTGACAGATTTCTGCCACTATTCGTTTTTGCCGCTTTATCGCTTTCTTTTCGAGTTCTTTTGATCACGGAACTTTTGGGGAAGTAGCTACAGTAGTATATACTTTATATGTGGTGGTTTTGGGTTGAAACCTGAAGCAAAAAGAGGTTGATTATATGTTATGCTTACACTGATGTTGCTAATAGATTTGTGTTTAGTTTTGTATGAAGGAAGTTTTCAAGTGTAGGGATCGGAGAGTGATGAGATGAGTTGAAGAATGGACAAAAGCTCAAGCTTGGGGATGCCCATGCACCCCAAGAAATATCCAAGAGGTACAAGCGTCAAAGCTTGGGGATGCCTCCGAGGCACCCCCTTCTTCATCGGCAAAAATCAGGTCACCTTTCAAAACACTATATTTTTATTGCTTCATGCACTATGCATTTTTCTTGGAGTGTCTTTACTTTTGCTTTCAGTTTTATTTTGTTTTGTTTGCTGCAATAAATGGTTAGATCACATCATATTTCTTTTGGAGAAGTTGCCTTGCTTTTCATTGCCAACAACACTCTAGTTTTCACTCTTATCGTTCAACGAGTGTTCTCTTTTTCTGCTACTGCGTTTAGCTTTGTTTTTCGCCTTGATTTTTGTTCAGATCTTGTTTTATCTTTGCATCAATGTGTATTTGGACCTCTGGTATATGTTGGTTTTCCTCAAAAGAGTTTCCTCAAAAAGGTTTGAATGGTGTTGGAAAAGAGAAAAAGTTTCATGCAAAAAAGTGGTACAAAAAGGAGCTTGTGTAGACTGCGGCTTAGGCTTTTGCATGTCGTGCTTGATGTCTTTTTGATAGTATGCTTGGTGGTTTTGCAGTAGTATGACTTGTCTCAAATGACTGAGATTGCTTAATGAGCCTTTGAAAAAAATCATGCGTTGTTTTTATTATATGGAAGCATTTATTTGGTTTTCTCCTTTGATGCTTTATTTGGGTTGACTTGGCGCATGCTTACACCATGTTGACTATAAAAATAAGTCGCCTATAGCCTCTATGATCATTTAGTTTTTGACTTTTGATGCCATCTTATGCTTCTTTTCATGTTGCTTTGTCGCTCTGCATGATTATGGCCATTATTGCTCTCTTAGTTGGTCACTCCCAGTCTTTTGCTAGCCCTCGCCTTGTACTGAGTATGAGCTCTACTCGTGCATCCAACTCCCAAAAACCAAGTTTGCCATTGTGTCCACTATAAATTCCTATGCATGATATTTGTAAGCCATTCCAAAGCAAATTTTCATGTGCTACCTTTTAAAACCTTCAAAATACTTCTCGTTTTGTGACACTGTTTTCAGCTCATGGGGACGTAGTGGTCGGATTTGTTATCTTCCATATTGCTTATTCCAAAAAGAAAAAAAAAGAAAGAAAAAGGCACTCCTCCATGGTATGTGAATGTTGGTGGGCACCCGATGGAATCGGTCAGCCATGGTTTGAGAAATGAAAAAGGTGGGGAGGAGTGCCAAGCTTTATAAAAGAGCACAAAAGTGCCAATCTCTCTCTCAAAAACTTGCTTCATTTTTGTATGGAAGATAGTAAGAACCCCATTGCCAGTCGTTGACAAAGACAACCACCTCTCAAAACCAATTTTTATCTCTCTGTTTTATAAATGAAAAGCTCTAGCACATGTTTAATCACTGCTTCCCTCCGCGAAGGGCCTTTCTTTTTACTTTTATGTTGAGTCACCACCTTCTATCTTTATGCACCATTAAGAGAGCATAGTTGTCATTCTTAGTATAATGTGCATTGTCCCAAAGTTTTCATTGATTGATTCATATTGTTGGTTTCACTTGTTCTCAAATTATTTGTATCTAGTCGCCCTCTTAAACTTGAAGGTGTCCTATGCATTTATGTTTTGCTCTCTCTCATGAAGGACAAGCTGAAAACCATTTGTATGTTTTTTCTTATGATTTGAACACACGTTTGACTTTCATTGTTTCATTTTCATGATCTTTTGTTTGTGTTCATTTTCATGTTATAACATAGTTGCTAAGTTTCTATTATCAAGATTATTTCTTTCATGCCCATGTTTTAAGTTCTTTGATCTCAGCACTCAATGCTTTACCTATATGATCAAGATTGTGATGGTGCATGTCACCTCAAAAATTATTTCTTTTGTAATCACTTACCTACTCGAGGACGAGCAGGAGTTAAGCTTGGGGATGCTGATATGTCTCAAACGTATCTATAATTTTTGATGCTCCATGCTTGTTTTTACACCATTTGCCTTGTGATTTGTTACACTTCGTGGCATTTTTATGCGATTTCCGGAACTAACCTGTTGACAAGATGCCACAGTGCCAGTTCCCTGTTTTCTGCTATTTTTGTGTTTCAGAAAAGCTACACAGGAAATATTCTCGGAATTGGACGAAACAAGTTCCAGAACTCCTATTTTTCCCGGACAAAGGACGAGGACCGAAAGAGAGCCAGAGGGGGGCTAGGGGCTAGCCTCACACCAGGGTGGCGCGGCCCAGCCCCTGGCCGCGCCCCCTATGTGTGAGGAGCCCCTGGCAACCCCCTGATGACGCCCCTTCGCCTATATAAAGCCTCGGGATGGAATACCCTAGGGGAGTCGGCAAAATTTCTAGAACAGTTCCGCAGCGCCGCCGCCGTCGAAGCCAAATTTTGGGGGACAGAAGTCTCTGTTCCGGCACCCTGCCAGGACGGGGAAGTGCCCCCGGAGCCATCTCCATCGGTCTCCATCGACCTCACCGCCATCTCCATCAACCTTGCTGTCTCCTATGATGAGGAGGGAGTAGTTCTCCCTCGAGGCTGAGGGCTCTACCGGTAGCTATGTGGTTCACCTCTCTCTCCCATGATGTGATCTCTATGTGATCGTGAGCTTTGTATCATGTTGAATAAGTAGATGCTACTCTTCATCATTATGTGTACTCTAGTGGTGTTATTAAAGTAATCTATTCCTCCTGCCATGGTGTAACGGTGACAGTGTGTGCATCATGGTGGTACTTGGTCTAGGCTACGATTGTGATCTCTTATGGATTATGAGAATAATTATCACTATGATAGTATTGAAGTGATCTATTCCTACTTTCATGGTGTAATGTTGACAGTGTGTGCACCGATTAGTACTTGGTCTAAGTTGCAATAATATTTATCTTGAGTTGTGATTTGATTTGGATATCTCTATGAGCGGTGTTTGTCAAGTACTTGATGAACTTTAAGGGGTGCTTCTGTAGCCACTACGCAATGATTAGTGTTATTCAATAGGAGAGTAATTCAGAGTAGCATAGTGAAGAGAAGTTATTTATTCGTTCAATTATGATATATTTGTTGGGAGTGTGTCCACTAGTGAAAGTATGATCCCTAGGCCTTGTTTCCAAGCTTTGCACACCGTTTACTTGCTGTTTTGTTACTTGTTTGCTTGCTGCCATTTTTATTCCAGATTGCATTTACTACTTATAATCATCTATACCACTTGTATTTCACTATCTCTTCGCCGAACTAGTGCACCTATACATCTGACAAGTGTATTGGGTGTGTTGGGGACACAAGAGACTTTCTGTATCATAATTGCAGGGTTGTTTGAGAGGGATAGCTTTGACCTCTTCCTCCCTGAGTTCGATAAACCTTGGGTGATCCACTTAAGGGAAACTTGCTGCTGCTCTACAAACCTCTGCACTTGGAGGCCCAACACTGTCTATAAGAACAGAAGCGTGTGTAGACATCAGTCCACGGGAAGCTGGGCGCCGGTCAGAGTGACTCGACAGGGCGACGTAGGGGTAGGTTTGGGCTGTTTTCTTTAGTGCAGCGCAGAGAGGGGTCACAGGCTGGCGGGGTGGCGCAGTTTCAGCGGCTAGCTTGGCTTGCTCCTTCTTGTCCAAGCCTCGTTGGTCCCGGAAGCGTGAGAGAAGAGAGGGAGTAGGGAGAAGCCTAGACCAAGGCGCTGGAGTGTGGGGCCGAGATGATGTGCTAGAGGGGCGGCTTCTATGATTGGGGGTCGATTTGGAGAGGGTGGCGTGAGAAAGAGAGCTGCAAGGTTTTGGTATCGGGTACCAAGCAATTCTTCCTTCCGCATGAGACAAGGGTTACACTGTAGCTATGTCAGCATATGCAAGGGGTAATGCTGGTGCTCATGGCGCCTCTCCCTTGGTGGTTTTTGGAAAGAAAAAAAAGGAATAGAAGGGAGAGAGAGATGTAGGTAGTGATTTGGTTTGAATATTAAATTCAAATGAAATTTTGAAAGTTGTTGGAGAAGTGCATGAAGTATTGATATGATTCAAGAAATGAAACTCAAAATATAAAGAGAGAAGGTTACGCCAAATGGCATGCATTTTTTTTGATTAGACAAATAACCTTTATTTACAAGGGAAGGTTCAATGAAATCAATGGCGAATAATCTATATGGATAATAAGGCTATGGGCCATTAGGGAATGAGAAATTCAAATATACCTAAATATTTTTGTCTCACTCACCACTCCATTTACTGAGTTGATCTTGAATAAAATCTAAGATTTAGGAGCGGATGGAAAAAGAATTAGAGAATGAGTATGGAAAGGGGTTTCTCATGCACTCAACCATTTCTTTGAAAAGCAAGACATGATGGGCAGGATTTATTAGGGAAGAAAGTGGTTTCAGAAATGAATAGATTCATGGGTCCTCTCTTGGCATCATAGTGCTAATGATGGCTATTTAACGCTAGGGGTCGATGCGATTTAGGGAATAAATAGGAATAGAACCTGAAAATCTTATTCTAGGATGGAAGGGTAAATCTTCACTTTGATACCTAGCTGGTAGAAGAAAATAAATTTACTCACCTAGATATTTAGGGTTTTCTCAAAATGCACTCAAGCAAACACACAAGTTCACATGCATACACACATACAAATGCAGAAGTTTTTGTCGGTCCTAATTTTTAGCATTCCCACACTAGGGTTTTCTGGATTACAAAATGTGGGGTGTCACACCCCTATTCTAGCTACTGCCTCTGCAAAATTTATTCCTTTTTAATGAATGTACCCCCGTGGAATCCATGGTTCATACAAGTATTTTTTTGTTAGAGCGATGATGGTTAACTAAGTAAAATACTCCGAGTCTTCCCACAATTAGATAAAATGATCTTATGCCTATTCCTACAAACAAACTTTCCCTCATGTTCAGGTATAACGGAAACCATCGAATCTAGAACGATTTGGTGTTCAAATCCGGTTCCAATAATGCACTTCTCAAGTACATGTGTGTACTTAGAATGTTGTTTATTGTTAAGTACATGTGTGTTTTACATTTTAGTAGTGCAGTACATGCTTGTTGTTTAACGAAATTTTTTAAGTATGAGCACTAAAATGTTTAACTTTTTAGTAGTGCGGTACATGCGTGTTTTTTAGGGATGCAGTACATGAATGTTTAATTCATCATGGTCAAATCAAGAATATAATCTCCCACGATGTTGTAGTGGGCATTAAAACGACCCTACTGCCCCACTTTGGGTCATGTTGAGCAACAAAGGCCCATAGAGGAGTGGTCAATAAACTTAACATATCCCCGATCCCATTTACTATATACTACAGATAACTTATTTGTCCCACAGCTCAACTACACACGTTATCACACTTCCCTCTCAAGTATGAACCCTAGATCTCACGCACTCCTGCTCTCCAGTATGATCCGTAGATCTGATGTACTCCCTCTCTCAACTATGAACCATAGATCTGAGGCTCCACATTCTAATAAGTACAACCGGATCTCTAGTGGTCCTTCAGCCTGATATTTTAAAGCCAATTCGGTAAATGTTCTTTATCTCTTTCTACTGTTTTAAACTTTGCAATTCATTTCTTTTTAGCTCTTCATTATGTTTTTGAACATCCTTTCTCTTCCTTTCAGATCTGGCATCAAGATGGTGGGCAGAATCACGAAGGTTCATGGGCTCGCATGCGAGGTTATCAACGTATGTTGGCCGGAGATTATCAGTCAGAACTGCCTCAAGGAGGAAAAGATGTGAGTCGTCGGCGAGATTATCAGCGCTTGGCTAGAGGTCGTTTGGAAGAGAAACTAGGATTAGGAATATAAGATATAGTTAAATTTATGTGTAGCGTTGATTGTGATTAACCTTAATAAAGATGAAAAAAATCATGATATTAGTTTCACGCACTCAAGATTAATTATCATTGATTGTGATTAACCTATTTTCCCCCCAATGGTACACCAAACTCGACATAAAGATGCATCGCATGTATGTGTATCAAGGTAGTAAAATTTGCACAATGTGTTTACATACCGAGGCATTAATCGTATCTACAGCCCTAGAACAAGCTCGATGCCAAGACAAAAAAAGTGTCGCGCCTCTGCACTTTCCCAACATAGTTTTCTCAAGCATCTTTTTTGTCGGGTTAGAGCGAGCCCGGTAATTAGACACGTGCCTTGGTGTATATAACCAACAACGTCCGCTTACTCTGTTGTAGTGTCTACTTGTTGTTGAAGGTTGGTATCCCGACATACCGCCCACTAGAGATGGGAAGCTTCCGGTCTCATCTCATGGCCCAAGATCACCTCGTCGCAAAATCGTACCATAGCATTAATTAACCTCTTCTAGGGCATATGACTGAATTGCCATGGGTAAATCTTTTGTAGACTTTTAACTACATTGAGGTAGTCTAAGAAGTGGTCTGAAGTACAAATGGCTGGCTAGGGCGAACCCCTCCCGGCATACCATCATTTCCACAATTGCCGAAACAATGACCCTTCGACGATGACCGCTAAGGCCTTCCATAATGGGGGTTTGTTAGCACGATATCCTAGGTAAAATGTTGATGTGGCACCCTATTTAATGATAAAAGAGAGTAGTATTGGATCTTAGCTGTAGTAAGCAACAACCTTTGCACAGTATCATAGGCAAAATTCTTTGTTAGTCCAATCATATACATGCATGCACCTAAAATCATGAAATATAAATACAACCCTTAAGAAATAGGGATTTCTATTTTCGTGCCCCTGGGTCGTTAGTTGTACTCAGTTTTCCCCAGGCGCTTAACTTTTCCTCAGTTTTCCCCTCGCTCTAGTTTGAAACCCCTCACAGACGCTCGGACGGGAGGGTTGCCGTTTAGTTGACCGTTCTGTGCTGACGTGTGGGGCCACATCGCGTGGGGCTGGTAGATCGGGACCGCATGGGACAGGACGAGACCGCGTTTGGTTGTACGTGAGAGCTCGGTTTTGTCTCTTTTGGCCCAAATTGGCATTTTTCAGAGCGCCTTTTTCCCCCCTCTCTCTGTAACAGTTCTCTCTCTTTTCACCAAATTAGTATCAAATCTAGAGAAGCTTCTATTTCTGTCTTTCTTTAATGATTGTTGCCTTTTAGCCCTCGTTTTTTGCCCAATATGTTAACAAATCAAGTAGCAAATCTAGAAGCTAGTAGAGGATAAATTCACATCAGCATAATAAATCGAGAAAATATAGGATAAGCTACATACATCAGCCAACATAGCATATATATATTCAGGACAGATCCAACAGTACTACCGATCCCTAGATCTAACATAAGCTACATTTTACATGGGATTAAGCTTGAAGGCTGCGCAGGTGAATCCCAAGTGCTTTGTGTTTGGCCATGAACGCATGCACGTTCATGGTCGTTCCAACTCTAGCGCCGCCAGGGGCACTGCCAAGGGATTCAGCATGGTTCACCAGGCAGTTGAAGTCGGTGGCACGGAGCCTCCTGTTGCAGAAGGGGCACCTGTAAATGCCTCGAGCAAAGTGGCGATCGTAATGGCCGGACTGCAGCCTCCTGAGGACGTGACGAGTCTTGGTGTGGAAGGACTCGTCATCGTTGTCGACGTCGCTGCTCTGCACCTGTCACGTAGCACCAAAGATCGAAAAACATGGAGTCAATTGCAGCGATGATGGAACAGAGAGTGAACAAAAGATCATGCATGATAATATGGGCACGAAAAAAAGAAGCCTCAGTTACATTGGACACACTTATATCCAGGATTTGGGTCAGTGAACTAAAGATCATGCACAACAAATTTGTACACACCAATTGTTCACAGACCAAACCCTGAATCAATTTGTGCCCAAATATTCATCATCATCGGCACAAATTAACCGGATGGGATTGATTACTCACATAAGTTAACCGAATCTTAAACAAAAGCAAATCACAAACACTAATAACGCTAGATCTATCATAATAACGCTAGATCTATCATAAAAGGATTGAACTAGGAACAGACTAACCCTAATAACGCTAGATCTATCATAAAAGAATTGAACTAGGAACAGATGAACCCTAATAACGCTAGATCTAACACAAAAGGATTGAAATGGTATAAGAACAAGGGAACAAAGGGTTACCTCCGGGTAGTCGTCGACGATGCTGGTGTCGTAGGGGTTCGCCGGCGCGACGTACGGCACTGGTTCGTACGGGTCTTCGTACAGGTCCCAATCGACGGGGGGCCTCGACGGGTGCCTAGACGGGGGCGGCGGCCATTGCGCCGGCGGCTGATGCGCCGGCGCCTACGTCGGAAGCAGCGACGGGGGCCTGGATGGGGGCCTGGACGGGGGCAGCGGCCGATGCGCCGGCGGCTACGTCGGCAATGGGCATCTCATGCTTCTCCAACGCCGGAGTTTTTTCTTAGGGGTTTTTTCGACGCGAAGTGGAGAAGATGATGGGACAGGAGAGGCGGTTGCAGTGAGAATGAGAGAGTGGGCAAGCGTCGAGAGAGAGAAAGAGGGGCTCCATAAAGATGAAGGTGGCGTTTGGTGTACCGCAACACGCGTCCGCTATGCACGGCTGCAGCGTGCACCGCGACACGAGGCTAACCCTTCAACGTTTGGTGTACTCAGTTCTACCCTCGGGCCTTATACAGAAATTTTATATGTACTCAGTTTTCCCCTCGAGTACTTAGATTGGTAAGTGCAATATACTCAGTATCACTCTTAAGTAGCTGGTCAACAGAGAGTCAACAAATGAGATTAACATAGCTAATTGAGTCATTTCATGCACAAAAAAATCCAAAAAAATAAAAACATAGTGGCACCTACTCATGGAGTCTTCCTACGCAACCTGCCACCTTAACAAACATAGATAAATCATGTTTTACCACAAATTGCCACTTCTCATAATCACTAGTAGCTATGAAGATGCATGGTTTTCTACTCAAACCCCTTTGCAAAACATCTTCCCCAAAACATAGTTTGTCTAAATGAGGCCATAATTGTCACACTCATGTATATTTGAATTGCAAATAATTTGATGTAGCCCAATATGAATTATATTGTACAAAACACGCATTTTTCATTTTGTAATTATTTTGTTTGAATCCCTTAGTCTATTTACTATTTACGTGCCCTTGGTTTCTTAGTACTACTCAGTTTTGCCCTCAAGTACTGTCACAAATGCTCACAGAAACCCAAACTTATCCTGATTGGTTGAGCAGTTGTCACACGGATCGACTCCACCAACCGTTGATCCACTGATCTAACGGGCAGTATACCCCTATCCGTCTCTTCGTGGCCACTCCTCTCTCTCTCTCTTCGTGGCCACCCCTCTCTCTCTCTGTCTGTCGGTGGATCAACGGTTGGTGGAGTCGATCCGTGTGCATTTATGGATTATTTTGCCACGTAACTATATTCCCTCTATTTATGCATTATTTTCCATGATTTAAAAATGTTAAACTAAAAAGTGGTAAATAAGAGACATACATATTTATCACCCCTCTAACAATTATCAACTATCTTTAGCATTCCTTTTTTTAGGGAATTTAGTTTTGGTAATTTGAAACGGCCCAAAAGTGGTATAATTTTGGTAGAAACATGAGATATACATATTTATCACCCCTCTAACAATTATCAACTATCTTTAGCATTCCTTTTCTTTTAGGGAATATAGTTTTCGTAATTTGAAACGGCCCAAAAGTGGTATAATTTTGGTAGAAACATGAGACATACATGTTTGGCATATTTGGGGCATTTCGGTGAATGAATTATTTATCACCCCTCTAACAATTATCAACTATCTTTAGCATTCCTTTTCTTTTAGGGAATATAGTTTTGGCAATTTGAAACGGCCCAAAAATAGTATAATTTTGGTAGAAACATGAGGCATACATATTTGGCATATTTGTGGGATTTCGGTGAATGGATTATTTATCACCCCTCTAACAATTATCAACTTTCTTTAGCATTCCTTTTCTTTTAGGGAATATAGTTTGGGATATAGTTTTGGTTATTTGAAATGTCCTAAAAGTGGTATAATTTTGGTATAAACATGAGACATACATATTTGTGGGATTTCGGTGAATGCATTATTTGTCACCCCTCTAACAATTATCAACTATCTTTAGCATTCCTATATTCTCTAACACTTATTTTTTTGGTAATTTCGGTGAATGCACACACTAACTTTGAAAACAACTACAAGTACATGTAACTGAATAATGGATTTGTAACAAGGGATCCCTTGTAACAACTTCTAGCGCTTGACGAGCAATGATAAGAATTCGATCGCAATTATACAACAAAAAAAAACAACCAGCCATCAGATTAGCTTGCTTCTTCAACTCGATCAGCTGCTTTAACTGCTTGTTCATTTTCTTCAGTTCTCCCTTCACTTCCACCAGTTCTGCATTGGGAGCATTAGGCATAATTGGGACGGCCCCTCTCTCCGCCGCATTCTCTACAGCAAGTACCCCCCCTCCCAAATTGCGCTCCCCAATACCGCCAATTGATTCCTGTAATTTAAGCCTCTGAACGTACACATCGATCCACTTGAAATACCTGCATTTCTTCAGGATCTGAAAACAACAACGTGAACCCTAAATCCCAAATTCGAGGGAATAACAAGAAAATCGAGAGAAAATAGAGCAATTGGAGCGAGATCTAACCTTATCTCCCTCTCTATATGGCAAGCTCTCGCATGCAAGGAACTCACGTCCACGGTTGCCGTTGTCGTTCGTCTTACAGATCGACCGCTTCAGAGGCTCTTGGCGTGGGCTATCAGGGCATTTTGTCAAAGGCACGGGTCCATACTGCGGCCATGAAGAACGGGAGGTCAAAGAGAAACTAGACATCACCCGCCTGCTGGAGAAGGGCTGCCGCTGGCGGAGAAGAAGAACAACGGGGCGCGGGGAAAGAAGGGGGAAGCAATGGCACGGGCACGGGCGCGGGCGCGGGGCTGGCTCGGGCTCCCATTTTGCAACGGGCACCTAGGTAAGCTGTGGGTCCGGCGCGCTAACGTGGACAAGTTGCGGGTCCCACGATGATCTGGATAAGTGGAGGCGTGTCCACTGCGGGGCACCAACAGCGGCCCCACTTGCCAGCACCAACCAACGGTCAACTTAACGGGATTCCTCCCGTCCGAGCTCCTTGTGAGAGTTTCAGACAAGGGCTTGGGCAAAACTGAGGAAAAACTAAGCGGCTGGAAAAAACTGAGCACAACTAAGGACCCGAGGGCACGAAAATAGAAATCCCTAAGAAATAATGCATTGTGATAGTTGTCTCCTCTACATAGGATAATGCGTTAAGATACAATGCATTGTCTTAGACTACCCATAGTGGGAGTAACATAGAGAGCAACATAGGACCAGATGCAATGCCACATAGATATTTAGATGACATGGCACATCATTAAATGTGGAAAGAGAGCGTTGTGGTAATATATTGTGTTACTGTAACATCACACATATCAATACAAAATGATTCTAAAACCTAATAAATGAGATATTTTCTGACACTAAACATATGCTATTTACCACTATAGACGTAGTAACATACTAGTAACTTGTGCATAACACTAGTCTATGTTACTGCCCACTATGAACAGCCTAAGGCACCGATAAACCGGCTCTCGAGGTACGGTGCTGCCCTAACACAAAAGTATATCATTGAGAATTATTTATAGTATTAAATCCATCACATTTAATATGCAAATATGATTATGTAATTATACACTAGAAACCGCTCTTAAGATACTTTTAGATTGTGTGCTTTAGAGATCTATACAATAATATGTATACAAAAATGGTTTGTGTAATTGGTAAAATTAATTGATGAAGACAAAAATACAATACAATTTTAGTTTAATATAATGTAAGTTTTTCTATACACTATACACTAAAACTAAATAAGAAATAACATAACAACTAATATTATGAAATTATTTATGTGATAACTATCATTGTATTCACTCGACATGCTAAATAAGTTTAAAATAAGTATAAAAGTTTACTACAAATTATGATTTATTTTATTCCACCCTAGGTTCAATTTATGATTGGTGAGAACGTAATTGCTGCTAGTGTTCTCTTCATGAGTCGTGGTTCACTTTTTAGACTTCCGTGGTTACATTTATTTTTAGAACTGCCTTAGGCGGTGGGATCCGTCTTGGTAGATGTTTCCACCATTGTCTGTTGCGAATGAGAAATATGGTGACTTCTAACTTATCACGATTCTTCCTCCTCTGAATACGCGTGGCAATTGATGGGCACTATGAGGAAACCAAATGGTTTATTCCAAGCGGCGGATAAACTGCGTGTGCATTTTCAACTTATATTAGGGCTTTCGTGCAAAATCTAAGGACTGAGTAGTAATTTATTTTTTCTTTCAAGTTCTCCTTTGAGGTTTTTTCAGTTATAAGCCCTTGGGGAGCCGTCAGATGTTCCGAAACAAAAAATACAATCCTCACCTATGCCTTCTTGTGCGGCCTAGTACAGGCATCATGCTGGGCCCATATTTCTCTTTCTTGTTTCTATCAGCTTGTGCTCGCCCTGGCCCGAACTAACGCGCGTGACTCCGTATCTGCCATCAAGGACCTGAAGACATCATGCACCTCCTTTTTACATGCCCGGCAACTCAGGTAATTTGGCAAGAGTTGGGTATATATGATATTATTCAAGAAGCTTCGTTTATCGATCTTGCAGGTTCGGCGGTCTTGGAGTACATTCTCCGTGATACTGATCGGCCCTTCCCTGGAGTTACCGATATTGGCTTGAAAGAAGTTATTGTTGTTTCTTGCTGGTACATATGGTGGATGCGGCGCCAGCGAGTTCATGGAGAGCAGGTTCCCCCACCATATAAATGCAAGATGTCTATCCTCGGTATCGCCTTGAATGCTAGAACAAAGAAATCTACACCGATTGGAGATGAAAAGGTTCAATGGTCGAAACCTGAAACAAGGTTCATGAAACTTAACGTTGACGCCGCTTATTATGAAGATTCAAGATCAGGTTCCTTGGGGCGGTGATCAGAGATTTCCAAGGTAACTTTGTGGGAGCAAAGTGTGGTCTCATCCCGTCCGTGGCGTCTGCATCAATGGCAGAAGCAATAGCAATGCGGGAAGGCTTAGTGTTAGCAAATTCCATGGGGATCAACAGACTGATTGCTGAGTCGGATTCTACAGAAACTGTTGAAGCTTGCACTGGCGAGGCCCGTTGGTGGAATGAGTCAGCGGCATTTTATGCGGATTGCATTGATTTATCTTCATCCATTGGTACTGTGAAGTTTAATTACTGCCCCAGAAAAGCCAACCAAGTTTCTCATGAAATAGCTAAATTTAGTTTCTTGAATGCTCTGAGTTGTAACTGGGTCGATGAACCCCCTAGCTTTCTCCTTGGTAGCCTTCTAAACGATGTAACCATTATGTGATTTCGGCAGCAGGTTTCAGACGCACTCTTTTCCTTATTGGGGTACCTAAGGGAATTGGAAGGTTTTTAATAAGACGTCCTGCTTTCCTAATATAGTGTCGTTTATTTCAAAAACAAAAAAAAACGTGCGTGACTCCGTCTCCATGGAAATTTTGAAAAACCAGCACGGGTTGGTCGTCTATATATGCTGCGTATTTTGCTTATGTGCCTCTCACCGTCAAATTCAACATGTTCTACTTGGCCCATGTGTCAGTTGCTCTATGTTAGGTTAGGCTACATCAGCGGATCCGCTGCCCTCCCTGACTATCCCGCAATTCCGTTCACGCCTGCCCTACTTGCTTTGTGCGTGTCCGATAGTTGTGATCAGTGCATCGCGCCTCAAATTTCCTCCGTAATCGGCTAGTTTTCACGGGAAAAAAATTCCACCATCTTGTTCTGAAAACGACGCGTTACGTATGCTGAGAAGTCTCACCTCCGGTACGGAGATAAGTCTCGTTGATAAGCGGTTCTGCGTCAGGGTTCAGTTTCCTTTCGGTCCAAAAGCAAAAGCTCGTGAGATGATTCCAGTAGAGAAAAGAAAACATGCTTTTACACGAGCGAATTTGGAAGCCTCTCCCAAACAACAAAAATCGATGAGATCTTTGGATAAGTCGTCTCCGCCGATTTTTGGACTCGGCCGGCGTCGTGTTTCGATTGGATAACGTGGCTTCTCCGAAGTCTACGCTGCCGACGACATCGCCGGCTGGCCTGCGTAGTTCTTATTCGTCGCGGAGGTCATTTAGTTGCAGTTTGATGTGTCATATCTTTCATCTGGCATGTCAGCATGACACCTCGTGTCCTCGTTGGATTGCTTAGTTTGTGTCGCAGCAAAATGTTTAGGGTGGCCGTCCCGATCTCCTCAAACACGACCAAAGAGGCATGTATGTATGTGCATGGAGATGCCGAAATCTGCTACACATCCAAACAGGGACCAGCGCCATTTGCTAAGCCTGACCTCAATTCCTAGTGTATAAGACGCCAAGCGTCAAGACCGAACAAATCTGTTTACAAAAACTACGAAAAAACAGATGCCATCAATATGTGAAGGCTCATCTCGGTACAACCATTTCTTCATTATCCATCAGAATTACGAAAAAAAACGAACATAATAACTTGAGAAAAGAGCATTTTGATGTTTACAAAATGCTAAAAAAATAATTAACAAATATATAAGGATGTATACTTCAATCTTGCAATATCTCAATTTAAAATATGTTGTATCATGGGCTTAAAAAGACAAAATTTGACAAGGTTCGAAGCTGCACTATTCGCACACAAATCTATTATTTTGTCTTCTTTGTGTAGTGTAAATTATATCATATTTTGGATTGCACATTTCAAGTATATTTTTAGTCCTTTGAAGATAATTTTTTGAATATTCAAAATCAGGGCTCGAGTTAGTCTTTGAGCCAAATTGACGCATTCTACTAAACGCATCGTTGGTAGCTATCTCCATTTTGTTGATCATTATGGCTTTATTGATTGCTGTTCCATTCAATAAGGGAATACATAGCTTATCGTGTGCATCGGAAATTCACTTTGGCTCCTGGGTGCATATGCTCCCTTCACCAGAAAATATATTTCGAATTATTAAAAATTCGAAAAAAATGTATCTACATTTCAGCAATCTATGTGCATTTGTACAAATTTGATAAAAGTGATATCTTTTACAGTCTATGTGAAAAGATAAAATATGTCTCATAAAAAGCTTTATGTTTAGCACCAAACTTTTGTACACAGCCCAAACGATAAGTCGATTTTTATTGACATTGTGCGCACGTAGCATCTGAAGATATACACACAAATTTTTGTTTCCAATTTTAATAGTTCAAAACGTGTCAGGGATGTATTTTAAAATTAAGAAAGCATATGCACTCAAAAGCCAAAACATCACTCCTCGCGTGCATACACTATATGCACGATGAATTGATGCCATCTTGAGAGCCTGGTTGTCTAAGTATATTAGTTTTCTCTTTGTTATCCAGATTTTTCTCCGCGACGTGATCTTGGCTTCATTGGTGCAACTATTTTACGCAAAAAAAATGATAAATCCTACGTTCATAATGTAAGACGTTTCAAAAAGTGTAAATAGGTTAAGCAAACCGGGCCACCGAACCTGCCCACCACCGGCCACCTCCCTCCTCCGCTCCTCTCCCCTCCCTCCCGGGTCGCCTCGCGTGGGCTGACTCCGGAGGCCCATCTTCCACCCTAGCGAGCCGCCGCTTGATCTATTCCCTACAGCTGCTGCCGCCATCATCGGAGGTGGTGGCAGCCGCGCCCAGCCTGACAAAGATGGGGGTGAAGCAGGTGAGCTCCAACGGTCTCCTACGCGCGTAGCGGGCCGTCACCGGTGCAGCGCATGTGGTAAGCCGATGGTGGCAGAGGTCTTCCATGACGGCGTTGACCAATGGCAAGGGCTCTCCTCGCTGCACAGTTCGGCCAGATCCAGAGGAAGATCGCCCCTGTTCTATCGTCTTCTTCCTCGACTGGCCTCGCCTGTGGGGTTTAGAGCGGCAGAGCAAAAAGGGTGTCGGCGGGTGACGTGGGCGCTACCAGCTCGGCTTGAATAAAGGTTGCGGTCCTAGGATTCCAACTCGCGATTAGGGTTTGATCTGCCAGATGCATGTCCCCATCGACCATGCTGCAGTGTTGTGTTCCGGAAGGCTCCACCGGCGTTCTTCATTGGACGATTCATACCTGGAGATTGTTGGATCTGGTGGAATTTGGTCGTGCGCAACTATTTTTCTCTCTAACCATTTGGTTCTAAAGGGTGCGCTTCGAAGATCTGCAGGTTGTTAATATCATGGAGCACGTTCTCGTTCTATGGTGCTAGCAAAGAATATCATGGAGGCTGAGATCTGGGGACCGGAGATCGTGGTTCGACTCTTTGTGGCTAGGAGGAATTGGCTTTGTTGTTTCGTGACTTGGAGCAGCGACATGTAAGCTAGGGCGACTGCACTGGAGAAGTCCATAGTCTTACCTTCAGGGAGAAAATCTAAGGTCTGGCTTTAATTGATTGTGCCTGACAATGACCTTGTTGGAGGCATTATTTTGAAAGCGAGGACTTTCTTCAAGGTGAAAATCTAAGATCCATGATCGGACGACGACGACGCTTGTGCATTATTTCTTTCTTAAAGAGGTCGCTTTTGGAAAAGCTGGACTTCTGATACTGTCTTAGTGATGTTAGTGCTACTGTTTCAGGAAATATATTAGCGGGACTTTTTTCTATTTTGTACTTTTTTCGTTTTTAGTTGTGTGCTTCCGTAATGCCGCTAGGCAATGCGTTATTGCAGAGGATGGATGTAATTAGTATCTCCGTGATATTAATATATGCTCTTTATATAAAAAAGAATATCTTATTTAAAGAATGAATGGAGTTCTTTTTTGGTAGCGGGCTACCGGCTACGCATGGACAAAGGAGTGGTCTGCCTAGTCAACGGGGTCGCCGCATAAGCTGATGGCACGTAGCGGCGCTTATAATCGGGTCAAAACCTCAACGCGTAGCAACGTCTCAACCTCTGAGAGTAGAAGGCGATTGCTGCTTTGCAACCAGATATAGATATATATATCGATCCTGCATTCGCACTACACACCAAGAGTTGACCAGACGGTCGTGACAGTTACTGCAGAGGAAATTCCGGCTACTAGACAGCGAGACACTTTGGTCTGCAACTCGCCTGACGTCAGTGCAGATGATAGACGGGACGTCCGCTCGTTTCTTCTTCTTACGGTCTCTGCCTACATCAATTTCTCGACTTGTCCAGCGGCTTAATTAGCTGCATGCGTTCACTTCCATCCGATAACGTACGGTGATCCACCGGACGTGCTGTTCGTGCGACGATTTTCCCTCTGACGAAATTAAGCCGAAACAATGCCACTTGGTTCTACTTCTACTAGCACAATACCCGTGCGTTGTGACGGGTCTAAATTAACTATAGTTTCTTCAAACACTAAGGACTGATATACATTGTTAGGTATGAGTCTGCTCTGACCATCTAGTAACGAAAGGAGTACTAATTTTGTAATAGAAGAACACATGGAACATTTCAGCAGAGCATAATTTTTTTGAACAACACACTTGGATCGATTTATGTATGTAATCATCGCATAGCAAACTGTTCAAACTGAAATATTTCTGTATCCAGTAATTGGAGTCTGTTGCGCATGTCTGGACTGATCGATCTCTTCGCCTCTACCAATCTACCATGTACTTCCTCTTGTTTTATTTTTGCGGGTAAAAGTGGAATCCATTAAGCAACAGGTATTACAAGGAGGTCATGGTCCAATTCCCGAGACAGGCCCTCATGTACTGAATCATGCCAATCGGCAGCCATGTTACTTCCTCTTGTTGTTGCTGTCGACAAGCAACACGACATAGATGAAGGCTCTAAAGAAGATCCTGAACCCCCAATGCCTAGGAGACACATCCATATTGTTGTAACTAATCTTGTTATAGTGCTAAGTATAAATGATTAATGCATATAAGCATGGCTGTCGTGTAAACGTGGCACAAATGTGTGTGCGCTTATACCAAGTCTTGCATGCATAATCAGTTAGAGATTTAGAGTAGTGTCCTGCGTGCAAGAGCTTGCATGGATAAGGGCATGTACAATTGTTTAGACGATTGCTGTCTATAATGTGATGCCATCTCACATCTAGACTGCACAGTAGACGCCCTATACAATGAACTGTCTATTAAGTTGTCTGTATTAGCTAGCCTTAATAGCTAAATACCCATGTTTTGCCACGGCCAATCAACTTAGACAAAAAAATATAGATATAATTGATAGAAACATTTAAAGTTCACTATATATGCACGACATACAACTTACATATCTAAGCTTCAACAATTATCGTCTTACATATTATTTCTCCCAATGACGATGACCTAACGTTTTGCAAGTTCTCTCCATGTCGCATACCTAATTATTGTCTAACATGCAACTTGATGTGATGTAGAGCATGCTAAAAACATTTAACTCATATAGGAATCATGCTTGTCCGTTGCAATGGGAGAATGAAAGATTAATTTTTGGATAAAAATGAAGGCAACATAAATTTACTTGCTTTTTGTTTTGAAGAAAAGTTATGCTAAAAACTTGCTAGGAATATTTTAATGGTGTGGCATTGAACCACTAATCTTACGAATATTTTCAGGAATTTTTGTTGAATTTTGAACATTTTAATAATTTAAATACATGATATGTTGATTTTTTTTAAAAAAGAAAGAAAACCTAGCCTTAGAACCATATATTCACCTTCTCCATCTTTCCTTTTTCAGAAGAAGCTTTCCGTCTAGCGCAGAAAAGCAATGTCAATCCAACACCACTTCAGCCTGTTAACCCTTGTTCGAAGCGATATATATAAAATTTGTTCACCATGCAATGAAGGATCCAATCCAACAGACTAACCTGTTCTACGATTCATGCATTGTGTGCAATGAATCCTTCCTCAAATATCATTCGAGTCGTACGCCTATTCCGCCAAATTCAGCTGTTGTGCTCTATCCCATTCCCATCTTCTCCTGTTGGTATCTATCAAACTGCCTCTTTGATTTCTCCTCTTTTCTTGGTTTTCGCATCCTCTCTTCTCCTGTAGTGTCACGGCCGACTTCTCTGACTCTAGTTATCCGTTGACTCCCCGACCGCCTGGCATCGCCGCCAGCTTCTTGGCCATCACAGAACCTGCTTCGTCCCCACACAAGCGCAATCCTTGCCCCTATTACCGCTGCGCGCTGCAGATTTTTTGTCCTCGAACTCCGCCAACAAGCATGCATGCATTTGTTTGTTGAAGGTATTTTTTTTCTGAGCGAGGATTTTCTCTAGGGTGAAAACCTATGATCTATGATCGGACTACTACGACGCTTGCGCACTGTCTCCTGCTGCTACAAGAAATAGATCATTGTAGTAATACTTTTCTCTAACAACACAAGGAAGCTAGTTATCTCCAATGCGTGCACCTCTTGGACTCCAATGGCCGTGAGGCAGAATCATGCATGAACTCGAGCGTCAGGTTTCGAGTCCACGGGCGAGGGTCAACTTGTTTATTCGTTTCCGCGTGACACGCTAGATCTTTGCCAGCAGGACCGGCCCAAGAGAGTCACGCCAGATCTTTGCCAGCTGGGCCGGCCCAAGAGGATCGGAGAAAATTTAGGCCAGCACTAAGAAAATGTGTGCCGGTTTTTTAGCTATCGAAACCAAATAGGGAACGGATTTCATTGACATACGAAACAACGCACTTATAGAGGTGTTGGTTTTTTTGACGTACGAAATTGAGGACGGTTTTTTTACGTACCACGGTTCGGTAACCATCACGATCTCAAACTGTATTATTAGTTTAAATAGATAGATATATTTTTCGCGCCTGACAAGTCAACACGATGCGTGTTTCTGCTGGGACCCGCAGTGCCTTCCTTGGACGTACGTAATTGGGTCAAATCGTCAACTCCAACATACCGTAGCTATCGCTGTGATGCGATTGCTTGCAATCTCTGCATTGCTCCCGCATTGCGCTAACTGCATGCGGACACACGACAAGTTGACCATTTTGCTTGCCTGGCTAATTAACGGCATACGCCTAAGACTCGTGGATGGTATTGAAAAATAAATAAAGAGTAATCAGAGGCTTGGATTATGCTAATTAAGTGTGATGTAATGCATGCGTGAGCCATATAAGTACGGAACTCACGTACTATCGAGCAAAGCGAGCTGTCACCACTACGCAAGTCACGAAACATCCCACAGAGGACCGAAATTTGCAGGGACTGAATGTAGACAAACTGAAATTGCTATGTACTACATCACGCTATGGATAGGAACATGGCATGAAGTGCCCGTTTGTTCTACTAGTCTGTATACAAGAGAGGGAAAAAACCCGACGCCGATATGAACATGGTTAGGTCAAAGGATGTCACTTTCTTACCCTTCCATATATGCTGGTCAGTTTTTATGGGGTACCTAAACAGCTCAATAACATCTCTCTTGCATGCGCAAATGGAGGATGGGTAGAAGAATAAAAATGGAACCATTTTTTTGGCGAATAAGACTCTGGCATTAAAAGAAAGGGCACCGCTAGCAATCGGAAGCCGATATTGGCTTCCCATCGGACCCCTGTTTTGCCGTAGGATAAGAAGCAGCCAGACCGTCTGATTTCCAACCAGCCCCATTTCCGTTTGACTGTTTCCATAATTCTAGGAAACAGACTGCATGCTTCCATTTAAGCTGAGCGCTGGCTCTTTCCATGATTTAAGGGAAACAGATCACATGCTTCCGATTTAACTACCTCCGTGATGCACTGTCCGGTCTATTCGAAACAATCTCTTTTCACGGAAACAAATTTTAGAAATTATCATCTGTTTCTGACTAACAAAATATAAGGAAGCATTGTTTTAGCCACGGGAAGCATTGTTTTTCAGAATTGGAAGCGTAGTTTCCAGAATTGAAACCAGTAACGCTATTAGGTGTTATTTCAACTTTAGAGATTTTTAGGAACTAATAACTCAAGTAAAACGAGATTTGACACCATATATTCCTTACAACGCTAATTTAGTTCCCAATGTAGTTTTACGTCCATATGAAGAAATGTTATTTCCAGCCGTGACAAACTTTATTTCTAGTACCACGAATACTTTGATTATGTTGGCAAACAAAATTGCTTGAAAGATTGGAGATTTTCCATCTAGTATGACCAGAGACACTATTTGGTCTAGCATCAAATACATTGATTGAATCAAATATTTGTTTCTATCATATTGTTTTCAAGAAGAGAATAATTTTGCTTCCAAAGAAATATTCTTTGCTTCTCATGTAAGAATTACTTGTTTCTATGAGCACTGCTTCCACAATATTTTTTTATATCATTATTTGCTTCTAAAAGAGAACAGAATTTGCTTCTAAAGTAAAATATATTTTCTTTCCATGATAACAGATTTAGCTTCCATATGTACAATAAAATACAACAAGGGTCACATGAGTTAGGTCTCCTCGGCATGTTGCCTCTGTGGTCCACCTCAATGGCGATGGCGCATTCATGGGAGACACGCCATAGGTAGCAACAAAGCATTGGCCGATGTTGCAGTACACATAGGAGAAGTACGCCTGCTAGGACGACACATGCTAACATGGGCACTTCCCTGTAGATCAATATTTTTTAGGAAGGGCTTCATCAAGATTGGAGTGACGAGCAACTAAACAGATCAATGATGAACAACAAGGGATCGTCGATGACCTGCAGTAGAAACCTTAGCTGTGAGTAATCACCATTAGGAGACGTATAAGTTTCATGCATGTATTTAGGTTTCACCGAGAAAGCAAATGTAGGTAGCATATAACTATGAAAGCACAACAGGTTTAGTGGTGAAGCAATTGTTGGTGTTACTGGAAGCATGGATGATTTATATGTGTGTTTACAAGCCGGTTTACAATGTTAGTTAATGAAACATATAGAATTAGGATGGTAGCTTAGAAAGAGATTGGTTGAAGCGCTAACGAATCATTATTAATTTTGCAATGAAGCACCTAAGGTACACAGATACTAAGTTGAGTAGTTCAAGCTGTAAATGAAACATCTCAAAATAAGGATGAATCATCATAATAGATTATTTGAAGCAGTAGAAATAAAAAAGAAAGCATCACATGATGTTATTTGAATCATCATAGAATATTATTCACGCGACAATATAGGTATCATAGAGATCAGAAGCATGAGACTGTGTGAGATTGTTGGAACTTTAGTAGAAGCAAACATTCAGTAATTTGAAAACATGCGAAATTTAACTTGGAAGCATGGAAATATAGAAGCATCAAATTGGTTCTACACAACATATAACAGTGTATGTAGAAGCAGACAAATTTGAAAAGTAGGTAAAATATACAATGGGTTGCCACCAACTTATGTAGATATATGTTCCCAACTCCACCATTATCAGTGCGTGATTTTAGATGAACATATTATACTCGAAGCATGAATATAATCCCACACGGCAAAATATGCAGAACCTGGAATTATATAAAAGTAGAAAAGCGTTGGTAAAATTGATTTCACATGTAAGCCTAGCAGATCACGGAAGCAACAAAACAAGAAGCACATGGAAGCGCACCATGAACAAGTCATCGAGGAGGAGCCTTTACAAGCCGGACGTACGTATGGGCAGCCTTTGCTCAAGGAGCAGGTCGTCGAGGAGGAGCCTCTCGTGCCCAACAGAGCCCAGGCAGTGGAATCTCATGCGTGGCGGCCGGCGGAAGCACGTCGATCGTCGAATCTGGATAATGGGGGCGGAGCGTGATTTTGCTGGGCTGATAGGATTTGCGTGCGACGGGATCAATCAGGGGGAATCGTTTCCGGCTAATAGCTCGCTCAATTAATGACGCTGACAGCTGACTCGGAAGCAATGCTAGACCGCAAAAGCTGAAGCGATATGAAGCGTCCGATTAAAATAGGATCAACGGTCATTGAGAAGTCCGATATTTGGTTCTCAATCGGACCTCGATAGATAGTATTTACCTAAAAGAAATATCGAACATTACAAAGCACCTCAAGAAAAATGAAATTACAACGAGATCCTTGAGAAACCCTTCATCTTCAACCTCAAGACCGTGTCGACGACACACCACCGCTGCCGCTCCTCCCCGGGCCAAGATCCACCACTCCTCCATAGCCCAAAAGCCACAGAGATGGGGCGATCTGCGGTGGCGCCGGCGGGAGGCAGGCACTCAGATGCGATCGCCTCGTCGCCCGGTCTGGCGTAACGTTTCACCAATAAAAAAAATGGAACCTTGATCGTCGAACATTGCTAAAGAAAAGTTGTTGCTTCATGGTTCAGATTTTTCTTCCGATGAAATGAAACATCTTCAATATGCACGTGTAACAGTATGATATGACACTCGCGAAATGCTCTTTTGGTATGGCTACGGACGGACGTGAAGAGCAGCGGTTGATTTGAGGCCCTGGAATCACGGAGGAGAGAAGGACATGCACGAATCGATTGGAACCACATCAGTCTGTAACTTGGCTCCGTAACTTGGGAGCCCGTAAGTCTAACATTTTTGACTAAGAAAACATATGGGCATGGCATATGCATGGGCGTACCATTAAACTGGTCTTAAGATCGAAGCTATGGATATGCAGTGTACATCCACATGCCGATAGAATAAATGAATGGAGTTATAACATCGACCCGGCAAGGTTTCCGTCGAAAGTTATCAAGCCAATTGGCATGTCGATCGTGATTTCAGTTTTATGTCGACTTCTAGCGCGCGTGTTAGTTTGAGCGATGAGAGGATCATATTTTGGGACTAAATTTCAGGGAAGTTGAGAGTGAATTGAGCGCATTATCAAGGGCCGGGCAACCGCGTGCCGATTTTGGTCAGAGCTCAACGAGTCAGAAAATGTGTGCCGCTGCCACGCGCCTCAGGGGATGTATATTCAAAGTCAAGTCAACCTAGGCTCTGCTCTGCTGTCAGAGAGCGACTTATCCTGCCTCGGTTTCCGTCTGAAGCTGAAGATATTTAGAGATTCTGGCAGAGTTTTACTGGTTGAGCAATATAATACAATACTCGATCCGGTATTTGATCTTGTTATCAAGATATTTAGAGATTCTGGCTGAGTTTTACTGGTTGAGCAACATAATACAATACTGTACCTGTTGCGATCTCGTAAAATTCCTTTTCTACCATTTGCTTGACTTTTGGGGTTCTGCTAGTTTTGCTTTGCCAACAAACTGACTATTGTTTGCCATTTTTTTGTCGTCTTGTTTTTGGAGCGGTTAGTGAAATTGACACAAACCAAGTTTTTCGTGAGCGGTTAGCTAGGGACGCAAAGTCTTCAGGTTTATGGTTTTTCGTGATCTATAGTATTACTAGATGATTGTGCCAACATTCATGATGCAAGCATCAAACAAACTGTCGGAGCTGACGACGAGGCTGGCACTAGCTACATTACCAACGGCTTGAACGCCTGCCAGTTGCCACACCATCCATACGGAATTTCCGAAGAATAATCGGCTCTATTTTCTAGCCTATCTCCATCATCTCACGACCTGCAAACATATTCGTTTTAGCTGTCTCTCCAATGCATATATATGCGCGGAGAATCTTCCTGATAATGTTGTGGAATCAGTTTGGTAATTTCGCCGGTTAGTTAATTCATTTTTCAAGTGGAAGCTTGTTAATTTATGTTAAGTTCGATCAATCACATGTAGTTGCTAGCTTGTATGATAGAAATCTGGCCGGTTTTATGGGTTGTCAAACAGCTATTCACACATGGTGACGAGGTTCTAACCCGGCAATGACCATATTTAGGGCTTTCGATTCATGGAGCATATATGTGCGTTTGACGGATTCGACGGCTTCAGACAGAAACATGGGTACACACGAATTTACCCAGGTTCGGCCCCCCCGGAGGGTAAAGACCTACATCCTGCTTGTCTGATCTTGTATTGCTTGTATAGTTGGAGCTGTTACAATGGTGCGCAGATAGGATCTGGCTATGGTCGAAAGAGATGGCGTGGGCTAGCCTATGTGTAGGATCTCTGCGAGATCAGGTGTCTATACCCAATTAGATGTCTAGGGGACGCCCTTGGTGGCTTTATATATGCAGCCAGTTAGGGTTTACAAGTAATCTTTGCCTTCTACTCCAAGTCGAAGTGCTGGGCCTTGCGGGCTTCATGTATCCTTCGAGCGGGCTTCTTTCTTGGTCGATAGCGGGTATGCTAAAGGTGAGGACCCGAGGGGTCGTTCCTTCGTCACATGGGGTCAACTTTGTTAGGTATAATGATGGAGCTCTTTTACGGTGATTGGTATGGTACCGTCGTACCGTCCGGTACCGTCGAGTCTAATTTTTCATAACCGTTGATTTAAACCAGACATGATTTAATAGAATGCTTTGATGAGTAACATCTTGTCCATCGTAACGCATAGCCTCGTATCTTAAAAAAACACATCGTAATACAAGCACGACATTGTGCCTTTCTCCCCATCTCACCATACCGACATTGATGCATAGGGGGCCACCGTGGTGAATGACCACCGGAGCAATCCCCGCCCCCGCTGGTCACCGGAAAACCGGAGCTTCGAATCCTCGCTCCGGCCTCCAAGGACTGTCGAGCAGTGACGATGGTTAACTCGACAAATGTCCAATATGAAGGACTTAGGATCGGGGGAGTAGAGCGTCGGATGAACTCGAAGGTAAATCAGTCAAACAAGGTGTGTATCAAAAGTAAACGTAAGAGTAAACTTGGCTTGCTTTCAACCTGTCCCTTATCGTCCTCTCCTGGCCCCTATATATAGGTGGCCAGGTCTCAAGGATCGGGAGGGGTCCGATACAGATTACAGTATCGACATACGACATGAACTAATATATCCACTAGTATTACAAATGGGCCTAGCTTAACGGGCCTCAGGGGTACTTTAACTGACAGGCTCTATTATCTACACCTTTGTCAGTAGCCCCCGAGATTCTACCAGAATTGTAGATTCGGGTTGAATCTCACATCTTTATTTCTTTGACTTGATCAATCTTCGACTTCTTCGTATCTTTAAATCTTCGATCCTCGGGTATCTTTCATTAAACTGTCTCGCAAGGGGTTTTGATGAACAAGCTTGACAACTCTGACGGATCAAGAGGCCAGTTAACTGCCGGAACAAATACTCGTCACCTACTTCGAATTCAATCCCCTTGGACTTGAATTCGGGAAACCGGTCAAACCCACTCTTTTGCCGCATTTAGGACTCACAAAGAATGAATCGCAGTGGTTCTCAGGGTACCCAGTGCGTCCACCAGGATTTTCTTCGCGTCGTTGACATGGATAATTTCTAGCAGAGCGCATCCATGTGCGTATACCAGGCCACACAGGACGGATCCTGGGGTCTTACCTTCATGATATATTTCAATCATGGCATTCGAATTTTGTCGCGATGACGCAACTCGAGAATCATACATGACAGCCTTGTTTGACTATTTCAGTTCTAAAAATATTCGGGTTGTTTAACCTTGATTAATATAAACTTCCTTCCGATGGTAGTAACGATGCTGTTGAAGTCTTCTTTCGCCTTCTTTGCTCTCTTTATGTATGTAAAAAATATCGTCGGGTCCGCGGCCAGCGCTCCCGATGGGAGTAGCCCCCGAGGCTATGGTCGAAAACTTATTTCGAGTATAGGCTCGAATAAATCTTCTCTTCTTTGACCACCAGGTAGTAGCTTTATTTGATAATATCGTCGGGTGCGCAGCCAGCGCTTCCGATGGTAGTAGCCCCCGAGGCTATAGTCAAATTTTTTTGGGTATAGACTCAAAAAAAAATGAGTTTTTCTTTCTTGATTCCTCTATCATCTTCCTTAACAATTTTTCATCGACTTCCTTGGTCATTATCAATACGCAAAATGTCATACCAGACTTTTGCTGAATGTTTCCCTGTTAGTGTCCACCACTGTCATAGTCTTACTTCCCGTTACTCGAATTCTCGTGATGTCATTAATATAATTACTCTGTATGTAATTTTGACTTGGTGCTGACCATTATTCATGGGCAGCGCGGTAATTTCACAATTTTCCTGCCCGTTAGTGGGCTGCCGTTTCCGCTCCTTGCGCCACGTCTCAGCCCACGTTCCTTCATCAGGAAGCTATATAAGGGGGAGAGTGGGGAATTTACTGTTTACCAGTTCCTTGCTTCTGCCGCCGCCACCATTGCTGCAAACCTTGCGCTCTTCTGAGCTCCTGCACAGCCCCCGTGCGCAACTCGTAGATGCGCGTCAAGACCCTTGCGCAGAAGAACAAGATGGGGAAGAGCAACGCTGCCAATGCGACCAGCTGGGTGCCCTCTTATTTCAAGCAGAAGGATCTCACCAAGGTCCAGGCTGATGGTCTCATCTCCGACGATGATCAGGTCATCATCCCTAGCATCGAGCGCATCCCCAAGCCCTCGAGCGGCTTCCAGGTGATGTTTCTTGCCTTTCTCTTGCACGGTCTCTCTTTTCCTGCCCACGAGTTCCTTCATGGGCTTCTCTTTGTGTATGGTGTGCAGCTTCACCAGCTCACACCAAACTCAATTCTTCACATTGCTTATTTTATCACCCTTTGTGAGTCCTTTTTGGGGATCGAACCCCATTTTCTTCTCTGGAAATTTCTCTTTTGGCTCCACCCCAGTGTTGCTTTATCAAAAAAGCCTGAGCTGGGCGGGGCTGTAATTTCTGTTCGTGCGGAGTCTCAGTACCTAGAATTTTCCATGGCTGCCTTAGTACAAGGTTGGAGGAAGAAGTGGTTTTATATTAAAGACCAGAAAATCTCTTCCTCTGACCAGTACGGCATTGCCCCTTTTGATGCCTCTAAAGATCTGAAGAAATTGGCCTCGTGGGATTCGCCTCCCACGGAAGCTGAGGTGGAGGAAATCAAACCACTGCTAACCCGCATCCAAGTTCTGAAGAGTGGTAGAGGAGGCGCGCTTTCAGGCACTCAACTGATGGCGTTTTTCCCACAACAGCGAGTTCAGCCTATTCAACACCGCATTTCCAAACTTTGGTCTTTTTCTGGCTTGGGGGATTCTTCTCGAGTATCTGACGATGTTATGGAGAAGAAGGATTTCAACAAGCGAGTGAGAGCTCTGACTACTCTCATGAAAGATCATGAAATTGCAGCTTTGGCCGCTGGTTTCTTTGACTTCGAGCGCCCCTTGCCTGCGGTATATGCACTGTCTTCATTTATTCATCTTCTTTTATCTTTATCATTGTTTTTCTTATAAATTTCGACTTATTTTCCTTTTAGGATCACCAATCCCTTGTTTCTCGCCCTCCTCTTCCAGAGGGAGGAACCATTCAAGATGTGCCTGTTTCTGCTGCCTCCGAAGCCCCCGAGGCTGAGGATAGCCACGATGGAGATGAAGCCGAAGATTCGCTGGAAGGGACCAGTTTGACTACGTCGCCTCCTCCTGCACTTTCCGAAGATCTTGGTCTCGACAAGAAAATGAAATGTGTCAAGGAGCTCCTTTCTTCGAGTACCTCCACTCACAAGAGTGTGGCCAGGGAGGCCTCTGCTCTAGAGGATGAAGAAGAGCTTTTCGACGCCTTGGACTCGTAAGTTCTTTGCTAACTTGTTCACATAATCTTCTTTCGGTCGACTTGCACAGAGTGCTTTACTCTTTTTTTCCTTTTTCAGTGATAACAAGGACCCAAAGAAATATGTTGCCACTGCTCCTGTTATTGATGCTCCTGTTATCGATGAACCACCCTCACAAGAGGCAGTTGTGGTGCCTAAATCACCAGAAGCGGCTACCAAGAAGGCTGGTTTTCATGCTTCCAAACGCCTGAAGAAAGCTTCAGCGGCGAGTACTTCTCTCGATGCCCCTCGACTAGTTTTCCCCACTGATGATGTAAGTGCTATATACTTTTGTAGTTTACTAGCTTTGAACTTCTCTTCTCATGCCCTGCCTTGGACAGACTTTGATGAAAAAGTTCGTCTTCTTGGGTACTGAATGTGTCGAATTTTTGAAAGCGGCGAGGTCTTCTCATGGTAAGCTTTTTGCCATCCTGTGTCTTTTATTTGCCTAATTTTGCGCCTCTATGGTTCTTTTATTGAGTTTTCTTTCCTCTTCTTGCAGTGCAGATGATTTGGCGGTGGCTAATGCTCGCATATCGTCTCTGGAAGATGAACTTGAAGCTTCCAGAAAAGCTTGGGATGCCGCCACCGCTGCCAAAACCACAGCTGAGAAGTCCACTAAGTCAGCATTGGCTAGGGCCAAGAAAGCGGAGAAAGCCCTTGCTGACGCTAATAAGGAGCGTATCCAGAGGGATCAAGCTGTAACAGAATGCCTTAATAAAATTTCGGCTCTTGCTAGAGGTAAATACCATGCTTTTTCCTTCTTTGTTGATTTGCCCATTCTTATACTTGCTGATGTACGCTTTTTTCTGTCTTTGTCCCCTTGGTTTTTAGAATATACCGGGGTGTCCTCGGCACCTTTGCAGCCAGATGATGATCCTCTAATGGCCGTAGTGAACTTGCTGGAGTCGAATTGGATATCTATCCAAGAGATCTTCGAGTTGGCGAGCCGCGTGCTAACACGGATTTTTGTCGGGTTGTGGCCCAAGCAGAAAGCGGACGTGCCAGCTGCTGATCTGAAGAAGCTTGCAACGACTTTTAACACCCCCGAAGATCCTATCCTTCTAATGAAGAGCCGCTCCGTGAAGCGAGGTGCGGAGGGGGCCTGATGACCCACAAGTATAGGGGGTGTATCGTAGTACTTTCGATAAATAAGAGTGTCAAACCCAACGAGGAGCAGAAGGTGTTGATGAGTGGTTTTGATCAAGGATTCACTGTAAATACTAGCAAACAGGTTTTCAGGGGTATTTGGTAATACGAGTAAATAAAGTGTGAGTAAATAAAAGACAGTAGTAACAATTGCAGCAAGTGGCCCAATCCTTTCTTCAGCAAAGGACAAGCCGGTTGTGTAACTTATAATAACCAAATGTTCTCGAGGACACACGGGAGTTTCTGTCCAGAGCTTTCGCTTCATAAAGCCAATAGTCTTTATTGGTTTGATAGGTGTTATGGGGGTGAACCTGTGCTAGCGCACTACCCTTACTAGGATAAATACACACTTGTGATTATACCCCCCTGCAAGCATCCGCAAATACAAGAAAGTAATTAAGATAAATCTAACCACAGCCTTAAACTCTAAGATCCTACGGTCTCTGGTGTAATGGTTTCCCAATGGAGGTTTAGGTTTCTGTCACTCCAGCAACCCCACAATTGGTAGCCAAATACACAATGCATCTCACTAGGCCCATAAATGGTGAAGTATCATGTAGTCGACGTTCACACGACACCACTAGTGAAATAGCACCACAACAATATCAAACCATTAAATATTTCTCAACAATAATTCACTACTAACATCTTGACTTCTCCCATGTCCTCAAGAACTAAACGAACTACTCACAAGACATCATATGGATCATGATCAGAGGTGAAATAATGGTAAATAACAATCTGAACATAAATCTTAATTCAATGGTTCCACTCAATAGCATCAACTACAAGAGTAATCAACACCGGGAAAGTTTCCCCTATGAATATAACAAGATCCAACTCAAGATATTACAGCGGGATGGTGTGGTGATGGTGAAGATGAAGGTGCTGGTGATGGAGCTGATGATGATGATGATCCTGATGAAGTACGGTGCGATAGTGATGACGATGGCGACGATCTCCCCTGTCCGGGAAGGAATTTCCCCGGCAGATTTCTGCCTGCCGGAGAGCTTTTCTCTCTCTGGTGTTTTTCGCCCCGCAGAGGCGGCGGTGTCTAACTCTGAGCCCCCCTTGACTTAGGTTTTCGGGGACGATGAAGTACGCGAAGGGGCGAGACCAGAAGTGGGCCAGGGTGGCTTCACACAGGGCTGGCGCGGCCAGGGGTCAGGCCGCGCCACCCTGGCGTGAGGGCCCCTCCTGGCTCCTCTCGACTCCTCCTTCTGGCTTCCTGAGTCTTCTGGGAAAATATAATTTCCTGGTATTTTTCTGGAATTTCCTGATCTTTAAAATATGGTCCCTTGATAGTCCTTTTTCCAGCAGAATCCTGACTCTGGCAGCAAATCCTCCAATGTTCATCAAACATGTGAAAACAAAGGAAATAACATAAGTATCAACTCTAAATATGAAATATATCAATGAATAATACTAAATTATGATACAAAATAGTGATGCAAAATGGACGTATCAACCCCCCCCCCCAGCTTAGACCTTGCTTGTCCCCAAGCGAAAACTAAACTCGGTAAACATGACCATAGGTTTATGGAGTGAAGTGTCGATAATCAAAATACGGACAAGAAGCATCACATTCACCAAGGCACAAATTATAATAGACAACAACTTCCCTTTATAAGATATAGACTTGCAATAGGTAAAAGGGAATCACATGTAAAGATGCACATGGTAAACTATAATTGGCAATGGCAAACCTTAGTTCTTGGTCAAAGAATGATGAACAAGCTATTCTTTCTTTTAAACGGAGCCTTTTAAAACAGAGCTAATATAGCAAAGACCATATGCTCAATGAAACAACATTTTTGCATCCAAAGAAAGCTTTCAAAGATATATTCCTTCAGACAAAAGCATTGTACAAAACAAGGAAGATAGTAAACATGATTAAACGGATCAACATATGGATGAGTGAAACATAACAACTCAAATGCTTGCTTGAGACAGAGGGAGATAGGTTGACTCAACATAAAAGTAAAAGATAGGCCCTTCGCAGAGGGAAGCAAGGATTAAACATGTGCTAGAGCTTTTCATTTGCAAAACAGAGGTAAAAAGTTATTTTGAGAGGTGGTTGCTTTTGTCAACGACTAGCAACGGAGTTCTTGGTATCTTCCATACTAAACAAGTGAGAGCGGTTCCGAGATGTTTGATTAATTGGCACATTGGTGCTCTTTTATAGCTTTGCACTCCTCCCCACCTTTTTCCTTTCTCAAACCATGGCTAACCGATTCCATCGGGTGCCGACCAACTTTCACATACCATGGAGGAGTGCTCTTTTTATTTTCTTTTTGAGATTATAATGGTCTGACCAGCTCCCTTGCAAAATTAATGACGAGCAGATGAAGCTGCCTAGTCGAGGGGTACTTAATTTAGTATGGAAGATAACAAACCCATCCACTACGTCCTCATGAGCTAAAAACAGTGGCACAAAATGAGAAGTGTTTGAAGGTTTTTGAAAGGTAGCACATGAAAATTTACTTGGAATGGCTTGAAATACCATGCATAGGAATTTATAGTGGACTCTTTGGAAGTGACTTGGCTTTTGGGAATTGGATGCACGAGAAGTATTTCCTCTCAGTACAGGTTTTTAGCTAGCAAGGCTGGGTAGCAAGCATAAGAGTTGCATGAAACAGACAAACATACACATAATAAGAACAATCATGCAAACTCCCTTGAAGGTACAATGATTTTAACTTTGAGAATAACAATGCTTATAAGCCAAATATAAGGAAAAACTGAAGTGATGTAACTACAAGCACTTTTTTTTACTCAAACCTCAAGGTAAAGTTGCTACTGACCAAGCTAGGTTTGCCAAAACCAACTAAATTTATTCATGCTCCCAAAGTGATACCAATACCAATCAACAAGACTAGTCATACAAGAGAGATTGCAAACTAAAATAAAGTGTGCGGAAAGTAAACGATAAAACTTCTCATTAATATTTTATTACCGCAACTCACACCAAGGGATACATAGATAACTAACTAAGGAGGATACTTCCAAACTGCAAACTATTCTATAAGATAACTTCTCTATTCATGATATGACTCTACTTGAAAAGTAAATGAGCAAAAGGTAATGATGTGATACCGCGGCACTCCCCCAAGCTTGGAACAAGCCAAGGGGATGCCTATACCGATGACGAATTACTCCTTTGGTGGTGGCGGTGGATAATCTTTAATAAGCTTCTCAATCAAATCTTTCAGATCATCAATCTTGTGACTGAGGTCACGAATCATCTCAGAATTGTGCTCAACACGGTTCATGAACCTGTCAGCAAGAGAATCCCAGCTCTTGGAATTATTTCCCCATCCTTCTTCACTCTTGGAGCTTTCTATCCCTGCATTGTTAGAACGATCTATATCCCAGCTAGAGGGTAATCGTGATTTGGGTACCTTTTGAAACTGATGTTCATGAATTAGAGTATGGAAAGGATTTTGGCCTGACGGAGATGTCCGTGGAGCTAAGGTGTGACGCGGCACACCCCCTCCGGTCCTTATGCGAGCACTCTTCTTGAACTTGTCATGATCTGTCACCACCCTAATGCGTGGTGAATGACCAGCCCGTTGGGAACCCCAAGAGGAAGGTGTGATGAGTATAGCAGCTAGTTTTCCCTCAGTTAAGAAACCAAGGTTTAATGTCGATCTTGAAGAGGAGAGACAAACGACTGAAGGTGATGCAGACTGGCTTAATAACACTCCAACAAGGGCGCCGTTAACGATACTTGTTGACTCGTCTTCGGCCAGTAGCAACGCGGAACCTGCACACACACAAACAAATACTTTGCTCCCAACTTACGATGAGGTTGTCAATCTCACCGGTTTGCTTGAAACAACGGTTCTGAGTGTATCGAGTGGAAAACAGTAAAAGTATGCAAGTAAAGTAAACAGTGCGAGAAAGTAAACAGGTGATAGCAATTTGATGGAAATAGGACCGGGGTCCACAGTTCACTAGTGGTGTCTCTCCATAGATAAATAACACATGCTGGGTAAACAAATTACAGTTGGGCAATTGATAGAATAAAGATAAACGTGATATGTCAAGAAGATCACTATGAGATTTACTCTGGGCATTACAACAAAAATACATAGACCGCCATCCAACTGCATCTATGACTAATAATCCACTCCCGGGGATATCAATCCAAACACCCCATGAGTATTAAGTTGCGAACAACAAATAATTGCATTAAGCAAAGTGTGTAATGTAAACAAAGCATATGCCCTTGAGCATATGAATGTTGTTTTCTCCCTAGTAGCAATAGCACATCTACCACCTTAGAGGTTTCTGTCACTCCCCCAGGTGAAATAGAGGCATGAACCCACTATCGAGCATAAATACCCCCTCTTGGAGTCACTAGCAACTACTCAGCCAAGATAGCTACTAACAACGGAGAGCATGCAAGATCATAAACAACATAGAGATAACAAAAGATAATATTCAGTACAGCAACTCAATCATAAACACCAATATTCATTGGATCCCAACAAACCAAACATGTAGAATTACATAACGGTGATCTCAATCATGTAGGGCAGCTCATGAGATCTAAACATGAAGCACATGGTGGAGAAGACAACGATCTAGCTACTGCTATGGACCCATAGTCCAAGGTAGACTACTCACTCATCGCTCCGGAGGCAAGCATGGCGATGAAGAAGACCTCCGGTGGCGATTCCCCTCTCCGGCAGGGTGCCGAGAAGAGCTTCTGGACCCTCCCGATCTTCGGGTCGACGGCGGCGGCGGATCGCGATGTGTTCTAGAAAAGTGATCGGGTACTTAGGTTTTTTCCGTCGGGGGGTCTTTATAGGCGAAGGGGCGATGTCAGAGGAGGAGCCAGGCGCCCTCACGCGGGGCCCACGCGGCTAGGGGCCTGGCCGCGCCACCCCTGCGTGTGGGGCCCTGGTGGCCCCCCTCCTGCTCTCCTTCGGATCTCTGGAAGCTTCCGGGTAAAATAAGACTTCAGGAACTTGTTTCGTCCAATTCCGAGAATATTTCCTGTGTATCACTTCTGAAAGACAAAAACAGCAGAAAACAGGGAACTGGCACTGTGGCAACTTGTTAATAGGTTAGTTCCGGAAAATGCATAAAAGTGCCACGAAGTGCAACGAAACAATAGGCAAATGGTGTAAAAACAAGCATGGAGCATCAAAAATTATAGATACATTGGAGACGTATCAAGCATCCCCAAGCTTAACTCCTGCTCGTCCTCGAGTAGGTAAGTGATAACAAAAGAATAATTTTTGAGGTGACATGCACCTACACAATCTTGATCATCTATGTAAGCATTTGTGAGCTGGGATCATAAGAACTTAAAACATGGGCATGAAGATATAATCTTGACAATAAGAACTTAGCAACCATGTTGTAAACATGCAAATGAACACAAACAAAAGATCATGCAAATGAAACAATGAAAGTCAAACATGTGTTCAAATCATAAGGAAAAACATACAAATGGTTTTCAGCTTGTCCTTCAAAGAGAGCAAAACATAAATGCATAGGACACCTTCAAGTTTAAGAGGGCGACTAGATACAAATAATTTAAGAACAAGTGAAACCAACAATATGAATCAATCAATGAACTTTGGGACAATGCATATTACACTAAGAATGACAACTATGCTCACTTAATGGTGCATAAAGAAAGAAGGTGGTGACTCAACATAAAAGTAGAAGAAAGGCCCTTCGCAGAGGGAAGCAGTGATTGCAAGTTTTATAACCTTCAAAAATTATGGTACTTACCGGCTTTGAGCTCTCATTGCCCCCATCATAAGCATCTTGAATGGTTAAAGTTAATGCGAGAACAATTATGATGCATATGCTTGACAAATCATAAGATGAAGACCTCGTGCCCCGTGAATACGAGTACCCAAACCTCATGCTACTTTACTTAGAGTCCCAAGCAAGGCTCTTGTCATTGTAAGTATATGTGTATCATTGAGAACCGCCAATGGGGTACCTCCGTGCCCGATGACATGGAACAAGCCCACACAAAAATGACAAGACAAGCATACAATGAACACCTCGACATCTCTTTTATTTGCCTTTTGTTTAGCTTTTTATTGTGAGATGCGTCGTCGTATGTTCACCATGGGTATGCTGCAAATTTCCACCATGAATTATGCATGGCTTAGATTGGCGGCCCGGCGTTTCCCTAACACATATACAAACTCCATGATCCCCACAAGATTCCCAATTCATTTAACACCGCGGGCATCCATAAACAAAAGATCACGATATCAACTCAAATAAGAAGTGCAATGTTGAAAGCTTGCCCCATGACAGCATGGCTGGGCTAGAATCCAACTTACAACTTGCAAGCATAACAACTCAACATAAGAGACCACAATGTCAAATTTTTAGAACAGGAAAAAGTAAAGTGTGCCTTCCGGTTCGTGAGAGCTTTACTGACCGAATTTTGCATAACACTGGTAAGAGTTTAATTTGAAGAGAAAATAAAAGCAAGTCAAATTTACTTGGAATAGCAAATTGCTAGTAGGTATGTATGGTGGACACTTTGGAAAACTTTGGCTTTTAGGAGTTGGATGCACGAGTAGAACTCATACTCAGTACAAGGCGAGGGCTAGCAAAAGACTGGGAGCGACCAACTAAGAGAGCAATAATGGCCATAATCATGCAAAGTGACAAAGCGACATTAAAAGAAGCATAAGATGGCATCAAAAGTCAAAAACTAAATGATCATGAAGGCTATTGGCGACTTTGTAAGAGTCTAACATGTGTGAGCATGCGCCAAGTCAACCCAAATAAAGCATGAAGGAGAAAACCAAAATAATGCTTCCATACAATAAAAAACAACGCATGATTTTTTCAAAGGCTCATTAAGCAACCTCAGTTATTTGAGACAAGTCATTCTACAGCAAAACCACTAAGCATACTATCAAAAAGACATCAAGCATGACATGAAAAAGCCTAAGCCGCAGTCTACACAGGCTCCTTCTTGTACCAGTATTTTGCACAAAGCTTTTTCTCTTTTCCAACATCATTTGAAATTTTTAAAGACACCTCTTTTGATGAAAACCAATAAAGATCAGAGGCAAAAATACACCTTGATGAATAGATATGACAAGGTCTGAACGCAAATCAAGGCGAAAACGAAAACCAAAAGCAGTAGCAGAAAAAGAAGAACGCTCGATTTTTAATAAGAGTGAAAACTAGAGCGTTCTTTGCAAATGAAAAACGAGTACATCTCCTCCAAAAGAAATTTGTTAGGGTCCAACCATTTATTGCAGCAAACAAAACAAACTAACAAACTAAGAAAACTAAAACAACTGACGCTCCAAGAAAAACACATAGTGCATGAAGCAATAAAAATATAGTGTTTTGAAAGGTGACCCGATTTTTGCCGATGAAGAAGGGGTGCCTCGGGGGCATCCCCAAGCTTTGACGCTTGTATTTCTTGGATATTTCTTGGGGTGATGCATGGGCATCCCCAATCTTGAGCTTTTGTCCATTCTTCAACTCATCTCATCATTCTCCGATCCCTACACTTGAAAACTTCCTTCATACAAAACTAAACACAATTCTATTAGCAACATTAGTGTAAGCATAAAATATAATCAACCTCGTTTTGCTTCAGGTTTCAACTCAAAACCACCACATATATAGCAAATACTACTGTATCAACTTCTCCAAAAGTTCCGTGATCAAAAGAACTCAAAAGAAAGCGATAAAGTGGCAAACACAAATATTGGCAGAAATCTGTCAAAACTGAACACCTGACAAAGGTCGAATTTTTGAGGGATTTTATGTTGCTCAAATCAAAAAGTGTTCAACTAACAAAAGTTTGGATATAACCTGGGGCATATGCACAAGAAATCGCAGGTCCAAAAGATAAACATAGAATTTATACGAATTTTTACGGTGCAGCACCGAAAACAGTTTCAGGACAGCAACATCCCCAAATCTTTACCTCACTCAAATTAGAGGCTTCTCTTGGCACAAAAACAAAATAAACAAGATAAGGAGCGGTCATTACAGTAGTAATGACTTCCAAGACTCAAATAAAATAAAAAGTACTGAAAAGAAAACATTGGGTTATCTCCCAAGAGTGCTTTTCTTTAACGCCTTTGAGCTAGGCGCAGAAAATTGCGAATCAAGTAATATCAAGCGATGAAGCATCAACCTCATAATTTGCTCTAAGAATAGAGTCAAAAAGTAATTTCTTTCTTTTCCTAGGGAAGTGTTCCATACCTTTCTTTAGTGGGAATTGATATTTGATTGTGCCTTCCCTCATATCAATGATGGCACCTACAGTTCGAAGAAAGGGTCTTCCCAAAATAATAGGACATGAAGCATGGCATTCAATGTCCATAACAAGAAAATCAACGGGAACAAGGTTATTGTTAACCACAATAAGAACATCATTAATCCTTCCCAAAGGTTTCTTCTTAGCAACATCAGCAATAGGAACATCAAAATAACACTTTTCAAGCGGTGGTAAATCAAGCATATCATAAATCTTTCTAGGCATGATAGAAATACTAGCACCTAGATCACATAAAGCATGGCAATCATAACCATTAACATGCATATCAATGATGGGTTCCCAACCATCTTCTAACTTCTTGGGAACAGAGGCTTTTTGCTTCAACTTTTCATCCCTAATTTTTATGAGAGCATTGGTAATATGCTTAGTAAAAGCAATATTTAAAGAACTAGCATTGGGAGTCAAAGCAAGATTTTGCAAGAACAAAATAACTTCAGTTATATTGCAGCCATCAACATCAAAATCATTAAAAGAAATAGAGCTATCATCTCCCACACTCCGAAAAATTTCAGCACTCTTTTGAGAAAAAGTTTTGGCAGTTTTAGGCTTTTTAACACAAGGAGTGGGAGTTTTCTCTACACCAATCAAAGTAAGAGGATTGCTACCAGTAGGAGCAACATCATTTGAGGTAGTAATGGTACATACCTTCATCTCTCTAGCCATCTCATCTTCTCTTTCCCACCTGGCATGCAATTCCGCTAACAATCTAATATTTTCATCAATTCCAACTTGAATAGCATTAGTGGTAGCAAAAACATTGTTCTCTTTCACATCATTAGGCAACACTTTTAATTTCAGAATTTCAACATCCTGAGCAAGGCTATCAACCTTAGAAGCAAGAATATCAATTTTGCCTAACTTTTCCTCAACAGACTTGTTAAAAGCAGTTTGCTTACCGATGAAGTCCTTGATCATTGCCTCAAGCTCGGAGGGCGCGGCCCTAGTGTTGTTGTAGGAATTACCATAAGAATTACCATAACCATTACCATTGGTAGAAGGATACGGCCTATAATTGTTACTAGCAAAATTGTTCCTATAAGCATTGTTGTTAAAATTATTGTTTCTAATGAAATTCACATCAACATGCTCTTCTTGAGCAACCAGAGAGGCTAAAGGAACATTATTAGGATCAACATGAGTCCTATCATTAGCAAGCATAGCCATAATGGTATCAATCTTATCATTCAAGGAAGAGGTTTCCTCAACAGAATTTACCTTCTTACCTTGTGGAGCTCTCTCGGTGTGCCATTCGGAATAATTTACCATCATGTTGTCGAGTAGCTTTGTTGCGGCGCCCAAGGTAAGGGACATAAAAGTGCCTTCAGCAGCTAAATCAAGTAGGTTCCTCGAAGAAAAATTCAGTCCTGCATAAAAAGTTTGGATAATCATCCAAGTAGTCAGTCCATGAGTGGGACAATTCTTTATCATAGATTTCATTCTTTCCCGAGCTTGAGCAACATGTTCATTATCAAACTGAGTAAACTTCATAATATTGCTACGCAAGGATATAATCTTAGCAGGAGGATAGTATCTACCAATAAAAGCATCCTTACACTTAGCCCATGAATCAATACTATTCTTAGTCAAAGACAGCAACCAATCTTTAGCTTTTCCTCTCAAAGAAAAAGGAAACAACTTGAGCTTAATAATATCACTATCAACATCCTTATATTTCTGCATCTCACATAGCTCAACAAAATTGTTGAGATGAGCTGCAGCATCTTCAGTACTAGCACCAGAAAATTGCTCTTTCATAACAAGGTTCAACAAAGCAGGCTTAATCTCATAAAAGTTTGCAGCAGGAGCAGGTGGTGCAATAGGAGTGCAGATAAAATCACTATTGTTCGTGCTAGTAAAGTCACACAACTTGGTGTTTTCAGGATTGGCCATTTCAGCAAAACGAAAGTAAACAAGTAAAAACAACTACCAAGGATTCTAATTTTTTGGGTTTTTGATATAAAAAATGCAGGTAAAATAAATAAAGTAAAGCAAAGCAATAACAAAGTAAAGAATGTGCGTGCGAAAACTCCCCTCGCAGAAGTCTTCTACTTCCTCCCCGGCAACGGCGCCAGAAAATTAGCTTGATGCGTGGTGAATGACCAGCCCGTTGGGAACCCCAAGAGGAAGGTGTGATGAGTATAGCAGCTAGTTTTCCCTCAGTTAAGAAACCAAGGTTTAATGTCGATCTTGAAGAGGAGAGACAAACGACTGAAGGTGATGCAGACCGGCTTAATAACACTCCAACAAGGGCGCCGTTAACGATACTTGTTGACTCGTCTTCGGCCAGTAGCAACGCGGAACCTGCACACACACAAACAAATACTTTGCTCCCAACTTACGATGAGGTTGTCAATCTCACCGGTTTGCTTGAAACAAAGGTTATGAGTGTATCGAGTGGAAAACAGTAAAAGTATGCGAGTAAAGTAAACAGTGCGAGAAAGTAAACAGGTGATAGCAATTTGATGGAAATAGGACCGGGGTCCATAGTTCACTAGTGGTGTCTCTCCATAGATAAATAACACATGCTGGGTAAACAAATTACAGTTGGGCAATTGATAGAATAAAGATAAACGTGATATGTCAAGAAGATCACTATGAGATTTACTCTGGGCATTACAACAAAATACATAGACCGCCATCCAACTGCATCTATGACTAATAATCCACTCCCGGGGATATCAATCCGAACACCCCATGAGTATTAAGTTGCGAACAACAGATAATTGCATTAAGCAAATTGTGTAATGTAAACAAAGCATATGCCCTTGAGCATATGAATGTTGTTTTCTCCCTAGTAGCAACAACACATCTACCACCTTAGAGGTTTCTGTCACTCCCCCAGGTGAAATAGAGGCATGAACCCACTATCGAGCATAAATACCCCCTCTTGGAGTCACTAGCAACGGAGAGCATGCAAGATCATAAACAACATAGAGATAACAAAAGATAATATTCAGTACAGCAACTCAATCATAAACACCAATATTCATCGGATCCCAACAAACCAAACATGTAGAATTACATAACGGTGATCTCAATCATGTAGGGCAGCTCATGAGATCTAAACATGAAGCACATGGTGGAGAAGACAACCATCTAGATACTGCTATGGACCCATAGTCCAAGGTAGACTACTCACTCATCGCTCCGGAGGCAAGCATGGCGATGAAGAAGACCTCCGGTGTGATTCCCCTCTCCGGCAGGGTGCCGGGAAGAGCTTCTGGACCCTCCCGATCTTCGGGTCAACGGCGGCGGCAGATCGTGATGTGTTCTGGAAAAGTGATCGGGTACTTAGGTTTTTTCCGTCGGGGGGTCTTTATAGGCGAAGGGGCGATGTCAGAGGGGGAGCCAGGCGCCCTCACGCGGGGCCCGCGTGGCCAGGGGCCTGGCCGCGCCACCCCTGCGTGTGGGGCCCTGGTGGCCCCCCTCCTACTCTCCTTCGGATCTCTGGAAGCTTCCGGGTAAAATAAGACTTCAGGAACTTGTTTTGTCCAATTCCGAGAATATTTCCTGTGTATTACTTCTGAAACACAAAAACAGCAAAAAACAGGGAACTGGCACTGTGGCAACTTGTTAATAGGTTAGTTCCGGAAAATGCATAAAAGTGCCACGAAGTGTAACGAAACAATAGGCAAATGGTGTAAAAATAAGCATGGAGCATCAAAAATTATAGATACGTTGGAGATGTATCACACCCCTATGCTGGCAATCATGGTGTTTGGCCTTGAACTTTGATCTTCCTCCTCGTCTTCACTTTCAACCTCTTTATTCAGCCGGAAGTCTTTGGTGTCATCTTTCAGAGGTGTCTTCTCCTTGTCATCGCTTGAAGAGACCATGGCTCCCCCAAACTTAAGATCAACTCCTGACAGAAACAGCTCGAAACAAAACACGACGAGAAAACGATATACAGACCTCGGGGACTCCGGGGGGTTATATAGGCAAAAATAGTACATCAAAACGAAATCACAGGAGGAAACCGGGACGGAAACGAGTTCCGGGGTGCTCTCACACCTGGGTGGCGCGGCCAGGGGTGGGCCCGCGCCACCTATGTGTGAGAAGCACACAGACTCCTTTTCCTGCCCGTTTTCGTCTCGTGATTTTTCATATTTAGTAAAAATAGCAAAAATATTAAAGAAAGAGCTTTCCGCAAAACTTCTCTGACTAGAACTGTTACCTATTCGAAAACGAACTCTGCAGGTACCTGCAATTTGTCTTGGATGAATTCTTCCGGAGAAACTGTTTCAATAACATCAACATCTTCATTATAAGAATCTCCAGAAATATAATGTTTGAGTCTTTGCCCATTCACCACTTGTGTAGAGTCATCCTTTAGTGAAGCAATCTTAATAGCACTTGAGCGGTACACTTCCACAATAACATATGGTCCTTCCCATTTAGAGAGTAATTTTCCTGCAAAAAATCTGAGACGAGACCTATACAATAGAACTTTCTCACCAACATGAAACTCTCTCTTAAGAATTCTCTTATCATGCCATTGCTTGACTTTCTCTTTAAAAAGTCTGGCATTTTCATACGCTTCGTTTCTCCACTCGTCTAGAGAACTCAAATCTAACAACCTTTTCTTACCGGCTAGTTTAAAATCTCTATTAAGCTCTCTCACTGCCCAAAAAGCTTTGTGTTCTAATTCTAAGGGCAAGTGACACGCTTTTCCGTAAACCATCTTATAAGGAGACATACCCATGGGGTTCTTATAAGCAGTTATATAAGCTCATAAAGCATCGTTTAACTTACTAGCCCAGTTTTTCCTAGATCTATTGACAGTCTTCTGCAAGATAGACTTGATCTCCCTATTAGAAAGCTCTACCTGCCCACTAGTTTGGGGATGATAAGCAGAAGCAATTCTATGATTAACATCATATTTAGCAAGAGTTTTTCTAAAATCACCGTGAATAAAATGAGAACCTCCGTCAGTCATAAGATATCTAGGCACACCAAACCTAGGAAAAATAACATCCTTGAGCATTTTTAACGAGGTCTCACCATCGGCACTCTTTGTAGGTATGGCTTCTACCCATTTAGTAACATAATCAACAACAACAAGTATATGGGTATAGCCTTTTGAAGGAGGAAAAGGACCCATAAAGTCAAATCCCCAACAATCAAACGGTTCAATAACAAGAGTGTAACTCATAGGCATTTCATTACGTCTAGAAATATTACCAACTTTTTGACATTCATCGCAAGATAAAACATACCTTCTGGCATCTTTAAAGAGGGTTGGCCAATAAAAACCTGATTGTAGAACCTTCTGCGCGGTTCTATCTCCAGCATGATGCCCTCCATAGGCGCTGCTATGGCATTTTCTTAATATCTCTTATTGCTCATATTCCGGTACACATCTTCGCATAATACCATCAACTCCTTCTTTATATAAGTGTGGGTCATCCCAAAAATAATGCCTCAAATCATAGAAGAATTTTCTTCTTTGCTGAGCTGTAAAGGTTGGAGGCAAATTCTTGGAAACAATAAAGTTAGCATAATCAGCATACCAAGGAAGGTCTCGCGAAGTTACATTTATTGCAGCCAACTGTTCATTTGGAAAACTATCGTTAACAGGAATAGGATCAAAAGAAATGTTTTCCAATCTAGACAAGTTGCCAGCCACAGGATTTTTAGCACCTTTCCTATCTACGATATGCAAATCAAATCTACTATATACTAAAAGCACAATACGGGGTTATGTTTTTAAGACACCACATTAATCCACATAGACAAAAATAATTTGAGTCGTTGATCATAATTATAATGGTTGAGATTTAAAGCTTTAGAAAGTTACGTAAATTAAAATTGTGTGCAACCTGTCACGTTATATTAATAACTAGCACAATACCCGTGCGTTGCTACGGGAAAAAAAATGAGAAATGCCTCTAAGTACATTACAATTTTTTCTTCCACATCCTGCCTCTCACCCTCTTACTTGAGCACTGTGCGATTCACTGATACCTGAGCTATTCCAGCTACGAGAGCAGGCTTAAGTTTAAGATCAAATGAAAATGTCCAATTCAAACGCATGTTAAAGGTCGGAACACGAAGTGGCCTAGAAGGGGCTCAGGTTTATAGTGAGCCAACCTAACAACTTCTATATCACCCACTTCTCGGTAGTAAGGTGAAATTTAATATAAGTTCAACAACTGCAGCCATGCATCTCATATATAATGTCACTTGTGAGTTTCCTTGAGTTTTAGCTTGACATAGAACAACATTCAGCTTATATGCATATCTTGGGAAATTCATGTTCACTAAATCGTAATAACTCGCATGTATTCCCTCTGTTCCATAATTCTTGACGGTATTGTTGTTTGAATTTGTATAAATTGGAATGACAATCATGTTAAGAATTATGGAATCAGAGGGAGTATAACATTTCGAATAATCAATTTAACCATGAAAAAAAGTTGCCACTTGCTTACATATTTTGTTCAAGAAAGAAATATAAGCATATCTTGCAAACCATGTGCAATAAATCTTACTCCACAAAATGTACACTAAATCCTGATTAATCATGGGTAGAATACTTCCAGCAGACAATTGTATGGAAAAAAATATCAGGTTGCATCGTTCAAGAAAGAAATCTTACACACACACACAAAGGAATGTATCGAACGCACTTTCATTTCCAAAGAGCCCCCAAAAATGGTCATGAACTAATAATAGATCTTATCGAAAGATAAAACAGAAAACTTCTATTTCTTTGTCAAATCAAGCCTTATTTTTCTTGGTGTTTTGCCTTTTTTGCTCTTTAAAGGAGAGCAGAAGTAGATGTGGTACTACTACTAGAACAAATCCAATGCAAGGAAGAGGTCCTGCTCCTGCCGATCATCAGTAGGACAAAATGACATACCTCTCAGTCTCAGTTGTTATCCTAAGAGCGAAAAACACGGCCAAGCATCATCACCCCCCAGCAGTAGAAGCATACAACTTAAACTGCCAACATATGATCACTCTCTTGCTGGCATCAATTAAGCCCAACTGTCGGGACAGATCGACATGAAGAATCTAAAAACTTGGTTCACTGTTATTCCTAAAATACTGATCGAAAGAGTGAAAGTGGAATAATAAGGGCCTCACACTTAAACCATCGTCCTCAGTTCTAGCAAGATTCAACACATACTCAAATCGTTCAGAATAGAAAATGCTTCTCCTCCTACCTCGAAAGCCTCCAAAACGTTCAAAACGCAAAGAGCATCTACATAGTAGCCTTGAATTTGAGTTTGGGCTTGCTATGCACACAAGGTGCACAAGCACATGGCTGGCAAGCTGATGCTCGAGTGCTCGACGCTGCTGCAATTGCCTCACGACGCTGACCTGTAAGACCGCTCTGCTCGACTGGCGATGTGTGGATCGACGGGGTGTCTGCCTGCTCCGGGCGGCGCGCAGCAGGACGGGGGTGCAGAGGTTGCTAGGAACACCGGCAATGGTCTAGATACACAGATCGACGAGGTTTCTTTGTAATCCTGTAAGTTGTAGGTTAGTGGAGACGGGGAGCCGACGCGGTGGAGCAAACCCATCTCTCCATACCCACGAGGAGAGCACGGCGACGCCGGCCGTGACAAGTAGAAATTAGGAGGATGGCGCCGGAGGGAAGCATCATCTTCTCGCTACTGCCAATCCGTAGAGCTGGGCCGTCGCTACAGCCGTCCCCGAATGCGACCCAGGGGGTGCTGTATGGATCCGGCCATCACCTCGCCGCCGTTGATCCACGGACCTGGCTGCCGTTGCAGCCAACCCTAGCCTCACAACCCAGGGGATCGGCGCCATAGGGAGCCGGACATCTCCGCGCCGCCGCCAATCTGCGAAGTGGGACGCCGCTGCCGTCGTCCCCAGAGGCGAGCTAGCCGAGCCGCCAATCTGCAAAGTGGGACACCGCTGCCGTCGTCCCCAGAGGCGAGCTAGCCGATGCCTCTCCTCTGCAAGCGCGGCTCGCCAGTCGCCACTGTCCGCCAGACATGCGTGTTCTTTCCAGGCGTCCGGGGGCGGGTGCGAGGGCTGATGTGCTATTTTTTCATTCTTCAAACCTTTTTTTTACTTATGGGTGGTATAGGTGGATAAATTTATGTTTGAACGAAAACGTATTTAGGTAAATTGAAAGCGTACTTGCGAGCCACGGACCATACCTCTAGCAATATTATTAGTAGAGATAGCAAATATGTCCGTGCGTTGCATCGGGAAAAAATAATATCGCACGATCTAGCCTGAGAAAAACATAGCTCAATGTCAAAATTTAACACGAAGTGATCTGTATCGCCTACACTACATTGTGTATTACAGCCGCAAAAATTTCATGATATCTATATCAAGAAAACCAAAGTAAATTAAATCTTGATTTCTATAGATTTGAATAATTCTGAGTTTTAGCTCGTTAAATCAATCACGAAGTAGTGCAATGCTAATCCAATATACAAACTTCAACACTTTGTAACTTAAAAACAGTGCAAGATTTGAAATATATGTTGGCATTTGGCAAATCAAAGACAAAAGTTTAACACATTTTTTATCAAAACGATTTGCCCTAATAACTTCAACTCCACAACATGGATCATTGCAGCCGCCATGCGTTGGTACCCTTAAAAATTGTAGATTTGCAAAGAGCATGTACAAAACAGATGATGAATTAGCAAACTGAAATTACAGAATGAGATCTCTCCATTTACGTATAAAGTACTCAGCGAGAGAAACACTAAGCGTGCCTTTAGACCAGCTGGGTGGTTCTACATCAACTTTTGAATCCCATCAATTCTACACACTTTTCAGGTATGTAATGCAATGCATATCTTCCACACTACTACCATTATTTTTCCCTACTTCCAGAGAAGTAATTTTGGAGACACTGCCACTACCGTGCTGAACCGGACATGGAAATATTTTGCACTCGTTTGCTGAACCGCTTTGGAAGAACTTTGTATGAATACACATCTGTACCTGTACTGCTCGTAGAGAGAAGCGGAGGGGAGAGAAAGAGGCGCTGGAGCTAGCGTCCACCACAGTGGGCATCACCAAAAAGCTAGGCGGCGTTGGAGGAAGAGACGTGGTGGGCCTCTGGAAGGGTACATGGATGTTGTAGACTCAGTAATCTGCAGGGGAGAACTGAATTGAGACCTCGCTGTTTGTGCTTGCATTCGGATATCCTCCGCCGCACAGATTGAGTTGACCTCTCAATGTTACCTGCAGAGGAGATTGGGACCTAGACGAATTTCATGTCGGCGTTGCTGGAGGGAGATCGTGAACGATGTGGAACAGCCTCATCGGCGAGGCGCTCCGGCTGCAGATGAATAATTCCCTGCTGCATCGGTCTTCTTCCCAGCCTACGGTTCAGCGCCTCGAAGCCATGGCCGCGGTGTGCACCAGCTGCACCTGCGCGGAGGAGAATAAGGCCTCAAAAGACCACTCCATGAACATGTCGTCGCCCATGGATTTGACCCCCGCGGCCGTAAGTCTAGCCCCCAAGCCGGACGACAAGGCGTGATTCCGGAGCCGGGGAGATTGAGGCGAAACAGCGAGCCGGACGACAAGGCGTGATTCCGGAGCCGGGGAGATTGAGGCGGGAACAGTTTGATTACGTATGATTCTATAATAAAAGTCATAACGCCAATTTGATCCAATCGGGAAAGTGAAGGCCTATTGCTCAATTCACGTCTATGTGTCGTAGAGTCCTGGAACAGTTTGATTACGTAGGATTCGGTCGTACCAAAATAACACACGGACGGACAGGAACACACGGACGGTCGAGACGGGCCGATTTATTTGACGTACGAAAATAGACCGGTGGTTTTTTGACCTACCACGGTTTTCTGACCATCGCGTCCTCAAGCCATATTATTAGTTTATTAGATTAGATTACAATTATAATTGTGTAAAAAAAGTTTCATATAGGTGCAGAAGTAGATACGTACCATCTAAAAAAAACTGGATCGCATGGTTAAACAAAACGAAAGCTGATCCGGCTCACAATAGAACACGTGTAGAAGGAGAACACCTAGCTAGAAGTTAGTCAAATAGATAACAATTTGCACCTTCTCACGTAAAAGAATTTAAAAGAGAGTAGGATCCTCCTACGACACTTATATGAAGCAAGGACGTTGGGAGCCTTGAACCATATGTTTTGAAAGAACGCATGGAGTAAGGACCTATCAGAAAATACACTATAGGCAACCCACCCAAACCAAATAAACAATGACCCAATCAATTATGCCATTGATGTAAATACTCTAGAAGTTAGTGCTGTTAGTAGAGGTCTAGCGCTTGCAAATTAATTGGGGTGTTCACGGATTATCGTCCAATCTTATTGCTTACAGGTGGTGGAAATACTACAATCGGGCTGTTTTCATCTACGGCAGCGGCAGTGCTGTTTAAAGATATATTTGTGCAAGATTCTACTTTCTCTAAGTGTGAGTTTAGTTTTTTGTAATAGGGAGGCTAATGCCGTTACAGATTGCTCAGCGAGAGAGACGGATCACTACCATCTGTATGGGTAGATGAACCGCCGGGTTTTATTAAATCTTTGTTAATCGACGATGTAACCATTATTTGATTAATAAAGCTCGCAGCAGGACGGCGTCCTAGCTGTTCCCTTCAAAAAAAACACGCGCTATAAAAAACAAGGAAACTTTATCCTTGCAAGAAAAATCAATCACACATGACGTTGTACACATTGTTGTAGATTTTTTTCAACTTAAGCTAAAATATGGTATACCTGTACCTAGGTAAAAATAAGTAGAAATACAAAATAGCTTTCACATAAATAGCTAACTCCTGGAAATGTCATACCAAGATTAGCAAATGTACATTGACAAACTATAAGCCAATGAAAGGAGGTATGTAATTGAGGAAAAACAATTACCCATGATTAGTTGGTAATTCATGGTTACATAGTCGTAGATGGTCAAGTGACATGTGTGATCGATACATATATCAATGCTTCAATTTAGTTATGTTTGGAAAGTTTCTCAAAAGATTGTACATGGAGAGTTAGACACCAAAAAAAGAAGAGAGTAGCAGATGGAAATTTAGAGATGATTGTGGAATTCTACTATTTTGCGTGAAATGACAATTACCTCACTGCTATTAGCTCATTTTTCGCAGGCTGGTGCCATACAAAGTAATACATTTTATGGCAAAATTTCTCAAAATATTCAAATCATGTTTCTTCTTGATGCTGTCTAGGATGCAATATTTTTCATATATTAAAGAATTTACACAAGGACAAATACTAACAAATAAATCAATACCAACTATAGCTATAATCTCTACGATATGGAATGGTTTAGTGAGAATGTCAAAGTAAGCTAAATATGTTTTAGTAATATATGTATATTTTTATCGGTGAATGTTTCAAATAATAGTGATCGGAAACTTATCTTGGGTCGGAACCCGAGTGGAAAAAGGTAAGTGGATATTAGTGAGTTTTCTATTCTTTAGCTGAAAGCCTGGAACACATAATCATGAAATAATAATGTTATAAATCATGTCTTCTTATTACTTATGTTGCAAATATAAATTTGATTGCAAAAATTCAGACATACATCAAATATAATAATTTTTTTAGATTAAATAAATAAATAAGAAAATCCCAAAAGCATAATAATATAAAGCAAGTCTAGGCACGCAGATAGGTCTGCTTCGAAACACCACGTGAACCCACATAATCCAATTTATTTTACCAGTTGGATATGTAATTAATGGCCAAGATTTAAAGAGATATAAAAATGTTCACGTAAGATCACACCCTATAGATCACAATATTGGTAAACAAGCAGCAGTGAAAGAGGGATCGGAACCCAAGTAAAAAAAAGGTAAGTGGATATTAATGAGTTTCTATTCTTTAGCTGGAAGCCTGGAACACATAATCATGAAATGATAATGTTATAAATCATGTCTTATTATTACTTATGTTGTCAATATAAATTTGATTGCAAAACTTCAAACATATGTCAAATATAATAATTGTTTTCAGATTAAATAAAAATAAAAGAAAATCCCAAAAGTATAATAATATAAAGCAAGTCTAGCCCCGCAGATAAGTCTGTTTTGAAACACCATGTGAACCCGCATAATCCAATTTATTTTACCAATTGGATATGTAAGTAATGGCCGAGATTTAAAGAGATAGAAAAATGTTCATGTAAGATCACACCCTATAGATCACAACATTGGTAAATAAGCAGTAGTGAAAGAGGAAGGAGTAATTAGGCATATGTGTGCACACAGGAAAACAATTATATTGTAATACAAACCAGTATCACCGAATCATGGTTGTTCAAAGAAGATGTCACCTATAAGGTGGTCCATTTGATCAGGTCTTACTACCTCCATTCCGGTTTAAAGGGTCTATGTGTATTTCTAGGTTACCAATTTAACTAATAAAATTTAAATTATATAACATAAAAATTATACCATTAGACACTAGAAGATTTAAAGTTTATAAAGATAATTTTTTATAATATATATCATGCATTACGTTGTTTAAATTGACAACCTAGGAATACACGTAGGCCCTTTAAACTGGAATATAGGGAGTATTTGTTTTATTTTATAAGCTACTTACATCTTAATTATATGTATCATTTAATAGCATTAAATAAATACAATGGATTAGCTATCGCGCATACATTAATTATGTGTGAAATAAAATTTCACTTATAAGCAAGACTTATACTTATTACTGTGATGATTTGATAGAGCAAAATGATCATTTTTATACAAAGTAAAGATGATTAAAAATGTTGCATGAATATTATCTTTGGTGGTTACATAACATATCATATCTTAGACATAATATGAAGATACATGATCATAAATAATTTAGTAGGAAATATAATAAATAACTAAAAAGAAAATATGTATGTTGTCATCACATTTGCGAGGGCCACCATGCTAGTTCTTGTAAAAGTAACACCCATCTAATAAGCCTAGGCTTAGCATCCTTCTTAGTCATAAGATATCTAATTGCAGCGTGATCAGTATGAATAGTAACTTTAGAATCAATAATGTAAGATCTAAACTTATGACATGCAAAAACAACAGCAAGAAACTCTTTCTCAGTAGTAGCATAATTCTTCTGAGCAGCATCAAGAGTCTTAGTAGCATAATGAATAACATTCAACTTATTATCTACGCGCTGTCCAAGAACAGCACCAACAGCAAAATCACTAGCATCACACATAATTTCAAAAGGTAAATTCCAATCAGGTGGTTGAACAATAGGAGCAATAGTTAAAGCCTTCTTAAGAGTTTCAAAAGCTTCCTTACAATCATCATCAAAGACAAATGGTACATCTTTTTGAAGAAGATTAGTAAGAGGCTTTGAAATCTTAGAGAAATCTTTAATAAACCTCCTATAGAAACCAGCATGACCAAGAATACTACGAATACCTTTAACATCTCTGGGACAGGGCATTTTCTCAATTGCCTCCACTTTTGCTCTGTCAACTTCAATACCTCTTTCAAAAAAATTATGTCCAAGGACAATTCCTTCATTTACCATAAAGTGGCATTTCTCCCAATTAAGAACAAGGTTAGTTTCTTCGCATCTCTGCAAAACTTTATCAAGGTTGTGCAAACAATTATCAAAAGAAGTTCCATAGACGGAGAAATCGTCCATGAAGACCTCCACAATTTCTTCACAAAAGCCATGAAAATAGCAGACATGCATCTTTGAAAAGTAGCAGGAGCATTGCATAAACCAAATGGCATACGTCTATAAGCATAAGTTCCGTAAGGACAAGTAAAAGTGGTTTTCTCTTGATCTTCCTTCTTAACAGCAATTTGAGAAAAACCAGAATAATCATCAAGGAAACAAAAATGAGTCTTCTTAGACAACCTTTCTAACATTTGATCTATAAACGGTAAAGGGTAATGATCTTTCTTAGTAACTTTGTTTACCTTCCTATAATCAATGCACATCCTATAACCAACTACTACCCTTTGAGGAATAAGCTCGTTATTCTCATTAGGCACAACAGTCATACCTCCTTTCTTAGGAACACAATGAACATGACTAACCCATCTACTATCAGCAATAGGATAAATAATACCAGCATCAAGGAGCTTTAATACCTCATTTCTTACCACATCCTTCATCTTGGGAATTAGGCGGCGTTGATGCTCCACGACTGGCTTCGCGTCTTTCTCCATATTAATGGCATGCTGACATAAAGTGGGAGAAATCCCTTTTAAATCATCAAGAGTATATCCCATAGCTCCTCGGTGTTTTCTCAATATCTCCAATAATCTTTCTTCTTACTTTCCTGAAAGTTTAGAGCTAATAATAACAGGATATATTTTCTTATCATCTATATAAGCATATTTAAGATTATCAGGCAAAGGCTTTAATTCAAACATAGGATCTTCCTTAGGCGGCAAAGTGGTACCAAGATCCTCCACATGAAGATTATGCTTGATTAATGGTGGTTGACGAAGAAGAATATCGTCAATCTCTTCTCTTTCCTTACTGAAAACATCACTTTCGTGATCTTCCATGAATTGCTGCAAGGCATTATTAGGAGCAAGAGCAATAGAAGCAAGCTGTTCAACTCGAAATTTTCATTAGGCGTGTCATTTTCAAAAGAAGTCTTAGCAAACTTGGAAAAATTAAACTCATAAGACTCTCCATTAAACTTAGTAAAAAAATTCTCCTTCTTACAATCTATCACGGCGCCACAATTGTTCAAAAATGGTCTACCAAAAATAATAGGACAAGTTTTACTAGCCTCCTTACCAAGTACTAGAAAATCAGTAGGGTATTTAGTCTTACCACAAAGAACTTCTGAAAGGATCGTATGAGCGACTAGAGGGGGGGGGGGTGAATAGGAGCTACCCAAATTTTTACTTCTTTTCAAGTTAAGGCTAGACAAGAAGGTAAATTCTCTAGATGTGCTACTAAGTGAATTTACCTAGAGTGACAAGCAAGCTAGCAATAACAATATAAGTAAAGGTACGAGTAAAGGATAGAGGTAACCGCAATGGAGACACGAAGACACAAGGATGTATTCCCGTAGTTCCTTCCTTGTTATGGGAAGTACGTCTACGTTGGAGAGGTGTGGTGCCACAAAGGCCACCAATGCCACAAAGGCTCACCCTATTCTCCGGTGAACAAGCCACAAAGGCGAGTCCATGCTCCACTAAGCGATGCCCTTGAAGGCGGCATGACACCTTTACACAAAGTATTGGGGCGAGCTCCACAACTCAATTGGAGGCTCCCAATAGGCCCACCAAGCTCTTACACACAAAGTTAAGCTTGGAGGACGGCTTCTTCTGGCTAGGAATCCGATGAACACACGAGTTACAAGCCCCTCAATAAAACGAGGGGGGAAATCAAATCGCCTTGGTGGAGTTGTAGATCTAGGTCTTCTCCCTCTAATCCCAAAAGGGTTTTGAGTTCTATTGGCTAGGGAGAGAGATCTAGTGCTTTGAAGCTTAGCAACAATGGAGGAGAGAGAGTGGAAGCCACAGCCTCTTCTTGAGGTAGAAGAAGGCTTTATATAGTCCTCCACGAAATGTAGCCGTTGCTGGACGACTAGGGCCGGAGTCTCCAGCCTGGAGGGCCGGAGTCTCCGCCCTAAGTGACTCCAGGGCCGGAGTCTCCAGCCAGAGACAAAAGTCTCCGGCCCAACTCCGGCCTGGCATCTGAATCGTCTGAGCCAGTTTGCAACCCTCGACCAGCCAGACAGACCGGAGTCTCCGGCCCCTGGGGACCGGAGTCTCCGGCCTCAGCATGTCGACCCGGAGTCTCCGGCCAGAGATAGAAAGTCTCCGGCCCAACTCCGGGAGGGCATCTGAACTGTCCGACTTTGAGGATTGCCTGGGCGAGTCCCCTAGGCCGGAGTCTCCGGCCACCAGGGCCGGAGTCTCCGCCCTAGAAGAAGCAACAGCAGTATTTCGTGGATCCCCTCTCCACCATTTCCACCTTCGTGAAGCACCCTACAAGACAACTAAGCCCTAACTCCACTACTGGACTATGGGCTCCGATCTTTTCTTCCTTTTTGGGGTGTACCTCCGCGAGATCCTGAATCAACCTAGAAAATCTACAGAACTTTAATAGCATGGTTAATTCACCAAATGTTGTTAACAAACACCAAAATACATTTATTAGGGAAATACTCTTTCAACTTCCACATCTCGAACAATACCAAGAGGCCAAACAGTCTCTCTGTTAGCAAGCTGAACAACCACATCAATATCTTCAAGTTCACAAGTGCCAATCTCGTGCATAATTTCTTTGTAAAGCTCTAAAGGAATAGCACTTGCACTAGCACTAGCACCAATATCACATAAACCATAATAGCAATGATCTCCAATCCTGACAGAAATAACAGGAACACTTGTTTTCCTATGCTTTTTAGGATGTGAGAGAATGTTAGAAGCATCTTCAGAAAAAAGAATATATTCATCCCCTACATCTTTAGTAACAAGATCCTTCAATATAGCTACAGGAGACTTAATAGTAATCTGCTCATCAGGTTCTGCAGCTTTCTTAGTACTTTTATTAGACACACTTACCAAAGTAGAATACTTTTTTACCTTAGCAGGGAAAGGTGTCTTCTCAAAATAAGGTTCAGGCACAATGCTATCAACAGTACAAACTTCAGTAGCTGCAGCAGGTAAATGACTAATAGAATCTTTATAAGGCGCATGATATTTGTTCCAATCTTTCTTTGGAACATCAAGATAAGAGGCAAAAGCCTTAAGACAATTAGCAAGTATTTGTGAATCAAGACCATGAGCAGTGCTAACACTATGAAAGTCATCGGTTCCCATAAAAGATTTAATGCATTCATAATCATAGTTTATACCTGACTTCCTACCTTTGTCATTTTCCCAACCTTCAGCATTCTGTTGTATACGGTCAAGAAGTTTCCACTTAGCATCTTCTTTCATATGAGTAAATGATCCAAAGCAAGAAGCATCCAAATAATCCTTATCAGGAAGAGTAAGTCGCGCATAAAAATTATCAATAACAATATTATTGGGGAGCTCATGAATGGGGCATTTGAGCATTAGTAACTTCAATCTCCCCCACGCTTGGGCAATACTTTCTCCATCATGAGGCCAAAAATTATATATCTGGTTACGGTCTTTATGAATTTTACTTGGAGGATAAAACTTGGAATAAAAGAGAGGTACAATATCCTCCCATGCCATAGATGGACCATCTTGGAGTAGTCGATACCACTCTTCAGCTCTGCTTTTCAATGATAAAGAGAATAATTTCTTCTTGACCTGGCTTGGTGAAATACCTGCACATCTAAACAACTCGCATAATTCATGTATAAATAATAAGTGATCACCCGGATGGACAGTTCCATCTCCTGAATAGCCGTTATCCATAATACGCCCAACAATTTTCATAGGTATTTTAAAAGGATCAATTTCAGCAGCTGGTGGCGGTGGTGGTTCCTCCACATGTGCAGCAGTAGTAGAAGTGTTTCCAAATAGGAAACCAAATGGAGAGTTCTCCATAGCAGAGTAAAATAAAAATAAAAGACAAAATAAAAACAATACTCACAGCGACGGTTACCTTTACCAATTCCACTCTTCAATAGCGCTACGCTCCCCGGCAATGGCGCCAGAAAATAGTCTTGATGACCCACAAGTATAGGGGGTGTATCGTAGTACTTTTGATAAATAAGAGTGTCAAACCCAACGAGGAGCAGAAGGTGTTGATGAGTGGTATTGATCAAGGATTCACTGTAAATACTAGCAAACATGTTTTCAGGGGTATTTGGTAATACGAGTAAATAAAGTGTGAGTAAATAAAAGACAGTAGTAACAATTGCAGCAAGTGTCCCAATCCTTTCTTCAGCAAAGGACAAGCCGGTTGTGTAACTTATAATAACCAAACATTCTCGAGGACACACGGGAGTTTCTGTCAAGAGCTTTTGCTTTATAAAACCAATAGTCTTTATTGGTTTGATAGGTGTTATGGGGGTAAACCTGTGCTAGCGCACTACCCTTACTAGGATAAATACACACTTGTGATTATACCCCTCTGCAAGCATCCGCAAATACAAAAAAGTAATTAAGATAAATCTAACCACAGCCTTAAACTCTAAGATCCTACGCTCCCTGGTGCAATGGTTTCCCAATGGAGGTTTAGGTTTCTGTCACTCCAGCAACCCCACAATTGGTAGCCAAATACACAATGCATCTCACTAGGCCCATAAATGGTGAAGTATCATGTAGTTGACATTCACACGATACCACTAGTGAAATAGCACCACAACAATATCAAACCATTAAATATTTCTCAACAATAATTCACTAGTAACATCTTGACTTCTCCCATGTCCTCAAGAACTAAACGAACTACTCACAAGACATCATATGGATCATGATCAGAGGTGAAATAATGGTAAATAACAATCTGAACATAAACCTTAATTCAACGATTCCACTCAATAGCATCAACTACAAGAGTAATCAACACCGGGAAAGTTTCCCCTGTGAATATAACAAGATCCAACTCAAGATGTTACAGCGGGATGGTGTGGTGATGGTGAAGATGAAGGTGCTGGTGATGGAGATGATGATGATGATGATGATGATCCCGATGAAGTCCGGTGCGATGGTGATGACGATGGCGACGATCTCCCCTCTCCGGGAAGGAATTTCCCCAGCAGATTTCTGCCTGCCGGAGAGCTTTTCTCTCTCTGGTGTTTTTCGCCCCGCAGAGGCGGCGGTGTCTAACTCTGAGCCCCCCTTGACTTAGGTTTTCGGGGATGATGAAGTACGCAAAGGGGCGAGACCAGAAGTGGGCCAGGGTGGCCTCACACAGGGCTAGCGCGGCCAGGGGTCAGGCCGCGCCACCCTGGCGTGAGGGCCCCTCCTGGCTCCTCTCGACTCCTCCTTCTGGCTTCCTGAGTCTTCTGGGAAAATATAATTTCCTGGTATTTTTCTGGAATTTTCTTGATCTTCAAAATATGGTCCCTTGATAGTCCTTTTTCCAGCAGAATCCTGACTCCGGCAGCAAATCCTCCAATGTTCATCAAACATGTGAAAACAAAGGAAATAACATAAGTATCAACTCTAAATATGAAATATATCAATGAATAATAGTAAATTATGATATAAAATAGTGATGCAAAATGGACGTATCAGGGCCATTGCACTTACTTATGCGCATGGCGAGGAGGTTAACTGGGAGAAGGTGAGCTCTTCCCGCGGTCAACCTCTTTCGGAGCTGCGGTGTTTCTTCGAGAAGGCGAAGAAGTACGCGCCTGGCATCATGTCGATTATTTCTCCTTCAGCGGGTTCTTCGACCTCTACTACGCCAGTTTCTTCGACTCTGGTGACAAGTGGGTCGATGCCTCCTCCCAACACTGGTGCTACCTCTTCCACGCCTACTTCCGCCGCGGTCCCTGATGCTGAGGTGGCGTAGACTTTAGTCTTCCTTCATAGTCTAGATTTCTTTTGGTGTAGTAAACTTTATCTATGTTTTGCCCGAGAACCAGTCAAGGGGCTTGTACTCTTTGTAAATACTTTTTCTTTATGTAATGTTGTGCTTGATTGAGTTTCTGAGATGTTTTTCTTTTTCTTTCTGTTGGTTTCCAGCCTGTGCGCGCTAGTGGGTCACCAGATCGTGGTCGGGGATCACCTCCCACTGATATGTTTGACTCCGGAGCTTCTTCACCTCCTCGTTCTTCTTGTCGATGTAGTGAATACTTGTCGAGGATTTCGGACCTCGAAGGCCGTTTGTATTTAATGAAGCGTCAAGCGAAGATTGCTTTGGACAAGGCCAGCAAATCTTGCGGCTTTATGAAACAGATATCCACACTTGAGGATAAGGTGTCGGGTCTGATGGCCAAAATCGTGCATCTTGAAGAATGCGACTCCTTTCTTATTGGTATTGTCGAGTCCGTCTGTGAGATATTGCGATGTAAGGCTCCTTGCAGCCTTTCTCTTTTCCCTTTTATTCCACTATTATTGGCTAATATTTTCCCGTTATCCCGGGTACTTGCCTGGACTTTGTCGGTGAGACACGTCGGGTTTCTAAATGAACCGCGGCTCTCGAGAAAGCATCAGAAGGAGTCGACAGTTTGTGGTCTGATCCCCTGTGCCGTTGTGCCATTGTGCTTCTTCAAGATCGTGCTCAGCATATTGGAGAAGCGATTGATGGTTGTCAAAGGTCTTTGACAACCATGTATTCTATCATGCTCCCTCGCAATCCTTTGCCTGGGAACTTTCCGTAGCTACTCGATGCTTTTAGATCTAGTCAGCGAATTCATCGGCTGATAGAGCTTAACTTGGTGGTTGGCGCCAATTTTGCTCTTGGGTGGACACGCAAGTGGCATCCAAGGCTCAATTTTAGTTCTATGTAGCTAAGTTTTCCTCCAGGGGGAGCTAGGTTGCGAGTCACATGGATGCTACCCTTCAACCAGCAAGGAGGCTCATAGCTAGGTTGCTTCGAGAGGATGCCATATTTTTCCGCGAGCATCATTACTTGAATCTGGTAGGAGTAGACGATTCTGATGAACCAATGCTGTGATGCTTGTAAGCTTTTGTATGTAGAATGCGAGATTTTTTTGTTTCTGAATCCTTTTATCAGAAACTTTGTTTTTGTTCTCAACGCGTTTTACATTTCCGTTTTTAGTGCGTTTACCACAATTTTGTTTTAATAGACACGTAAACTCGAACAGGAGGAACTTTGTCTTTATTTGTGCTTATAATATAAGATACATGGGGTGTCCCAAGAGATCCGGCCAATGACCTGTGTTCTGGATCTAGAGGGCATTGCCCTGGAATAGCTCGTGGGTTTTACAGCCTTATTTTCCTACTCTACTTTTTTTTATTGTTCTTGTTGCCTATGTCGCCGAGGTCTTCTCTTCTTCTCCTGTAGGTTTTTCTTGGTCTGACGACTGTACCCGCGGTTTTTTCACTTCTGGCTCTGCTGGGTGTCCTTCGAGTTGTTGTGTGACTCCTGTAGTTGCGTCTTTTGTTTTGTCTTTGGGTTCTCCGTAGCTTGCCATCATGCCGAAGTTTTGAGCCATCTTGTGAAATTCCTTGTCGCATAGATCCGATAGCTTGAAGCTTCCTTTTACTGTGATAATTCCATTGGGTCCTGGCATTTTTAGTACCAGGTACGTGTAGTGAGGTACTGCCATGAATCGCAAAAACGCGGGTCGACCGAGGATCGCGTGATATTGTGATGGCCAGTCCATAACTTCAAAGTCGAGCTTCTCTCTTTAGTAATTTTGTCGATTTCTGAAGCAAACGTTGAGTGCTATTCGACCTAGTGGATAGTTAGCACTCCCTGGGACTATTCTGTGGAAGGAACAGTCAGTTGGCTTTAGGAACTCTAATAAAATGTGCATTGCTCGTAGAGTCTTCGCGTAGATCAGATTTATTCCGCTTCCTGCATCCATAAATACTCTGTCGATGTCGTATGTCCCAATCTGGGCTTTGAGTACCAGAGGCGCGTTTCCTGGCCGAGGTACTGTTATAGGGTGATTGTCCCTGGTGAATTCTATGGGTTGCTCTGACCAGTGTAGATACTCCATTGTTGCTGGAGACGAGGTTATTGCGAGGTTAACTTGTCGAGTTATGCTTTTCTCTTCTTTGTTCGACTTGGGCACAGGCTGTATCATTGCTGTGATGTGCCCTTTAGATGGAACATATCCTCCGTCGTCGTCGCGTCCCTGGTTAGGCTGGTCTTGACCTTGAGGGACTCTATTGTTTCCTTGTTGATTTGCAGGCGCGCTATTTGTGTTTCCTTCGTATCCTTGCCGTTTTGCTTTGCCTTGCTTACTTAGTGTTGCCTCCTGGAGTTTCAAGAACGTCGTGCAATCTTTCAACGCATGCCTGGATACTCGTTTCCCATCAACGAACGTGGAGTGTATGTGACATGGTCCGTTTAACATGTCTTCTGGTGATGAGTTGTATTCTCTTGGTTCTCTTGTCTGAAATTTCCTGCTGCTTCCATAGTCTTCTTTTCCGTAGCTACGGTACCCTGAGCTTCTACCATCATTCCCTTGGTAGCTATTGTCTTTGTATCCTGCGGCTACTTGGTTGTGGGAGCCATAGTTGTCATAATTGCGAGATCTCCTCCTTTGGCCTCCATATCTGTTTCCTCTATCATCTTCTGGTGATCGTGTCTGTTTATTGTTGCACGCATCTTCTCCATCTGCGAACCTGTTTGCTATATCCATTAAATCTGATACTGTTTTCAGCTTAAGTCTGCCCATTTCTTTGACTAGGTCTCCTCGCCGCAACCCAAGTGTGAATGCGTCTATTTCTCTTTCGTCTGAGACTTCGACTGCTAAATTTTTGATAATACTCCATCTTTGGATATACGCTCTTAATGTCTCATTGCATTGCTGTACGCAGGCTTTGACTTCTTCTATGGACGCTGGCCATTTATACGTTGACTTGAAGTTGCTCGTAAATTGCTTTGTGAGCTCCTCCTAGCTTCCAATTTTTTCTTTTTCTAATTTGCTCAACCATGACCTTGCTGCGCCGGTGAGGTGTAGTTGCAAACTTTGCATTGCTGTCTATCTGGTTTCTCCCAGTAACTTTACTGCTTGTAGATAATCCGAGAGCCATGACTGTGGCTCCTGAGATCCATCATATTTTTGTTGATCATGGGGTAGTTTGAAACCTTTGGGTACTGGCGTGGTGTGAATCCTATGAGTAAAGCATGATGCCCCCATCTCCTTTTCGTCGTCTTCATAGTCATATGGTTTGCTGGGAATCCTGGATCTTTGGGTTCCTTTATGCTTTGGACTGTTATGTCGCCCTGGTGATGGCGTTCTAGATCGTCGACTGCCACTTCTATGCCGAGGACTGCTGTGACGGCATGGTGATCTTGGTTTATGGGTTCCTTTGTTGCGGTATGCCTCCTCTTCCTTTGCTGATAATTTGTTGCCTACCATTTTTAATCCCTGTAGTGCTGCCCGATGCATATGCTCCCTTGGGTCTCCTGGATTTGGTCGTGTTGTATGCAGGTATGCTTGAGCTGCCACCAGTGCTGCTTCAGGTGTCTTTGGTATAATGTTCCCTTGCTCATCGACTGATAAGAAAGACGAGTCGAGGTTTTTTGAGAGACTTTGCCTGTCTGAGTACTCGAGGTTTTCGTACCTTGATCCATGTCGATGATGCCTTTTGTTGTTCGTGTACGATGCGTTGCTACGTGCTTTATGATAAGCATTGCTTGCCGCGATGGCTGAGTCTCTTCTCTTTTGTATTTCAATCCTCTCTTTCGCTAGTTGCTTTGACTGCTGTCTTAGGGCGTAGTGGTAACCTAAAAGCATATTTTTGCTGGCGTTATTTGGCTCCACGGCTGTTTTGATTGTCCTCCATTCATCGACCGATAGTCAAACTTTTTCCCTGTTTGCCAGGGAGTCTGCAGTTTCTCCCTCTGCCAGATGGTTTGCTCCTCTGTTTATGTTTGCTGGGTTGAGCACCGGATTGTTGTTTTCGTCGAGCTCTTCTGAGTTATCCCCTGTAATAGTGAGTACTTGGTACCGATTGTCGAACTTGCTATCGAAGCTTAAGAAGATTGAACTGTCATCTTCATGAAGCTCTAACCCTGTCTTCCAGGTGTCTGTTGATTTGTCTGAAGTATCATCATGGCAGATCATCAGGTCTTTGAGTTATGCTTCTAAGTCAAAGTTTTCCATGGTTTGGTCGCCTTCTGCGAGTTTTTTCCCTTCTGTTTCTATTTCTGCAAAGCTGACCGGCGAATTAACTTCGCTGGAAGAGCCTTCTGATGATTCTGACATACTTTCTGTCTTAGACTTGCTTGCCGACGGATCCGGTTTCACCGGATCTGAAAGGCGAATCGAACCTAGTGATCCGACACGAAAGTTTAGACTTCCGATCGTCAAATCCATAACTTGATCCATGCTCTCGAATACTTGCGTGAAACTTGACTGGTGAGGTTGAAAATCGATGGTTCTGAAGGGTATCTGGATTTCGTCGACTTCCAGACTGCTGTTGGCTAAAAGCAAAAAAGCCGTCGAATTCATAGTTCCAACGCCTAGAGTCCCCACGGTCGGCGCCAATTGACGAGGGATAACTCGACAAATGTCCAATATGAAGGACTTAGGATGGGGGGAGTAGGGCGTCGGATGAACTCAAAGGTAAATCAGTCAAACAAGGTGTGTATCGATAGTAAACGTAAGAGTAAACTTGGCTTGCTTTCAACCTGTCCCTTACCGTCCTCTCCTGGCCCCTATATATAGGTGGCTAGGTCTCAAGGATCGGGAGGGGTTCGATACAGAATACAGTATCGACAAATGACATGAACTCGTATATCGACTAGTATTACAATTGGGCCTAGCTTAACGGGCCTTAGGGGTACTTTAACTGACATGCTCTATTATCTACACCCTTGTCAAGCAGCCTCCACCAACACTGATGTCTACGCACGCGTCTGTTCTTGTAGATAGTGTTGGGCCTCCAAGTGCAGAGGTTTGTAGAACAGCAACAAGTTTCCCTTAAGTGGATCACCCAAGGTTTATCGAACTCAGGGAGGAAGAGGTCAAAGCTATCCCTCTCAAACAACCCTACAATTACGATACAGAAAGTCTCTTGTGTCCCCAACACACCCAATACACTTGTCAGATGTATAGGTGCACTAGTTCGGCGAAGAGATAGTGAAATACAAGTAGTAGTGATGATTATGAGTAGTAAACGTAATCTGAAATAAATATCGCTGCAAGCAAACATGTAACAAAACTGAATGTAAACGGTGTGCAAAGCTTGGAAATAAGGCTTAGGGATCATACTTTCACTAGTGGACACACTCCCAAGAAATATAACATAATTGAACCAATAGATACTATCATCAATATGAAACAAAAAACAATTCTCCAATGGAAAACGAACACTAATCATGCGTAGGGCTATGAAGCACTCCTCAAAGTCTGTATGTACCCAAACTAGATTGTCACACACTATCACCGTGAACGCACTAGATGGTTCCAACAAACACCAACAATTCATAGAGACATTAACCAAAAAGATACACATGATGCGCACACTACTCACCTTCACACCATGATAGAAGGTATCTCCGGAGATTACAAAAAATAAGCATGGGAGTAGCATAATATCTGAATAATAACATCTACCAATTCAACTAGATATAAAGCTCACGATCACATAAAGATCACATCATGGGAGAGAGAGGTGAACCACATAGCTACCGGTAGAGCCCTCAGCCCCAGGGGAGAACTACTCCCTCCTCATCATAGGAGACAGCAACGGCGATGGAGATGGTGGTGAGGTCGATGGAGACGGCGGAGATGGCGATGGAGACCGATGGAGATGGATCCGGGGGCACTTCCCCGTCCCGGCAGGGTGTCGGAACAGAGACTTATGTCCCCCGAAATTTGTCTTCGACGACGGCGGTGCTGCGGAAGTGTTCTGGGAAAAACACCGATTGTTTTAGGGTTTTCCGTCGGGAGGCTTTATATAGGCGAAGGGGCATCGTCAGGAGGCGACCAGGGTGGTCTCACCACAGGGGCGCGCGGCCAGGGGCTGGGCCGTGCCCCCTCATGGTGAGGCTGGCCCCTGGCCTCCCTCTGGCTCTCGTTCGGTCTTCGGTCCTCTTCCGGGAAAAATAGGAGTTCTGGAACTTGTTTCGTCCAATTCCGAGAATATTTCCTATGTAGCTTTTCTGAAACACAAAAACAGCAGAAAATAGGGAACTGGCACTGTGGCATCTTGTCAATAGGTTAGTTCCGGAAATCGCATAAAAATGCCACGAAGTGTAATGAAACACAAGACAAATGGTGTAAAAACAAGCATGGAGCATAAAAAATTATAGATACATTTGAGACGTATCAGCATCCCCAAGCTTAACTCATGCTCGTCCTCGAGTAGGTAAGTGATAACAATAGAATAATTTTTGAGGTGACATGCACCATCACAATCTTGAACATCAAAGTAAGCATTGAGTGCTAGGATCAAAGAACTTAAAACATGGGCATGAAAGACATAATCTTGATAGAAGAAACTTAGCAACCATGTTATAACATGAAAAAGAACACAAATGAAAGATCATGAAAATGAAACAATGGAAGTCAAACATGTGTTCAAATTATATGGAAAAACATAGCAAATGGTTTTCAGCTTGTCCTTCATGGAAGAGCAAAACATAAATGCATAGGGCACCTTCAAGTTTAAGAGGGCGACTAGATACAAATAATTTAAGAACAAGTGAAACCAAAATCATGAGTCAATCAGTGATAAACTTTGGGACTATGCACATTAAACTCAGAATGGCAACTATGCTCTCTTAGACGGTGCATAAAGGTAGAAGGTGGAGACTCAACATGAAAATAAAAGAAAGGCCCTTCGCAGAGGGAAGCAGTGATTGCGAGTTTTATAAACCTTCAAAAATTATGGTACTTACTAGCTTTGAGCTCTCATTGGCCCCATCATAGGCATCTTGAATGGTTAAAGTTAATGCGAATACACTTATGATGCATATGCTTGACAAATCATAAATTGAAAACCTCGTGTCCCGTGAAGTAGGAATACCCAAACCTCATGCTACTCGACTTAGAGTCCCAAGCAAGCTCTTGTCATTGTAAGTATACATGTATCATCGAGAACCGCCAACGGGGTACCTCCGTGCCCGATGACATAGAACAAGCCCACATCAAAATGATAGGACAAACAGACAATGAACACCTCAGCATCTCTTTTATTTACCATTGGTATAGCTTTTTATTGTGAGATGCGTCGTTGAATGTTCACTATGGGCATGCTATAAATTTCCACCATGAATTATGCATGGCTTAGATTAGCGGCCCAGGATTTTCTCTAACACGTATACAAACTCCATGATCCCGCAAGATTCCCAACTTATTTCACATCGCGAGTATCCATAAACAAAAGATCACGATATCAACTCAAATAAGAAGTGCAATGTTGAAAGCTTGCCCCATGACGGCATGGCTGTGCTAATTTCCAACTTACAACTTGCAAGCATAACAACTCAACATAAGAGATCCACAATGTCAAATTTTTAAGAACAAGAAAAGTAAAGTGTGCCATCAGGTTCGTGAGAGCTTTACTGACCAATTTTTGCATAACACCAAAAGAGTTTAATTTGAAGGGTAGATAAAAGCAAGTCAAATGTACTTTGGAATAGCAAATTGCTAATAGGCATGTATGGTGGACACATTGGAACAACTAGGTTTTTAGGAGTTAGATGCACGAGTAGAGCTCATACTCAGTACAAAATGAGGGCTAGCAAAAGACTGGGAGCGACCAACTAAGAGAGCAATAACGGCCATAATCATGCATAGCGACAAAGTAACATTAAAAGAAGCATAAGATGGCATCAAAAGTCAAAAACTAAATGATCATAGAGGCTATAGGCAACTTATTTTGTAGTCAACATGTGCCAAGTCAACCCAAATAAAGCATCAAAGAAGAAAACCAAATAAATGCTTCCATATAATAAAAACAACGCATGATTTTTTGAAAGGCTCATTAAGCAATCTCAGTCATTTGAGACAAGTCATGCTACAGCAAAACCACTAAGCATACTATCAAAACGACATCAAGCATGGCATGTAAAAGTCTAAGCCGCAGTCTAAACAAGCTCCTTTTTGTACCACTTTTCTGCATGAAACTTTTTCTCTTTTCCAACACCATTTGAACCTTTTTGAGGAAACTCTTTTGATGAAAACCAACATGGACCAGTGGTCAAAATACACCTTGATGCAAAGATAAAAGAAGATCTGAAAAAAAATCAAGGTGAAAAACAAAAGCCAAATGGAGTAGCAGAAAAAGAGAACACTCGTTGAACGATAAGAGTGAAAAATAGAGTGTTCTTGGGAATGAAAAATGGAGTTCATCTCCTCCAAAAGGAACATGATGTGATCCAACCATTTATTGCAGCAAACAAAACAAAAGAAAACTAAAGCAAAAACAACTGACGCTCCAAGAAAAACGCATAGTGCATGAAGCAATAAAAATATAGTGTTTTGAAAGGTGACCTGATTTTTGCCGATGAAGAAGGAGGTGCCTCGGGGCATCCCCAAGCTTTGACGCTTGTACTTCTTGGATATTTCTTGGGGTGACATGGGCATCCCCAAGCTTGAGCTTTTGTCCATTCTTCATCTCATCTCATCATTCTCCAATCCCTACACTTGAAAACTTCCTTCATACAAAACTTAACACAATTCTATTAGCAACGTTAGCATAAACATAATAATGAATCAACCCTTTTGGTTCAGGTTTCAACTCAGGCCCACCACATATTAAAGCATCTACTACTGTAGCAACTTCCTCAAAAAAATCGTGATCAAAAGAACTCAAAAAGAAAGCGATCGAGAGGCAACCACAAATAGTGGCAGAAATCTGTCAAAACAGAACAGCTGACAAAGGTCGATTTTTTAGAGGACCTTCTATTGCTCAAATCGAAAAGTGTAAAACTAATAAAAGTCTGGATATAACCTGGGGCATATGCACAAGAAATCGCAGGTCCAAAACATATTCAGAGAATTTTCACGAATGTTTACGGTGCAGCACCGAAAACTATTTCAAGACAGCAACATCCCCAAATCTTACCTCACTCAAATTAGAGGTTTCTCTTGGCACAACAACGAAATAAAAATGATAAGGAGAGGCCATTACAGTAGTAATAACTTCCAAGACTCAAATAAAAGAAAAGGTACTAAAAATAAAACAATGGGTTATCTCCCAAGAGTGCTTTTCTTTAACGCCTTTGAACTAGGTGCAGTAATTTCAGAAAATGCTCACATAGGTGCCATAGAAGAACTTAATGCAAATGCGCCACAAAAGAACTTGAAGCAATAAAGAGCATTAAAAAGAAAATATGAAACACATTTAAATCTAAACCACTTCCTATGAAAAATAATCTTGTAAAGAGACAAGTCATGAAAGCGCAAAGCAAAAAGCATAGGAAGGCAAAACAAGTACAACTTCAAGAATTGCAACATAAAGAGGGGAAACTCAATATTGTTGAGATCCATCAAACCATGTTTCCCTCTCTCATAATAACTTTCAGTAGCATCATGAATAGAACTAACAATATAACTATCACATAAAGCATCCCTATCATGAGCCACATGCATAAAAGAATTAATACTCCCCACGTGAACAATCGTAGTAGGAGCAGATTCAACAGAATAATTATTCTCATCACCATAATCATCAAAAACAGGAGGCATATTGTAATCATAACTATTTTCTCCTCTAAAGTAGGTGAACTGAAAATATTATACTCATCATCATAACCATCATAAACTAGAGGTTTAGTATAATCATAAGCGAGAGAACAGCTATTTCGCAAAGCATACTCATCAAACATATCATCATAGGAAGGAACATGGATAGTACTAATGGTACAACAATTATTAACCTTAGAATTAGTACCAAAAAGATTTTCAATATCAAAAGTAGAGTGCTTTTCCCAATCATGATCACTAACATAGGTAACAGGCATAGGAACATCATCCCAATCAGAATTATCATAATCTATACTAGGATCATAATGCTTAGGGGAAGATACCGTGTCCTCTCGCCTTTTACTCTTCTTATTCTTCTTCTTCATACTCTTCTTACTCTCTCCTTTAGGAGAGAGAGACTTGAAGGGCATCTTCTCCACATATCCTTTAGGAGGAAAGGCATCTTCTCCACATAATCTGGTTTACTGACAGAAATAATAGAAGAAACTTTGGAGGATTTCTCCTCTCTATTAATAAGATAAAAACATCTATCAGTCATGTCATAGCTTGGCAAAACATCATGTTTTATAAGATTTTGTATGTAAGTATTTGTAAGGCAATCTTTAACACAATAGAGACGACAACCACGAAGGGTGCTATTAATATCAACATCATTCATGTCTACCAAAGAAATCTTTCTAGATATCTCTTCACACGCCAAGAACAAAGTGAGCTCATCATGCTGATTGAGAGTAATCTTGTCATCATAATACAAACTTGCGGTACTAGAAGAGTAACTATTAGGGCTTGAGCATTGGAAATTAAAATGACCTATGTCATCGCAATGTTTACAAAGAAAAGGATAAAGCTTACAAACCTTTTTACCGAGCTCGCCTATAGCCTTGTGCCACATTGTGGTTTCTTCATTTGCGTGGTGGACATAATAATCTTCCTTGTTGTGACTCTGTTCACAAGTTCTATGTACTCCACAAAAATTAACATGCTTATAAGAAATAGGAAATTCAGAAGTTCGAGCATGTTTATTGCAATCATCAACAATAATATCACTTTCTATGCAAGTGTCCTTAAAAGGTTCATGATACACGTCCCCATTTCCTTTAGGAACATTAATATGGGAAGCAAAGGCTTTAAAACAATCAATCATAATTTGAGGATCAAGACCATACTTAGCACTAAGCTCTTGAAAATCAGCAGTTTCAGCGAAAGACTTAATGCAATCAAACTCGTAATTCATACTTGATCCTTTACCTTTGTCGCTATCCCAACCTTCAATATTGTTTTGAATTGTTTCAAGCAGATCCCACTTGGTGTCAACATCCTTGCTTGTGAAAGACCCATCAAAGCATGCATCTAGATAGTCCTTGTAATATCCTGAAAGCCTTGCATAAAAATTATTAATAACAATATTACGGGGAAGATCATGAATAGGACATTTGTGCATTAGTAACTTCAATCTTCTCCACGCTTGGGCAATGCTTTCTCCCTCATGCGGATGAAAATTATAAATGTAATTCCTATCTTTATAAACCTCACTAGAAGGATAGAATTTAGAATAAAAGAGAGGTACAATTTCCTCCCACTCAACAGGTCGGCCATCCTTCAGTGTTTTATACCATTCCGCAGCTCTGCCCTTCAGTGATAAAGAAAATAGCTTCCTCTTAACTTGGTTCATCGAAATACCTGCACACTTGAACAACTCGCATAATTCATGTATAAAGAGCAAATGATCACCAGGATGGACAGTTTCATCTCCTAAATAGCAGTTATCCATAGCACGTTCAACAATCTTCATAGGTATTTTAAAAGGATGAGGAACACAAGCATCATTAGAAACATCACATATGGGAGATAAAATATCATCAGAGCAAACTTTCTCCACTAAAGCTGGGGAACTAAAAATATCATGCTTAACAAAACCAGCTTCCCCAAGCTTAGACTTTTCTATATCATTAGCAATAACGGTATTCAAAGCATTCGTACTAATAACATTGCTATGCGAAATAAGCTCCAAAGGTTTTTCAAATTTCTCTTCAAATCTAAACTCAGGAAAAAGACTAAAGAACTCCTTACTTTCCATTAAGCCTAACTAGTGAAAATAAAAACAAGAAACAAAAAGATATAATTGAAGAATCTAAAGGAAATAACTCCGAGCACTCACCAACAACTAAAAGACTTAGTAACCAAAGAATGTGAGTACCTTTTACCTTACCTCCCCGGCAACGGCGCCAGAAAAGAGCTTGATGTCTACGCTCGCGTCTGTTCTTGTAGACAATGTTGGGCCTCCAAGTGCAGAGGTTTGTAGAACAGCAGCAAGTTTCCCTTAAGTGGATCACCCAAGGTTTATCGAACTCAGGGAGGAAGAGGTCAAAGCTATCCCTCTCAAACAACCCTGCAATTACGATACAGAAAGTCTCTTGTGTCCCCAACACACCCAATACACTTGTCAGATGTATAGGTGCACTAGTTCGGCGAAGAGATAGTGAAATACAAGTAGTAGTGATGATTATGAGTAGTAAACGTAATCTGAAATAAATATCGCTGCAAGCAAACATGTAACAAAACTGAATGTAAACAGTGTGCAAAGCTTGGAAACAAGGCCTAGGGATCATACTTTCACTAGTGGACACACTCCCAACAAATATAACATAATTGAATCAATAGATACTATCATCAATATGCAACTCAAAACAATTCTCCAATGGAAAACGAACACTAATCATGCATAGGGCTACGAAGCACTCCTCAAAGTCCATATGTACCAAAACTAGATTGTCCCACACTATCACCGTGAACGCACTAGATGGTTCCAATAAACACCAACAAGTCATAGAGACATTAACCAAAAAGATACACATGATGCGCACACTAGTCACCTTCACACCATGATACAAGGTATCTCCGAAGATTACAAATAATAAGCACGGGAGTAGCATAATATCTGAATAATAACATCTACCAATTCAACTACATACAAAGCTCACGATCACATAAAGATCACATCATGGAGAGAGAGGTGAACCACATAGCTACCGGTAGAGCCCTCAGCCCCGGGGAGAACTACTCCCTCCTCATCATAGGAGACATCAACGGCGATGGAGATGGTGGTGAGGTCGATGGAGACGGCGGAGATGGCGATGGAGACCGATGGAGATGGATCCGGGGGCACTTCCCCGTCCCGGCAGGGTGCCGGAACAGAGACTTCTGTCCCCCAAAATTTGTCTTCGACGGCGGCGGCGCTGCGGAACTGTTCTGGGAAAAACACCGATTGTTTTAGGGTTTTCCGTCGGGAGGCTTTATATAGGCGAAGGGGCATCGTCAGGAGGCGACCAGGGTGGTCTCACCACAGGGGGCGCGGCCAGGGGCTAGGCCGCGCCCCCTCATGGTGAGGCTGGCCCGTGGCCCCCCTCTGGCTCTCGTTCGATCTTCGGTCCTCTTCCGGGAAAAATAGAAGTTCTGGAACTTATTTCGTCCAATTCCGAGAATATTTTCTGTGTAGCTTTTCTGAAACACAAAAACAGCAGAAAACAGGAAACTGGCACTGTGGCATCTTGTCAATAGGTTAGTTCCGGAAATCGCATAAAAACGTCACGAAGTGTAACGAAACACAAGGCAAATGGTGTAAAAACAAGCATGGAGCATCAAAAATTATAGATACGTTTGAGACGTATCAGACACCTACGCCGTCCACCACATTCTCACGATGTCCAAGGCGAGGGGGCTAGGCACGCCCACCTCCCTCACTAACCATGCCCATGGCGGAAGGGTGCAGCCCCGCCATCACGGCCGCCGCCCACCACTCCGGCGGAGCTTAGCTGTTAGCTCTCACTCTCGATCTCTGAATCTCTCTGAAGCTAGACAAAGAGGACAGAGTATCCCTCGCCGTAGCTTCCAAACGTGCACAGACCTCCGTAAAGAGGTCGCGATCCTCCAACCGTTGCAGAGAGGACCACAAACGTAGAGTACCGATAGCTCTGTATAGAACCTGTAAGATGAAAGAGTTTTTATCGTTAAACACTTTATCATTTGTACATAGCCATAGCGACCAAATAAAGGCAATCGCTCCCACCCTAATATGCTTTTTAAACCTATTGTCAATACCATTTAACCAGTTCCCAAAGATATTGGTAATACTGCATGGCGGAAACAAGGTTGAAGCTACTTGGATGACTGACCATATAGACCTGGGGAAACGATATTGGAAGAATAAATATTTTATTGTTTCATTTTGATGACAAAAAATACATTTCTTACTTCCATGCCAATTCCGTTTTGCAAGATTATCTTTAGTTAAAACGACTCCTTTACGTAGGTACCATCCGAATACCTTAATACATAATGGAATCTTTAACTTCCAAAGCTTATTATTACTAACTGAATTAATTGGCACATCTGGTAGGATAAGAGCGTTGTACATAGAAGCTACCGAAAACTTGCCATTTTCATGCAAGTTCCAACAGAATTTGTCGTGCCCAGGTTGCAGTTGGATATTTGCCAAGCGCTGAAGCAAGGCATCCCAAGAAACAAGCCTTTGGCCTGACAAATCTCTTCTAAAGGTCACATTTGGTGGAGATGTCACCATTACTTTGACAATAGTATCACCTTTGTGACGTACAATGCTATACAATGCTGGATACAGTTCCCGAAGAGTGACATTTCCAAGCCACTTATCCTCCCAGAACCTTATCTCCGACCCATCCTTAATGGAAAAAGAACCAAGATCAAAGAAATACTGCCTTCTTTATCATACTATTGAGACTTTGTGGGGCTGTGTGCATCTTGTTATGCAGAGGCCGGGTGTAAGCTTATTGACTATAAAGTAATAAAACGCTCTTTATCGAAAAAAAGACAAAGGAGACAGAGAAAGGAAGTAGAACAAAGAACACTGAAGATTGTGTGCTGTGTACTGTAACAACGTACTGCTTTTCTCGTTGTCTATTCTTTTTATTCTGAAAAACAAAACTGTGATCCTACCTAGGTGCTCGATGCGGTTGACTCGCGCCATCCCACGAGGCCGATCGTGCTGGATCAACGATCCTACAAACGGGGAAAGGATAAATCCTGTCTGCACGACAAGCACATGCCCATGAACGTGCTCTAACTGAAACTCAAAATTTTAGAAAGACAGTAAACAACGGCTAATTAACGACAGGATTATAGAGAACAAGCTAACATTAGCGCCTGGACTATGCCCATGTGTTTCATTGATTTCTTCAGTCGTCTCAATTTGCATCTTATAGCCCTGCCGAGCCAGGGCTGGTTTCTTCAGGGACCATAGGAAATCTGAGTATTTTGGAGCCTTCGTGCTTCAATAGAGTAAATTCTACGCTAGACGTAGTACCGTAGTAGATCATACCGACATCGCTGAGGCTGATGTGCGGTATGTTTGCGCCACAATGATCAGCGGGGCACCTGCAATTCTTTGAGAGGAAGTTGTATGCCAGGTCGATGGCAAACTTCTTAAACACATACGAGTGCCCCATGATGTATGCCACGCCGGGGTGCTTGGCCTCCACGATCGCGCTCATCTCCTCCTTCATCCTCGGGTCCACGATCGCGCTCATCTTCTCCTCCTTTTGTGTCCGCCTAGTGTTCAAAAAAAAAAGTACAATCAGATATGCCCTCTTGTGTAGCCCAGTACATGCGCCGTCACGCTAGGCCGATATTTCCCTTCCTCATTTCTTCCAGCTTGATGTGCTCGGCCTGGCACGAACGAACAGGCACGAGCACGAGCAGGACCTCCTCTTCATGGAAGTTTCGAAGAACCAGCACTGGATGGTCGTCACTGTCGCTGCGCAATTTCATTCCTTGACTCTCACCGTCAAAGTCAACGGTTCCTTCCGTCACGATCTCGCTCGTCCCTGTCTGTGACCATCCCGCAATTCCGTTCACGCCTGCGCTGTACTTGCCATGTACCTCAATCGGTCATCATCCATCCATTGACCATTGCATGACGGCGCCCCGTGACATATCAAACCGTTGTTAGACTTGTAGTTTTGCGCGTGTCCGATAGCAGCTACAAGTGAATCGCGCCTCACATTTCCTCCGTAAAATCGACTAGTTTTCACCACCCTGGCTCCTGATAACGACGCTGCGTATGATGATAAATCGCACCTCCGGTTCAGCGATTCTTCTTCGAGCTCTTGTCAGTCCAAAAGCAAAAGCTCGTAAGATGAATGATTCCAACTAGTAGAGAAAACGTGGTTGCACACGAGCGAATTTCGAATTTGAGAGCTCTCCCAAACATACGCATACAGACAGAGGTTTTGCAAAGGCTGCCGAAAAGCGATGCGATCCTTAGATAAGTCGTCGTCTCCGCCGATTTTTGGACTCGGCCGGCGCCCGTGTTTCGATTGGATAAGGGCATCTCCACTCGCCCTCCTAAAGACCCCCCAAACGGTATTTACTGGCGCAGAAAATCTCGCTCAGTCGTGCCTCCCATGCGTTTTTTGATCCGGCTGGGCGCCAGCTGGGCGCGTGGCTCGCCGCGTGGCCCACTGTCAGCGGTACGACCGACGCTTCGTCGTCTCCACTCGCTCGTCGCCTCGCCTCTCGCGCCGAATAACTGCACCGGCGGCAGCTTTGCACAGCGACACAATGAGGCGTCGCTTAGAAACACGGGATGACGTAAATGCGCGCCACGCGTGCACGCCTTGCCGCTCGCCGGGCCTATAAATTCCTCTCCTGGCGCCATTGCTGGGCATTCTCGCGGTCTTCCTCATCGGGGCTGAGGACCCCGCGCGGCGGCGGCGGCGTCGTCATCGGGTCGCCATCATCGGCGCCCACCCGTCTCCTTCGCCCGAAGACGGAGCCGGGACTCGGCGCGTCCTGCGCCCGAGTGAAGAAGGAGCCCGGCACGCCGGCCTCCTTCACGCGCGTGAAGAAGGAGCCCGTCTCCTTCACGCGCGCCAAGAAGGAGCATGGCGCGCCCGCGCCGCCTTCTTCGAACAAGGCACGCCGCCTCGCCGACGAGGCGGTCGGCCAGCTCGACTACCAAGCCCCTGACGACCCGGAGGAGTTCCCCGGCCTGAGGGCGGCGGAGGTCGAGTCCGTCAACGAGGTCCAGCCGGGGACCTTGGAGTTCGCCCTTGCCTGGTCCAGGCAAGAAGCAAAGAGGGCCGAGGCAGAACGCGCGCGCCGCCTCGGCCTCTGCATCAACCTCGACGAGGACGACGCCGGACCCAGCTGGCGTCGCGACGGCGGTGGCAATGGCGGCCAGGACTGCAGCACCTGGGCGCCCAAGGATGAGCCGTTGGACGACGACGACGGCGGGGACTACAACGTCGGATGAATTAGTTATTAGGTTTTTTTTTGTTTTTTAGTTAAATTTCCTCTGTCTTTGTAATATTCGCCTAGTATCAATGAAATTCGCCTAGTTTTAATGAAATTTGTCAAGTTTAAATTTTGGGATGGGGAGCACGGCTGGGAAACCGTCGCCCCCCATGCCGAATTCAGCGCCCCCCCCCCCCCCCCCAAAGCCTAAAAAACGCTTTCGCCGGTCGCCGTTTGGGAGGGAGGGAGGAGGGGGGGGGGGGGGGGGGGGGGGGCGAGATGCTCTAACGTGCCATCTCCAAAGTCTACGCCGCCGACGGCATGGCTGGCCGGCCTATGTAGTTTCGAAAAGAGATGCCGTCGAGATTGTTCAGTTCCGGTTTGTGTCGCAGCGAAATGTTTAGGCAGACCGTCCCGAGATATCCTTACACACGACCAAAAGTGTCTCGCGCTATCTTCTTTTTTTTTTTTTGGAAGAAGGGACATTTTATAGTTCAGCTACCGAGCTACGCATGAACAAAGGAGTGGTCTGCCGGGTCAACGGGGTCGCCGCATAAGCGGATAAGCTAGTGGCACGTAGTAGTACATTCATACTCTGAACGCGTAGCTACGGACCGTACGTCTCAACCTCTGAGATTAGAAGGCAACCGTTGTTTTGCAGCTTGATGTGCATGGCTGCATTTATACTCTGCACCAGCCTGTCCTGAGAGTTACAGAGGAAATTCCCGTCCAGACAGCGAGACGCTTCCGTCTGCAAATTATCGGTAAGATCCGCTCTGTTTTGTTTTGAACCTTTTTTCTATAATAAAGCAAAAGCGGAGGGTTTTTTTTGCTTCATGAAAGCAATTTTAGGATTTTAGTGCGAAACGTTTTTTGCTTTATTTATATAAATTTTTTACTACAGCGAACCGTTTTCTACTGAATTGATATCTCTACCAATAAGGCCGCAATGCGACCGTACGTACGTTGGGACGTACGCGCGTCACGCTGTGTTTTTTCATTTAGCCCCCTAGGAAATAGAAAATCAACCCGCCATCCACAGATATCTATCATTATTTGTAATTTAGCCCTCAGACTTGACGGGCGGCTACAACCTAGGGTCTCGCGAAGTCACGCGGCGGCGACCAGGACCTGAGCCGCGGCGATGACAGATGAGGAGCTCGCACGCCGGCATCCACCAGATCCCCACCCACGACGGCAGCATCCATGGATTGGCATCCACAAGATCCCCACCCACGATGGCAGCATCCATGGATTTCGGCGGCCCTGCTATGGCCCGTCTGTGTTGCCAAGTCTACCGGCAGGAAGGGATACGGGAGTACGGGATTGGAGACCGAGGTATCCACCGACGGGGATGGATGTGGATGAGCGGATCCACCGGCGACGCGGAGGCCGGGGCGTCCACCAGCACCTGGATTTTGGATCCCTTGGGCCAGAGATTTAGCAAAGATGCAGATCAATTTGACTGCTATCTTGGTAACCCACTGTACTCATGTCTGTGCGCGGGAGTGGCTGGACAGGGAGATCAGGGCGGAGCTGCTCTAGCATGCTCGCGAGGAGGACGCGTTCGCCATCGAGATCGGCAGAGGCAATTGGTGCCTCAACCAGGTTGTCTTCCAGATCCCCGACGACTCCGACGATTCCGAGGACAAGCACCCGCACCAGCAGCTGAACGACAGCGCTGATCGATGTGGTCTCAGGTGGAGTAAATCAGAAGGTGCAGGTGCTACATCGCCAACATTCTTTCAGTGATTTTTGTGGCTTAAAGAGGATAAGCTCAAACAGAAATTTAATGTGTATATTGCGTGTGTGGATTGAATCACGCTGGTGGCCCCTTGGCCGGAGCAAGTTTTGGGAAAATCCCAGATCAATGTGTCTGCCATGAGACCTGGAAACAAGTCTGTTGTAGTCCCATACTCCCATTGTCCATTGATGAATCGAGATATGGTAAGATAAATTTTGTTCAGTACTACACCGTAGCAGGTAAACTTTTGATGGATCTGCTATATTTGATTTAATAAGCTTTGTGTTATAGATTGTATTATGCTCTTGCTTGAACTGATAACTTTGCCTTGAGGTAACATATAAGTGAAATGTTTGTGATCCCAAAATCTGCACATATGGACGCATTTATTATTCTTTTTTACATTTAACCAGACATTCTTTGGTTGATTATCTCAACAAATAGTAGTATAGATATAGTTAGCTCACTTGCACAACTGTTTTATTTTTTAGAACTGCAAATGAGTGGAGTAATGGTCGTGATCATCCTGGCGTCCCCGGTCCGCTTCATTCAGGAATCCACCCACATGCTCGATCTGAGTGGCGCGTTTTATAGAGTTTGACAAAACATTTTTGTGCATTTAATTGTGACATGATTTTTTTTGATAAGCCGTAGCAACGCACGAGTATTCATCTAGTATTATAAAAGCAAAAGCGAGATTGAGTGAGTCTAAAGGAACACATGTCAGCACAAGAGGTCGGAGGATCGCTAAGAGATCTTCGGACGCTCAGTCCTTTCCTAAGCTAATGACACGTAGTGGCGCTTATAATCGGCTCAAATCCTGAACGCGTAGCTACATACTGTACGTCTCAACCTCTGAGAGTAAGAGAGGAAATTCCCGTCCAGACAGCGAGAGTGCGAGACGCTTCCGTGTGCAACTCGTCTCGATTAGTTTCACGAATCACAACAAGAAATACAGTCTGTGCGTCCCAATTTCTAGACATGCCCAGCCGCCCAGGATCAGCAGGAGTTCGATCGGATAATCTACTTCTAAATATTTTTTGGCGTCTCACAAGTCAACACGATGAACGTTTCTGCTGGGACCCGCCGCGCCTTCCTTGGACGCACGTAATTGGGTCAAATCGTCAACTCCAGCGTAGCTATCAGGCGGATGGGATGGCTTGCAAACTCTGCATTGCTCCGGCATGCGCCAACGGCATGCAGACACATGACAAGTGTACCATGTTGCCTGCTTGATTACCTGCACATGCTTACTCTGCACCGGATCATGTCTACTTAGTTATTTAGGGACTTCGATTAGGCTACTGTGAGGTAGTGCGTACGTACATCAGATCGCCGTTTCCCCGAAAAGCACCTGCTGAGCTAAACGTACGCGCCGTCACCAAACATGCATCCTACGCATCAAGACCCAAATTGGGGGGCTTGAAGGTCGACGAACTCAAATTGTGCATGATATACAGTCGCTGTTGCATATACAAGAGAAAAAACCGACGCCGATATGAACAGGATTGTGTCAAGGATGTCACTTTCTTAACCTACCATATATGCTGATACGATTTATATATGGAGTATACCTATGCAATCTTAATCACACCGCTCATGCATGCGACATATGAAAATTAAAGAGAAAAATGCTAATTTGGTGCATAAAGTTGCCTCGAATGTTTGCTGACATGGAACACTTTAATTATAAACTTGCAAATCGTGAATTCTGGATCACGAAGTTGCCCTGTACGAGCTTTTTGGTCATTCCGTGAAGGTCACCGCTAGTTAGCTGACATAGAACACTATTTTTTTTTCTAATACCACCCTAAAATCTTGTTTCTTCACTGTTTTTTATCCCCTCTATCTCAGGCACTTCACAGGTGTTGTGCAACAACGGAAGTGGGGATCCAGAGGCCCGGAGCGGGCGCTGCACTATATGTATTCTTGAAAGTGCCTCTTTGTACTGATATACATCTCTGAAGCATAATTTAAGCATGAACTGCTGCTCTGGATTCTCCCTGTTCTCATCATACCAGATCCTCTCCTTTGCTTTCTTGGCTCTGCTCTTCCTCACTTTAGGCTGAACAAGTGGCAGTGGCTCAAATCTATCATCATCTTCTTCCTTTAGAAACCCTAACTCCTCCTCATACCAATCTTGTACTAGTTTTTATCAACTTGAGAATGAGATCTCAGTGCCTCTTAATTGTCTTCTTCACAGGTTCCTCTCTTAGACAATCTTCTGAATCCACTGCACAATCATATATGTCCTCCACATCTGTGTCCGCTTCACAATGTGTTAGTGGATCATTCTTCAGTGTCTTTTTCTCTTCAACTAATTCTTTAACTTCCTCTGCCTCTTTTCTTCTCATCTCCTCTGGATGCACTAGGTCATATTGGCATGGAAAATCCCAACTAGCACTATCATCATCTGAGCCATGTTATTCTTCTTCTTCCATGTCTTCATGTGCACCATCTTTGATCTCACAATTATAATTGTCTTGAGTCTCAAACTGCAATGTAATGTTCTCATCTACCTGTGTGTTCCTTAGCTGATAGTTCACATTGTCCCGAGTCTCAAGCTAAAAAGGATCTTCTTCATCTAGGTCAAGATCAATGTGAGTTTGTTGTTTCATCTGAATTCTTTGTTTCTTCTTCACTGGGGACAAAACAATTGAAGTGCTCTTCCTCTTGTCCCTCATCACAGTTAGCACTAGTTTCTTGCTACACTGATACTTCCTCAGCATTTCATCTACCTTGTAATTGCTATCAACTAACTCTAGCCCATGCAATCCTTACCCTTCATGTTTAACATAGTACAAAGGTGTTGGGGTTCGGTGCAAATAACAAAATTTTATTACCTATGCAACCCCGAATTGCCCAAGATCTATCTAGGAGTAATGTTGTGACGATTACGGGAGATCGGTGACGTACCCTCATAGACCGATCGCGGGGATTACGCCCCCACACAAGCGTTGATGATGAATCCGACGTAGCCGACCTCAAGGTCGTGTAGATCTCGACACCACGACTCCAGTGCAACAACACTGGTGCAATGACCCGGTGCCATAAGTGTAGCGCCTCCGAGTACACATACGTTGAACGATGACTTCTTCTTCTGATCTCTTCGATCGAGCTGAGATTGCGGAAGTAGATCAGTTTGGATCAGATCTGGAATTCCTGCAGCATGACGGCGTGCAGCGGTGGAGATTGACCTTCGCACCTACACATCCCTTTGAGGAGCCACACGGGGAAGGAGAGGTGAAGAGAGAGGTGGAGGAGGCACACCAGAGAGGAGAGAACTCCTGGCTCGTGGCCTGTTGTGTGTTCTCCTCCCAGGGGGCCTCCTTATATAGGCGGATGGGGGCAGGCTTGCCCCTTCCCCAAGGCAAGGGGGTGGCAGCCAAGGGAGGGAAAACCTAACCCTAGGGCGCCCAAGGCTAGGGCAGCCCTAGCCAGCCTCCTTCATGGGCCCCTTTTGGCGCACTTCCAAAATCCTAGGCCCCCACACCTTTATCCAAAATAAGGGGGGCGACTAGGCCTTAGTGGGCTCCCCTCCATCCAAAATAAGGGGGGCGACTAGGCCTTAGTGGGCTCCCCTCCGGGAGGAGCCCATTAAGGTGGGATCCCTTTTACTTATTAAATGAATAATTGGATTTAATATTAATTTATTTAATTAATACTAAATCATTATTTACTTAATTGCCATTACTACGAAACCCTTCCGGAACCCTCCGAACGTCTTTCGGATCACCACAGAACTTTTACATCTCTCTCTTGTCAATACTCTAATAATTCTGAATATACCAAAACCATCTCACACATCATCAAACCCTTAAGTGTATTACCCTATGGTTCTAGAATACTTCAAATATTACCGAGAATCCACATAAATACCGACCAGAGTAATTTGGAATAGTATAATCAGGAAATTAAGGTGTCTATATAGATAAAATGTCCATGCATATGAAGTTATATTCTATGTTCTGTTCACATATGTACAAAACAATTACGCTCAATTATGTGACATGTCAGACATACAAGAAAATAATATTTGAATATAGAAACCTTATATATAGGTCCATAAATATTTGTGTTTAGTTGATGTAATTTTTTCATCCGTTGACATGCTACGACTACATAAATATTTGTATCTATTTCATATGTTTTTTTTGTCCGGCCAGCCTGCTACCGCTCTATAAATATTTGTAATCATTTCATGTGTGAATTTTTTATCCGTCCAGCTAAGTACAAGGACATCACGCTGAACTTATAGAATCAGATTTTTTTTATCCATATCTATACTAATATTATTGTATACATGAATTAGGACGTCCAAACAGACATGCTACTACTATTATTGAAGGACTTTGTTTAAGAATAAGAATGTCAATAATTATTAGCCGCATAATATTTTTGAATGGCTGTTTTTTGTTGAATCTTTTTCTCAGCTGGATAGAGAATTTGATAAGCCAATAATTTTTTTCCGTCTTTTGTAGTATGTCTAACCACCATGTGGCGGAAAAATGATCAGATTTTGTAGTTCTTTTTTCTATAGTACCTCGATTTGACATGAGCATGATAGAGGTTCAAGAGTCCGTTTTCTTTTTATAAGGGATAAATAAATATTGTAAGGTGGATATCCAAATATAGGAAAGATCTCCCTCAGTGACAAGGGTATAGTTAATAGAGCCCGTTAGTTGAGTACCCCTGAGGCCCGTATAGGTAGGCCTAATTGTAATGATAGTCGAATACGAGTTCCTACCATATGTCGATATTGTAATCTGTATCGGACCCTACCCGATCCTCGAGACCTGGCCATCTATATATAGGGGCCAGGAGGGGACGGTGTAGGTCAGATTGAAAGCAAGCCAGGTTGAACACCCAAGTTTACTTTCGACGCATACCTATTTTGACTAACTTTACCTTCAAGTTCATCCGACGCCCTATCTCCCCGATCCTAAGTCCTTCATCTAGGACATTTGTCGAGTTACCCCTCGTCAATTGGCTGCCGACCGTGGGGATCTGGACGTTGGAATCATGAATTCGACGGCTTTTTCGCTTTTAGCCAACAACAATACAGAAGTCGACGAAAATCAAGAGATGGAGTTGACAATCGGAAGTTTGAGCATCCTCATCGGGCCATCGGGTTCATCTCGCCTTTCAGATCCGACGAAACAAGATCCGTTGGCAAGAGAGACCGAAACAGTAGCAATGATGGAGTATTCCGACAGCTCATCCAGCGAGGTAAACTCGCCGGTCAGCCTAGAAGAAGTGCGAAAAGAAATTGAAGAAGACAGTAAAGCAAAGGAAAAACTCGACGCAGGAGTCCAACTCAACGATCTCATGATTTGCCTCGACGATATCTCAGACAAATCAACAGACACCTGGAAAACAGGGTTAGAGCTTTCTGAAGATGGCGACTCGATCTTCTCAAGCTTCAATAGTAACATCGGCAAACAATGCCAGGTGCTCGCCATTGTGGGAGACAACTCAGAAGAATTCGATGAAAATGACAACCCAGTGCTAAACCCAGCAAATATAGACAGAGGAGCAAATCACCTAGCAGAAGGGCAAACAGCAGAATCTCTCACAGCCAGGGAAAAAATTCGACTATCAGTCGACGAGTGGAGGGTAATAAGAGAAGCCGTAGAACACGGCACGCCAATACCATCAAATTCCAGCAATGACATGCTTTTGGGATATCATTACGCCCTAAGGCAGCAGGCAAAGCAATTAGCAAAGGAGAAAATAGAGATACAAAGAAGAAAAGATTCAGCCATTGCAGCTAGCGAAGCTGCTCGTAAAGCATGAAGCGACGCATCATATAGCAACGCAAGGAAAAATCATCGACACGGTTCAAGGTACGATAACCTCGAGTACTCCGACAGACAAAGTATTTCTAAAAACCTCGACTCGTCCTTCCTATCGGTCGACGAGCAGGGGAACATCCTACCGAAAACCCCTGAAGCAGCACTAGTGGCAGTGCAAGCATATCTACTTACAACTCGACCAAGTCCAGGAGATCCTAGAGAACATATGCATAGAGCAGCACTGAACGGACTCAACATGGTGGGCCACAAGCTATCAGCAAAAGAAGAAGAAGCATATCACCACAAGGAAGTGCACAAAGCAAGGTCACATCGCCGTCACAACAGTCCTCGGCGCAGAAGCAGCAAGCACCGATCTCGATCGCCATCACCAAAACAGCACGGTGGAACTCGAAGATCGCGATCCCCAAGTGAAAAACGCGACTATGAAGACGACGAAAAAGAGATGGGGGCATCGTGCTTTACCCGCAGGGTTCGCACCACTCCAGTTCCCAAGGGATTCAAGCTACCTCATGATCAGCAAAAGTACGACGGATCACAGGAACCACAATCATGGCTCGCAGATTACTTACAAGCAGTTCAAATATTAGGAGGAACCAAAGAAACAGTAATGCAAAGTTTGCAACTACACCTCACCGGCGCAGCAAGGTCATGGTTGAGCAAACTAGAGAAAGAATCTATTGGAAGCTGGGAAGACCCCACAAAGCAATTTACAAGCAACTTCAGGTCGACATACAAACGACCAGCATCAATAGAAGAAGTCAAAGCATGTGTGCAACAACGCGACGAAACATTGCGGGCATACATCCAAAGATGGAGCCTTATCAAAAATTCAGCAGTCAAAGTTTCAGACGAAAGAGCAATAGATGCGTTCATCATTGGATTAAGGCGAAGAGACCTAGTCGAGAAGATGGGTAGAATCAAGCCGAAAACAGTGTCAGACCTCATGGACACAGCAAACAGATTTGCAGATGGAGAAGGTGCGTGCAACAACAAGCGGACGCGATCTCCAGAGGACGACAGAAGAAACAGATATGGAAGTCAAAGGAGACGACCCTGAAATTACGACACCTACGGCTCCCATAGCCAAGTCGCCGCAGGATACAAAGACAACAGCTATCAAGGAAGTGATCGCAGAAGCTCGGGATATCAAAGCTACGGAAAGGAGGACTATAAATAGTTCCCTACAAGAGAACCTAGAGAGTACAACCCATCGCCAGAAGATATACTCAACGGACCTTGTCATATACACTCAGCGTTTGTCGATGGGAAGCGAGTATCAATGCATGCAATGAAAGACTGCACAACATTCTTAAAACTACAAGAGGCAGCGCTAAACAAGCAAACTGAAGCAAGGCGACAAGGATTTGAAGGAAGCAACAATCCTCCGGCAAAACAGCAAGGAAACAACGGAGCTCCTCAAGGACAAGACCAGCAAAACTAGGGACACGACGACGACGAAGGGTATGTCCCATCAAAAGGACACATCACAACAATGATACAACCCGTGCCCAAGTCGAACAAAGAAGAGAAGAGTATAACTCGACAAGTCAATCTAGCAGTCATCTCACCTCCAGTCGCAACGGAGTATCTGCACTGGTCAGAACAACCAATCGAGTTCAACAGAGAAGACCACCCTATAACAGTACCTCGGCTAGGAAACGCGCCTTTGGTACTCAAAGCTCAAATCGGTGCGTATTATGTCGACAGAATATTCATGGACGCAAGGAGTGGAATTAACCTGATATATGCGAAAACGCTCCGAGCAATGCATATATCACTAGAGTTCCTGAAACCAACGGATTGTTCCTTCCACGGGATCGTGCCAGGAAGTGCCAATTACCCATTGGGTCGAATAGCACTCAATGTTTGCTTCGGCAACCGACAGAACTACAGAACAGAAAAGCTAGACTTTGAAGTCATGGACTGGCCATCTCAATATCACGCGATCCTCGGACGACCCGCGTTTTTGCGATTCATGGCAGTTCCTCACTATACATATTTGGTACTTAAAATGCCAGGACCAAGAGGAATAATTACAGTAAAAGGGAGTTTTGAAATCTCAGATCTCTGCGACAGGGAGTTCCACAAGATGGCGCAAACTTTTGGCGTAATAGCCAACCATGCAGAAAAGGCAAAAAGCGCAACTACAGAGGGCGTCAAGCTACTCAAAGGACGCGTCGCAGAGCCCGAAACGAAGAAACCACGAGTAGGAGCATCAGGAGAAGACACAGACGCAGAGGAAAAAGGGAAAGCCATGGCGGCATAAGCATCAAAAGACAATAGAGTAGAGTAGAACAGTACGGCGGTAAAAGCCACGAGTTATACCAGGGGCAATGCCCTCTAGATCCAGAACACAGGTCACAGGCCGGATCTCTTGGGTCACCCCATGTATCTTACATTACAAGTATAATAAAGACGAAACGTTCCTCATATTCGAGTTTACGAGTCTTTCAAAGAGAAAGTGCGGCAAACGCACGAATCATACAATAACGCCCTGAGAATAAGTTTCAGACATATAGTCGTGAAATAAATAAACTCTCGCGTTCCACATACACCTTACAACATCGGGTTGTCAGAATCATCTACACCTAAAGGGTCTAAGTCGTGAAATTCGCGGAAAAACGCGGAGTCTTCTTGCAACAACCTGGCTATAATTCGTCGGGCAGGCTGCAAGATACTCTCTAAGTGTACTCGAAGGCTTGCCCCACCAGGAGGATAGCTCAGCGACATAGAACTATAATTGAGTCTTGGCTGCCACTTGTGTATCCACCCAAGAGCAAAATTGGCACCTGCCACTAGGTTCAGTTCTATCAACCGATGGACTCGCTGGCTGGATCTAAAAATATCAAGAAGCAATGGAAAAGTAGCAGGCAGAGGATTGCGAGGAAGCATGACCGAGTGCATAGTTACGAGAGCTCTCCTACAGCCATCCACTGCCTCGCCAATATGCTGGGCACGGTCCTGAAGCAATACAATAGCGCTTCGGCGTCGAGGATCAGACCATAAATTTTCAACACCTGCGGACATCTTTTCCAGAGCCGCACTTCGCTCGGTAACCCGACGATCTTCAGCAGCAAAATCCAAGCAAGTGCCTATAAGGGCAAAGGATATCATAAAAATAACAGTAGAGCAAAAAGCGAAGAAAATAAGTCGAGAGGAAACTTACATCGCAACATTTCACAGGCGGATTCGACGATACCAAGAATAAAAGAATTGCATTCTTCGTGATGCAAAATCTTTACCGTCAAGCTGGACACTTCATCACCAAGAATCGATACCTGCTTCGTCAGGGCAGAAGTTTTGCTAGCTTTATCAAACGCCATCTGAGCTTGGCGTTTGGCTGAAGTCAAGCGAACCTCAAGGTCAGAAATCCTTGAAGAATATTCTGCGCATTGATCGCATCGACTAGGAGGCGACAGAATCCTCGAATTGAACGTATTGGCAGAGAAAGGAGCAGGCCCGCAAGTCAAAGGGTCATCGACATGCGTCAACTGAAAACGAAAGAAGAAGAAGAAACATTTCAGAAAGGCAGCACAGGACTTCATAAGAAAGATATATTTACATGAGATCACAACCCTATGACTAAAGTTCTCGGGTTGCACGCAACTAAAAGTCTTTACATTCAAAAAGGAGAAACTTGAAACTACAAAAGAGCAGAGTCTACGCCACCTCAGCATTTTGCTCCATGGCAGAAGAGGGCACGGCAGATTCCTCGCCAGAAGTCGACGGCGGCACTGGATCTTCCACAGCTGGAGGTGGTGCAGCAGATGCCGCAGAGGATGCCGAAGGGGAAATAAGTGTCACCAATGCAGGTGCCAACTTCTTCGCCTTCTCGAAGAAAGCCTTCATCTCGTCGCGGGTGCGGCCATGGGGAGTGCTCACCCTCTCCCAGTCGAAGTCCGTACCATGCGCAAGGGACAGTGCGATAGCACCCTCGGCGCCACGCTTAATAGAAAGCCCTTTCAGCTGGAGGGTGGGATCTTCAGTTGTATCGAAGGACTTGGCAAGATTACTCAAGTCGTCCTTCGGAACTGCTGCCCTTTTTCTTCAGCCACAACCCGACAAACAGTCGTGATAGAACGTGGCTAACTAACTCGAAAGTTTCCTGGATAGATATCCAGTTTTCCTCGAGTAGGTTAACCGCAGTCATCAGAGGGTCATCGTCCGGTTGCAGGGCCGACGGAGATACCCCGGTAAATCCTGCACGACACAAAGAAGGTAGAAAAGAAAAGAAGGAGGAAGATGTCAGCACGTACAACAGTGCAACGGAAGTCGAAAATAGGAGACAAGGCGAAACACTTACTTTCAGCAGCAGTGGACATTGTGTGGAGACGCTCCGCCACGGCTTGCTCTCGCTGGGCATGATCCTTGTTAGCATCAGCTAAAGCTTTTTCAGCTCTCTTCGCCTTACCAAGCGCAGATTTCTGCGACTTCTCAGCGTTTGCCTTGGCAGTGGCCGCAGCATCGTAAGCTTTCTGAGAAGCACGGAGCTCCGCCTCCAGCGACGCAATCCGAGCGTTAGCCGTCGCCAGAGCAACTACAGAAGAAGAGGCAAGCGTGTCAGATAAGAGCAAAGTATAAGTACAAGGAAAAAGTTGTGACTAGACGTCAAAAGTGCACCTTCGGACGCTTTCGCAACCCTCAGGTATCCAGCACATTCCATGCCTAAGGCGACAAATCTCTTCAATAATGCCTAAGAGAAAGGACGTGTAAGAGCACAAGTATATGCAAAGGAAAGACAAGAAAAGGAAAAGCAAGAGGAGTCGCTCACATCGTTGGGAGAACCCGTCGATGCATGGGCCTCAAGAGAAACGTCGGGTTCCTTGGCCTTCTTTGAGCGTTTGTTGCTTCGAGTTTCCGGAACCTTCTTGACAGAAGCCCTGGTGACCCTCGGTGCGGCAACTGGCTCAGGGGGCTCGGCAGCGGTCATTGGCGACATCAAAGGAGCAGTTGAATCATCTTTTGGCGGCTCTTCGTCATCTCTATAAAGAAGAACATACGTTATATGCCATACTACAGAAACAAGACAAGAATAATGCAAATGGAGAACTCAAATAAAATACTTACGACGCCAGGAGGTCGAAGAGATCCATATCTTCTGTCAAGACAGGAGATTTCTCCGCAACTGCTTGTTGCAAAGAGGAACTCGAAGAAGCAAATTCGTCGACTCGTTTCCTCTTCTTGTCCAAGCCAGTGTCTTCAGGCCGCACAAGAGGAAGCGATGTCGACGAACTAGTATCCTCTTCTGATTCTTCGACATCATCTCCGTCCTGATTGTCATCAGCCTCGGGGGCTTCAGATACAGACCTGGCCAGATCAGCCGGAAGGGGCCCTGCCTCTGGAAGAGGGGGCGTGAGAGGAGAAATTGGTGTCCCTGCACGCGAATGCGTTATTAGAGTAAGTAAGGAAAAAGAAAACATAGTTTGAGAAACACGAAAATCGACAACAAGAAGTCAAGAAGTAAGCAGATATATACCTCAGGAAGAGGGTGTACGGAGTCAAAGAAATCAGCAGTCAAATCAGCAACTGCATGATCCTTGGTGAGCTTGGTGAGACTCCTGACCCGCTTGTCGACATCTTCTTTCGATATCAGATCTTCAGAGACGCGGGTAGGATCTTCCAAGCCGGAGTAACTCCAAAATTTGGTAAGGCGGTGTTATAGGGGTTGAACTCGACGTTGAATGAAAAACGCCATGAGTTGAATACCTGACAAAGCGCCTCCTTGACCTCCTTTTAAAGCTTTGATGCGAGAAAGAAGAGGAAGAATTTGTTCGACTTCCGCATCTGAGGGGAGCGTATCCCACGACGCTAATTTCTTTACCTCCTGGGAAGCATCAAAAGGAGGTAGGCCGTATTCATCTTCAGGAGAGGATTTGCGGTCCTTGATATAGAACCACTTGGTCCTCCACCCTTGGACAGATGCGGCCATAGAAAATTCAAGGTATTGTGCTTCAGGGCGCACAGAAATGACGGCTCCGCCTAATTCGGGTTTTCTAGCCAACTCAACATTGGGGCGGAGCCGAAAGATTGACCTCCAGAGAAGAAAATGGGGCTCAATGCCCAAGAATGACTCGCAAAGAGTCACGAAACACGCAATGTGCAGAAGAGAGTTAGGTGTGAGCTGGTGAAGCTGCACACCGTAAACAAAGAGAAGCCCACGAAGGAACTCGTGGGCAGGAAGAGAAAGACCACGGAGGAGGAAAGCGAGGAACATTACCCGATAACCACTCGGGGGCTTCGGGATCCGCTCCGTGCTTGGAAACTTGATCGAATCTTGGGCGGAGATGAGGCCGTCCGTCCGGGCCTTCTCCACCTCCTTCTCCGTGATGGCAGAGGTCACCCAGCTGGTCGCAGCGTTCGATTTTCCCTTGGCCATGGCGTTCTTGCTCGCTAGGTGCTTCACGCGCATCTATCAGATCTGTGCCTGGGGGCTATGCACGAAAGGAGAAGAAAGCAAGATCGACAGTGGCGGCGGTGGCGGAGAGAAAGAGCTGGTAAACAGTAAGATTCCCCACGATTCCCCTTATATATCTTCTGGGAGAAGGATCGTGGGCTGAGACGTGGCGCAAAGGTAGGAAACGGTAAGCCCACTAACGGTCAAAAATTAAGAAATTTACAGTACTACCCATGCAACGGTTCGCAATGGTACAGAGTGACGTACTCATTGATGTCATGAAGAAGATAATATAAGAAAGAGGAAAAGATGGCGCCGACAAGTGCAAAACAGGTGCACAGGACTGTATACGAAGGAGTTTCGATTATAGCCATGGGGGCTACTATTTTCAAGAATGGTGAATACAACTTTTCTCTGAAGTGGTGGATTAGTATTCGACGACAAGATGTCCTTAAAAGTATCTCGAAGTTGAAGTATCTCGAGTTGAAGTATGATGGACTACGCTATATTTTGAGCCTATACTCGAAAAAGTTTTTTTCGACTATAGCCTCGGGGGCTACTCCCATCGGGAGCGCGCGCACCCAATGATATTTCTGGGTAAAGCATTAAAGTTGGAGAAGTGCATGAGTGTTACTCCCATCGGAAGCGAGTTTTATGGTTGAAGAAACCCGAATATTTTCAGTCAAAATTTGACTGCGACATAAGATTCTCGAGTTGCGTTATCGCAACGCAACTCGAATGCCGTGACTTGTCACGAAGGTAAGACCCCAGGATCTGTCCTGTGTGGCCTGGTATACGCACATGGATGCGCTCTGCTGGTATGTATCCGTGTCTATGACGCGAAAAAAATCCTGGTGGACGCACTGGGTACCCTGAGAAACACTGGGATTCATTCTTTGTAAGTCCTAAATGCGGCAAAAGAATGGGTTTGACCGGTATCCCGAATTCAAATCCAAGGGGATTGAATTTGAAGTAGGTGACAAGTATCTGTTCCGGCAGTTAACTGACCTCTTGATCCGTCAGAGTTGTCAGGCTTGTTCATCAAAACCCCTTGCGAAAGAATATCATGAAAATAAGTCGAAAGACCAAGACGAAGATTCGAAGATAAGAAGAAGTTGAAGAATTGATCAAGTCGAAGATTTAAATATTAGAGATTCAACCCGAATCTGCAATTCTGGTAGAATCTCAGGGGCTACTGACAAGGGTATAGTTAATAGAGCCCGTTAGTTGAGTACCCCTGAGGCCCGTATTGCTAGGCCCAATTGTAATGATAGTCGAATACGAGTTCCTACCGTATGTCGATATTGTAATCTGTATCGGACCCTACCTGATCCTCGAGACCTGGCCATCTATATATAGGGGCTAGGAGGGGACGGTGTAGGTCAGATTGAAAGCAAGCCAGGTTGAACACCCAAGTTTACTTTCGACGCATACCTATTTCGACTAACTTTACTTTCGAGTTCATCCGACGCCCTATCTCCCCGATCCTAAGTCCTTCATCTAGGACATTTGTCGAGTTACCCCTCGTCACTCAGAGAGTCTACAGAATAGCTAGAATGAGTGGGCTGAATACCAGGGAGAGAGCTAAAACAAAATATAAAAATATTATTGCATACGTTTCACAACTATGGACATTCTAAACTTTCCTGCCCACTCTCACCTTGATTATAGTTATATAATTATATTGTAGACAAAATAAATTATATTATATGACTCTGATAAAATGTAATCTATTTTTTACCTACAAACTTTGCACCACATTCATATATACTAAACAATTATTCAAAGTTGCACCTTGAGACTATTTGCGTCTAAAATATTAGAAATACCCGTGGAGCTCGAGAGCTATTTGACTTCAATTAGTATGGTGCTTTTGAAGACGACCTTGATAATACTGGTCACATAATAAAGATGACAAATTTTATGTGTATATTTCTTATGGTGGTTATAAACATATTATTTTTATCACATAATTTAAATGCCAAACAAATTATTTGTCTCAACACCATAAGATGATGCCCTCGCATTGTGAGGGCCACCTTGCTAGTGTTAAATAGGCCCATTTTTTTTTTGAATTTTCACCGGGGGGGAGGGGGAGAATCCCCACCTGAATTTGTATTCAGTTGCCTATAAGGCTTTGCAGCCTAATGCAAGATGGGTTCAAAGGAACCAGAGTTACAAGGGGGAACTGAAGGAGAGCATAAACAGAAAAAACACACGCCAACACACAATAAGAGAGAGAACCGCCGGCGTAGTCGACAGTCCGATCAACCGAGTCCAAATCGGGGCCCCGTGCCAACGACGGAGTCTAACGGAAGTGCGCGGACAAGACCACACAACGCCACGACACCACCAGCATCGGGGGTGTGGTCGACAGGCCACGCACAGCGAGACTACATCACGGCAACCACCAACGAAGCCTAACGGAAGCGCACAGCCGAGACCACCCAACACCGCGACACCATCTGCATGGGGGGGGGGGTCGAAGGCTACGCGCAGCGAGACGACGCCATGGCACCCGAGAGCCACCGGCGTAGACAAAGGGCTTCACGGCACCAAGACACACAAGCACCGTCTCCAAGCTTCCACAGCAGATCAGAATAAGGACATGGCAGCACCGCGAGGCCAAAGCCTCGCCGCCGAATGCACTCCATTGAGCCGCAGCATGAAGTTCCAATGTGACGCCCTCAAGAGGGAAGAACGACGCCAGAGGCGCCGTCGTCACTGAGCTTTCGCCCGGAACCACCACACTAGGGAGAGAGTCTCTCCAACCACGCCCCCAGGAGGGTTTGCGACACCAATCAGCGCCGCCGTGGTCGGCTCAAAACCACCAACCTCGAAGACCCGAACTGGCCGCCCAGATCCGGCGACCACCCACAACCGTGCTGCCACCACGGGGGTCCCACCAACAGAGCAAGGGAGGAGGTCTGCCATACCTCCCGACCTCGCCGGACGAGCTGCCCGAAAGGCAGAGCTCGCCGCCGGCACTGCACCAACCACCACCGCCGCTGCCTCCACCCACGCCACCTACAGAATCTTCACCGCCGGCCAAGCCCGGCACCACACCTCCAACAATCCAGAATTGGTGGCAAGAGAAAACCCGGCCAGCCTCCACCTCCGAAGCAGCAGCCGCACCACGCGGAGACAGCACCAGATCGAAGGCTTCTCCTGCCTGCACCACGCCGGCAGGAACCACCACCAACAGCATCCCCAAGAGAGTGAAGAAGCAGGGGAGCGCCATGGCTGCCCCAGATGCGACGGCGTCACGCAGACGGCCGAGCGCCCTACACCCCGAGCTTGGAGGAGCCGAGGAGCGCCCGGACGCACCAGCACCAACTCCGGCCGCCACGCCATCCGCCACGGCCACGCATGTCCGATAGCTTTGTCAGGTGAATCTGGCCTCAAATTTCCTCCGTAATCATTTAGTATTCACTATCTTGTTCTGATAACGATGTGCTGCTTAGGCTGATAAGTCACACCTCCGGTACGGAGATAAAAAAAAGTCTCTTTTTTTTAAGGAATGTCTGGTGCCATTTTTTTTGGATAGATAGAACAGTTACATCCTTTAACACAAAATGTTTGATGCCAAAGGATCCCCATCCCAAACTAAAGATTGTTTAGATATAAAAACATTTCTAGCTAATTGATGTGCCACCTAGCTAGTTTGCATATCCGGTGTGCTGCCTCTCAATTTCTCGACTTGTCCAGCGCGTGCAAGCGGTCAATTCGAGCGGATAACGTAGGTGATCTTGCCTTACGTCCATGCCGCTCTTCTGAAGAAATTAAGCCGCGACAACGCAACTTTGTTCCATTTCTATATACTTGGCGTGAGACAAGTCAACACGATACGTGTTTTTTCTGGGACCTACAGGCAGCGCCTTTCCTGGACGTAATTGGTCAAATTGTCAAACTCCACCGTATAGCCATCAGCCCATCAGACTGATGCGATGGCTTATAAACTGCATTGCGCCCAACTGCATGGACACACGGCAAGTTGACCATTTGTTTGCCTGGTTAATTAACTACATACGCGTACTGTGCAGCGGATTACGTGTGCATTAGAGAGTAATCAGAGACTTCGATTATACAGTGTGACTTAACGCACGCGTACGCCTGATGAGTATGCAAAATACCTAGCGAGGAAAACGTGGTGTCACCACCACGCAAGTCACAAGACATCCCACGGAGGACCCCAAATTTGCAGTGTCTAAAGGTCCACACAAACTCAAACTGCGATGATGTACATCTCGCTGTGGATGTATTTATCGAAAAATCTCGCATGTTGTGCAAATGTCTGCTTGTTCCACGTACTACTAGCGTGTAGACATGAGAGAGAAAAACTCGACGCCGATATGAACAGGATTAGGTCAACGGATGTCACCTTCTTAGACTTCCATATATGCTGGTCACTTCATCGGGTACCTATATACAGCTATACGTTCTTAAACACATCAGTCATGCATGCGACAAATATAATGGAAGACCTGTGGAAGAACAAAAATGGAACACGGCTATACGTTCTCATAACTTCTTGTATGTGTTATAAAAGCGATAGGCAATAACGAAGAACGAAAAGAAATCACAGCACGGAGACACAAGATTTTAACGTGGAAAACCCTCTCCAACAAAGAGAGGTAAAAACCACGGGCGCCAGCCAGCAAAACTTCACTATATCGGGGGTATGTTTACAAACGCCGTGGGCTATCTTATGATACGATAAACCCTAGCCGGCGGCTTACAAGGAGTATATATAGAAGGTGGCAACGATCCATACCTCCCAGCAAAACTCCACTCGGCCCAAGCCTCCCGGCGACGGGCCTCGCTCCGCTCGTCAGAAGTTGGCCTCTACTTTATAGAATTTGGATCAGAATATAACAAACTCCACCTTGAGACAAATTCCTTGTAGCATGAACTTCAACAATCTCATGAACAAATAAAGAAAACACTTGCTGGCGCCAAACAGCCACTTGGGCTAAACAGTTATATCAACTAAGCTTGAGCAAAGCTCAAACTTAGCAACAGGAACAGGCTTTGTCATCATATCAGCAGGATTATCATGAGTACTAATCTTGCATACCTGTAGTTTACCTTGTGCAACCACGTGGCGAACATAGTGGTACTTAATATCAATGTGCTTTGTCCTCTCATGGAACATTTGATCTTTAGTAAGATAAATAGCACTTTGACTGTCACAAAATAACTTAATGCAAGAATCATCTCCACAAAGCTCAGCAAACAGACCTTTCAGCCAAACAGCCTCTTTACATACTTCATTGATAGCCATGTACTCAGCCTCAGTTGTAGATTGTGCTGAAACATCCTGCAAGGTAGCCCTCCAGCTAACAGCACATCCACCAACAGTAAATACATAACCTGTGAGGGACCTCCTCTTATCCAAGTCGGCAGCATAATCTGAATCCACATAGCCTACGAGTCCCCCACCAGTCCTGCCAAACTTCAAGCAAGCTTTAGATATGCCGCGAAGGTACCTGAAAATCCACTGAACAACATTCCAATGTTCTTTACCAGGATTAGCCATGTATCGACTGACCAAACTCATAGCATATGACAGATCAGGCCGGGAACAAACCATGGCATACATCAAGGAACCAACAGCACTAGAATAAGGAACTCGAGACATGTACTCAATATCATCTTCAGAAGTAGGACATTGCAAAGCTGACAACTTGAAGTGAGAAGCAATAGGTGTACTAACAAACTTTGCATCATGCATATTAAAACGATGAAGAACTTTCTCAATGTATTTTTCTTGACTAAGAAATAGCAAACTAGACTTTCTGTCCCTCTTAATTTCCATGCCTAGTATTTTCTTAGCAGGACCAAGATCCTTCATCTCAAACTCACTACTTAATTGAGCCTTTAAAGTAGTGATCTCTTTCATGCTCTTGGCAGCAATCAACATATCATCAACATATAGCAGCAAATAAATAGGTGATCCATTAACAAACTTGATGTACACACAGCTATCATACTGAGATCTCTTAAAACCATGTGCTAGCATAAATGAATCAAACCTTTTATACCATTGTCGTGGCGACTGTTTCAGACCATAAAGGGATCTCTTCAACTTACAAACAAGATCCTCCTTACCAGGCACAACGAAACCTTCAGGCTGGTCCATGTATATCTCCTCCTCCAACTCGCCATGCAGAAAATCAGTCTTAACATCTAGCTGCTCAAGCTCAAGATCATGCATAGCAACAATACCAAAGAAAGCACGAATAGAAGTATGCTTCACAACTGGGGAGAAAATATCAGTATAATCAACACCTGGAATCTGACTGAAACCTTTTGCTACTAACCTTGCCTTAAACCTTGGAGGCTCATTAGGAGATAAACCTTCCTTCCTTTTAAATATCCACTTGCAGCGGACAGCCTTCTTTTGTTTAGGCAAGCGCACAACATCCCATGTGCCATTTTTCTCAAGCGATTGCATCTCTTCTTGCATCGCACCTAGCCACTTTTCCTTATCAACCGAAGCAATGGCTTCAGTGTATGTAGCTGGTTCAACATCATGCTCCACCTGTTCAGCACAACTCAAAGCATAATGAACAATATCACACTCTTCAATTAAACGATTAGGAGGTGTAATATTTCTCTTAGAACGGCCAGTTGCAATGGACCGTGATGGCTGCTGAACAATAGGTGGTGAAGGTGGAACATAAACATCATCATTATTGGTTTCCGGAATCACATTTTCGTTCTCCTTTGCGTGCTCCACCTGCACGCCAATTCTCTGTTGCTCATCATCAGAAACATTAGGAGAATCAATAGCATCAGAAATATCAGTAGACGGACTATAATAAAACATAACCGCCTCATTAAAAATGACATTCCTGCTCAACAAAACTTTCTTAGTTTCAGGATTCCATAATTTATATGCCTTAACTCCTGAACCATAACCAAGGAAGATACACTTAACAGCCCTTGGCTCTAACTTTCCATTATCAACGTGAGCATAAGCAGTGCAACCAAAAACTCTCAACTCAGAATAATCAGCTGGTGAACCAGACCATACCTCAATGGGAGTTTTCTTATCAAGTGGAACGGAAGGTGACCTGTTGATGAGATAGCATGCGGTGGAGGCTGCTTCAGCCCAAAAACGTCTATGCATCTTTGCATTAGACAACATACAGCGAGCCCTCGAAATAATGGTCATGTTCATGCGTTCAGCCATGCCATTCTGCTGAGGGGTATATGGGATGGTGTGATGTCTTACCATGCCATCATTGCTGCAAAACTCATCAAATTCATTTGAACAAAATTCCATACCATTATCAGTACGGAGTATCTTAACCTCCACTCGGCCCAAGCCTCCCGGCGACGGGCCTCGCTCCGCTCGTCAGAAGTTGGCCTCTACTTTATAGAATTTGGATCAGAATATAACAGTATGCTATCAATTCAATTAATCTATACACTTTGAAAACATATAATTTTGCTTTTTTATCTAAATAATTTTAAAAATAAGCAACAATAATTAAGTAATACTCCCTCAGATCGGGAATAAGTATCGGTGATTTTGTACTAACTAAATACAAAGTTTGTACTAAGTCGTCGACACGTATTTCCGATCAGAGGGAGTAATAACAAGCATCAATGAATTCCAAATAATCTTTATGCATAATTAAATTATTAATTTTAAAACTCAAAAGTTTCAAACAAATCCAAAAAAACACTCAAAAACTTAAAAAATTTAAAAATGTAAAAATGTAAAAACTTCAAGATAATTAAAAAGTAGAAGAAACAACAAAAGAAATTCAAAACAAATCAATTTTTCTCATTTTTTGGCAAAATCTAAAATCTTCCTGCTTTCATATTTCCCTTTGGAATTTTGAGAAGCAAGATTTTTTGAAATCGGATGTAACTTTTCGCGTAGATAGTTTTTCATATATTACACAATTTTTCCAAGTTCGTCCGCAAAAGTTATAGCAGTTTTAATTCAGAACAACCTTTTTTTATAAAAAATATCAAAATTCGAATTTTCAAATTTCCCTAAAAGTTGGTTGTGTGAGGTAGAGGCATGCCAAAGGATTTTGAAAATTGGAGTTTTTATCATTTTCATTTATTTATTTAGACATTTTTTTTACATAAGGGAGGGGGGGGGGGAAGGCATGAGAGGAAAAAAATGGGCGTCTACCCTTTAGTCTGGATTGGTATCTCTAACCGGGACTAAAGGGTGGGGCGTTAGTCCTGGTTGGAGACACCAACCGGGACTAAACTTTAGTTTCGGTTGGTGTCTCCAACCAGGACTAAAGGTCCTGTTTGAATCGGGACTAAAGCTATCTGGTTCCTGTAACCTCTCGAACCGGGACTAAAGAGAGTATTAGTTCCGGGTTCAAAACTGACCAGACTAAAGAGGGCAACAACTCTAGATGAAAGCCCTGTTTCTTAATAGTGTCATAACAAAATGCTATTTCGGCATGGTAGACCAGTGAGGAAGCATATGGACATGGCACATGCATGGGTGTACCATCTTTTTTTTTGAACAAGGAGGGGGTCGCGAAGGACCCCAAAAAGCTTCATTGATAGACCTGTCGGTTACACAATTACAAGGAAGCCCCCAACAAAGAGGAGAAATACACCACAGCCTTGTAAAAGTGCAAAAAGGACCTCCGATGCATGTGAGAATGCGATCAAGTCCTCAAGCTCTCCTGCAAACTCCGACGAGGTCGCCGTGAACTGGCCGCCGCCCAACCGTCGGGGAGCAAAGCCACTTGGGGCGGAGCGGCGAGAGAGACGCCACCACAGCTTGATGAAGCATCGGGAATGGGTGCCCTACACCCCTAAGGTCCGGTCGGGGAACGGATCTTGTCGTCACAAGCCGCCGGAGGAAAGTTCCCTTGAACTCGCACCAGACACCGCCAGCACTTCCGCCGTCGTCACTGCCTCTGCCGAGGAGCCAGCCCGAACAAGGGAGAAGGCACTGGACAGAAGAACTGCCCCGGTCTCCCGCCGAAGGAGCTGCAGACGACGCTTAGCTTCCCAGCCCCCTTGCCTCCACGGCCGGCCGGGAAGGAAAGCAAAAAGCGCCACCCACTCCGCGCCGTCCTCCCTCGCCGCCACGGCCGGCCGAGGACAACACCGGAGCTCCACCTCCACCTAAGAAGCCCGGGTCCTAGGCCCTTTATTTGGAGCCGCCAGCGTGAGAATCGCCCAACCCAGATGGCTCCACCACTGGAGCTCATGGGTGAGCACACCCACACCGGCCGGATCCAAATCCCGGCTAGAGATCTCAGATCCTCTCCGGGCAAGACGCCCCAAACGCGGCCGAGCGCCGCAAAACCCTACCTACAACAACCTAGACTACGCCAGCGCCTCCCCTCCGCCATCTCCGACCGGCCACGCCGACGGAGACGGCTCGGGATCGGGCCGGCAGAACGTGGCGCTCTCTTGGCTACTGTTCACGCGGTGGAGAGTTAATTTGTGTTAGAATGTCCGACCAAGGTTGCCCTGTCGTCATTTCAGTTTTATGTCGACTACTAGCGTGTTAGTTTTGAGCGATGAGACTGAGAGGATCTCAATTTTGGGACTAAATTTCAGGGAAGTTGAGAGTGAATTGAGCGCACGAGGGCCGGGCAACCGCGTGCTGCTGATTTTGGTCAGCGTTCAACGAGTCAGCAAATGTGTGCCGCCGGCGCCGGGCTGTATATTCAAAGTGAAGTCAACCTAGGCTCTGCTCTGCTGTCAAAGAGCGATTTTTTTTTTTTGCGGGTAGAGAGCGACTTATCCTGCTTGATTTCCGTCTGAAGCTGAAGATATTTTGAGATTCTGGCAGAGTTTTACTGGTTGAGCAGCATAATTTACAATACTCGATCCGGTATGTGATCTCTTGTTACCACGATGATCGTGAGCTAGTACTGCACCCGTTGCGATCTCGGAAAAATTCCATTTCTATCATCTGCTTGACTTTTGGGGTTATGCTAGTTTTGCTTTGCCAACAAACTGACTATTGTTCACCATTTTTTTGTCCTCTTGTATTTGGAGCGGTTTGTGAAATTGACACAAGCCAAATTTTCCATGCGCGGGGAAGACGCCAAGTCTTCAGGTATATGGTTTTCCCCTAGCTAATATACCCTTGCGTCCACAAGCCTTGCTACCCCTCTGGAAACAATATATACGGAGTACATCTCACGCAAAACCAATTGGAGAAGATACTTTGGATCTATAAGTTAACTGATTGTGCCAACATGCATGATTGATGCATGATGCAAACTATAGGAGTTGACGACGAGGCTGGCACTACATTACGAACGGCTTGAACGCCTGCCAATTGCCACACCATTCACACGGAATTTCCCAAGAATAATCGGCTCCATTTTCTAGCCTGTCCCCATCATCTCACGACCTGCAAGCTGATGCAAATAGACATATTCATTTTAGCTGTCACTCCAATATACAGAGAAGAATCTTCCTGAGAATACAGAGGGATCGGTTTGGTAATTTCGCCGGTTACTTAATTCATTTTCCAAGTGGAAGCTTGTTAATTTACTAATTTCGATCGAGCACACGTAGTTGCTAGCTTGTATCATATATAGAAATCTGGCAGGTTTTATGGGTTGTCAAACAGCTATTCATACCTGGGGTCAACTTTGTTAGCAATGATGATACATGTGTGATTTGGTTAGTGGTGCATAAAAATTAACGTATAGTTATCGTATCTTTCATGTTTTCGATGGAGCAATTAAACACTATTGGCACATGGAATGGCAAGAAACCCCGCCACAAAGGATAATAAGAGACAACCAATAAATAGAACAAGTGTTGGAATAAATCGTAAGAGCATCTCCACTAGCCCCTCCCCCCCCCCCCCCCCTCCTCTCCCTCTCCCCCCCCCCTCCCCCAAACGTCGTATGGGGGCGCCGATGCTAAAAATCTCGCCCAGTCGTGCCCCCCAAATCTGAATTTCGATCAATGCGGCGCAAAGTTTCATTCGGTGCACCCAGTGGAAACCCAACGCAAGGGAGTGAGCAGGGCCGCTGGCTGCACCTGAAAACGCTACGGGCCAGCCCTGCCGGCGAGTGGAGCTCTTTTTTTCCTTTTCAACCGCCCACCTCCAGTAGATCGCCGCTGCGCCGCGCCACCCCGTCGCACCATTTCTTCCACCAAATCGGTGCACCACCACGCTGGGCATCGTCGTCCGCCACCTTTTCGTGGTGTTGTCCCGCCGGGCAATTCCGCGGCCGCATCGCCACCACCTTGCACCCGAGGTGTTCGGTGATTTGCCGAGGCCATGGATTCCGACGACGAGATTATGTTTGCCGCTTTGATGGAGGAGGAAGCCGCTGTTGCCTCCGCCGACGACAAGGAGCATTTGATGATGCTATCGTGCCTCATGGCGTTGTACGCCCGCGATGGTGCAAAGCCACGGCGAGGAGGGTCTACGCCTGGACACCTCAAGAGCAAGCCGAGGGAGAGGTTGGAAGGCTACTGCATTCTCTACGCCGATATACAGAGAAGAATCTTCCTGATAATACAGAGGGATCAGTTTGGTAATTCCGCCGGTTAGTTAATTCATTTTCCAAGTGGAAGCTTGTTAACGTATACTAAGTTAGACCAATCACACGTAGTTGCTAGCTTGTATGATAGAAATCTGGCAGGTTTTATGGGTTGTAAACAGCTATATATTCATACCTGGGGTCAACTGCGCTAGCAATGATGATACATGTGTGATTTGGTTAATGGAGCATACAAATTAACGTATTGTTATGGTATCTTTCATATATTTTCGTTGGAGCAATTAAACATATCTACTGGCACATGGAATGCGAAGAAACACCGCCACAAATGATACGACTTGTACATATAGCATATAAATTTGTTCTACATTATTGACTTGGATAAATCATGCTACTGGCTGAATATTCAGCGAATCAAAAAAATTGTTAATTTGAAAAGCCGCACACACCTCATCAGGAGATGGATTTCTAAACTTCGTTTGCATACGCACTACTACGTGCTAATCAAGAATGTGCCTCATGATGAGTGCATGATGTATACGTGACGTATAGCCGAAAAGGCAATATAGCCTAAGCATTCAACCACGTCTCCAGAAAGCTATTTTCCTAAGCATGCAACCAATTTTCCAGAAGAATTTCCAAAATGCATGGAAGATTCTACACCTTTTCATCCCCGGTTGTTGAGTGTGCATGAATCTAAGTGAGGACCACCATAGACTGATAGACGAGGAGGATAATGTCCCACTAGGAATCTCACTTTCTGTAGCCACTTCCTTTTTGCATGGATGTAGCTCAAGCAAAAAAAGGTAGTAGATGCTAGTGTGTGAGATTTATTGTGCTATGATAATTCACATCTCACAAAGTACAATAGACAGGGTCACATATGATCCTTTTTAGTCTTCACTAAATTATTTTTTAGGACAAACAAATAGCTAATAGAGATACTACTGAAATAGTAGCTAACATATTGACGTATTGTTTCGTGTCCCATCATTTTCTGATATTATGGACTACCTTTCTAAGGGAGCTAATTACACCCGCGGTCCTACATCTTGTCCATGATGTGAAGGTTTAGTCAAAGTTATGAAAGTTGGTGAACCCGTGGTCCTACAACTTTCAAATGTGTGATGTTTTCGTCCTCAGCCAATCCCTGGACGACACGTCGCCGCCACGCTGACACCGGTCACGAGCTGGCTCGCCCCTATGATTCTTGCGAATTCGTCCCCGTTGTTTTTATTTTTTGCAGTTAAGTCCTTTGCAGCGAATTGACGGGTTGACGCCTGAAATTAAGGCGCCACCGTGTACCTTCCTGTTGGAACTGCCTCTTTTCTTCCTCGCTGCGTTCCTGGAGGCGCCGCCCTTCCGTCGCCTGCATTCCTGGAGTAGCGATGCCGCCGGATATGCACATGCCGATGGACGACGAAGAGCCGGATTATGGTGTGCGTCGCCCTCTTCTCGCCCTCTCCCTTCTCTCTGCTGCCGCCCTGTTCTCCCTGTCGCCGTAAACAAGATTGTGGGGTCCGTATAATCATGTAGTTTTTTCTCGTTATTTTTACTGGAATTGACTCGTAATCGAGTACTTGTTCAAGGGTAGACCAAAGGCAACCGGGTGTTAGTGCTAGGTTGGATTTGAAGGTCACCTCTTCCCGCTCAAGCACTGCCATGTTTTGCTTTAATCTGACGAAAGGAAGAGTTTTTAGTTAATATTGAGTGTTTAAAGTCTTAGTTGCAAGTCTATGCGTCGAATGGTGTAGAAAAGTTTGATAATTAAGCAGTTTATAAATTGCTTAACTCTAAATATTATTCACTCTGTTTCTCTATCAGTGTTGAATACATAAGTGAACTCTGACCTCTTCTCTATTGCCATCGTCCACAATGGAATTTTTCTATGGTTTACGTGGTAGATTGGAGTATGTGGATAACTCAGTACATGTGTTTGACGACTGCTCAATAGATACCTGGTCAAATTTGTATATTAATTAAATTTTGAAAGTTTTTGGTTATGCAAGAGATGGGAAGTTACACGTGTACTGGCTTTATCTAGGAAAGGATATCAATGATGGACTTGTGCCTATTGAAAATGATGCAGACATTGTGAAAATGATCAATGCAATTCGCCTAGATAAGACTCGGCTGTTATATATTGATCACACAAATTTTTTCAGAAATCTCATACCTGACATCCTTGAACAAATGAGCAAGTAGAAAACAACAGGTGATCTTGATGCTCTAGTTACAGCTGATAAAGGAAAAGAGGTGGTGTCATCCCAAAATGGAAATTCAGAGAGTGAGAGTGACAGTGATTTCTCTTTCCATGACAGTGATTTTGATGCAGAAGATGGGGATGATGATCTCTTCCTGGACAATGTTGACTGTGATGTGAATGACAACAATGAAGTAGTGGAAATTGATGAACATGAAGATGAGGCTGCCCTTGATGACAGAGATCTAAATTTAGGTGAAGAAGAAAAAGAAACCTTGCAAATCAGTTTCAAGGCTTTCAACCCAGAAGTGGATATGAACAATCCCGTTTTCAAAATTGGGATGATGTTTAGTAACATAGAGGAGGTCAGAGAAGGACTGAATGCATATAGCATTAGAGAAAGAGTGAAGATAAAGAAAATCAAGAATGACAGGAGCAGGCTACATGCTGTATATGAACAAGGTTGTCCATGGATGTCGAAAGCAGGAAATGACATGCAAAGGTCAGGGGGGTTTTGTGATCACATCTTACATTGCAGAGCACAAATGTGAGAGGGTTTATCAAATGAGAGCTCTAACAGCAAAATTCCTAGGCAAGAAATTCATTGATGAATTCATGAACAGTCAAAAAATGGATTTAAAAACATTTGCTACAAAGGTCCAAAGAGAGTTTGGCATGTGTCCAGACAGGTGGAAACTTGGCAGAGCCAGGAAGGCTGCTCTGCTTGATATTCATGGAAATGAGGAAGCTCGGTTTAGCCAGCTAAGAGATTATGGGCAAGAGCTTAAAAGAGCAAATCCAGGGTCTACATTTTTTCTCTCATCAAATTCAGTTAAGGTGCCAGGGACAGATATTGTGAAAGAGCATCTAGCCACCTTGTATTGGTCTTATGATGCATGCAAGAGGGTTTTTTTGAATGGATGTAGGCCCTTGATTTGCATAGATGGATGTCATATTAAGACAAGGTACAAAGGAGTGTTGCTCACTATAGTAGGTATTGACCCTAATGACTGTATTTTTCCAGTTGCAATGGCAATGGTGGAGGTGGAATGCACCAGTTCATGGGAATGGTTTCTCACTACACTTAGGGATAATCTGAACATCACCAACACCTCTCCTTGGACTATCATCAGTGACAAGAAAAAAAGGACTTATAAATGCAGTACAGAAGGTATTTCCTGATGCAAAGCACAGGTTCTATGTTAGGCATATGATACAAAATTTTCAGTGAGCGGAACATAGAGGAGAAACCCTGAAAAATGACTTGTGGGCAATTGCTAGGTCAACTAACATTCCTAAATGGAAAAAGAGCATGGACAAGCTTAAAGCAGATAGTGAGCAAGCATACTAGTGGGTTGAAAAGCTTGTGCCTAACACCTGGATCAAGGCATTCTTCAATGACTTCTACAAGTGTGACATGTTGCTAAATAACCATTCAGAGGTTTTTAATAGCTACATCCTAGCTGCCAGGGAAAATCTAGTGTTGTCCATGTTAGATATGATATTTCACAAGCTAATGCAAATGAATGTATCAAAACAAAAAGATGCTGCAAAGTGGCATGGAAGGATTTGTCCCAAGATCAAGAAGAGACTTGACAAGTTCCATGAATGGAGTTTAAATTGCATAGTTGAGTCACGAGGAAATCATATATTCTCTGTGCATTCACGAGTTTGAAAGAACTTACAGTGTGGACTTGAAGGGAAGGACTTGTGATTGCAAAAAATGGCAGCTAATAGGGATACCTTGCCATCATGCCATTGCTGCTTGCAAGATAGATAGAATTAATCCAGAAAACCTTGTCCATAGTTGATATACAGTGGACACATATAATAGAGCATATGGCTTCAATCTTGTTCCACTGAGAGATAGAGTTTTCTGGGAAAAGGTAGATGCAAATCCAGTGCACCCACCACTCTTCACAAAAGTCATGGGCAGGCCAAAGAAGAACAGAAGAAAGGCACCAGAAGAGAAGATGAAGAAAGGTGTGACTATTTTCACCAAAGCAGGTGTGACAATCCACTGCTCTGTTTGTGGGATAGGTGGCCACAACAAAAAAGGTCATGATAAATTCATGAACGCTCAAATGCAGCAACAACATCAAGAAACCAATGGAGAAGGAGAAGATTTTGATATGCCATCAATAATGCTGGTTAGTGAACATAGAACATAGTACACATATTGACATAGAACGTAGTACATTTACTGCAATACCATTCATTTATTTAACATAGTACACATAGATTTTGACACACACATTGACATAGCAGATGAACACACACACTCACACAACAAAACAAGAAACACACTTGTTGAACACAAGAACGCACACATTGACAGCACACACACACACACACACACACACACTGGGAGCTACTCCTTACTCTTCTTCAGCCACCTTGGGAACCACTTCTTCACTTGTCTCTTGATCCCACATAGAATGATGGATCCCTTCACCTTTTCATATTGGGAAGAAGTCAGCAGAGAGGATAGCACCTCTACACCACTCATATACCTATAGTTGGACACTACCATGTCACTTAGCACACCCAGGACTTCAACAACCTCAACTTCAGCTAGATGAGCTACCCTTCTCCTCCCAGCTGTCTCCTCCCTCTCATGCACACTCCTTCTGTGATAAACTATGACTTCTTGTTCTGTAGTGTTCCTGGAACTACTAGCACCAGTGCTCCTACTCTTCTTGCTGCCCCATTTTCAGTATGGAGTCCTTGGCTCCACTACTCCTACTCTTCTTGTTTCCCCAGGTTAGGCTATCCTTTGTCGACAGAAGTGGAATGCATAGGCATGCCTGCAATGGACATATATACCTGCAATTGACATAGCTAGTAGACAGAGGGATTCACAAGTACACAGAGCTTAAAGCATTCAAACAATGTAGATAGGGACATAGATCATTTAAATATTCTTTCAGTGCATCTATTTGACAAGAAAAAGTGACATAATATTCACTTCCTTTTGCAGAATTTGTTCCCACAGAATCCAGACCTAGCACTGGACCCTACACATAGGCATGAAAGCATGATCTTCAGAATGGGGCAAGAGGTATATTTTACATTACTTTACATGTTGTTGTCATTTATTATGAAAGCCTCATTTGTAATATCCAAATCATCAGGAAGCACGAAATGTCCCAATAAGCAGATTTAGAGGACCATTACCTGAAAGTGCATTTGTTGAAGCTTCAAGAGAGACAATTGCTCCACCAGCAACTAGAATAACAACAACAACCTCTAGAGGCAGAGCTAGAGGCAGAGGAAGGAGCGGTGTTAGTGAGCAAGGAGCAAGAGGCAGAGGAAGGAGCAGTGGCAGTGAGCAAGGAGCAAGAGGCACAGGAAGGAGCAGTGGCAGTGAGCAAGTACAAAGAGGCAGAGAAAGGAGCAGTGGCAGTGGCAGTGGCAGTGAGCAAGGAGCAAGAGGAAGAGGAAGGACCAATGCAAGTGAGCAAGATAGCAGGGGGTCAAGCAAAAGGAAAAATACAAAGAAGAGAACTGCAGATGCTAGCACAAGTCTCAGTACACAAAATGAAGATACTGCAATAGTTGATAGAGAGAGAACTACAAGAAGCAAAAGCAAAAAATAAAAAGAAGAGAACTGTAGATGCTAGCACAAGTCTCAGTACACAAAATGAAGATACTGCAATAGTTGATAGAGAAAAAACTACGAGAAGGGGCTACAATACTAGGATTGGCAGTGCATTCTAGATGCTCTTTGGAGATGACAACCAACCAAGCAATGAAATCCCAGATTTGAATACAGAGTACATCCCTGACATGAATGCACAGGAGATCCCACTGAGCTGGAATGCACTAGTTTTTTAAGGAAACTAGATTGTTCATGCAGTTGTAATTTAGTTTTAAATCCTTGTACTTCAATATTCAGTATTTAGTGTCATTTTTGGAGTTCTGTTACTAACATTGTGTCAAATTTTTTGTTGAGATTGTACAAGTTATATTGCTGATATTGTATGACAAATAAATGGCAGAGAGATTTATTATGGAGTTCTGTTGGTAACATGCATATTTCTAAAGGTACAACTAATACTTAAATTCCTGGAGTGAGGAAGAGGACATTCAACATCACAAGCAAATAGTCATGAAATAAAGACATAGCACAAGGTAACAGTGTACAGAACAAGACAACCCAACTGACAAGCCAATGCAAGGAAATAGATATCATTTTATTCATTGTCACAAGATAGTACAAGATTGAAGATGCCAGATTTTTTTTGCACCAAAGATAGCTACTAGGTCAGCACAGAACTGCATGTACAACTCACATTTATTCATCCATGATTTGCTTGATCCTTTTCAGCTTATCCTTGTGAACATCACTTACTTTGAGAAGATCATACAAACAGAACTCCAGCTTCTTCTTTTCCTCCTTCAACTTCTCTCTTTCCTTTTCCCAGATATGCATCCTTAGTTGAGTCATCTCCTCCTCATGCTTCTGACAGTCCTTCAGCATAGCAACCTCTTCTATCAGTCCATTCCTCTCTTTCTTCAGCTCAACCAACTCATCCTCACTTGCTTGTTTCATATTGGCCAAGTTCTGCTTCATCTTGGCCAAATTATCCTCACTTTCTTGATTCATCTTCGCCAAGTTCTGCTCCACTGCCCTTTTCTCAGCTTGATCCAACATTCTGTTCATGATTGCGGTGCGGTGTTGATGTAGATGACCGACCAGTTGGGAACCCCAAGAGAAGGTATGATGAGCACAGCAGCAACTTTTCCTCAGTACGAAACCGAGCTTTATCGAACCAGTAGGAAAAAGCCAAACTTCAGAAGGTGATGCCTGCTAGCTTTGCACCAGCTCTGGACAATTTATAAGGCGCCTCGTCCAGGGCTTTGCTTTGCACCAGCAGCAACATGAAACCTGCACACAACACAACCAAGAACTTTGCTCCCAACTTACGATGAGGTTGTCAATCTCACCGGTTTGCTGTAAACAAATGATTCAGGGTATCGAGTGGAAAACAATAGTAGTATGCGAGAAAGTAAATAGTGCGAGTAAAAAGTAAACGGTAATAGCAATGTAAAGGAAATTGGACCGGGGTCCACAGTTCACTAGTGGTGTCTCTCCATAAGATAAATAACAACATGCTGGGTAAACAAATTACAGTTGGGCAATTGATAGAATAAAGATAACGTGCATATGTCATGAGGATCATTATGAGATTTACTCTGGGCATTACAACAAAATACATAGACCGCCATCCAACTGCATCTATGACTAATAATCCACTCGCGGGGATATCGTCCGAACACCCCTCGAGTATTAAGTTGCGAACAACAGATAACTGCATTAAGCAAAGTGTGTAATGTAAACAAAATGAATGTCCTTGGACACAAGAATGTTGTTTTCTCCCTAGTGGCAACAACACATCTACAACCTTAGAGGTTTCTGTCACTCCCCCAGATTACTAGAGGCATGAACCCAACTATCAAGCATAAGTACTCTCTCTTGGAGTTACTAGCATCTACTCGGCCAAGATAGCTACTAGCAACGGAAAGCATGCAAGATTAGAAACAACATAGAGATTAACGTAAGATAATATTCAGCATATCAACTTAACATAACACCAATATTCATCGGATCCCAACAAACACAACATGTAGAATTACATAAAGGTGATCTCGATCATGTAAGGCAGCTCACGAGATCTAAACATGAAGCACATGGTGGAGAAGACAACCATCTAGCTACTGCTATGGACCCATAGTCCAAGGTAGACTACTCACTCATCGCGCTGGAGGCAAGCATGGCGATAAAGAAGACCTCCGTTGGCGATTCCCCTCTCCGGCAGGGTGCCGGGAAGAGCTTCTAAACCCTCCCGATCTTGGGTTGATGACGGCGGCGGATCGCGATGTGTTTCTGGAAAATTGATCATGTATTTAGGTTTTTCCCGTCGGGGGGTCTTTATAGGCAAAGGGGCAGCGTCAGAGGTGGGCCAGGGTGGCCTCACCCATAGGGGGCACGGGCCAGGGGCTGGCTACACCGCCCTATGGTGTGGCCAGCCCGTGGCCCCCCTCCGTCTCCTCTTCAGACTTTTGGAAGCTTCGATAAATATTAGGAGGTTCGGCTTTTGTTTCGTCCAATTCCGAGAATATTTCCTGTGTAACTTTTCTGAAACACAAAAACAGCAGAAAATAGGGAACTGGCACTGTGGCATCTTGTTAATAGGTTAGTTCCGAAAAATGCATAAAAACACCACGAAGTGTAACAAAACACTAAGCAAATGGTGTAAGAACAAGCATGGAGCATCAAAAATTATAGATACGTTTGAGACGTATCAAGCATCCCCAAGCTTAACTCCCGCTCGTCCTCGAGTAGGTAAGTGATAACAAAGAATAATTTTTGAGGTGACATGCACCAACACAATCTTGATCATCTATGTAAGCATTGAGTGCTGGGATCAAAAGAACTTAAAACATGGGCATGAAAGACATAATCTTGATAGAAGAAACTTAGCAACCATGTTATAACATGAAAAAGAACACAAATGAAAGATCATGAATAATGAAACAATGAAAGTCAAATGTGTGTTCAAATCATATGGAAAAACATAGCAAATAGTTTTCAACTTGTCCTTCATGGAATAGCAAAACATAAATGCATAGGACACCTTCAAGTTTTAAGAGGGCGACTAGATACAAATAATTTAAGAACAAGTGAAACCAAAATCATAAATCAATCAATGATAAACTTTAGGACTATGCACATTAAACTCAGAATGACAACTATGCTCTCTTAGACGGTGCATAAAGGTAGACGGTGGTGACTCAACATAAAAGTAAAAGAAAGGCCCTTCACAGAGGGAAGCAGTGATTGCAAGTTTTATAAACCTTCAAAAATTATGGTACTTACTAGCTTTGAGCTCTCATTGCCCCCATCATAGGCATCTTGAATGGTTAAAGTTAATGTGATTACAATTATGAAGCATATGCTTGACAAATCATAAGTTGAAAACCTCGTGTCTCGTGAAGTACGAATACCCAAACCTCATGCTACTCGACTTAGAGTCCCAAGCAAGCCCTTGTCATTGTAAGTATACACGTATCATCGAGAACCGCCAATGGGGTACCTCCGTGCCCGATGACATGGAACAAGCCCACATCAAAATGATAGGACAAACAGACAATGAACACTTCGACATCTCTTTTATTTACCATTGGTATAGCTTTTTATTTTGAGATGCATCATCGAATGTTCACTATGGGCATGCTATAAATTTCCACCATGAATTATGCATGGCTTAGATTAGCGGCCCAGGCGTTTCTCTAACACGTATACAAACTCCATGATCCTGCAAGATTCCCAACTTATTTCACATCGCGAGTATTCATAAACAAAAGATCACGATATCAACTCAAATAAGAAGTGCAATGTTGAAAGCTTACCCCATAAAGGCATGGTTTGGCTAATTTCCAACTTACAACTTGCAAGCATAACAACTCAACATAAGAGAGCCACAATGCCAAAATTTTAAGAACGAGAAAAGTAAAGTGTGCCATCAGGTTCGTGAGAGCTTTACTAACCAATTTTTGCATAACACCAAAAGTGTTTAATTTGAAGGATAGATAAAAGCAAGTCAAATGTACTTTGGAATAGCAAATTGCTAATAGGTATGTATGGTGGACACATTGGCATAACTTGGTTTTTGGGAGTTGGATGCACGAGTAGAGCTCATACTTAGTACAAAATGAGGGCTAGCAAAAGACTGAGAGTGACCAACTAAGAGAGCAATAACGACTATAATCATGCATAGCGACAAAACATCATTAAGAGAAGCATAAAATAGCATCAAAAGTCAAAAACTAAATGATCATAGAGGCTTATGGCGACTTTGTATGAGTCAAACATGTTATAAGCATGCGCCAAGTCAACCCAAATAAAGCATCAAGGAGAAAACCAAATTAATACTTCCAAATAATAAAAACAACGCATGATTTTTTCAAAGGCTCATTAAGCAATCTCAGTCATTTGAGACAAGTCATGCTACAGCAAAACCACTAAGCATACTATCAAAATGACATCAAGCACGACATGCAAAAGTCTAAGCCGTAGTCTAAACAAGCTCCTTTTTGTACCACTTTTTTGCATGAAACTTTTCTCTTTTCCAACACCATTCGAACCTTTTCGAAACAACTCTTTTGATGAAAACCAACATGTACCAGACGTCAAAATACAGCTTGATACAAAGATATAACAAGATCTGAACAAAAATCAAGGTGAAAAACGAAAGCTAAACGCAGTTCTAGAAAAAGAGAACACGCGTTTGAACGATAAGAGTGAAAAACGGTGTGTTCTTGGCAAATGAAAAGCAAGTAATTTTCTCCAAAAGAAATTTGTTGGGGTCCAACCATTTATTGTAGCAAACAAAACAAAACTAAACTAAAAACTAAAGTAAAGATGCTCCAAGAAAAATGCATAGTGCATGAAGCAATAAAAATATAGTGTGTTAAAAGGTGACCTGATTTTTGCCGATGAAGAAGGGGTGCCTCGGGGGCATCCCCAAGCTTTGACGCTTGTACCTCTTGGATATTTCTTGGGGTGCGTGGGCATCTCCAAGCTTGAGCTTTTGTCCATTCTTCAACTCATCTCATCATTCTCCAATCCCTACACTTGAAAACTTCCTTCATACAAAACTCAACACAATTCTATTAGCAACATTAGTGTAAGCATAATAATGAATCAACCCCTTTTTGGTTCAGATTTCAACTCAAAAACCACCACATATAAAGCATATACTACTGTATCAACTTCCCCAAAATTCAGAGATCAAAAGAACTCAAAAAGAAAGCGATCGAGAGGCAAACACAAATAGTGGCAGAAATCTGTCAAAACAGAACAGCTGACAAAGGTCGATTTTTTCGAGGGTTTTCTGTTGCTCAAATCAAAAAGTGTAAAACAAATGAAAGTTTGGATATAACCTGGGGCATATGCACAAGAAATCGCAGGTCAAAAAGATCTCCTGAGAATTTTCACGAATTTTTATGGTGCAGCACCGAAATCTGTTTCAGGACAGCAACATCCCCAAATCTTACCTCACTCAAATTAGAGGTTTCTCTTGGCACAACAACAAAATAAAATGGATAAGGAGCGGTTATTACAGTAGTAATAACTTCCAAGACTCAAATAAAAGAAAAAGTACTGAAAAAAAATATTAGGTTACCTCCCAAGAGTGCTTTTCTTTAACGCCTTTGAGCTAGACGCAGAAAGGTGGAAATCAAGTATTTTCGAAAGAAGCATTAAGATCAACGGTTTCCTCAAGATCACCACTTACCACACTAGGCACTTTAGAAGTTCCTGAAGATGATTCAACCTGCAAGTCACTCTTAGTCGAACTAAAAGGTTTACCAATCTTAAAAACATGCTGCGGAATAGGCACAAACACCTTGGGAACACACATAATTTTTTGCTCTTTTCCAATAAAAGCTTTCTCCTTCTTAAACTTAAGAGAAGAGAAAATTGAACTCAAAGTTTTCATAGATTCCTCTAGTTTACCAATCCTAAGGTTTTGACTATCAAGAGTAGTGCTAGCCTCTAAAGCGGTAATTCTCTTACCGATACTTTCTATTGATTCATTAACCCGGCTAGCGTTATCAAGGACATTTGGCAAACTTTTTTCTAAAGAGCCTAGTTTTTCTATAACTTCCTCCAAAGTGATCTCAGTTTTAATAACATGGATAGGTGGTACTCCCACTAAACTTTCTATTAAAGCGCATGCTTCAAGAGCGGGAGTACCCAGAAAATTACCTCCTGCAAGAGTATCAAGAACTTACCTATTCCAACTAGATATACCAACATAAAAATTTCTAAGGAGGATCATGGTAGAATGCTTCTTCGTACACCTATGATGAGAATTGCTAATACGGTACCAAGCATCTTTCAAGCTCTCTCCCCGTTGTTGCTTAAAAGTACGAACTTCAACTTCAGGATTACTCATTCTAACAAGACTAAAAGCAAGTAAATAAGAGCAACTATAAAGGAAACTAATTTTTTTTGTATTTTTGATAAAAATGATGCAAGCAAAAATAAAGTAAAGCAAAACAATAAACAAAGTAAAGGATGTGCGTGCGAAACTCCCCTTGCAAAAGTCTTCTTTTTCCCCGACAATGGCGCCAGAAAACAGCTTGATTGCGGTGCGGTGTTGATTTAGATGACCGACCAGTTGGGAACCCCAAGAGAAGGTATGATGAGCACAGCAGCAAGTTTTCCCTTAGTAAGAAACCGAGGTTTATCGAACCAGTAGAAAAAAAGCCAAACTTCAGAAGGTGATGCCTGCTAGCTTCGCGATAGCTCCGGACAATTTATAAGGCGCCTCGTCTAGGGCTTTGCTTTGCACCAACAGCAACGTGGAACCTGCACACAACACAACCAAGAACTTTGCTCCCAACTTACGATGAGGTTGTCAATCTCACCGGTTTGCTATAAACAAAGGATTGAGCGAATCGAGTGGAAAACAATAGTAGTATACGAGAAAGTAAACAGTGCGAGCAAAAAGTAAACGGTAATAGCAATGTAAAGGAAATTGGACCGGGGTCCACAGTTCACTAGTGGTGTCTCTCCATAAGATAAATAACAACATGCTGGGTAAACAAATTACAGTTGGGCAATTGATAGAATAAAGATAACGTGCATATATCACGAGGAACACTATGAGATTTACTCTGGGCATTACAACAAAATACATGGACCGCCATCCAACAGCATCTATGACTAATAATCCACTCGCGGGGATATCGTCCGAACACCCCTCGAGTATTAAATTGCGAACAACAGATAACTGCATTAAGCAAAATGTGTAATGTAAACAAAACGAATGTCCTTGGATACAAGAATGTTATTTTCTCCCTACTGGCAATAGCACATCTACAACCTTAGAGGTTTCTGTCACTCCCCCAGATTAAATAGAGGCATGAACCCAACTATCGAGCATAAATACTCCCTCTTAGAGTCACTAGTATCTACTTGGCCAAGATAGCTACTAACAACGAAGAGCATGCAAGATCATAAACAACATAGAGATAACATAAGATAATATTCAGTACATCAACTTAACATAACACCAATATTCATCGGATCCCAACAAACACAATACGTAGAATTACATAAAGGTGATCTCGATCATGTAAGGCAGATCACGAGATCTAAACATGAAGCACATGCATGGTGGAGAAGACAACCATCTAGCTACTGCCATGGACCCATAGTCCAAGGTAGACTACTCACTCATTGCGCCGGAGGCAAGCATGGCGATGAAGAAGACCTCCGGTGGCGATTCCCCTCTCCGTCAGGGTGCTAGAAAGAGCTTCTGGACACTCCCGATCTTGGGTCGACGATGGCGACGGATCACGATGTGTTTCTGGAAAATTGATCGGGTATTTAGGTTTTTCCCGTTGGGGGGTCTTTATAGGCAAATGGGCAGTGTCAGAGGTGGGCCAGGGTGGCCTCACCCATAGGGGGCGCGGGCGCCCTATGGTGTGGCCATCCCGTGGCCTCCCTCCGTCTCCTCTTCAGACTTCTGGAAGCTTCGGTAAATATTAGGAGGTTCGGCTTTTGTTTCGTCCAATTCCGAGAATATTTCCTGTATAACTTTCTGAAACACAAAAACAGCAAAAAATAGGGAACTGGCACTGTGGCATCTTGTTAATAGGTTAGTTCTGGAAATGCATAAAAATGCCACGAAGTGTAACAAAACACTAAGCAAATGGTGTAAGAACAAGCATGGAGCATCAAAAATTATAGATACGTTTGAGACGTATCAGTTCACATCATATATCAGACTATTGTACTTCTTATCCATCTTGTTCTTCTCTGAAGTCATCTCCTTGAGTTGTTGAATTATACCTGCAACCTCATCCATTTTGACACTTTCGCCTTCATTGTACATGCTCCATAACTTCCTCAGTGCATTTAGCATCTGCAATGGCCACTCAGGATCTACCCAGCTCACAAAACCACAATTGATAACTTCTTGCATACATTAACTAGGTTGCATTACAAAAAGACTGATAAACTGAATCTCTGAACTTAATAGTGCACAAATGATTCAGAAACAATGCACAAATTATTCAGAACAAACACAAAAGCAAATGTATCTTGTCCACAATGATCATGAACTCACATTTTCAATGGAGCACATGTAGAATCTTTGGCCTGTGTCCACTCCTTGAAATGCCACGCACCTCCTTGGCTTGATACCATGTGCATCACAAACTTGCTGACAATCGACACCTAAACCTTGGAATGATGGGTCCTCGGTAGTATCTGGAGCATAGTCCAGGGGGGTAAGGTCCTATTCAACCAGAAATTACACTCAAAGCTCGTCCGGAATACGAGATTGAGACGGATTTCCCTAATCGTAATCCTAGCTACCAAATTTCCAGTGAGGGGCTGATATGTCTCAAACATATCTATAATTTTTGATGCTCCATGCTTATTTTACACCAATTGCTTTATGTTTTATTTACACTTTGTGGTGTTTTTATGCATTTTCTGGAACTAACCTATTAAAAAGATGCCACAGTGCCAGTTCTTGTTTTCTGCTGTTTTTGTATTTCGGAAAAGTTATACAGGAAATATTCTCGGAATTGGATGAAACAAAAGCCAAAGTTCCTATTTTACTGACATGAAGACGGGTCCAAAGGGGAGACGGAGAAGAGCCGGGAGGCAGCCGCACCAGGTGGTGGTGCGGGCTGCTTGTTGCGGCACGGTGTTGATGATTTTTCACCGTCCAGTTGGGAACCCCAAGAGGAAGGTATGATGAGTACATCAGCAAATTTTCCCTCAGTAAGAAACCAAGGTATGTCGAATCCAGGAAAAAGCCAAACATCAGAAGGTGATGCCTGCTAGCTTCGCGACAGCTCCGGACAATTTATAAGGCGCCTCGTCCAGGCTTTGCTTTGCGAGCGCCAACGTGGAACCTGCACACAACACAACCAAATATTTTGCTCCCAACTTACGATGAGGTTGTCAATCTCACCGGTTTGCTTGAAACAAAGGTATGAGCGTATCGAGTGGAAAGCAATAGTAATATGCGAATAAAGTAAACAGTGCGAGTAAAGTAAACATGTGATAGCAATATAATGGAAATAGGACCGGGGTCCATAGTTCACTAGTGGTGTCTCTCCATAAGATAAAATAACACAATGCTGGGTAAACAAATTATAGTTGGGCAATTGATAGAATAAAGACAACGTGCATATGTCGAGAGGATCAGTATGAGATTTACTCAGGGCATTACAACAAGATACATAGACCGTCATCCAACTGCGTCTATGACTAATAATCCACTTGTGGCAAATCAATCCGAGAACTCCACAAGTATTAAGTTGCGAACAACAGATAACTGCATTAAGCAAAGTGTGTAATGTAAACAAAGCATATGCCCTTGAGCATATGAATGTTGTTCTCTCCATAGTGGCAACACCACATCTACAACCTTAGAGGTTCCTGTCACTCCCCCAGATTAAATAGAGGCATGAACCCACTATCGAGCATAAATACCCCCTCTTGGAGTCACTAGCAATTACTCGGCCAAGATAGCTACTAACAACGGGGAGCATGCAAGATCATAAATAACATAGAGATAACATAATATAATATTCAGTACATCAACTCAATCATAACATCAATATTCATCGGATCCCAACAAACACAATATTTAGAATTACATAACGGTGATCTCGATCATGTAAGGCATCTCAGGAGATCTAAACATGAAGCACATGATGGAGAAGACAACCAACTAGCTACTGCTATGGACCTATAGTCCAAGGTAGACTACTCACTCATCGCGCCGGAGGCAAGCATGGCGATGAAGAAGACCTCCGGTGGCGATTCCCCTCTCCGGCAGGGTGTCGGGAAGAGCTTTTGGACCCTCCCAATCTCGGGTCAATGGCGACAGTGGATCGCGATGTATTCTGGAAAAGTGATCGGGTGTTTAGGTTTTTCCCGTCGGGGGGTCTTCATAGGCAAAGGGGCGGCGTCAGAGGTGGGCCAGGGTGGCCTCACCACCAGGGGGCATGGGCCAGGGGTAGGCCGCGCCGTGATACGTCTCAAACGTATCTATAATTTTTGATGCTCCATGCTTGTTTTTACACCATTTGTATATTGTTTCGTTACACTTAGTGGCATTTTTATACATTTTCCGGAACTAACCTATTAACGAAGTGCCACAGTGCCAGTTTCCTGTTTTCTGCTATTTTTGTGTTTCAGAAGTGATACACAGGAAATATTCTCGGAATTGGACGAAACAAGTTCCTGAAGTCATATTTCACGGGGAAGCTTCCAGACATCCGAAGACCTGACGGAGTGGGGCCACGTGGGCCCCAGACACAGGGGCGGCGCGGCCACCCCCCTGGCCACGCCAGCCCCGTGTGAGGGGGCGTGGTCCCTCCTCTGACATCGCCCCTTCGCCTATATATACCCCCTGACGAGAAAAACCTAAGGGCCCGATCAGTTTTCCAGAATACATCGCGATCCGCCGCCGTCGTCGACCCGAAGATCGGGAGGGTCCAGAAGCTCTTCCCGGCACCCTGCCGGAGAGGGGAATCGCCACCGGAGGTCTTCTTCATCGCCATGCTTGCCTCCGGAGTGATGAGTGAGTAGTCTACCTTGGACTATGGGTCCATAGCAGTAGCTAGCTGGTTGTCTTCTCCACCATGTGCTTCATGTTTAGATCTCATGAGCTGCCCTACATGATTGAGATCACCATTATGTAATTCTATGATGTTGGTTTGTTGGGATCCGATGAATATTGGTGTTTATGATTAAGTTGTTGTACTGAATTATATCTTTTGTTATCTCTATGTTGTTTATGATCTTGCATGCTCTCCGTTGTTAGTAGCTATCTTGGCCGAGTAGTTGCTAGTGACTCCAAGAGGGGGTATTTATGCTCGATAGTGGGTTCATGTCTCTATTTCACCTGGGGGAGTGACAGAAACCTCTAAGGTGGTAGATGTGCTGTTGCTACTAGGGAGAAAACAACATTCATATGCTCAAGGGCATACGCTTTGTTTACATTACACACTTTGCTTAATGCAATTATCTGTTGTTCGCAACTTAATACTTCTAGGGTGTTCGGATGATATCCCCGGGGGTGGATTATTAGTCATAGATGCAGTTGGATGGCGGTCTATGTATTTTGTTGTAATGCCCAGAGTAAATCTCATAGTGATCTTCTTGACATATCACGTTATCTTTATTCTATTAATTGCCCAACTGTAATTTGTTTACCCAGCATGTTATTTTATCTATGGAGAGACACCACTAGTGAACTGTGGACCCCGGTCCTATTTTAATCATATTGCAATCACCTGTTTACTTTTCCCGCACTGTTTACTTTACTCGCATATTACTACTGTTTTCCACTCGATACACTCATAACCTTTGTTTCAAGCAAACCGGTGAGATTGACAACCTCATCGCAAGTTGGGGACAAAGTATTTGTTTGTGTGTGTGCAGGTTCCACAAACACCTTCAGTCGTCATCGTCTCTCTTCTCCTGATCGATAAACCTTGGTTTCTTAACTGAGGGAAAACTAGCCGCTACACTCATCATACCTTCCTCTTGGGGTTCCCAACGGGCTGGTCATCACCACGCACAAGGACTTACTGCTCCCACGTCAACTAAACGCCACAGTCTTTTCTGGCGCCATCACACGAGTAGCAGCTTCTTTTCTGGCGCCGTTGCCGGGGAAGAGAGAAGACTTCTGCGAGGGGAGTTCTTCGCACACACATTCTTTACTTTGTTATTTGTTTTGCTTTACTTTATTTTATTTTACCTGCATTGCTTTTTATATCAAAAACCCAAAAAAAAAATTAGAATCCTTGGTAGCTGTTTTTACTTGTTTACTTTTGTTTTGCTGAAATGGGTACTCCTGAAAATACCAAGTTGTGTGACTTCGCTAGCACGAACAATAGTGATTTTATCTGCACTCCTATTGCACCAACTGTTCCTGCTACCACTTTTTATGAGATTAAGCCTGCTTTATTGAACCTTGTTATGAAAGAGCAATTTTCTGGTGCTAGTACTGAAGATGCTGCAGCTCATCTCAACAATTTTGTTGAGCTATGTGAGATGCAGAAATATAAGGATGTTGATAGTGATATTATTAAGCTCAAGTTGTTTCCTTTTTCTTTGAGAGGAAAAGCTAAAGATTGGTTGCTGTCTTTGACTAAGAATAGTATTGATTCATGGGCTAAGTGTAAGGATGCTTTTATTGGTAGATACTATCCTCCTGCTAAGATTATAGCTTTGCGTAGCAATATTATGAAGTTTACTCAGTTTGATAATGAACATGTTGCTCAAGCGTGGGAAAGAATGAAATCTATGATAAAGAATTGCCCCACTCATGGACTGACTACTTGGATGATTATCCAAACTTTTTATGCAGGACTGAATTTTTCTTCAAGGAACCTACTTGATTCAGCTGCTGGAGGCACTTTTATGTCCCTCACATTGGGCGCCGCATCAAAGCTACTCGACAACATGATGGTAAATTATTCTGAATGGCACACCGAGAGAGCTCCACAAGGTAAGAAGGTAAATTCTGTTGAGGAAACCTCTTCCTTGAATGATAAGATTGATACCATTATGGCTATGCTTGCTAATGATAGGACTCATGTTGATCCTAATAATGTTCCTTTGGCCTCTCTGGTTGCTCAAGAAGAGCAAGTTGATGTGAATTTCATTAGAAATAATAATTTTAACAACAATGCTTATAGGAACAATTTTGCTAGTAACAATTATAGGCCGTATCCTTCTACCAATGGTAATGGTTATGGTAACTCTTATGGTAATTCCTACAACAACACTAGGGCCGCGCCCTCCGAGCTTGAGGTAATGCTCAAGGACTTCATCGGTAAGCAAACTGCTTTTAATAAGTCTGTTGAGGAAAAGTTAGGCAAAATTGATATTCTTGCTTCTAAAGTTGATAGCCTTGCTCATGATGTTGAACTTCTGAAATTAAAAGTGTTTCCTAATGATGTGAATGTGAGCAATATTGTCGCTGCCGCTAATGCTACCCAAGTTGGAATTGATGAAAATATTAGATTGTTAGCGGAATAGCATGCCAGGTGGGAAAGAGAAGATGAGATGGCTAGAGAGATGAAGGTATGTACTATTACTACCTCTAATGATGTTATTCCTACTGGTAGCAATCCTCTTACTTTGATTGGTGTAGAGAAAACTCCCACTCCTTGTGTTAAAAAGCCTAAAACTGCCAAAACTTTTTCTCAAAAGAGTGCTGAAATTTTTCGGAGTGTGGGAGATGATAGCTCTATTTCCTTTAATGAGTTTGATGTTGATGGCTGCAATATATCTGAAGTAATTTTGTTCTTGCAAAAGCTTGCTTTGACTCCCAATGCTAGTTCTTTAAATATTGCTTTTACTAAGCATATTACCAATGCTCTCATAAAGATTAGGGATGAAAAGTTGAAGCAAAAAGCCTCTGTTCCCAAGAAGCTAGAAGATGGTTGGGAACCCATCATTGATATGCATGTTAATGGTTATGATTGTCATGCTTTATGTGATCTAGGTGCTAGTATTTCTATTATGCCTAGAAAGATTTATGACATGCTTGATTTACCACCGCTTGAAAAGTGTTATTTTGATGTTCCTATTGCTGATGTTGCTAAGAAGAAACCTTTGGGAAGGATTAATGATGTTCTTATTGTGGTTAACAATAACCTTGTTCCCGTTGATTTTCTTGTTATGGACATTGAATGCCATGCTTCATGTCCTATTATTTTGGGAAGACCTTTTCTTCGAACTGTAGGTGCTATTATTGATATGAGGGAAGGCACTATCAAGTATCAATTCCCACTAAAGAAAGGTATGGAACACTTCCCTAGGAAAATAAATAAATTAATTTTTGACTCTATTCTTAGAGCAAATTATGAGCTTGATGCTTCATCTATTGATATTACTTGATTCGCAATTTTCTGCGCCTAGCTCAAAGGCGTTAAAGAAAAGCACTCTTGGGAGATAACCCATTGTTTACTTTTCAGTACTTTTTCTTTTATTTGAGTCTTGGAAGTCATTACTACTGTAATGACCGCTCCTTATCTTGTTTATTTCGTTTTTGTGCCAAGAGAAGCCTCTAATTTGAGTGAGGTAAAGATTTGGGGTTATTGCTGTCCTGAAACTGTTTTCGGTGCTGCACCGTAAAAATTCCTAAAAATTCTCTGTTTATCTTTTGGAACTGCGATTTCTTGTGCATATGCCCCAGGTTATATCCAAACTTTTCTTAGTTGAACACTTTTTGATTTGAGCAATAGAAAATCCCTCAAAAATTCGTCCTTTGTCAGCTGTCCAGTTTTGACAGATTTCTGCCAATATTTGTTTTTGCCACTTTATCGCTTTCTTTTGAGTTCTTTTTGATCATGGAACTCTTGTGGAAGTTGCTACAGTAGTATATACTTTATATGTGGTGGTTTTGGGTTGAAACCTAAAGCTAAAAGAGGTTGAATATATTTTATGCTTACACTAATGTTGCTAATAGAATTGTGTTTAGTTTTGTATGAAGGAAGTTTTCAAGTGTAGGGATTGGAGAATGATGAGATGAGTTGAAGAATGGACAAAAGCTCAAGCTTGGGGATGCCCATGCATCACCCCAAGAAATATCCAAGAAGTACAAGCGTCAAAGCTTGGGGATGCCCCCGAGGCACCCCTTCTTCATCGGCAAAAATCAGGTCACCTTTCAAAACACTATATTTTTATTGCTTCATGCACTATGTGTTTTTCTTGGAGCGTCAGTTGTTTTAGTTTTCTTAGTTTGTTTTGTTTGTTTGTTTGCTGCAATAAATGGTTGGACCCCAACAAATTTCCTTTGGAGGAGATGTACTCGTTTTCATTTGCAAAGAATGCTCAAGTTTTCACTCTTATCAAAAATTGAATGTTCTTCTTTTTCTGCTACTGCTTTTGGTTTTCGTTTTCGCCTTGATTTGCGTTCAGACCTTGTCATATCTTTTCATCAAGGTGCATTTTTGCCTCTGATCTTTATTGGTTTTCATCAAAAGAGGTGTTTATAAAAATTTCAAATGGTGTTGGAAAAGAGAAAAAGCTTTGTGCAAAATAGTGGTACAAGAAGGAGCTTGTGTAGACTGCGGCTTAGGCTTTTTCATGTCATGCTTGATGTCTTTTTGATAGTATGCTTAGTGGTTTTGCTGTAGCATGACTTGTCTCAAATAACTGAGATTGCTTAATGAGCCTTTGAAAAAATCATGCGTTGTTTTTATTGTATGGAAGCATTATTTTGGTTTTCTCCTTGATGCTTTATTTGGGTTGACTTGGCGCATGCTCACACATGTTAGACTCTTACAAAGTCGCCATTAGCCTTCGTGATCATTTAGTTTTTGACTTTTGATGCCATCGTATGCTTCTTTTAATGTCGCTTTATCGCTTTGCATGATTATGGCCATTATTGCTCTCTTAGTTGGTCGCTCCCAGTCTTTTGCTTGCCCTCGCCTTGTACTGAGTATGAGCTCTACTCGTGCATCCAACTCCTAAAAGCCAAAGTTTTCCAAAGTGTCCACCATACATACCTACTAGCAATTTGCTATTCCAAGTAAATTTGACTTGCTTTTATATTCTCTTCAAATTAAACTCTTACCAGTGTTATGCGAAATTCGGTCAGTAAAGCTCTCACGAACCGGAAGGCACACTTTACTTTTTCCTGTTCTTAAAAATTTGACATTGTGGTCTTTTATGCTGAGTTGTTATGCTTGCAAGTTGTAAGTTGGATTCTAGCCCAGCCATGCTGTCATGGGGCAAGCTTTCAACATTGCACTTCTTTTTGAGTTGATATCGTGATCTTTTGTTTATGGATGCCCGCTGTGTGAAATGAATTGGGAATTTTGTAAGGATCATGGAGTTTTTATATGTGTTAGGGAAACGCCGGGCCGCCAATCTAAGCCATGCATAATTCATGGTGGAAATTTGCAGCATACCCATGGTGAACATTCGACGACGCATCTCACAATAAAAAGCTAAACAATATAGCAAATAAAAGAGATGTCGAGGTGTTCATTGTCTGCTTGTCCTGTCATTTTGGTGTGGGCTTGTTCCATGTCATCGGGCACGGAGGTACCCCATTGGCGGTTCTCAATGATATGCATATACTTACAATGACAAGAGCCTTGCTTGGGACTCTAAGTAAATTAGCATGGTTTGGGTACTCGTATTCACGGGACACGAGGTTTTCAACTTATGATTTGTCAAGCATATGCATCATAACTGTTCTCGCATTAACTTTAACCATTCAAGATGCTTATGATGGGGGCAATGAGAGCTCAAAGCCGGTAAGTACCATAATTTTTGAAGGTTATAAAACTTGCAATCACTGCTTCCCTCTGCGAAGGGCCTTTCGTTTACTTTTATGTTGAGTCACCACCTTCTTTCTTTATGCACCATTAAGAGAGCATAGTTGTCATTCTTAGTGTGATATGCATTGTCCCAAAGTTTATTGATTGACTCATATTGTTGGTTTCACTTGTTCTTAAATTATTTGTATCTAGTCGCCCTCTTAAACTTTGAGGTGTCCTATGCATTTATGTTTTGCTCTCTTTGAAGGACAAGCTGAAAACCATTTGTATGTTTTTCCTTATGATTTGAACACACGTTTGACTTTCATTGTTTCATTATCATGATCTTTTGTTTGTGTTCATTTGCATGTTTACAACATGGTTGCTAAGTTCTTATTGTCATGATTATATCTTTCATGCCCATGTTTTAAGTTCTATTGATCCCAGCTCACCAATGCTTACATATATGATCAAGATTGTGTAGGTGCATGTCACCTCAAAAATTATTCTTTTGTTATCACTTACCTACTCGAGGACGAGCAGGAGTTAAGCTTGGGGATGCTTGATACGTCTCAAACGTATCTATAATTTTTGATGCTCCATGCTTGTTTTTACACCATTTGTATATTGTTTTGTTACACTTAGTGGCATTTTTATACATTTTCCGGAACTAACCTATTAACGAAGTGCCACAGTGCCAGTTTCCTGTTTTCTGCTATTTTTGTGTTTCAGAAGTGATACACAGGAAATATTCTCGGAATTGGACGAAACAAGTTCCTGAAGTCATATTTCACGGGGAAGCTTCCAGACATCCGAAGACCCGACGGAGTGGGGCCACGTGGGCCCCAGACACAGGGGCGGCGCGGCCACCCCCCTGGCCGCGCCAGCCCCGTGTGAGGGGGCGTGGTCCCTCCTCTGACATCGACCCTTCGCCTATATATACCCCCTGACGAGAAAAACCTAAGGGCCCGATCAGTTTTCCAGAATACATCGCGATCCGCCGCCGCCGTCGACCCGAAGATCGGGAGGGTCCAGAAGCTCTTCCCGGCACCCTGCCGGAGAGGGGAATCGCCACCGGAGGTCTTCTTCATCGCCATGCTTGCCTCCGGAGCGATGAGTGAGTAGTCTACCTTGGACTATGGGTCCATAGCAGTAGCTAGCTGGTTGTCTTCTCCACCATGTGCTTCATGTTTAGATCTCATGAGCTGCCCTACATAATTGAGATCACCGTTATGTAATTCTATGATGTTGGTTTGTTGGGATCCGATGAATATTGGTGTTTATGATTAAGTTGTTGTACTGAATTATATCTTTTGTTATCTCTATGTTGTTTATGATCTTGCATGCTCTCCGTTGTTAGTAGCTATCTTGGCCGAGTAGTTGCTAGTGACTCCAAGAGGGGGTATTTATGCTCGATAGTGGGTTCATGTCTCTATTTCACCTGGGGGAGTGACAGAAACCTCTAAGGTGGTAGATGTGCTGTTGCTACTAGGGAGAAAACAACATTCATATGCTCAAGGGCATACGCTTTGTTTACATTACACACTTTGCTTAATGCAATTATCTAGTTGTTCGCAACTTAATACTTCTAGGGTGTTCGGATGATATCCCCGGGGGTGGATTATTAGTCATAGATGCAGTTGGATGGCGGTCTATGTATTTTGTTGTAATGCCCAGAGTAAATCTCATAGTGATCTTCTTGACATATCACGTTATCTTTATTCTATCAATTGCCCAACTGTAATTTGTTTACCCAGCATGTTATTTTATCTATGGAGAGACACCACTAGTGAACTGTGGACCCCTGGTCCTATTTTAATCATATTGCAATCACCTGTTTACTTTTCCCGCACTGTTTACTTTACTCGCATATTACTACTGTTTTCCACTCGATACACTCATAACCTTTGTTTCAAGCAAACCGGTGAGATTGACAACCTCATCGCAAGTTGGGGACAAAGTATTTGTTTGTGTGTGTGCAGGTTCCACAAACACCTTCAGTCGTCATCGTCTCTCTTCTCCTGATCGATAAACCTTGGTTTCTTAACTGAGGGAAAACTAGCCGCTACACTCATCATACCTTCCTCTTGGGGTTCCCAACGGGCTGGTCATCACCACGCACAAGGACTTACTGCTCCCACGTCAACTAAACGCCACAGTCTTTTCTGGCGCCATCACACGAGTAGCACGCCGCCCTATGGTGTGGCTGCCCTGTGGCCCCTCTCCATCCCCTCTTCGGTTCTCTGGAAGCTTCGGTAAATTTCTGGATGTTCGGCTTTTGTTTCGTCCAATTCCGAGAATATTTCCTGTGTAACTTTTCTGAAACACAAAAACAGCAGAAAACAGGGAACTGGCACTGTGGCATCTCGTTAATAGGTTAGTTCCAGAAAATGCATAAAAATGCCACAAAGTGTAACGAAACACTAAGCAAATGGTGTAAAAACAAGCATGGAGCATCAAAAATTATAGATACGTTTGAGACATATCAGCATCCCCAAGCTTAACTCCTCCTCGTACTCGAGTAGGTAATTGATAACAAAAGAAATAATTTTTGAGGTGACATGCACCTACACAATCTTGATCATCTATGTAAGCGTTGTGCGCTGGGATCAAAAGAACTTAAAACATGGGCATGAAAGATATAATCTTGATAGAAGAAACTTAGCAACCATGTTATAACATGAGAAAGAACACAAACGAAAGATCATGAAAATGAAACAATGAAAGTCAAACGTGTGTTCAAATCATATGGAAAAACATACAAATGGTTTTCAGCTTGTCCTTCATGAGAGAGCAAAACATAAATGCATAGGACACCTTCAAGTTTAAGAGGGCGACTAGGTACAAATAATTTGAGAACAAGTGAAACCAACAATATGAATCAATCAATAAAAACTTTGGGACAATGCACAATATACTCAGAATGACAACTATGCTCTCTTAGATGGTGCATAAAGGTAGAAGGTGGTGACTCAACAAAAACTAAAAGAAAGGCCCTTCGCGGAGGGAAGCAGTGATTGCAATTTTTATAAACCTTCAAAAATTATGGTACTTACCGGCTTTGAGCTCTCATTACCCCCATCATAGGCATCTTGAATGGTTAAAGTTAATGCGAATACAATTATGCTGCATATGCTTGACAAATCATAAGTTGAAAACCTCATGTCCCGTGAAATACGAATACCCAAACCTCATGCTACTTGACTTAGAGTCCCAAGCAAGCTCTTGTCATTGTAAATATATGTGTATCATCGAGAACCGCCAATGGGGTACCTCCGTGCCCGATGACATGGAACAAGCCCACATCAAAATGATAGGACAAACAGATAATGAACACCTCGACATCTCTTTTATTTACCATTGGTATAGCTTTTTATTGTGAGATGCGTCGTCGAATGTCCACTATGGGCATGCTGTAAATTTCCACCATGAATGATGCATGGCTTAGATTAGTGGCCCAGGCGTTTCCCTAACACATATAAAAACTCCATGATCCCGCAAGATTCCCAACTTATTTCACATCGCGAGTATCCATAAACAAAAGATCACGATATCAACTCAAATGAAAGATAGTGCAATGTTGAAAGCTTGCCCCATAACGGCATGGCTGGGCTAATTTCCAACTTACAACTTGCAAGCATAACAACTCAATATAAGAGAGCCACAATGTCAAAATTTTAAAACGAGAAAAGTAAAGTGTGCCATCAGGTTCGTGAGAGCTTTACTGACCAATTTTTGCATAACACCAAAAAGAGTTTAATTTGAAGGATAAATTAAAGCAAGTCAAATGTACTTTGGAATAGCAAATTGCTAATAGGTATGTATGGTGGACACTTTTGGAAAAACTTGGTTTTTAGGAGTTGGATGCACGAGTAGAGCTCATACTCGGTACAAAATGAGGGATAGCAAAAGACTGGAAGGGACCAACTAAGAGAGCAATAACGGCCATAATCATGCATAGCGACAAAGCGACATTAAAAGAAGCATAAGATGGCATCAAAAGTCAAAAACTAAATGATCATAGAGGCAATGGCGACTTTGTATGAGTCTAGCATGTGTGAGCATGCGCCAAGTCAACCCAAATAAAGCATCAAAGGAGAAAACCAAAATAATGCTTCCAAATATTTAAAACAACGCATGATTTTTTCAAAGGCTCATTAAGCAATCTCAGTCATTTGAGACAAGTCATGCTACAGCAAAACCACTAAGCATACTATCAAAAATACATCAAGCACGACATGCAAAAGCCTAGGCCGTAGTCTACACAAGCTCCTTTTTATACCACTTTTTTGCATGAACTTTTTCTCTTTTCCAACACCATTCGAACTTTTTATAAACAACTATTTTGAGAAAAACCAACATGGACCAGAGGTCAAAATACACCTTGATGCAAATATATAACAAGATCTGAACACAAATCAAGGTGAAAATCGAAAGCTAAACGCAGTTCTAGAAAAAGAGAACACTCGTTGAAACGATAAGAGTGAAAAACGAAGTGTTCTTGGCAAATGAAAAGCAAGGAAACTTCTCCAAAAGAAATTTGTTGGGGTCCATCCATTTATTGCAGCAAACAAAACTAAACAAAACTAAAAACTAAAAACAAGTGATGCTCCTAGAAAAATGCATAATGCATGAAGCAATAAAAATATAGTGTGTTGAAAGGTGACCTGATTTTTGCCGATGAAGAAGGGGTGCCTCGGGGGCATCCCCAAGCTTTGACGCTTGTACCTCTTGGATATTTCTTGGGGTGCGTGGGCATCCCCAAGCTTGAGCTTTTGTCCATTCTTTAACTCATCTCATCATTCTCCAATCCCTACACTTGAAAACTTCCTTCATACAAAACTAAACACAATTCTATTAGCAACATTAGTGTAAGCATAACATTGAATCAACCCTTTTTGCTTCAGATTTCAACTCAAAACCACCACATATAAAGTATATACTACTGTAGCAACTTCCCCAAAAGTTCCGTGATCAAAAGAACTCAAAAAGAAAGCGATAAAGCGGCAAACACAAATATTGACAGAAATTTGTCAAAACAGAACAGCTGACAAAGGTTGAATTTTTAGAGGGTTTTCTGTTGCTCAAATCAAAAAGTGTTCAACTAATGAAAGTTTGGATATAACCTGGGGTATATGCATAAGAAATCGCAGGTCCAAAAGATATACGGAGCATTTTCATGAATTTTTACGGTGCAGCACCAAAAACTGTTTTAGGACAGCACATCCCCAAATCTTACCTCACTCAAATTAGAGGCTTCTCTTGGCACAAAACGAAATAAAAAGGATAAGGAGAGGTTATTACAGTAGTAATAACTTCCAAGACTCAAATAAAAGAAAAAGTACTAAAAATAAAAACATTGGGTTATCTCCCAAGAGTGCTTTTCTTTAACGCCTTTGAGCTAGGCGCAGAAAGTGCGAATCAAGTAATATCAAGTGAATCATTAAGATCAACTGTAGAAGTCTTTTCAATAAGGCATTGTATTTCATCCACATAAGTTTTTGAAGACCCTTTGTAATCACGCTTTGGTTCACTCAAATCACTAAAAAGATTTTTGGGACAGATCCAATCAAAATTATTTTCAAAAGCTTCATACAATCCCAAGAGTTTGCTAGGTATAGGTATTTCGGTTCCCTCATTGTTTGTACTAACAACCTTTATATGTGAACCAAGCTTATTAAAATGCTTAAGAACTTTCCTAGCTTCAATGGCCACATCTCTAAATTCTATCCGCAAGGTTTCAAGGATAAAAGCTTTCTTTTCGGGGTCCTCAATATCATGAAGCTTAAGAAACATATTTTGCATAAAAGGATTAAGGCTAGCAAACCTAGCTTCTAACATGTGAATTAAATAAGCAGAAGCAACTTCATAACTAGGAGCAAGCTCAGCCAAAGACTTTTCCTCAACATCTTTATGCATACTAATATGATTAAAGAACTCCTCGATGTTACTTTTCCCAATAATAGAACCACTACCTACTGAGAGGTCCTCCAAAACGTACTTAGGGAACAACATAATGAACTAAAAGTAATAAAGTAACAACTATAAAGGAAACTAATTTTTTTGTGTTTTTGATAAAATGATGCAAGTAAAAATAAAGTAAAGCAAAAATTAAAACAAAGTAAAGGATGTGCGTGCGAAACTCCCCATGTAGAAGTCTTCTTTTTCCTCGGCAACGGCGCCAGAAAATTGTTGCTTGTTGCGGCACGGTGTTGATGCTTTTTCACCATCCAGTTGGGAACCCCAAGAGGAAGGTATGATGAGTACAGCAGCAAATTTTTCCTCAGTAAGAAACCAAGGTATGTCAAATCCAGAAAAAAGCCAAACGTCAGAAGGTGATGCCTGCTAGCTTTGCGACAGCTCCGGACAATTTATAGGGCGCCTCGTCCAGGCTTTGCTTTACGAGCGGCAACGTGGAACCTACACACAACACAACCAAATACTTTGCTCCTAACTTACGATGAGGTTGTCAATCTCACCGGTTTGCTTGAAACAAAGGTATGAGCGTATCGAGTGGAAAGCAATAGTAATATACGAATAAAGTAAATAGTGCGAGTAAAGTAAACAGGTGATAGCAATATAATGGAAATAGGACCGGGGTCCACAGTTCACTAGTAGTGTCTCTCCATAAGATAAAATAACACATGCTGGGTAAACAAATTACAGTTGGGCAATTGATAGAATAAAGACAACGTGCATATGTCGAGAGGATCACTATGAGATTTACTCTGGGCATTACAACAAGATACATAGACCGTCATCCAACTGCGTCTATGACTAATAATCCACTTGTGGCAAATTAATCCGAGAACTCCACAAGTATTAAGTTGCGAACAACAGATAACTGCATTAAGCAAAGTGTGTAATGTAAACAAAGCATATGCCCTTGAACATATGAATGTTGTTTTCTCCCTAGTGGCAACAGCACATCTACAACCTTAGAGGTTTATGTCACTCCTCCAGATTAAATAGAGGCATGAACCCACTATCGAGCATAAATACCCCCTCTTGGAGTCACTAGCAACTACTCGGCCAAGATAGCTACTAACAACGGAGAGCATGCAAGATCATAAACAACATAGAGATAACATAAGATAATATTCAGCACATCAACTCAATCATAACACCAATATTCATCGGATCCCAACAAACACAACATGTAGAATTACATAACGGTGATCTCGATCATGTAAGGCAGCTCACGAGATCTAAACATGAAGCACATGGTGGAGAAGACAACCAACTAGCTACTGCTATGGACCCATAGTCCAAGGTAGTCTACTCACTCATCACGCCGGAGGCAAGCATGGCGATGAACAAGACCTCCGGTGGCGATTCCCCTCTCCGGCAGGGTGCTGAGAAGAGCTTCTGGACCCTCCCGATCTCGGGTCGACGGCGACGGCGGATCACGATGTATTCTAGAAAAGTGATCGGGTGTTTAGGTTTTTCCCATCGGGGGGTCTTTATAGGCGAAGGGGCGGCGTCAGAGGTGGGCCAGGGTGGCCTCACCACTAGGAGGCGCGGGCCAGGGGTAGGCCGCGCCGCCCTGTGGTGTGGCTGTCCTGTGGCTTCTCTCCGTCTCCTCTTTGGTTCTCTGGAAGCTTCGGTAAATTTCTGGATGTTCGGCTTTTGTTTCGTCCAATTCCGAGAATATTTCCTGTGTAACTTTTCTAAAACACAAAAATAGCAGAAAACAGGGAACTGGCACTGTGGCATCTTGTTAATAGGTTAGTTTCAGAAAATGCATAAAAATGCCACCAAGTGTAATGAAACACTAAGCAAATGGTGTAAAAACAAGCATGGAGCATCAAAAATTATAGATACATTTGAGATGTATCACGGGCCCACCCCTGGCCGTGCCACCCTGTGGTGTGGGCGCCCCAGGTGCCCTCTGACATCGCCCTTCTGCCTATAAATTCACTTCATCGGGAAAACCCTAAGGCCCGAACATCTATCCACGAAAAGTACTGTAAGTCGCCGCCATCGTCGACTCGAGATCGAGAGGGTCCATAAGCTCTTCCCGGCACCCTGTCGGAGAGGGGAATCATCACCAGATGCCTTCTCCATCGCCATGCCCGCCTCCGGAGTGATGTGTGAGTAGTCCACCCCTGGACCATGGATCCATTGCAGTAGCTATATGGTTGTCTTCTCCTCCATGCGCCTCATGTCTAGATCTTGTGAGTTGCCTACATGATCAAGATCATCTTTATGTAATTCCACATGTTGTGTTTGTTGGTATCCGATGAATATTGAGTACTATGTCAAGTTGATTGTTGATTTATCATGTCTATGTTATTTGTGATCTTGTATGCTCTCGTTGCTAGTAGATACTTTGGCCAAGTAGATGCTTGTGACTCTAAGAGGGAGTATTTATACTCGATAGTGGGTTCATGCCTCTAGTAATCTAGGAGAGTGACAATAACTTCTAAGGTTGTAGATGTGCTGTTGCTACTAGGGTGAAAACAACAATCTTTTGTTCAAGGATAATTGTATTATTTATATTACACACTTTGCTTAAGGCGATAATCTGTTGCTTGCAACTTAATACCCAAAGGTTGTTCGGATGATATCCTGAGGGTGGATTATTAGTCATAGATGCAGTTGGATTATGGTCTATGTATTATGTTGTAATGCTCAAATGAATCTCACAGTGATCTTCATGATATGTACATGCATTGTTATGCATTCTCTATTTTGTCAATTGCCCAACTGTAATTTGTTTACCCAGCATGTTATTTATCTTTATGGAGAGACACCTCTAGTGAACTATGGACCCCGGTCCATTCTTTTATATTTATATTACCATCTACTACAAGCACTGTTTACTTTCTGCAAATATTATTTTACTTCACTGCAAGCAAACATCTTTTTCCATACTATACGTCTAATCCTTTGTTTTCAGCAAACCAGTGAGATTGACAACCTCACTGTAAGTTGGGGCAAAGTAGTTGTGTTGTGTGCAGGTTCCACATTGCTGCTGGTGACGACACCGCGCTATCAACTGTCTTCTGGCGCCAGCTAGCAGCGACCTTCAGAAGTGATTTCTTTCTCCTACTAGTCGATTAAACTTTGGTTTCATACTGAGGGAAAACTTACTGCTGTGCTCATCATACCTTCCTCTTGGGGTTTCCCAACGGGTCCTGTGAGACATCATGGGCAAAGAAGAGACATATTGAAAACCACTCTGAACTGGAGTCACCATCTTTCCAGATGGGGATGGCAGCGGATTCAGCTGCGGTAGCAACGATGAGACTGCGGCAACGGATTCAGCTCTGGTGGCGGCGGGGTCGATGGGCCAGAGGACGAAGCAGAGTAGGGCAACGCTTGTATTAACAGAGAAAGCATCGGGGAAGAAAAAGAACAAAAACAATGGGGACGAATTCGCAAGAATCACAGGGGCGAGCCAGCTCATATCCGCTGCCAGCATGGCAGCCACATGTCATCTAGGGATTGGCTGAGGACAAAAGCATCACATATTTGAAAGTTGTAGGACCGTGGGTTGACCTAATGACACAACTTGGACTAAACCTTCACATCATGGACAAGATGTAGGACCGTGGGTGTAATTAGCTCTTCGTAAGGCATTCTATGGAAAACTATATCCATATAAGTATGAATTAACGTCCTCAAAATAGATGTCATAAGTATAAATTGCGTCAGCCGGGTCTTGAACTCAATATCTTTTGGCTCTGATACCATGTAGAACTGCATGCTCTAGCCAATGCGACCAAAAGACCGATCTGATAGAAGAGACTAGGCAATACATTTATACTTCAACACAATAGGGTCTTCCACACATTGAGTGCCTGATGTCTACGCACGTGTCTGTTCTTGTAGACAGTGTTGGGCCTCCAAGTGCAGAGGTTTGTAGAGCAGCAGCAAGTTTCCCTTAAGTGGATCACCCAAGGTTTATCGAACTCAGGGAGGAAGAGGTCAAAGCTATCCCTCTCAAGCAGCCCTGCAATTACGATACAGAAAGTCTCTTGTGTCCCCAACACACCTAATACACTTGTTAGATGTATAGGTGCACTAGTTCGGCGAAGAGATAGTGAAATACAAGTAGTTGTGATGATTATAAGTAGTAAACGTGGTCTGAAATAAATATCGCTGCGAGCAAACATGTAACAAAACAGGAAGTAAACGGTGTGCAATGCTTGGAAACAAGGCCTAGGGATCATACTTTCACTAGTGGACACACTCCCAACAAATATAACATAATTGAACCAATAGATGCTATCATCAATATGCAACTCAAACAATTCTCCAATGGAAAACATACAATAATCATGCGTAGGGCTACGAAGCACTCCTCAAAGTCCGTATGTACCCAAACTAGATTGTCCCACACTATCACCGTGAACGCACTAGATGGTTCCAACAAACAACACATTCATAGAGACATTAACCAAAAAGATACACATGATGCACACACTAGTCACCTTTACACCATGATACGAGGTATCTCCGGAGAGTACAATAATAAAGCATAGGAGTTGCATAACATCAGAATAATAACATCTACCAATTCAACTAGGTACAGAGCTCACGATCACATAAAGATCACATCATGGGAGAGAGAGGTGAACCACATAGCTACCGGTAGAGCCCTCAGCCCCGGGGATGAACTACTCCCTCCTCATCATAGGAGACAGCAAGGTTGATGGAGATGGCGGTGAGGTCGATGGAGACGGCGGAGACGGCAATGGAGACCGATGGAGATGGCTCCGGGGGCACTTCCCCATCCCGGCAGGGTGCCAGAACAGAGACTTCTGGCCCCCGAAATTCGTCTTCGACGGCGGCGGAGCTGCGGAACTGTTCTGGAAAAATCGTCGTTTCCTTTAGGGTTTTCCGTCCCGAGGCTTCTTATAGGTGAAGGGGCATCGTCAGGAGTGGCCCCAGGCCTCCTCACACCTAGGTGGCGCGGGCCAGGGGCAGGCCGCGCGAGCCTAGTGTGAGGGCGGCCTGTGGCCCCTCTCCTACTCCTCTTCAGATCTCTGGAAGCTTCCGGGAAAAATAAGACTTCAGGAACTTGTTTCGTCCAATTCCGAGAATATTTCCTTTGTATCACTTCTGAAACACAAAAACAGCAGAAAACAGGGAACTGGCACTGTGGTGACTTGTTAACAGGTTAGTTCCGGAAAATGCATAAAAGCGCCACGAAGTATAACAAAACACAAGGCAAATGGTGTAAAAACAAGCATGGAGCATCAAAAATTATTGATACGTTTGAGACGTATCAGCATCCCCAAGCTTAACTCCTGCTCGTCCTCGAGTAGGTAAGTGATAACAAAAGAATAATTTTTGAGGTGACATGCACCTACACAATCTTGATCATATATGTAAGCATTTGTGAGCTGGGATCATAAGAACTTAAAACATGGCATGCAAGATATAATCTTGACAATAAGAACTTAGTAATCATGTTATAACATGAAAATGAACACAAACAAAAGATCATGAATAATGCAACAATGAAAGTCAAACGTGTGTTCAAATCATATGGAAAAACATACAAATGGTTTTCAGCTTGTCCTTCATGGAGAGCAAAACATAAATGCATAGGACACCTTCAAGTTTAAGAGGGCGACTAGATACAAATAATTTGAGAACAAGTGAAACCATAGTCATGAATCAATCAATGAAAACTTTGGGACAATGCACATTATACTAAGAATGACAAGTATGCTCTCTTAATGGTGCATAAAGATAGAAGGTGGTGACTCAACATAAAAGTAGAAGAAAGGCCCTTCGCAGAGGGAAGCAGTGATTAAACATGTGCTAGAGCTTTTCATTTGTAAAACAGAGAGATAAAAATTGATTTTGAGAGGTGGTTGTCTTTGTCAACGACTGACAATGGGGTTCTTACTATCTTCCATACAAAAATTGAAGCAAGTTTTTGAGAGAGAGATTGGCACTTTTGTGCTCTTTTATAAAGCTTGGCACTCCTCCCCACCTTTTTTTCTTTCACAAACCATGGCTAACCGATTTCATCGGGTGCCCACCAACATTCACATTCCATGGAGGAGTGCCTTTTTTTCTTTTCTTTTTTTCTTTTTTTTGGAATAAGCAATATGGAAGATAGCAAATCCGACCACTACGTCCCCATGAGCTGAAAACAGTGTCACAAAACGAGAAGTATTTTGAAGGTTTTTTCAAAGGTAGCACATGAAAATTTACTTTGGAATGGCTTACAAATACCATGCATAGGAATTTATAGTGGACACAATGGCAAACTTGGTTTTTAGGAGTTGGATGCACGAGTAGAGCTCATACTCAGTACAAAATGAGGGCTAGCAAAAGACTGGGAGCGACCAACTAAGAGAGCAATAACGGCCATAATCATGCATAGCGACAAAGCGACATTAAAAGAAGCATAAGATGGCATCAAAAGTCAAAAACTAAATGATCATAGAGGCTATAGGCGACTTATTTTTGTAGTCAACATGGTGTAAGCATGTTCCAAGTCAAGCCAAATAAAGCATCAAAGGAGAAAACCAAATAAATGCTTCCATATAATAAAAACAACGCATGATTTTTTCAAAGGCTCATTAAGAAATCTCAGTTATTTGAGACAAGTCATGCTACAGCAAAACCACTAAGCATACTATCAAAAAGACATCAAGCATGACATGAAAAAGTCTAAGCCACAGTCTACACAAGCTCCTTCTTGTACCACTTTTTTGCATAAAGCTTTTTCTCTTTTCCAACACCATTTGAAAAAATTTAAGACACCTCTTTTGAGGAAAACCAACATAGACCAGAGGTCCAAATACACCTTGATGCAAAGATAAAACAAGATCTGAACAAAAATCAAGGCGAAAAACAAAAGCTAAATGCAGTAGCAGAAAAAGAGAACACTCATTGAACGAAAAGAGTGAAAACTAGAGTGTTCTTGGCAAATGAAAAGCGAGTTCATCTCCTCAAAAAGAAACATGATGTGATCTAACCATTTATTGCAGCAAACAAACTAAACTAATACTGAAAACTAAAACAACTGACGCTCCAAGAAAAACACATAGTGCATGAAGCAATAAAAATATAGTGTCTTGAAAGGTGACCTGATTTTTGCCGATGAAGAAGGGGTGCCTCGGGGGCATCCCCAAGCTTTGACGCTTGTACTTCTTGGATATTTCTTGGGGTGATGCATGGACATCCCCAAGCTTGAGCTTTTCTCCATTCTTCAACTCATCTCATCATTCTCCAATCCCTACACTTGAAAACTTCCTTCATACAAAACTAAACACAAATCTATTAGCAACATTAGTGTAGCATAACACATAATCAACCTCTTTTTGCTTCAGGTTTCAACCTAAAACTACCACATATATAGCATATACTACTGTAGCAACTTCTCCAAAAGTTCTGTGATCAAAAGAACTCAAAAGAAAGTGATAAAGCGGCAAACACAAATATTGGCAGAAATCTGTCAAAACAGAACAGCTGACAAAGGTCGAATTTTTGAGGGGTTTTCTGTTGCTCAAATAAAAAAGTGTTCAACTAATGAAAGTTTGGATATTACCTGAGGTATATGCACAAGAAATCGTATGTCCAAAAGATATACAGAGAATTTTTACGAATTTTTAAGGTGCAGCACCAAAAACAGTTTCAGGACAGCAACATCCCCAAATCTTACCTTACTCAAATTAGAGGCTTCTCTTGGCACAACAACGAAATAAAAAGGATAAGGAGCGGTTATTACAGTAGTAATAACTTCCAATACTCAAAGAAAAGAAAAAGTACTAAAAATAAACAATGGGTTATCTCCCAAGAGTGCTTTTCTTTAACGCCTTTGAGCTAGGCGCAGTAATTTGCAAAGATGCTCATGTTGGCGCCATATAAGAGCTTGAGGCAAAGGCGCCATATAGAAACTTAAAGCAATATAGAGCATCAAAAAGCAAGTATGGAACACATTTAAATCTAAACCACTTCCTATGAAAAATAGTCTTGTAAAGAGACAAGTCATAAAAGCGCAAAGCAAAAAGCATAGGAAGGCAAAACAAGTACAACTTCAAGAATTGCAACATAAAGAGGGGAAACTCAATATTGTTGAGATCAATCAAACCATGTTTCCCTATCTCATAATAACTTTCAGTAGCATCATGAATAGAATTAACAATATAACTATCACGTAAAGCATCCCTATCATGAGCCACATGCATAAAAGGATTAATACTCCCCACATGAACAATAGTAGTAGGAGCAGATTCAACAGAATAATTATTCTCATCACCATAATCATCAAAGACAGGAGGCATATTGTAATCATAACTATTTTTCTCCTCAAAAGTAGGTGAATTGAAAACATTATAATCATCATCATAAACTAGAGGCTTAGTATCATCACAAGATAGAGAACTACTATGTCGCAAAGCATATTCATCAAACATATCATCATAAGAAGGAACATGGATAGCACTAATGGTACAACAATTATTAACCTTAGAATTGGTACCAAAAAGATTTTCAATATCAAAAGTAGAGTGATTTTCCCAATCATGATCACTAACATAAGTAACAGGCATGGGAACATCATCCCAATCAAAATTATCATAATCTATAGCAGGATCATAACGCTTAGGGGAAGATACCGTGTCCTCTCACCTCTTACTCCTCCTCTTCTTCTTCTTCATACTCTTCTTACTCTCTCCTTTAGGAGGGAGAGACTTGAAGGGCATCTTCTCCACATATTTTCTAGGAGGGAAAGGCATCTTCTCCACATAATCTGGTTTGCTGACAGGAACAACAGAAGAAACTTTGGAGGATTCCTCCTCTCTATTAATAAGATTGAAACATCTATTAGTCCTGTCATAGCTTGGCAAAACATCATGTTTTATAAGATCTTGTAAGTAAGTATTTGCGAGGCAATCTTTAGCACAATAGAGACGACAACCACGAAGGGTACTATTAATATCAGCATCTCTCATATCAACCAAAGAAATCTTTCTAGATATGTCTTCACAATTCAAAAACAAGGTAAGCTCATCATGCTGATTGAGAGTAATCTTATCGTCACAATACAAATTTGCGGTACTCGTTCGATTAATTGGGCATTGAAAATTAAAGTGACCCTTTTCACCGCAAAATTCACAAAGAAAAGGATAAAGCTCACATACCCTTTCACCAAGCACATCTAGATCCTTGAGCCACATACTGGTTTCTTCATTTGCGTGGGTGATGCAATAATCTTCCTTGTTGTAACTCTGTTCATAAGGTCTATGTACTCCACAAAAATTAACATGCTTATAAGAAATAGGACTTTTAGAAGTTTGAGCATGTTTATTGCAATCATCAATAACAATATAACTTTCTATGCAAGTGTCCTTAAAAGGTTCATGATACATGTCCCCATTTCCTTTAGGAACATTCATATGGGAAGCAAAGGCTTTAAAGCAATCAACCATAATTTGAGGATCAAGACCATATTTAGCACTAAGCTCTTGAAAAGTAGCAGTTTCAGCGAAAGACTTAATGCAATCAAACTCATAATTCATACCTGATCCTTTACCTTTGTCATTTTCCCATCCTTCAGCATTCTCTTGTATATGGTCAAGAAGTTTCCACTTAGCATCTTCCTTCATATGAGTGAATGATCCAAAGCAAGAAGCATCCAAATAATCCTTATCAGGAAGAGTAAGCCGTGCATAAAAATTATCAATAACAATATTACGGGGAAGATCATGAATAGGACATTTATGCATTAGTAACTTCAATCTTCCCCAAGCTTGGGCAATGCTTTCTCCCTCATGCGGATGAAAATTATAAATATAATTCCTATCTTTATAAACCCGACTAGAAGGATAGAATTTAGAATAAAGAGAGTTTCAATTTCCTCCCAATCAATAGATCGGCCATCCTTCAATGTTCTATACCATTCCTCAGCTCTGCCTTTCAGCGAAAAAGAGAATAGCTTCTTCTTAACTTGGTTCATTGAAATACCTGCACACTGGAACAACTCGCATAATTCATGTATAAAAAGCAAATGGTCGCCAGGATGGACAGTTCCATCTCCTAAATAGCAGTTATTCCTAACATATTCAACAATCTTCGTAGGTATTTTAAAAGGATGAGGAGCACAAGCATCATTAGAAACATCACATATGGGAGATAAAATATCATCAGAGCAAACTTTCTCCACTAAAGCTGGGGAACTAAAAATATCATACTTAACAAAACCAGCTTCCCCAAGCTTAGACTTTTCTATAGCATTAGCAATAACGGGATTCAAAGCATTCGTACTAATTGCTATGCGAAATAAGTTCCAAAGGATTTTCAATTTTCTCATCAAATCTAAACTCAGGAAAAAGACTAAAGAACTCTTTATTTTCCATTAAGCCTAACTAGTGAAAATAAAAACAAGAAACAGAAAGATATAATTGCAGAATCTAAAGGAAATAACTTCGAGCACTCACACAGGAGGATGCGAGTACCTTTTACCTTACCTCCCCGGCAACGGCGCCAGAAAAGAGCTTGATGTCTACGCACGCGTCTGTTCTTGTAGACAGTGTTGGGCCTCCAAGTGCAGAGGTTTGTAGAGCAGCAGCAAGTTTCCCTTAAGTGGATCACCCAAGGTTTATCGAACTCAGGGAGGAAGAGGTAAAAGCTATCCCTCTCAAGCAACCCTGCAATTACGATACAGAAAGTCTCTTGTGTCCCCAACACACCCAATACACTTGTCAGATGTATATGTGCACTAGTTCGGCGAAGAGATAGTGAAATACAAGTAGTTGTGATGATTATAAGTAGTAAACGTGGTCTGAAATAAATATCGCTACGAGCAAACATGTAACAAAATAGGAAGTAAACGGTGTGCAATGCTTGGAAACAAGGCCTAGGGATCATACTTTCACTAGTGGACACACTCCCAACAAATATAACATAATTGAACCAATAGATGCTATCATCAATATGCAACTCAAACAATTCTCCAATGGAAAACATACAATAATCATGCGTAGGGCTACGAAGCACTCCTCAAAGTCCGTATGTACCCAAACTAGATTGTCCCACACTATCACCGTGAACGCACTAGATGGTTCCAACAAACACCACATTCATAGAGACATTAACCAAAAAGATACACATGATGCACACACTAGTCACCTTTACACCATGATACGAGGTATCTCCGGAGAGTACAATAATAAAGCATAGGAGTTGCATAATATCTGAATAATAACATCTACCAATTCAACTAGGTACAAAGCTCACGATCACATAAAGATCACATCATGGGAGAGAGAGGTGAAGCACATAGCTACCGGTAGAGCCCTCAGCCCCGGGGATGAACTACTCCCTCCTCATCATAGGAGACAGCAAGGTTGATGGAGATGGCGGTGAGGTCGATGGAGACGGCGGAGACGGCGATGGAGACCGATGGAGATGGCTCCGGGGGCACTTCCCCGTCCCGGCAGGGTGCCGGAACAGAGACTTCTGTCCCCCGAAATTCGTCTTCGACGGCGGCGGAGCTGCGGAACTGTTCTGGAAAAATCGTCGATTCCTTTAGGGTTTTCCGTCCTGAGGCTTCTTATAGGTGAAGGGGCATCGTCAGGAGTGGCCCCAGGCCTCCTCACACCTAGGTGGCGCGGGCCAGGGGCAGGCCGCGCGAGCCTAGTGTGAGGGCGGCCTGTGGCCCCTCTCCTACTCCTCTTCAGATCTCTGGAAGCTTCCGGGAAAAATAAGACTTCAGGAACTTGTTTCGTCCAATTCCGAGAATATTTTCTTTGTATCACTTCTGAAACACAAAAACAGCAGAAAACAGGGAACTGGCACTGTGGTGACTTGTTAATAGGTTAGTTCCGGAAAATGCATAAAAGCGCCACGAAGTATAACAAAACACAAGGCAAATGGTGTAAAAACAAGCATGGAGCATCAAAAATTATTGATACGTTTGAGACGTATCAGTGCCCTAGTGGGGCGGAAGAGGCTTCATGCCCAAAGTGGGGGGCAATAAAACTGGTGGCAGTGAGATGTTTGGGCCACCGGTCAAGCATATCTAGTTGGTTGGCCTCCCGACAACTGTGTGTGATGGTGGGGGACGATGCAGGGTGGTCGGGTGGTGGTGAGGCAGCTGCGGTCACTGCCATGACCGTGCATCCATATTTGGGCTAGACAGTCTAGGTCAGCTGCTTTGCAGGCCTAAGCTTTACGGGCCGTGTTGCGTCCGCCATGCTCGTCGTCATGCTGCTGGCACCTCCACCCCAGGTTTGTGCGTGTGCACGCTAGGGCTAGGCTAATTGGTTGGATTGGGGCGGCGACCTCGTGGGGCTTATGGGGCATGGGATCTCTTGAGGATGAGTTTTCGGGGCTCGAGAGAATCCCTACTGGAATGTTCACCACCGACATGGAGGCGAATGTGGGCGTCACCATTTATCCCTCGAAGGCGTCAAGGCTACCTCGTTTCCACTCTCCTCTAAGTGGTCAGGGAAGCCTTAGGACTAGGTTGTTGGTCCAGGTAGCAGCGTAGTGTTATCATCGCATCCCTTCTCGAATGTGCATGTAGCACGTGGAAGACGTTCAGAAGGGACATTGGTGGCATGTTGACATCTCACTTCGTCGCTTTGCCGCTAACATCCTCGCTCTCTCGAGAATTCTACGACTTTTTCTTTATTGTTGGACATGTTGTATTGTTGCCTTAACATTATCTTGCACCAGAACTCATGTATTATCGTGGTTGATCTATTTATAAAGCGGAGCAAAAACCTATTTGAAAAGAGATGTACGTGGTCGGAAACAAAGAGGGGGACACAAAGACTCAAGTAGTACCTCAGTTCCGGAAACAAAACATAAATTTTTAGTAGAAACTCAAGTTTTTATATGTTTGACCAACTTTATAGATGAAATACAAACATGTATAAAAATAAAGGCATGCACTACAAAAGTATACTCTATGTGGATCTATCAACACTGATTTGGTATTATAACTAGTCATATTTGTGTTAACAAGATTGGTCAAATTTATAAGATGTTATTTTTGACTAAAAATATACATTTCTTTTGTACTACAAAGAGAGTACGAATTAAATTGCTCAATTATTCTCCTGGCCTTGGTGCCCTCGGACAGCCGGACAGGGACACCTACAGCTTGGTACTCCTTTTTAGTACTCCCTCCGATCACTAATATTATCTCCATTTCAGTTTAAAGGGCCTATACGTACTTCTAGGTTATTAATTTGAACAACATAATACAAGGTATATATTACAAAAAATATATCATTAAAAACTTTAGATCTTCTAGTTTCTAATGGTATAATTTTTATGTTATATAATTTATATTTTATTGGTCAAATTGACAATCTAGGGATACACGTAGGCCCTTCAAACCAGAATGGTGGGAGTACATGTCTTTGTATGAATGTATCTAGACACTAAATATATCTCGATACATTCATAAAAAGATACTCCCTCCATTTTAAAATATAAGATGTTCTAGCTTTATGAATCAAATATACCTAGATATCTTTGAGTATGTAGATTCACTCGAATATACACACTAAAAGGTGTCTAAATATATTATCTTCATAAACTTAAAACATCTTATATTTTGAAATGGAGTGAGTAGGTATTAATGGTCGAGGGAGTAGAGCGCTTTCCTTCTAAAGCATCACAGTTACTCCGTCAAGAGGTCCCTCTCATGGAGTAATTGTTTTCCTGACCGTGAAGCACATCACACACGCAAGGGAACGCGGCTTCTGAATTCTGATACGTCGGCTCCGAACATAGAATGTATCAACGGAAAAGGGGTAGCCGTCGTAGAGGCCACCCAAGAAACGTAGCGATCGAAAACGACAATCAGTTCACCACATGCGAGGTATATGGGAGAGGACAAAGAGCGCTCTCGACCTCGGTACCCTCTCATAAAACATTTTGCCACACTGAAGTTTCCGACAAAATTACAGAGCCGAATCTGCTCCGTCGGGGCAACACACAAAGCAATTAAGCCGGATTCCACAGGACAAAATTGTCGGGATCATATGGCAACCGTGGCGCCACAGACCAATAAAACCAGCTTAATTACCCATTCACATGAACATTCCGACGATTATTTTTTCTGTTGGAGCCAAGAACGATAAACTATCTGTTCGTCATCGATGGGTTTAATTAACGGATCGGAGCTTCCACACTGTAACCTGATCGACCGAATCTCATTCCATGGGGAAATAGTACAGCAAATTGTTAAAGAAACCAAATGGGTTGAAGAAGCCGGCCATGCATTTCATTGGCAGTTTCGCACGTCTCGTTCAGCAACTCCATTTTGTTAATCTTGTGTACGTACATACAGCTGGTGAAGTCACATGCTAGCGCTAGCTACCCATGCATGTAATCCAAATGGCAGATGTGGACTGAAGGTTCGATATTGTAGTCGAATGTATGAATGAAACGCGTACGAGGATGTCAGCATGATCTAATTAACTTGGGCTCATGTGGGCTTGATCTTTCAGGCATCGTTGCGCTACTGCTAGATGTTATGAGCTCACATCTCTTACAAAGCCCTTTCCCCCTCGGTTTTCATGTTCCATCTTGAGTTTTTCTTCTTATTAATCCACGTAAACTGGAGCATCTCGATTACATGATTTAAAATAGGGCACCCAGAAAAAACTTAGGGCACCAAAACATTTTTTGCCTTTCAAGATGATGTAGTTTAGGGCACCGGATAGTTTTCAGATGATCTAAATATAGGGCATCCACATTCAAACTTCTATGACGACATACTAGTTTGATTTCGACAACCAGTGCTGATAACATCGACACTGCATAGCCGACACTACACGCGAAATCCTCATCAGTACTGTGTATCGACAAGTCGAGCGAGGAGGAATCATCGTCAGTCTCCAGCTTGATTACCCTGGAGGGTCAACCTTGTTGATCTTCTGCTTCTTCTGTGCATCCCTCGCAGAACTTGTGCCTGTATTGCATGAGCTCCAGATACACTATAAAAATCGCGCCATCGCCATCTCATCGGACTCTTGGGAGGCGAGCTGCTCCAGGCCCGCGTGGGTGTTCCTTCTCCTCCTTGCAACTCGCAAAACCGCACCTCTTGAGTGAGGAACTACACCTCATGCGTGATCTCAACATCGGGGAAGTTGAGCTCCGAGTGCAACAGGCCATACCACTACGCGGGGATGTCATGCGTGCGGCCTCCTCCTTGTGGTCTAATATGTTGAGCCACGCCCGCTCGTTGTTGATCGATATCTCAGCAGCGTAGTGGCCAAACTGCCACAAGTGAATGTTGCAGAAGCCGGTGCTATGCTATCAAGTGCTTTAGACGATCGCAACGGTATCCAGTGTTTTAGACGTGGTGCGACAATGTGACATGATTCGAATGTGATTTTATGGCAGGGCGGGGATCCTAGCGGCCAGATCTAGCGGGGAATCGTCGAGGTGGCGGTTAAATAGGAAATCAGCTAGGGCACGGCGGGGCGTGCCTTCGGGAGGGAGGCGGGGATATTTCAACATGGCGGTTGGTGTGCCGGATTTGTTTTGCAGCAGCCGCACGGTATAGCACTTTGACACCTGCTGGAGACTATTTTTTGGCCCCAAGTGTCCTAAAAACTGTTTGTGATACTAGTCTTTTTAGCATTTTTAGCATTGTCAATTGGAGATGATCTTAAGCTGCCAAGGCAAAAAAAAATATTGCCAACCGAGAGAAGAGACTGTTTGTGCTCGGGTGAAGGACTGGAGCCACACGAAATCCCACAGCTAGGCAGCGGCGCAGGGGATCCCGTAATCCGTTTGCTGCCGCGTTGGAGTCAACGGTCTACCGCGAGATTTGCGTTCAGGCAGGCGCGCTGTAAGCGGGCGGCTCCGGCCGACTCGCCTCCGCTCCCTCCTCATGCCTCTCTATAAAGAAGACGAAGAGTCCAACGCCTCAGCATAATTCTTCCACTCTCCCCTCCTTCCTCCTCTCACCTCACCAATCCGGCCATCCCCTCCCTTTCTCCCCTCTCCATTGCCTGCTGAAGACAAGCTCCGCCGGCCAGCCATGGGGACGCAGGCGGAGGATCAGAACTACGCGACGTCGCCGGTCAAGGTATGTCATGCACAATCTGTTCCCCTCACTTCCAATCTACGGCATCTATGCAAATTTTCACCGGAGAGAGGAGAGACGGTAAAAGTTCTGTTAAGAGACATGGAGAATCGGGGTTGGTGTGAGTGCCGAGATGCATGGAGCTTCGGAGGCGGACATGACATGACATGGAACCAAAAGGCGGGGGGCAAAAAGTCGCCTTTTGGCTGGATTTTCATGGCGGATTCTGTTCGATCGGCCGGTTCATCCATCTCCCGGCACCTAGCAAGTCTAGCTTTGCTGCTAGTGGGGTCGACGCCGGCCGCCGCCGCGCACCAACCAACTAGCCACCAAACGAGAGATTTTCCCGGCCCCTCCTAGCCACTTACGGCTTCATCTTCTTCACGTGAAAAAAGAAACAGTTCATCTCTTCTGTTTCTAGAATATACTTCTGAAATTTAATTATCCATCGAGTCGATAGTATCGGCGTCATAGAATCTGCGTGATTTGTGAATCTTTCCCTTAATTGCCGGATTCCCTGATTCCCTCTCTCGCTGGAATAAAGGGTTCTATTTACCTCTTCTTGCGCTGTAAACTGAATCTGGCTTAACTGCAGCGATTTTCTCATCCTGCACTATGATCTTTTTCGTTCCTGCGGCAACGAGTGTTTGGTGTTTTCGTCTCAGAAATCACATAAGAGTCAAAAGAGTACATGAGAAGTCTCCGGTTGTCAGTGTCACATGGTCCACAAACCTTGTCTTGACTACGAAGTAGGAACGGTCTCTGTACTTTCAGAGTATGTACTTGTCCCATATTTTGCTTTAGCGTCCAAAACCAGCAATATCCCATGGTTTTTCAAGTTCAACCAAATTTCGTAATGTCGGTTGCTCGGCAGAACATCAGGTCTCCTTTCTTTTAAGTGTCACCATGAAGTTTTGTTAAAGCAATATTGTAGCTATATGGGGTTGCTTTCTATCATTTCTCGATCGATCCGGGAAGAAGAATGAGACCACACATATATAGAGACAGGAACCCCCACATCCGGCAAGATAATATGATGTTTCTCATCATCCTACTATTTACATTTCTTTTCAGACTCCGTTTATACACCTCTTTGCACATGCATGGTTAACTGACAATTTTATTTATTAATTAACATATTTGGACGCTGTCTTTTATGCGCATATTTAAAAGTATTAATAGATGTTTTATTGGAAATTTATTTACTTCTTAACATAATTGGAATATGTTTTTCGATACTATCACACTGTTAACACCGTTGAGAATTAATTTTTTGAAACGTGTACGTCTTATATCTCTGGATAGAGGAATATCATATAGTGCTACTCGACATTGGAATAGCCGTTGTTATCTGTACAGCTGCTGCCATGAGATTGCATCACAGCTAACGAGGTGCCAAGCCAAGTTAATTAGGCATATAATCCAGCGAATCAGCTTTGTCACGGTCTTCAACGGCAATATGCTGAAGATTGAGTCAGTATCAAGATATTAAGATAGAACAACAAGCACTATACTACTCTCAAGCTGCTTCCACTTGGTGCCCTCAGCCGAATCTTGTTCAACATTCAAACACAGCTTTGAAAACACAGCCTGGCCGTGATTTGTTAGGAAAAAAGTATGTTAGCCGTTGTCAGCTGAACATGCTGGATAAACAAATTTATCTTTGGCATGAGGTGGCCGTGACAATTAAGCATGGATCCATGATCCTTGACTTTGTCAACTTAGCCATGTGACAAGTCAACTGCCGAGGAGAAACGGAATCACCTTCTGGGATAAGTTAAGCCCACCGTTACTCCAACTAATCTACCTTCAAGTTTCAACGCCGTCCTCTCTTTTTTTTGGATTGAAATTTCTGGCCGATCAGTTATCCTTTCACTTTTCTTCTTTCCTCACTAAGATGAGTTCCATGGAAATGCAACCAGGGTACGGCATATTATAAAAGAAAGATGGTTCTGCGAACTATTTGGATGTATAGACGTCCTATTGTGATTGATCTTACATCTAGCCTTCGTTGTTTTGTACAGTGGAATTGATGTTTGACAGTAAAAACTCGATTTTGTAGGATGAGAGGACGGCGGAGCAGAAGAAAATCGACGACTGGCTCCCAGTCACGTCATCGAGAAACGCCAAGTGGTGGTACTCTGCCTTCCACAATGTCACTGCCATGGTTGGCGCCGGTGTGCTCAGCCTCCCCTACGCCATGTCTGAGCTTGGCTGGTACGTTGTCCTCCATCGGCGAAACACCACCACTCGGTCTATGGTTAACCCGGCCCAGCAACTGATCGCCGTTTCTTGTATGTATGCAGGGGCCCTGGCATCGCTGTGCTGGTGATCTCGTGGGTGGTCACGCTCTACACGCTGTGGCAGATGGTGGAGATGCACGAGTGCGCGCCCGGGAGGCGTTTTGACCGGTACCACGAGCTCGGGCAGCACGCCTTCGGGGAAAAGCTCGGCCTCTGGATCGTGGTGCCGCAGCAGCTCGTTGTCGAGGTTGGCGTCAACATCGTGTACATGGTCACTGGTGGGAAGTCGCTCAAGAAGTTCCACGATGTGATCTGCGACAAAAAGTGCAAGGACATCAAGACCACCTACTTCATCATGATCTTCGCCTCCGTCCACTTTGTCCTCTCCCAGCTGCCCAACCTCAATTCCATCTCCGGCATATCCCTCGCCGCCGCGGTCATGTCACTGTCCTACTCCACCATCGCGTGGGGAGCGTCTGTGAACAAAGGGAGGGTGGAAAACGTGGACTACAACCTCAGGGCCACCACCACGCCCGGGAAGGTGTTCGACTTCTTCGCCGCGCTTGGCGACGTGGCTTTCGCGTACGCAGGGCACAATGTGGTGCTGGAGATCCAGGCCACCATCCCGTCCACGCCGGAGAAGCCGTCCAAGAAGCCCATGTGGAAAGGTGTCATCGTCGCCTACATTGTTGTCGCCCTCTGCTACTTCCCCGTCGCGCTCGTCGGCTACTGGGCATTCGGTAATGGTGTTGATGATAATATCCTGGTCACCCTCAACAAGCCTAAGTGGCTCATCGCCATGGCCAACATGATGGTCGTCGTCCATGTCATTGGAAGCTACCAGGTACTGTACAAACACAAGAATCACTTGCACACCATCACACTGGTCATCTCCATAAATAATTCCAACATGCTATTATCGACAGATTTACGCAATGCCTGTGTTTGACATGATTGAGACGGTGCTGGTGAAGAAGCTGAAGTTCCCGCCTGGTCTGATTCTCCGCTTGATTGCCCGGTCAACCTATGTTGGTATGCCCCTTCCAGCCTTTCTCCAGTCTTCACTTTTAAAATGATATCATGCACTGAAGAGTGAAGACACAATACTGATGATGAGATGAAAATACTTTGTTGCAGCCTTCACGATGTTCATCGGCATCACCTTCCCCTTCTTCGGTGGGCTACTCGGGTTCTTCGGGGGCTTCGCTTTTGCACCAACGACCTACTTCGTAAGCAATTCTCGGATGACCCTCTTCAATCCCAGTAATACTTCATAGCAACTATAGGAATTCAGAGTTTCTGACGAGAACCAACCTCTTGTTCCTGCACTGCAGCTTCCGTGCATCATGTGGCTAGCCATCTACAAGCCCAAGAGATTCAGTCTCTCATGGTGCTGTAACTGGGTAAGTAAAATACGCTTTTCCTAGTCCATAAGTAATACATACTAGCCCATAAGTTAATTATCTTGATTTATTCTAATTCTGTTTCTCCATGATGATGTTTAGGTTTGCATTATCCTTGGTGTGTGTCTCATGGTCCTAGCGCCCATTGGAGCGCTCAGGCAGATCGTCTTGAACGCCAAGAACTACACGTTCTACTCATAGATCGACATTACTATCACCATCACGTATTGTCACGTCTAGATTCGTGATGCCTGGAAGATATTAATCTGTTGCAGCGTTGATCTACTACGGACATTTTTTTTGTCCTGCAAAGGCACAGAAAACAGAAGGAAAAACACAGTAGTACCAGGGTTGTTAATTACGGATGATGGATGGACCGTTGTTAAATGCGTCTTAGTCGAAGCAAAAAAGGGTTGTGTTTGGGGTTAAGCATACGTAACATATGTGGTGTGCGTGGGTTTGTTTTCTCTGTGTGTAGGATGGGTAACATGGCTTCGCTTTTGTTGTGCCCAGAGGACAATTCTTTTCTATGCAATTCAAGGTTTGGTGTAGTGGTACTTGACATGATGTGTTGGTTGTGATTAAAATACTTGGAGTCGTCAATTTTTTTAAATAACTAGTAACCTTGCACGCACATAGCAGTATCTCACCCTTTGATTGATTGTCTCAAATCATTTTGACGCGCCCTAATTTTCCCAGTGGAAATAAAACTAAACCAAGAGGACAACTCTGTCATGGGCCAAACAATTTTTACGAATCAAAAATACACAAATAAGTTACTGAGTATGCTTCATCTATGTGATTTTTTCAGATGTAAAGGGCACTCGCCCCGGTTCCATTTTATAGAAAATAAAGCACGACTTCTCAGTTTACAGCGAACTAAGGAAACAAAACAAGGCTGCAGGCAAAACAGCAGTCTAGGCGAAACAGAGTTTTCCAAGGTAAATAGTAAGGTAAAAGCCTGACTAGTTACAGGCCACATTACACTCAAAAGCATCAAAGGAATCCTCTTCATCCCATGTTCTGGAGAGCTTGCGTTTCAGGGACAAATTTTTCAGCGTTCGATGTCTACACCACATGGATCGCATGATCTTCTTCAGGGTGTCGCTTCCGGTACTCAAGCGTAGCACGGCCACCATGTGTTGTGGTTTCAGCAGGTAGAAACCCAGCCAAACACCTGGCACATCATGCTTCTTGCAGAGAGAGAGGTGTTTTGCGCTTTGCTAGCAGCAGATCCATGAATTGCCCACTTTTTCCCCCTTCTAGAACTTTGAATGGCACTTTCCAGTCCCTTAGGAATGAAAGAACCAATCTCCGCACCTGCTTATTATTGATCCAAGTAACTTTGTTAAAGACAAGATTATTTCTATTTATCCACAATCCCCATAGGAATGCAGAAGTAACTAGATTAAAGTGCAGGAATTTCTTGTTACAAAGCCATTTCGAGGCAATAGATTCAAAATTCATGACAGCAATATCAAAAATTTCAAAAACATCATCTCAAATTAGCCTAGAGACCAGACATTCAAATATGAGATGTCTAACACTCTCAAATTCTTTGCACAACTCACACTCTAAAGGTTTGACCATCCCTCTATTCCTAAGATTGTCTCTGGTCATGATCTTATTTTGAGAGAACATCCATAGGAAAACCTGAATTCTAGATGGAATCTTAAGTTTCCAGACAGAAGGAAGGTAGATGGGTTGCTCTCCCCTGAAGTTTACCAAAACATACATAGAGATGGAAGAATAGATGCCTTTTGTGTCATACTACCATATGAGCTGGTCATCTTCAGAGGTAAAACTTACAGTTCTACCTATCTCTAAAATTTAGCGTGGACTGAAAATACGCAGCAGAATCAAAGTAAACTTCAGCCACTTGTGCACTAACTCAAGGATCTTTGCTCGTGTCGGAAGGAAACATATGCATCAAACATATATGGAGGAAACAGGAAGAGCCCTTGGCTCTTTCCTGACCTAAGACAGTTTCTCCCCTTTGGAGAGAAGCTCTCTCCTCACCCAAGACAATCTCTGTCCTAGGGAGAGCGGTCTCACAACAGCTGCAACGGTAGTAAATCAACACACAGAGGACACCAATCCTATTTACGTGGAAAACCTCTCAACTTTAGAGGCAAAACCACGGGCTGAAGCCACCCAAATCTTCTTCCACTATTATCAAATGGGGATACAACAGGTTCTTCTCTAGAGAGCACTAGAGGATCTCAAGCACCAAGATGCACACAGATCTATGGCTGCTTCTACAAGATTTGGGGCACAAGAACTACAGAGTGGAGCAATCTCACCAAAGACGGTGGAACAACAGCTTGAAGGAGACAAGGATGCAGATCGGATGTCTTCACAACCTTGTGGGCAAGGTCTAGCGCTTGATTCAACTTCTTCCTTCAACTTCTCCTCTTTATCTTCTCTCTTAGTTTTTTTCTCCAATGGAGGCTATCCTGGATTTTCGTCACTCCCACTGTGGGGGCTGGAAAGGAGGGTTATCATTCCCTTTCCCCTCATGTGCAATATCCAAAATGACCCTTGGTCATAATCCTAAAGGTTGGTGGGCTCTTGCACCTGTTTGGACCGCCTGAAAGGCTTCATATGGTCATCTCCTCAAAGCCCACATGAGGAGGATACCCAATATTCTCCCCCATCTGACTCATGTGGGGAGCACCGCCATGCCCGCTACCTTGCAACATACAAGTAGCTTCTCTTATGGCAATATCTTGGTCATCATATCCGAACCATTCTTGTCGGTATGGATCTTCTCAAGTTGTACCAACTTGGAACTCACCACTTGTCGAATCTAATGATACCTCACCTCAATGTGCTTGGTTCAAGAATGGAAACTTGGATTCTTGGCAAGATAGATAGCGCTCTGGCTATCACAATATAGATTATACTTCTCTTGCTTCATGTCGAGCTCTTGCAAGAAGTTCCTCATCCATAGCACTTCATTGCAAGCATCAACCGCTGCTATGTACTCAACATCTGTGGTTGACAATGAAACACATTTCTGCAACCTTGATTGCCATGAAAATGCTCCCCCTGTATAAGTCATCATGTATCCGGAGGTAGACTTCCTAGAATCTGCATCACCAGCATAATCTGCATCTGTGTAGCCTTGCAACACAGGATCACCGCTTCCAAAGCATATTCATGATCTAGAAGTACCTTTGAGATACGTGAGAATCCACTTCACTGCATTCCAGTGAGCTTCTCCTGGATTTTTCATGAACCGGCTAACAACTCCAACTGCATAGGCAATATCAGGCCTAGTGCACACCATGGCATACATCAAACTGCCCACGACAGATTGGTATGGTACTTTGCTCATTGCTTCTTTCTCCTGCTTGCTGCTAGGACATTGTTCTTTACTCATTTTGTGATGGCCTGCAAGTGGAGAGGCAAGATACTTTGCGACTTGCATATTGAACCTTTCAAGTACCTTCTCAATGTATCTTTCCTTTGAGAGCCAAAGCAGCTTCTTTGATCTATCATGGGAGATCTTCATGCCAAGTATTTGTTTAGCTGGTCCTAAATCCTTCATGTCAAATGATTTACTCAATGCCTTCTTGAGGAGAGCAATCCTCTATGTGCCATTTCCAACAATCGGGATGTCATCGACATATAGCAAGAGAATAATGAAGTCACCCTCGGCGTACCTCTTTGTAAACAAACAATGATCAGGTTGTGCTTTACGGTAACCAAGCTCAGTCATGAATGACTCAAACTTCTTGTACCACTGCCGAGGAGCTTGCTTCAAGCCATACAAGCTCTTCTTCAATCTGCACACTTGGTGCTCCTTGCCTTCAACGATGAATCCTTCTGGCTGCTCCATGTATATCTCCTCCTCTAGGTCACCGTGTAAGAACGCTGTCTTCACATCAAGTTGTTCAATTTCCAAGTCCATGGTAGCAGCAATGCCAAGCACAACTTGGATCGAAGACATCTTGACCACCGAAGAGAATATCTCATCGAAGTCTATGCCCTTTTTCTGACTGAAACCTTTCACAACCAATCTGGACTTGTACCTTGGATGTGAGCTATGGTCTTCAGTCTTCACTCTGTACACCCACTTGTTCTTGAGTGCTTTCTTGCCCTTTGGCAAAGACACCAAATCGAAGGTGTCATTCTCATACAGGGATTTTATCTCATCATGCATGGCTTCTGACCATTCATTCTGGTGCTCATCAGACACTGCCTCCTCAAAGCATGAGGGCTCACTTGCATCAGTCATCAACACATATTGATGTGGAGGATAGTTGGTGGAAGGTATTGGATCTCTCCCACTTCTTCTCGGCTGCTGCACTAGTGGTGTAGGTGGTTATCATCACCTTCATCATCATCATCACTTAATGGTTGGTCATGTCCCTGACTTGTACTGCCTTGATTAGTTGCATCATCACTATCTTCAGCATCTTCATCATCTCCCCCATGATCATCATGCACGAGAGGATGGTTAACTGGATTCAAGATGACCTGAGGTGTGGTGGCCTTTGGCTTCTCTGGTTTCCCAATATCTTGTCTTGTTTCATCTTCAATGAAAACCACATCTCGGCTTCTCACGGTCTTCTTCTTGATCGGATCCCACAATCTGTATCCAAATTCATCACTTGGACTGCTGAGATAGATGCACTGCTTTCTCTTTCTATCAAGCTTGGATCTCTCATCCCTCGGGATGTGCACAAATGCCTTGCAACCAAAGACCTTCAATTTCTTGTATGATACCTCTTTACCTGACCAAACACTCTAAGGAATATCACCTACAAGAGGAACTAAAGGGCATAGGTTTAGTACATACATAGCATGATTCAATGCTTCACCCAAAAAGAATTAGGTAACTTTGCATGAGAGAGCATAGCTGTGACCCTCTCGGTGAGTGTCCTATTCATTCTCTCAGTAAGGCCATTGAGCTGGGGTGTCTTTGGTGGAGTCTTCTCAAGTCTGATGCCAAACTTTTTGCAATACCTCTCAAAGGGACCTCGGTATTCACCACCATTGTCTGATCTTACACACTATAATTTCCTGCAAGTTTCTCTTTCAACCTTGGCATGGAATTCCTTGAAGACATCGAGCATCTGCCACTTGTTTCTCAACACATAAAGAAATATCTTTCTCGAGTGGTTATCAATGGATGTCACAAAGTATAATGCTCCACCAAGAGATTTTTCAGTCATGGAGCAAACATAAGTATGCACTATGTCAAGAACATTCTCCGCACGATGCAGCGGGCGTGTAGGAAATGCAACCCTATGTTGTTTGCCAGCAAAACAATGGTCACAGGGTTTCAAGGTTATACCTTTCAAATCAAGGAGGAACTCCATGCGAGCAAGAGCTTGCATGCCCTTCTCACTCATATGCCCAAGCCTCTTGTGCCACAATTCTGTCAAAGTCTCATTCTCGGCGACTGTCAACACATCATTGCATAGCTTGGTTTTAGTTACATAGAGACAGCCTTGCTTGCTTTAGCTAGCCACAATCAAAGAGCCTTTGGTGAGCTTCCATTTTGCATCACCAAAATAACTTCCATGGTGAATGTCATCAAGCTTGCCAACTGACAATAGATTCAGCCGTATATCGGGTACATGCCTCACATCATTGAGCACCAACCTTCATCATGTGCTTGTCTCAATGCATATAGTGCCCTTGCCAACAATAGTCGACGAACCACTATTTCCCATCCTCACCTAGCCAGTAACGCCACTGGTATAGGAAGTGAAATACTCCTTGTGTGATGTAATGTGGAAGGACACACCTGATTCGACAACCCAACTCATGGCATTATCACAAACATCACTATAACATTCTTAATCTTTAATGATTAGGTAATCTTCACCTTGTTCACATTCTGCAGTCATGGCGGCGCCATTCTCCCCTTTTTGCTCGTTCTTGTTTGCAACTTTACCCTCTGCAAGATCTCTATTGTATATCCTGCAATCGACCTTCTTGTGATTTGGCTTGCCACAATAAAAGCAAGTGATTTCTTGCCTCTTTCTTGACTTTGATCTCTTCTGGTCTTTACTTTGCTGAAATCTTGCTTGGCCACGTCCACGGGCTTCTTTCTTGTCATGGGATTCAGCCACATAAGCATTAGATGAGGAGGCATCGCCTTCTTCCTTCTTTCTAGCTTCTTCATTCAGCATGCTATTATTCACCATCTCCAACATCAGCTTCCCATCTGGAGCTGAATTGCTAACTGACATTACAAGCATGTTCCAACTGTTGGGCATGGAACTCAGCAGCAACAATGCTTGCACCTCATCTTCGAAGTTGATCTTCATGGCTGAAAGTTGATTTATATGACATCGGAAGACATTCAAGTGTTCAATCACACTGCTGCCATCCCGGTACTCAAGCTTTGCTAGCCTTTTGATTACCGAGGCCTTGTTTATAGCTGTCTTCCTCTCATACATTGACTCCAACTTTTGCCACATCTCATATGCATTTGTGTCATTTGCAACATGGTGGAAAATATTATGGTTGATGTACAATCGAATCATTCCTATTGCCTTTCGGTTCAGCACTCTCCATTCTTCTTCTGTTACACTATCCGGTAACTTCTCTTCCACAATCGGCTGATACAAATCCTTGCAATAAAGGATGTCCTCCATCATGGGCTTCCACAATGAGTAGTTGGAATAATCAAGTTTTATCATTCCACTCGTAGTGACGCCTTCTTCCAAAGCCATTGCGAACAACAAGCGACCTCTGAGCAGCTCTGAGCAGACTTTGAGCAACCTGGCGCTCTGATACCACTCTGTTGGGAAAACTGTCCACACCGGTTAACCCCTTAATTTAGAGATTAGCACAATATTAGCATGGACTGAAAATATGCAGCGAAATCAAAGTAAACTTCAGCCACTTGTGCACTAACTCAAGGATCTTTGCTCGTTTCAGAAGGAAACATATGCATCAAACATATATGGAGGAAACAGGAGCAGCCCTTGGCTCTCTCCTGACCTAAGACAGTCTCTCCCCTTTGGAGAGAAGCTCTCTCCTCACCCAAGACAATCTTTGTCCTAGGGAGAGTGGTCTCACAACAGCTGCAGCACTAGTATATCAACACACATAGGACAACAATCCTTTTTACGTGGAAAACCTCTCAACTAGAGAGGAAAAACCACGGGCCGAAGCCATCCAAATCTTCTTCCACTATTATCAAATGGGGATACAACAGGTTCTTCTCTAGAGAGCACTAGAGGATCTCAAGCACCAACATACACACAGACCTATGGCTGCTTCTACAAGATTTGGAGCACGAGATCTAGAGAGTGGAGCAATCTCACCAAAGACGGTGGAACAACAGCTTGACTAATTCTTATGCAATCCCCATACTTCTGTTCGACGTACAAACGCCCAGCATCACTAGAAGAGGTCAAATCCTGCATGCAGAGAAAGGGTGAAACTCTACGATCATACATACAACGATGGAGTATAATAAAAAAAATCCACAAAAGACGTCTCCGACGAGCGGGCAGTAGATGCTTTCTTGGCTGGCCTTCGCCGTTCGGATCTCGTGGAAGAATTAGGTAGAGCAAGGCCTAAAACGGTGTCAGAATTAATAGAGATAGCAAGCAGATTCGCCGACGGAGAAGACACTTACAACAACAAAAGGGCATGTTCACCAGAAGTGGACAGAGCAAGCAGGCAAAGGCGTCGGTCTCGCAATGAGGATAGCCGCATAAGACGCAACCAAGTAGCCGCAGGATACGAAAGAATGGATGAAGAAGGTGATGAGAGCAGGGAGTACCAAGACAAAAACTGTCGCGGATGGGAAAAGCCGAAATATTCTGGCCCATCGGCGGAAGATATGCTTCATGGACCTTGCCGAATCCACTACGCATACTTAGATGGGAAGAGAGTTTCCAACCACCTGATGAAAGACTGCAGAACATTCCTAAGGTTACAAGATGCTCTGGAGTTAAATCAAGGAGCTCATCGAGGAAGTACAAACACAAGTCAAGGATATCAAGTGCAAAATAATGCAAGACATCTAGAGTTGAAGGTGTACATATCCGCAATGATCCAGCCTATCCCAAAGTCCAAAAAAGAGCAGAAGAGTATATCAAGGCAACTTAGCAATATCATCACCACCAGCCACTACAGAATATCTGCGGTGGTCCGACCAGCTAATCAGGTTCAGTAGAGTAGACCACCCAAGGAAAGTACCTAGGCCAGGACATGCACCAATGGTATTGAAGGCGCAAATAGGAGGATACGACATTGGACGAGTATTTATGGATGCAGGCAGTGGAATAAACCTGATATACACAAGGACTCTGAAGGCAATGAGCATCTCGTTGGAATGCTTGAAGGCGACAGATTGCTCTTTCTATGGAATAGTACCAGGAAGCGCAAATTACCCCCTCGGGAAAATCAAACTCGACGTTTGTTTCGGCAACAGTGGCAACTTTCGCAGAGAGAAGCTGGAATTCGAAGTGATAGACTGGCCCTCACAGTACCATGCAATCCTGGGACGACCAGCATTCGCAAAGTTCATGGCAGTTCCTCACTATGCATACCTAGAACTCAAATTCCAGGACCAAGGGGGTCATTACAGTACAAGGAATCTTCGAAGTATCCAATACCTGCGACAAGGAATTCAATAGGATGGCGCAAACTTTCGGCACGATAGCCGAATATGCAAGACTCAAAGGCGAAACCGATCACAACGTACTACCCGACATCGGTCGATCCCCGCTAGACCAGGCTTTCGATGCAACGCAAGATTCCAAGAAAATTCAGGCTCACCCTACGGACCCAAACAAAACCACTTCAATATCGTCAATTGACGAGGGTTGAATCTCAAATCTTCATTTTTCTTGCAAGCCTTGTTTGACTGTTGAAATGTGAAAATCTTTGAGTTGTTTTTCCTTCGAATAATCGTGAATAGCTCCCGATGGGAGTAATCTATGTTATTTTGTCAACAAATTAGTCGATGATATTTCTGATCATTAACCAACGTTGTCCATTGTCATCGGGTGCATGACCAGTGCTCCCGATGGGAGTAGCCCCCGAGGCCATAGTCGAAAAAATTTCGGGTATAGGCTCAAATATACTGTCTTCTCATCTTCCCAGCTGTAGTATTCTTTTGCTAATTCGTTGGGTGCGCACCAAGCACTCCCGATGGTAGTAGCCCCCAAGGCTATAAGGGGGTGCTTGCAGCCTTTATGGACTCAAGTATTTTCTTCTGCACCGCTTTTTTTCTTGAAGGATTGCGAATCTCTTCTTTTCTTCCTTCATATATTTTTCCGTTGTTCCTTTCTCTCTTCTGGGTGAGACATCAAAGCCCATAATTTTAATTGGACCTGTAATTTATAAAGGCCCACGAAGGGTTACTTATAAATAAGGTACGCCAGCTTGCCAGGGAAAACCCTAATCCTTTCTTCATGAGCCTTCTCCGCCGCATCGTCTTCCTCCTCCAAATTGTACCTTATTACAGAACCTTTTCTCTCCTCACCCAAGACAATCTTTGTCCTAGGGAGAGAGGTCTCACAACAGCTGTAGCATTAGTATATCAACACACACATGACAACAATCCTTTTTACGTGGAAAACATCTCAACTTGAGAGGAAAAACCATGGGCCGAAGCCATTCAAATCTTCCTCCACTATTATCAAATAGGGACACAATAGGTTCTTCTCTAGAGAGCACTAGAGGATCTCAAGCACCAACATACACACGGACCAATGGCTCCTTCTACAGGATTTGGAGCACAAGAGCTAGAGAGTGGAGCAATCTCACCAAAGATGATGGAACAACAGCTTGAAGGAGACAAGGATGTAGATTGATGTTTTCACAACCTTGTGGGCAAGGCCCGATGCTTGATTCAGCTTCTTCCTTCAACTTCCACTTCTCCTCTTTCTCTTCTCTCTTGGTTTTCTTCTCCAATGGAGGCTATCCTGTATTTTTGTCACTCCCATTATGGGGGCTAGAGAGGAGGGTTATCATCCCCTTTCCCCTCATGTGCAATGTCCAAAATGACCCTTGGTCATACCCCTAAAGGTTGGTGGGATCTTGCACCTGTTTGGGCCGCCTGAAAGGCTTCATAATGCCATCTGCTCACAGCCCTCATGAGGAGGATACCCAACAGTTCCGGAGAGCTTGCGTTTCAGGGACAACTTTTTCAGTTTTCGACGTCTACACCACCACATGGATCGCATGATCTTCTTCAGGGTGCGGCTCCTGGTACTCAAGCGTAGAACGGCCACCATGTGTTGTGGTTTCAGCAGGTAGAAACCCAGAAACACCTAGCACGTCAAGCTTCTTGGAGAGACAGAGGTTTTTGCACTTTGCTAGTAGCAGATCCATGAATTTCCCACCTTTTCCCCCTTCCAGAACTTTGAATGGCACTTTCCAGTCCCTTAGGAATGAAAGGACCAATCTCCGCACCTGCTTATTATTGATCCAAGTAATTTTGTTAAAGACAAGATTATCCACAATCCCAGAGGAATGCAGAAGTAACTAGATTAAAGTGCCGGAATTTCTTGTTACAAAGCCATTTTGAGGCAATAGATTCAAAATTTGTGACAGCAATATCAAAAATTTCAAAAAGTCATCTCAAATTAGCCTAGAGACCACACATTCAAACATGAGATGTCTAACACTCTCAAATTCTTTGCATAACTCGCACTCTAAATGTTTGACCATCCCTCTATTCCTAAGATTGTCTCTAGTCATGATCTTATTTTGAGAGAACAGCCACAGGAAAACCTGAATTCTAGGTGGAATCTTAAGTTTCCAGATAGAAGGAAGGTAGATGGGTTGCTCTTCCCTGAAGTTGACCAAAGCATACATAGAGCTGGAAGAATAGATGCCTTTTGTGTCAAACTGCCATATGAGCTGGTCATCTTCACAGGTAAAACTTATAGTTCTACCTATCTCTAAATTTCTACCCATTGAATCATCATTTCCTCAGAGAAGGTCCTTCTAAAGGCCCCCTAACCTGTGAGCCATCCCACAGTTCCTCTACTATCCGAGTTTGTTGATTCGAGACAAAGTAAATGTCTAAGAATTGAACATGTAGGGGTGCATTACCAAACCAAATGTCCTCCAAGAATTTCACAAATTTACCAATACCTATCTTCCATCTATATCCTAAGTTTTCACTGCCCTTGAGGCCCACATGACCCTGTTCCAGAAGGTAGAGGGTTGGACATCATGGCAAGAAAGGATTTTTGGGCTTCTTGCATTATATTTAGAGTCAGTTACTCTTTTCCAGAGAGACACCTCTCCGTGGATATATCTTTTTATCCATGACCCAATCAGATAGAGGTTAAGATCTTGCAGGTTGTGTACACCCAGACCTCCAAATTATTTCTTCATGTAGATTGAAGGCCAGTTAGGTAAGTGGATTTTGTGATTTCCTTTCTCATCATTCCACATAAAATTGGTTAACTGAGTATTTAGCAAACTAAGATCCCATTTTGGGAATCTAAAGCAGACATCAGATAGATAGGGATGCTAGACAGGCATGAAGGAAATATGCCCTAGAGGCAATAATAATATTGTTATTATCATATTTCTTGTTCATGATAATGTTTATATTCCATGCTAGAATTGTATTAAGCGGAAACATTAATACTTGTATTGTTTATGAACAACACCGTGTCCCTAGTATGCCTCTACTAGACTAGCTCATTGATTAATTATGGTTAAGGTTTCCTAACCATAGACATGAGTTGTCGATTAATAATAAGGTCATGTCATTAGGAGAATGATGTGATGGACAGACCCCAAGTAAGTACAGCAATTAGATCGTGTCATTGTGTTCACAATTGCCTAGCTTTTCCTATGTCAGTATCATATTCCTTAGACCATGAGATAATGCCACTCCCTGATACCGGAAGAGAGCTTTGAGGTCATCAAACGTCACACTATAAAAGGGTGATCATAAAGGTGTCTCTCAGGTAATCGGAAAGTACTTGTTGGGTTGCATGTATCGAGATTGGGATTTGTCCCTCCCATGTCGGAGAGATATACTCCGGGCCCACTCGGTAATCAATATCATACACCGTTTGCAAACACGTGATTAATGAGTTTAATCACAGGGTGATATTGGATTGCGGAATGAGTAAAGTGTACTTGCTGCGAACGAGATTGAACTAGGTATGGCGATGCCGACAATCGAATCGCAGGCAAGTAAAATATCGCAAGACAAAGGAATTTGTATACGGGATTAATTGAATCCTGACATCATGGTTCACCGATAATGATCTCGTTGAATATGTGGGAGTCAATATGGATTTCCAGATCCCGCTGTTGATTATTGATGACGATCATGTCCACATATTCTCGAACCCATAGGGTCACACACTTAACGCTCATCGATGCTAGGGTAGTTTCGGGATTTATGAAAATTGTTTCGGAGAGTTGCGGAATTGTTCCGGGAAGAAGATTAATGATTTATTAGTTAATTGAATTAATAAATGTTAATACATATATTTATTTATTGGAAATAAATATAGACTAAAAGTAGTCCATAGAAAGTTTTGCTAATAGACTAGTTTAGTAGCCTATGTAGACAAATTACTAAAAAGAAAAAAAAAGAAAAAAAAGAAGGCAGCGGCGGCCAGGGAAGCAGTCCCTGGCTCGCACGCAACCCCTGGCTCGCACGCAACAAGCCAAGCGTGACATGCACGCATGCATGCGAGGCCCACGCACCAAGGCACATGTGCGTGACCTAGAGCTACCATTAAGGGCAGAGGCGGATCGATTTTGATCGACCAGTTTGGCCGCCGGCCGTCGCTGCTTTTTGCCTTTAGTTTTTGACTACTTTTTCAGTAGTCTTTTGCTCTAGTTTGACTACTTATTTTGCCCATCTTCTTTCATTTCCCGCGTGTAGGCGAAGGCCTACCCACATATACTCTCCACCATAAGCACCACGTCGTTGTGCTGCTGATCCCATCTACCACTCCACCGCACCTTGTTGGACCGAGGAGGAGGAATCATCGTTGCGCTGTACGCGTGCATCGCTCGGAGGCGCTGCTCGTTGTGGCACTTGGATCAGATCGTCGCGAGGAGGAGACGCTAGTACGACTACGCCGACCACGTTCATCTGAACGTTTTCGCTGTGCGATCTACAAGGGTATGTAGATCTAATCTCCCTCACTCGTTGTTTTGCATCTCGTAGATCAGATCTTGGCTTGTTCTTATTCGTCTTCGTAGGAAAATTTTTGTTTTCTATGCTGCGAAACCCTTCAGTGGTATCAGAGCGAGATCTATGCGTAGATGTTTTACACGAGTAAAACGCAACAATGTTGTTGCGGGCGTTGATGTTTTTGGTGCAAGCTTCTTTCGTGTACTTCTTGATGCCGTGGTATAGAGGGATTGAAGCGGCCCAGGCCAACTTTACATGACCGCGTTCATGAGACCGGCTCCGCAGTGGCCTGCTCCACACATGCGGTTGGTGGGTGTTTGTATCTTCCACTATAGTTGTCATCGGATTTACAACAAGACTTTGGCAACTCTATTATCAACGTTGTGGATTTGAGTAGGTAAGAACCGTTCTTAAGCGTAGCTCTCGTAAGCCACATAAAATAATCAATTAACAAATTAGAGGTGTCTAACTTGTTTTTGCAGGGAGTGTGTGATATATGGTATTGCCACAAGATGTAATGTGTATGATATATGTGATATATGCGATGATCATGTTTTGTAATGTTTCACGACTTGCATGTCGATGAGTTCACAAACCGGCAGGAGCCATATGGTTGTCTTTATAATTTTGTATGACCTGCGTGTCAACTTCTTATACGCCATGTAATAGCTTTACTTTATTGCTAAGTTGTTAGCAATAGTCGTAGTTGCTATTCGTGGTGGAGGCAATCATGGTGGAGTGATGGAGATCATGCCGGCGCACACGAGATGGAGATCAATGCGCGAAGATTGGCTATACCATGTCAGATATTGTATATGCATGTGATGTTTATCCTTTATGCATCTTATTTTGCTTTGATCGCGAGGGTAACATTATAAGATGATCCCTCACACTTAATTTCAAGATAAAATGTGTTCTTCCCTCGTATGCACCATTGCGAAAGATTGTCGTTTTGAAGCATCACGTGATGATCGGGAGCTATAAACTCTACATTTACATACAACGGGTGCAAGCCAGTTCTTGCACATGCCAAAATACTTGTGTTAAACTTGATGGGCCTAGTATGTACAGACATGGCCTCGGAACACACGGATCGAAAGGTCAAGCATGAGTCATATGGATGATATGATCAACATGTTGATGTTCACCATTAAAGTTACATCATCTCACGTGATGATCGGTCTTGGTGTAGTGAATTTGGATCATGCTTCACTAAACAACTCCGAGAGATGTTGATTTTAGTAGGAGTTCATTAGTAATTTGATTAACTTGAACTAATTATCATGAACTAAATCTTAGTGTATTTGCATAGGTCGCTGTAGTCTTTGGCAACTGTTTCCCACCGACACTTAGTTTAATTGAGTTAAAAGAACTATAGAATTCTGGATAATAACTTTTCGGACTAGTGTCATTTAGTTAAAGTGTCAAGATCAAAGATTAAGTCTTGTTGCAAACTTTGGCAAACCTTGCTTGCTCCATACGATTTAATAAGTTGTATTAATCAAAGAGCAACGATTCAAGTTTAGTATCTAAAGATCATACATTTGCCTTCATGAGAAATTGATCTTCAAAATTGTTTGAGAATCAAAGTGATCTTGGAGCTGAAAGAATTTTTTTTAGAAATAAACAAGAGGTAAAAGATATTTGATATCTAAAAGTTTGATTGTTTGCAAAATGATGAAGTATAATTTAGTAAAAGAATATATGCTCATATTGTATGAATATATGCGAAGATTGAAGATGCTCGGCGTCTTGATCACCCAACAGTTTGGGAAACTAATATTATACTTGCATTCTTCCTTAAGAGCTATAGTAGTTTCATGATGAAAGTTGTCATGATAGGATGAATGATAAGGTATCGGCTAAATTGTTTTGCTATACCAAAAGAATGCTAAAGAATGGAATCTAAAAGAACGCCAATTATATGATGATGGTGATCCACCTCAAAGTGCAAAATCTAAAGCTATTAGTATTTGAATAACGCGCTTTGGACTATGTGTCAAATGATTAACGCCACTGTTGATGTTGATAGATTCTTCTAATGGGAGGAAATGCTAAATAGGATCTGCAAAATATTTGGTAGAAAAGGGAAAGACTGGAAATGTCCAGCTCAGGTATATAAGGATATACATGTTATAAATGTATTCTTTGCTCGTTAACAATGTAATTCTTGAGTATTGGATACTGGATTATTGGTATGAAATGTCATACAAAGCAACACAATACAAGAACTACAATGGCCTAAATAACCAGCAAAAGAATGTGGTAATAATGTGCATCGAGAAAGAAATAAAAGTGTTATTATGTTTTCGGCTTGATTCTACCCATCTCTTCGACTAGGTCTCTTCGCCTTAATCCAATAATGAACGCATCTATTGCTCTTTCGTCTGAAACTTCGACTGCTGAATTTTTGATAAGGCTCCATCTTTGGATGTATGCCCGCAGTGTTTCATCGCGTTGTTGCACACACGCTTTGACTTCTTCTATTGATGCTGGCCGTTTGTATGTTGACCTGAAGTTGCTTGTAAATTGCTTTGTGAGGTCTTCCCAGCTTCCAATGGATTCTTTCTCTAGTTTGCTCAACCATGACCTTGCTGCGCCGGTGAGGTGTAGTTGCAAACTTTGCATTGCTGTTTCTTTGGTTCCTCCTAATATTTGAACTGCTTGTAAGTAATCTGCGAGCCATGATTGTGGTTCCTGTGATCCGTCGTACTTTTGCTGATCATGAGGTAGCTTGAATCCCTTGGGAACTGGAGTGGTGCGAACCCTGCGGGTAAAGCTTGATGCCCCCATCTCTTTTTCGTCGTCCTCATAGTCGCGTTTTTCATTTGGGGATCGCGATCTTCGAGTTCCACCGTGCTGTTTTGGTGATGGCGATCGAGATCGGTGCTTGCTGCTTCTGCGCCTAGGACTATTGTGACGGCAAGGTGACCTTGCTTTATGCACTTCCTTGTGATGATATGCTTCTTCTCCTTTTGCTGATAGCTTGTGGCCCACCATGTTGAGTCCGTTCAATGCTGCTCTATGCATATGTTCCCTAGGATCTCCTGGACTTGGTCGAGTTGTAAGCAGATATGCTTGCGCTGCTACTAATGCTGCTTCAGGGGTTTTTGGTAGGATGTTCCCCTGCTCGTCGACCGATAGGAAGGACGAGTCGAGGTTTTTGGAAATACTTTGCCTGTCGGAGTACTCGAGGTTGTCGTACCTTGAACCGTGTCGACGATTTTTCCTTGCGTTACTATATGATGCGTCGCTTCGTGCTTTACGAGCGGCGTCGCTAGCTGCGATGGCTGAATCTTTTCTTCTTTGTATCTCTATCTTCTCCTTTGCTAATTGCCTTGCCTGCTGCCTTAGGGCGTAATGATACCCCAAAAGCATGTCTTTGCTAGAATTTGATGGTATTGGCGTGCCGTGCTCTACGGCTTCCCTTATTATCCTCCATTCGTCGACTGATAGTCGATTTTTTTCCCTGGCTGTGAGGGTTTCTGCTGTTTGCCCTTCTGCTAGGTGATTTGCTCCTCTATCGATATTTGCTGGATTTAGCACTGGGTTGTTTTTTTCGTCGAATTCTTCTGAGTTGTCTCCTACAATGGCGAGCACTTGGCATTGTTTGCCAATGGTACTATTGAAGCTTGAGAAGATCGAGTCGCCATCTTCAGAAAGCTCTAGCCCTGTCTTCCATGTGTCTGTTGATTTGTCTGAGATATCGTCGAGGCAGATCATGAGATCATTGAGTTGGACTCCTGCGTCGAGTTTTTCCCTCGTTTTGTTGTCTTCTGCGATCTTCCCTTTTTGCACTTCCTCTAGGCTGACCGGCGAGTTTACCTCGCTAGAAGAGCTGTCGGAATACTCCATCATTGCTACTGTTTTGGGCTCACTTGCCGACGGATCTTGTTTCGTCGGATCTGACAGGCGAGATGAACCCGATGGCCCGATGAGGATGCTCAAACTTCCAATCGTCAACTCCATCTCTTGATTTTCGTCGACTTCTGTACTGCTGTTGGCTAAAAGCGAAAAAGCCGTCGAATTCATGATTCCAATGCCCAAGGTCCCCACGGTCGGCGCCAATTGATGAGGGGTTAACTCGACAAATGTCCTAAATGAAGGACTTAGGATCGGGGAGATAGGGCGTCGGATGAACTCGAAGGTAAAGTTAGTCGAAATAGGTGTGTGTCGAAAGTAAACTTTGGGTATTAAACCTGGCTTGCTTTCAATCTGGCCTACACCGTCCCCTCCTGGCCCCTTTATATAGGTGGCCAGGTCTCGAGGATCGGGTAGGGTCCGATACAGATTACAATATCGACATACGATAGGAACTCATATTCGACTATCATTACAATTGGGCCTAGCTATACGGGCCTTAGGGGTACTCAACTAGCGGGCTCTATTAACTATACCCTTGTCACCTAGCCTTGAAGATTTCTTATGAACTAAATTATTGTTATCTTGTTCTGGTATAATGAGAACAATTGTTGTTCATTACCATCTTCCATAATTGATGGATAGATTATTATAAATCTGGTTGGTTAAAAGGACATTTATAACATTGATGCTAAAGGTCGCAAGACAAAATGAATTTCACTTATATGACACCACCGTTTAAGTCATATTGGAAATAAAACATGAAAGAAACTCTATATTGATGGATTTTCGAGTCATTTGATTTTGAATTGATTGAAGCTTGTAATAATTTCTATTAAGATGATTAAACTCTGTTCATGGGCCATGGACAGAACAAGCGACTACCTAAATGGAGATCGTACATGTTAATGTACGTAGTTCATATGTGAAGTCGAGCGTGGTGTATTTTCTATTTCATCCATTGTTCAAAAAATCGTCCGACTAGCCCGTTTAATCGGTAACCGGGAGGTGACCGTGTCGATTACATCGATTCATTTAAGTTAGTCGCTGGGACCATCTACTCGGTCTGACATGCGATTAACCGGGAAACTGGCGATTTACTCGTCTACGCATGACAGAAAATATGGCCCCTGCCGCCGCCTTCCGCGCTCATCCCCACCGTCGACGAGGGTTGGAGCGCTTTCTCCACGTGTTCCACCACTGCCGCTTCAAGCCGCCGCAACCGCCCTAATGGCCGCCCGGCATCACAAGCTGGCCCGTTGGCCTGTGGTTGTCCTCATCTCCATCCCCATGGGCAGGAGTCCAGCCGGCCTGTGCTTAGCGCCAAAACCACCCCGCCGAGGAGCAGGAGGCCTGACCCTGGACCTTCTGCATCGGCTTTCCTTGGCTGGTTGGTCAAGGTGCTCTCCATCGGTCTTCCTTGGTCGGGTGGTCAAAATGCTCAAGGAACTCCTACTACGCACAGATCTAACCTCTAGGATTCCATGCACAGTGCTGCTAATTTCTTTTCTATGTTGTGAGTACTGAGCATCCGATCCATCCGCTATGATAGCTGCTGAAGCTTCATCGGTAGTCTAGATTTTTCTTGGTTCTGACAAAATATCGCATCAACAACATCATTGTTGTCAGATTCAAGGTTCACGACCAATTACTTCTGCCATGGATGGTTTGGAGACTAGTTTTTTTTTAGAATGGTTTGGAGACTAGTTTGCAAGCCAATTTTATTTTGTATGGTAATGGTATTCTACGTTGAAGACTAAAATGTTGAACACTACTACAAGTCATGGTGTTCTATGTGTAATTGATGCTAATTTTTGCAATACATCATGGCCTTGCCGCTAATTTTATTTTTGTATGGTTCTATATTGAAGTTTTAATTTCAATATAGCATATTTTATTGTTTGGAACCAGTAATTTTGAAAAGACCTCGCCGATTAATGGTCGACCGATTAAATTAGTTACTAGGCCGATTTCCGATTAATCCCTAAACTCAAGCCAGCCGAGCAGTTAATGATTACCGATTTTGGATTAGTGTCAGGTAAATAGGAACTTCGGCTTTCGTTTCGTCCAATTCTGAGAATATTTCCTGTGTAACTTTTCTGAAACACAAAAACAGCAGAAAATAGGAACTGGCACTATGATATCTCGTTAATAGGTTAGTTCCAGAAAATGCATAAAAATGCTACAAAGTGTAAACAAAACACAAAGCAATTGGTGTAAAACAAGCATGGAGCATCAAAAATTATAGATACGTTTGAGACGTATCAATTGTCATAGGCTATGTCATGCAAGGGGAATCGTTCACCTTCCGAGGATTACGGACTCGGTTGAGAACCATGAAAGTAGATCCAATAGAAAGGAAAATTGTCAACCCGAAAAAAGGTATATTTGATATACAAGTTTTAAAATGTTTCATGTTAAACACTTATAGCAAATTTTGTGTATTCGACACAGATTCTCGTTTATTTGAAAACTGGACCTTCTGCATAAGTGTGGCATGGAGGGTATAGGTGCATAATGATGGCAATCAAAGTGTTGATGGCCATGAACGCACTACCTCTATAATTATTATCAGGATTGGTGATAGAATAAATTTTTGTAATCAATATTGGTTGAGGACCTTATTTGTATGTCTTGCTTTTTGCGAGACAAAGTTATAGTCACATTATGATTATGAATGCAATATTTTTGTTTATCCTTGATAATTATTTAATGAGCATTTATAAATATTAAACATTAATTATCCAAGCTAAATAATGACTTCATATTCAAATGACACTACTATTTAAAAGTCATACTTTATGATTAAGTACATGTGAAAATTTCATATTGATGAAATGTATTGTTGCTAGATATTTGATCTTTATACAATACGAATCATGTTTCGTTTGACGAAATGACTTGAACTCCATGTAATGGAGGTTACACCTAATTGTTGAGAACATATGGATGATTTCAACATAGGAAAATGAATGTACTTTAAATTGTTGAGTATTATACATGTCAATATGTAGTATTCATACGAGTAGTGGATATCATTATTTAGCATTCTCCATTAGAAATCCAAAGTAAATATTTGTATTTATGGGGTCTTGAAAACATTTGATGCGTTCAAAAGATTTTGGAAATGAAGAAAGAATTACAATTAAGTCCTTGTGATTTTGATCAAAGCGACAAGATTATAAGTTATGATATTGGTGTAAAAGTTTGTAGAAGTCATTCTAACAGATTAATACCTTGAACACTTCAATATGTTGATGTGTGTTATAAATCATAACTTGTTGGATATTGTGTGATGCTTAAATCATAACTTGTTGGATATTGTGTTATAAATAGCAAACACTCAATTTTAATAAGTAGGAACCCACATAAAATGCTATATGAGTTATAGTATGATTCATAGAAATTCCTAAGTTATAAATTATAATTCGGAATTGATATGAATAATTCTTTGTAGTGTGTCCTTATGTGTAATATGGACAAATCTTTCGTGAACCAAAAGTGCAAAATTGTAGTGCTAAGTTTTGGTGCACTCTTGAGAAAGAGTATTCTCAGTAAGGGTGCTAAAGGGAAGAAAATAAAGTACCAAAATGAAGTTATTGACTTTATCTTGAGAATATCAGAATAGCGTAACGGAATTTGTTCTAAAGCGAAGGTTTACATTAGAAAAGAGAAAATTAATGATGATGATCATATTATTTTCAATTGAAGTCCTTTATTGAAGAAAATAGGATTCTTGAATAATTTTGTGCATGATCGCAAAATATAATTCATGATTTAATTGTCATGTCATTGGAACAAGACATACCTATGAACTACGAAGAAAAGATGGTGGACCTAAATGCGAGAAATGAATTAGAGTCATGAAATCCTATTAAGTAAAGTTGTTACTTAATTCAAAGTTACATTTAAGATTGAAAAATAAGAGTACTTGATCTTATTAAGTAAAGTGTTACTTAAATCTTCTGAATAATGCATGATTATAAGGAAGAAATGAAACTTCTAAAGAAAGACATAAAGCTCGATTTGTCACAAAAGTGTATTTCTAACAAATTCAATAAGTTGACTACAACATGTAGCGATGCTAAAGTTTTTAGGTAATTAAAATCACTAGGTTGTCAAAATTGCATGTTCTTAAAATTTGTTTAAGAAGAGGCAAAGTTTTGTGAACCTTTTGGAAATTGATATCTCGCAACTGGAAATCTCGATTTGATGTATGATCAAAGGATTTTTGGAATTGTCTGAAATATCCAAAAAAAAACTATGATTTACATTAAACTGAGTGGAAGCTAAATTGAATAGTTTTATCATCATTATATATACAAGACATATTTTTTTATGGGAGCTATGAAAGCTTTCTCATCATTATATGTAGACGACATATTTTTGAGTGGACCTTGACGAACATTCTTACATGTATATAACATATTATGAATGGACTAGTTGGTATTAAGAAATATTAATAATTGGTATTAATAGATAAATGGGAAAACATTAATATCTATCGAGATAGATTTAAGTATTCAATAATATTAAGTCAGAATGTTTTCTTAGTCAAAATTCTGAACAAGTACAGAATTATAAGGACCAGAGAGGAAAACCTTGGATGACTGAATGGCTAAGTGAAATATTGAGTTGGGACTCAGTACAATAATAGTGGTTGATAGATGTGCCACGTTGTGAACGTCATCTAAACCATGTTATGTATACGACAATGATGTGACCCGTGTTCTTAGTTGGAAGAACATGTTCTAGAATGATTTGTGAATTATTGAACAAAGGATAAGTTTGAAGAACAAGTTCTGGAATGATTTGAGAATCGTTGAACAAAAGTTCATCCTTCGGGATCTAGGTAGAACTAAGTTCATATTTGTAAAAGAAAGTAAGCTTGGCCGCAAGTGCGAGTTTGCTGGGTTTGGAAATTTGCAAAATGAAAGGCTTAGATAAATGGAAGCATGGTTAGACATCGAAGTTGCACTCTGCACTTCTGATTGAATCTACATAAATTGAAAAAATAGAGGCTGCTTGAAAGTGGAAAGTATATTGTTATAGCCTAGAAAGTTCATCTTCTAGATGAGTGTGTTTCTGGTATGCATGGTGACCGAGAAAGTTTGTTTGTGACTGATCGAATGCCATTGCAAACACAATAATACAAAGTCTCACTCTTCTGCCAAAACATGTACTTTAATGACATCATTTGATGATTGAATAATGTCAAACTAGTTGACAAGTTGCAAAGAATATAAAAGGTCTGGGTTGTAAAGATCGTCTCAACACTCTCTCATGAGCAAGCATGGTCAAAGACACATACGTCTAACATGGTGTCATGATTGAATGCAGATGAATTATTTATACTCTAGTGTGAGTGGGAGACTGAAGGAATTATGCCCAAGAGGAAAATAATAATGGGATTATTTGCATATTCCGAAGAGTTCATAATAAATTTAATATTATGCTATAACTGTGTCAGTCGGAGAACACGGATACACGTGTGGTATTGAACAACCAGAGTCTCTAGTAATCCTCTATTACTAGCTCATTGGTCAACTGATGATCAGTTTCTGGATCATGTGACAATTATGTCTAATTGACAATGAGGTTCATGCCATTAAGAAAATGCCATGATTGACATACCCAACTTTATTATGTAACACGATTGTGTCACGATGTTCATGTTGTGATAGTAAGAAACATTGTAACCTAATCCTTAGATCGTGAGATCATATTTAATCACTACTTCCGGAGGAAGCTTTGATTGCATCAACCATCACACTGTAACAGGGTGACTGAAAATGTGTCTTTTGGGTTTCCAATAAAGTATGTAGAGGCGTATGCATCAAGATCGGAATTTGTTCTTCCACGTGACGGAAAAATACTCTAGGCCCACTCGGTGAGATTTCATCCAAGTTGTAATATGTGAGTAGGTCACAGGAATGGGAATATCACAGAGCGAGTAAATGGCAATGTCAATAACAAGATTGAATTAGGTATGGTGATACCGATGATCAAGTCTCAGATATTTCAAGTATCACAGGAACAAAGGGAATAGGACATCGACGTTTGCGGTTCAACAATGAAAAGACCTTGGTGAATACACAGGGATCATCAGGGATATCCAGATCCCATTGATGATCATTCACCAGAGAAGAATCTCGGTGATGTCGGGAGTATTCCCGAACCATAAGGTAATATGCTTAAGGGTTTGATGACATGTAATATGTTTTTGGTATATCTGGAATTATTAAAGGGTTGACAAGAGAAAGTCGGAAAAGTTCCACAGAGATCCGAAAGTTGTTCGGAGTGTTTCGGAAGGAGTTTCAGAGCAAGGGGATTAAATAAATTAGTTATTAATACTAAATAATGGAATTAATATTAAATATATGTATTCTTTAATTAATAAAGAGCAGCCCACCTTATTGGGCCCCTCCCGGAGGGAAGCCCAATTAGGCCTAGGTGCCCCCTTATTGGATAAGGGTGTGGGGCGCCCTAGGGCTTTGGGAATGGGCCAAATTGGGCCCATGGGGTGGCCGGCCAAGGCTGGCTTGGCCAGGGTGCAACATGCCCCCTCCCTTAACTCCCACCTTGCTTGGTGGAGGGGTAAGGGTGCCCCCCTTCCCCCTATATAAAGGGACCCCTTGGAGGAGAGTTGGACACACGTGGATTGATAGAGTTCTTTTGAAGAACTCTCCTCTCCTCTCCCCCTCATGTGCCTCCCCTCTCCCCTCTCGCTCTCATGTGGCTCCCCAAAGGGCTGCGTAGGAGCGAGGTCAACTCCACCGCTGCAAGCCATCGTGCTGCGGGAATTCCAGATCCGATCCAAAACCGATCTACTTCCGCAATCTCAGCTAGATCGGAGAGACCGGAAGAAGTCATCATTCATCATATGTGTACGAGTACTCGGAGGTGCTACACTTGTGGAGCCGGGTCGTTGTGCCGGTATTGTCGCACCGGCATCCTGGCGTCAAGATCTACACGACCTTGAGGTCGCTATGTCGGCTTCATCATCAACGCCAATGCGGGGGCATAATCCCCATGACCAGTCTACAAGGTACGTCAACAATATCCCGTAATCGTTACAGCATTAATAATAGATAGATCTTGGGCAATTCGGGGTTGCGTAGGCAATAATTTTTTGTTATTTGCACCAAACCCCAACACCAAGTGGAGGCAATATGGAGGAGTTACAGGCACAAAAATTAACCATATAAAGGGGTGGAAAATGGTATTTTTCCATCACAAGATACTAAATATACAAGACCATGATGTTGTGTAGCCCCTGTCCATACGAATCCAATGAGCCAAAGTACACCTCAATCGGAGTTCATATGAGGAAATCACATCAAAAATGTTGCACGAGTTCTTAGAGCTTAACAACTACTGGTAGGGTTATCCATGACCATACGACCCTCCATTGGGTTCCTAATGTCAAATCGAATGTCATTAATGATGGAGTCAAAGGCATATTCAAGGTAGAGCTTCCTAGGAACATGAAACCGAAGTCCAAGATCCTATTTAAGGAGGGTATAGCCTCCACCAAAATCCAATCCTCTCCATGCATCCATGACGGAGCCCTCCCATCGTGCCACCTCCATAGATATTCACACCATCCAAGAAAGAGGGGGTGAAGATTTGGGGACATGGAAGCCACGATATCAACATCGACATCAACATCATGCACATGCTCATCATTGATTCATCTATTTATCTTGTTGTAATTACTAACCTAGTGTGGATTTGCACATGTAATTGTTTGATCCCTCATACTCTATTCATATAATCATGATGACGTTGTTTTCCTCCATGTGTGAGTAGTCCCCTTGTTCTTGGGATATGGAGGAACCCTAGCAATATTATGAACTGAAGTAAAGATTGAGATCTCTTCATTTGCATTATGTATGTAGTGGTTTTCTACAATGATGTTACTTGAAGTCAAAAACACACAATTGTTTGCCCCATAGGGACGTTGGAGGAAATCATCGTTGTATGTAGATGGTGGTGCTATGGGTGAAAGTGAGAGATTGCCATCACACTCCATTGACTACTGTCAACGAGGGAATAACGGAGATCCTAGAACTATATTTGTATCCATGGGGAGGCCCTTAATCATTTGTAAACGCCGGTGACATGCTAATATAAGAGGACTGATGGTGGTTACGTGGGATGTGTATGTACAGCGCGTCTGTGGCACACCTTTATTTGACTCCGCTCATAAATACATACTACAAGGACATTATAAATCCTAATCATGTTGTAAAATATGCTACTGGTGAATCTGCTACTCCTCTAAACTCCTTCCCCTTTATTGCAGTTTCAAAGTAATTAATCATTGCTCACGTTGTTCGCTTTCATTTCTCATTATTATTATTGTTTTCACACAAGCAACCAACCACTCTCAACACTTTGCTTTAAATAAAAGATAACTTGCAAGTACAAACAAGCAAAGGTAAAAAGCATCAAAAGCATAGCCGCTCTCTATGGATTCCGTACTCTTGCAGACAACAAACTAGCTACCTCCACATGTACACGTGCAGACAATAAACTATTTTCTAGCACAATTGCCAAGGAGGTAAGCGCTATTGGTTTATGTTTTGAGTTATTTTAGTTTGCTATTTGTACTAAGTTCATTGCAAGTTCTGGGCAAACACCAAGGCTACGTATGCACACAAGTACATATGGAAGATTTGTATGAACATGTTGACTTATTTGAAGATATTTGTGGGGTTTTAAGTTGAATGTTTTCACTTTATGAAGATATGAGATTAATATTTTTAGTAAACCTATTTCTAGTAAAGCACTTGCTTGGTATAAAGCTTTACCCGCAGAAGCAATCAACACCTCAAGTGGATTATCTGCTACATTCTTAACTCCATTTCATCCTGGAAGCAATTCTTATGGAGAAAGATGCATGATTACTAACTTCAAAAACTAACCAAGTGAAAGCCTTGTTAATGGCTATATAGTATTCAAAGGTTTGATTGATCATTGCCCCCATCATGGATTACCATCTTGGTCAGTCTTGCACACTTTTTATGGAGGGTTAAGTGAGAATCGAAATTAAGTAGACATGGTTTTAGAGGAAGCCTTTATGTAAAAGGCTCTTGAATAATCTTGGCAATTATTAGATTCAATCCATTGTAATTCTGAAAATTGGTCAATGGAAAAAATAGTGAAGGAACAATAAAATTTAATGATGATTGTGTCAAAACTTTATTAGAAATTGGAAGATTGTAAGATTTAGTTGGTAATTTTCAAGATGACTATGATCTTGTTGCACAAGTGGCAAAGATTAAAACTGCATTTTTGTAGGTACCTAACCACAGAAGGAGGATTTAGAAGTCAACATATGATTGAATACATATAATCTCTACCACAAAGGAGATCCAAGGTAAGGAATAAGAAGTTCTATCCGAAACTAAAATATTATCCCACCAAGGAGGGGGGCAAGACAAGACCAACATTGGTTTGCTTAAAGATCTTATTGAACCAGAATCACCACACGACAACGTGGTAGCAATTTATATTAGGGCTTCAAGAATCGTAGAAGCTAAAACTTGAGGTAAGTATTGTAATGGGCTAAAAATGCCATGTTACTTTGGAGGATCTTCATATACTAGATTATGTGATAAAAAACTTTTATCAACATTATTATATACTTTGTTTATGAAGAGATCTCCGAAAATATATGTCCTTATGATATGCAAACAACGCAAACTATTGTGCTACTCTATGCTCACACCATTAAAGTAACATTGGGAGTATTTAAAAATGTTTACATTTTTGTTGGTCCTCATATTCTTCCAATAGATTTTGTGGTTATTGATATGCCTCTTGACCCCCTTTGTCCTATAATTTTTAGTAAACCTTTTTTAAAGACTTCTAGGGCAAAGATTGGTCATAGAAGAGAAGTTGTATCTCTTTGATTTAGGGAAGATGAGATTCAGTTCAGCTTCTCCAAATTTAAGAATTAACCATATCCTAAAACCACTAACACTAAAGAGAAGCATATTGCTTGCAAGCAAGTGCATTTATAATATGAATGAAGAATAAAGAAACAAGCAGATGCATGATTGGTTTGATCATCTACTCGCATCTTCTATTTCTTAAAATAGCTTGTTGCACATAAATAGTTTGCTTGTTTGTGTTCTCACACTCTAGTAATGTTCTTGTTGTTCCCAAATCACTTATAATTTTTGTGAGGACTTGTGCCTAGATACTATCATTACTAATAATAATGATGATGAACTAGATATAGAACCTTGCTATGAATCATGTGATGCTAATGGAGTGCATGAACTTCCAATGGAAAAATATGAAGCTTATACTTCAGAAGAGGATGCACAAGATGAAGAGCCTATGACACCTAGGGATATGAATAAGTCAAAAAAAATGAACATATATAAAGGGATGAACACTAAGATCTTACCAAGGAAGCAAGCAAAAATATCTAATATAGGCAGCAAGCATATTAGCATCAATTCATCAACAATAACATGTCAGCTAGAACTTTATGGTTGCAACAATATCATGGAAGCAAGAAGAATAGAAGGCAACAACAAAGATATTACATGCAACCCTTAATGCATCCTTGTAAAGATAGTCCAGCCTCTTGTCCACCGCGTAGATACTTGCCATAGTGTAGACCCTTCCGTAAATAGGCTACTCAACTCATGCCTAGCTTTCATCATCCTTGGCATAAATACGTCTAGTGTTCAAAGATTTTGTGAATCAATATACCTGAGTATGGCATATATATAGTGATGTATCTACATCAAGCACCCACTTTAGATTATCCAACCACATCTTACTAGTAAGGCAATCATACGTGTAGTCATATCCAGACTCTCTACTTCAAGTGATGTTGGTCCACTATGGGGATGTCATCCACACTTGAATTGTTCTTGATTATCCCAAACATTTCAAGAACATGAAGATAGTCCCCGACCTAGTGGCGTTTGATACCTTCGATCCAGAATACCAGATTTAGTAGAGATTTCTTTTTCCCTACTAGACCTAGGTTTATATCGAATCCTTGGGAAGCAAATGTTGTGGTGATTTACTCTAGCAAGACGTCGTTTATCGGTAGTTTCTTTGTCTCACTGGACCTTCGCGTTTACTGTAGGGTTGTGTGTCTATGATGGAAATAGGCCAGGGCTAAGGATTCACCTACAGCTGTGCAATAAAAAAATGGGATACAAGATAATTGTTAAGAGCAAATATGTTAATTCAACAAACATAAGAATCTTGTGGACGATGCGTACTAAAACACTATAGCTTCCGCAATCCACTTGTGGCTATAGCACTCTTGGTCCAACCTCTGCACTCTAGTCGAGATGGTTATGCTACAGTTATTAAGTGTTGTTACACACAGACCAAAGTATTATGATCAGTGATGTCACTGTTTACCCCATAGTGGATCTCGAGCCAACTACTGTACTCCCCCTGTTGTCACTTGGTTTCACTGGAAGAATGCGTTCTCCACTAAACTCACCTCACTACTGATTCGATCATCGGGGTCTTGGGTACCTGACAAGTCCTAGATCGAGGTAGGAGACAAAGAAACAACCTTACAAATATCGAATGACAAATTAAACACAATACCCAAATATATGCACATGGCTGCGAGGCTAGGCCTCAGCCCTCAGCCCGTGGGGACTACTCACACATGATGCGATCAACAATGATAAACATTGTATAGAAATTCATACGAAGAATAGCAAATAGTCTTACAATGCCACCAATTGTGATGAGAATGTAGAATCTATGGAGGGGGAGAGGTAGAGGGATGGAGATGGAGATGGAGATGGTGGTGGAGATGATGATGGAGATGCAGCGGTTCCCCTCTCCTCAGATTAAATGGATCTCAGATCTGTGGGTGAGTCTTTCTACTCTGGCTCTCTGTTTGCAGCGGCTCTGTTATGATTTCGACTCTGGTCCCCTTTACGAAAGCTGCTTGGTTTGACCTGGCGAAGGCGGTGGAAGGTGGTACGGCCGGGTGGTATGAGTGGGATCTGCCCGTACCAGTGGTCGCCTTCTGATGCTTGGCTCAATGGCCTCTTTGACTTAGGAATATTGGGAACTCTCAAGTCTTCATTAATTAGCCTTAATCTCGCCCAAAAAGTATCAAAATCTGCAAAAGAAAAATAAAAGAAAGTATTTGCACATCTTTGCAATAATTAGTCATTACTATCAAGGTGAGAGAGATATTTCATCAATTACTTGACTCATACCTTAAACATGGATAAAGATGGTTGTTTTTCACAACCATCAGTGTTTGGCCGCACTAGTTCTCCAGCAATTTCTTTATGCATTTCCTCTTGCAACATGGAGTGATTATAGAAGAATCTGCATATCCTCTTAGTGATGATGGCCACCACACCAATCCCAGGGAAGCTTCCAACCTCCTACATCAGTAGGTTGATAGTTGTAACAACTCAGAAAATTGTAATCCACTTTCTATTAAGTAAAGTGCCAAATTTTGGACCAAGACAAAACTTTTTATCTATTATTGCATGCATACATGTATTTCTTATTATATGTATTCCATGATTTCATGTGTGTTATTTTTGGTTGTGCAATAGCTAGTCAATTCTAACTTAACCAACAGAAGCAATTGAGACAAAGTTTGAGAACCAAAGCAACCAGAAATAAAAATAAGAAAGAAAAAGAGAAGAATAAGATGATCTGGAAAATCTTATTGACTACCCTACTTTGAGCCTTTAGATTAAGAAATCTGTAACTCACCTCAGTGTTTGACCAGTTAGTTGAGCTTCACCAAGTCACATGCTAAATCAACCAAGAATTTGCTATCCAAAATTCAAATCAGAACATCACTCAAACATCTGTCAAACTTTGAATCTGAAACAGTGACTATACTCAAAAATGCAAATAAGATTTCTGCAAAACTCATCCTTTCTTCAGAACAAAAATACCACTGGAACCCTTGGCCAATATGTTGATCACCCAAAGTGGAAATTTTCAAAATTTCGAATTTGAATTTCTTGCGGGCAATTCGTCGAACACCTGGCAGACGAAATCGAGCCAAATCAAAGCTACTGTGAAGATCCCTGTTCTTGCCCGCCCAAACCCTGTCGCCATGCTCCTGGAAGATGCCACGGTCGAGCCCAGCGCCCCCTGCCCCGACCCGAGCCATGAGAAAGGGAGGAGAAGAGGAGGCAGCACCCAGGACCCCCCCTCTCTTCTTCCCAGCTTGCTGCACGTCGCCGACCGCCCTGCCCTCGCCAGCACCGACCCACAGCATGCCGCAGCCGAGACCGAAGCCCCCCAGCACGCGAGCAAGGCCGCCGTGCCCAGTGTCGCTCGACGAACGCGCCCAGGGCCCCCGCACCGGCGAGCTTCTGGACACCCTCTCCCCCGACGCTCAGGCCTATATAAACCCCCGCCGATCAAACGAGGAGACGCACACCACTCCCAGCTACCGCCCAGACACCATCTCTCCCTCCCTCTAGCTCTGGTTCGTCGACGCCTGCAATGCCGGCGAGGTACTGGACACGGAGAGCGCCGCCGCGTTCGACCACCCTGGAGCAAGCCGCCGCTGGGAATCGGAGGAGGAGCCACGCCGGAGTCATTTCCACCCCTCGCCGTCAAGTTCTTCTTCCCCTACGCACGCCGCCGTCGCCGTCGTCGTCTTCCCTGCTCGCAGGTGAGCTCCGCCCCTCTCCGTCGAGCACGATGGCTGTGAGCCGTTAGATCGAGATCGCACGGTAGCATACCGATTCGGTAACTTAAGTCACCTGACAAGACGACCCCACCTGTCAGTTTGTTTAAAAACAAATCCCGCCCCGTGCGAAACGTTTTCTGGGCCGGCCCATTCGGGTTCTGTTCAGAATCGGCCTGTTAGGTTAGAAATCGGTCCGTGACACTTTTATTTATTTTCCCGCCATTTGAATTAATTCAAATAACTTTCAGATATGTTTTTCAAACTAAAATTCCAAGAGATTTACAAATCCATTTCTAGCAAATAAATATGCGTTGGAAAGCTTATAAAATGCTCTACACTGTAGAATTGGTTAGAATTCCATTTGAGTTAGGAATTTAAATAAATAATAATAGTGTGACAATAGCTTTATTAATCATAGAAAAATTCTATAGAATTATTTAAACCTCCTAAAATCTTAAAACGTGGTTTGTGAACTCACTAATCAACTTGTCTACTGTTTAGTTTAACCTTAATCAACTCAACCCTTGTTAGTATTATCAATTAGGCCCTAACCCAACTCTAGTTAGTAACATAAAATGATAGATCCCTATCATACACTTAGAATTAATTTGCTCTCATTACCCAATTCATTTAGTTAATTCCTCCCCACTTGAACTAGTCTTAATACCCCTAAACCAATACCAATGCTTAGAAAGTAAACAACATATGACACTTAGTAAAAACTCTAACTTGCACACTTAATGAAAACTTAGAAGAAAAACTTGCAATCCAACTCCATACAATGCAACATGAATGCTATTGTTAGCAAACAAATATGTGTGCTTGGTGTGTTGTTAGCATTGTGTAGTAATTGTGTGTTTTGTGTTGATTTCGTTATTAGACGCTAGTGTTGCTGAGGAGGATATTGAGGGGGGGTATTATCAAGAAGAAGAAGAAGAATACCCCAGACACTTTGCCAACCAAGGCAAGCCATCTTTTGAATCATACTCCAAATGCCTAGTTTTCTATTGCATTCTACTTGTTTTAAGTAAATTGCATGATTGAATTGCTAGAGTAGAATGATAGGGGTGTTTGATATCTTGATTAGCAAGAGCATCAAGCTGAGTTTATCCAACCATGTTTAGTGGGAGCATCACTCAATGTAGTTGCTTAGTCGCTAATAAAAAAATGAGGTCATCTATAAGGGGAACCCTATTTGAAAAGTGGTGACTTGAACTTGAAAACTTTAATGGGAGATTGCTCCTACATGATGGCTTTATGAAAGAAGTTAATCTTGACTAAGAACTATGAAATATATTTCTCAATGACAACGGGTGATGTACTATGTGAGCCAACCATACCGTACGACCACATTACCCCTGAATGGGAAGGGGCTTATTCCTAGCTTGTTTATTCTAGTATGGGAGGTCTTGTATCATCCTTTATAGAAGTATTCCATGCGTGGTTACTTCCGAACCGAGTGGTCATTGGAAATTTTCCTTGTTGAAGATTTCCATCCATCCGGCATCCCGGAGCGGGCAAAACTAGAGGCACCGGAACGGGGAAATCTGTGTCTCGGGCTCTAGGGAAGGATCCTATACTAGAGTAGACAAGTGAAAGAGTTTGTTTGATTATCTGAATCCCGCATACTCTGTGTATGACGATCCGTGGATTTCTCCCGGCAGATGTATTGATTCTTGTGGGTAAAGTGTACCCCTCTGCAGAGGTTTCAAAACTATTCGAATAGCCGAGTCTGCGGTTATGGACAGTTGGCAAGCTGTACTTGACTTTTGTCAAGAATAAAAGAAAAAATGGTGAACATGGTGAATGACTTGACTTGACTTGACATTGTTGTTGACCCATTTGAAGTTCCTCTTTAGATTGAACTTAGAGAACTAAACTTCTTTTCTGCCAATGAACATTCTTGGGAAATAAAACTAGCTTTTGCAAATAAACTTAGTGCTTAGTCCCCCATATCAACCTTGCATATCTACTTCATCATTTCATTTATAAGATGGGTTGCGAGTGCATCCAATGTACTCATGGCTGTGTCCCTGGCTATCAACTTGGCCAGAATATGGGGAAGAGTATCCGGAGGAAGGGTATGAAGAAGTGTACCAGAGCTAAGATCGTCTCCATGAGTCGCCATTGCCTGTAGGGTGAAGGCATGGACCCGAAGACGTTATTTCCGCTGCTATATTGTGTTGTAATATGAACTTGGTCACTATGACCATTGTATTTGAACCCTCGTATTGTAATGTCTATGGAACTGGTTACCAACTACGTTATGTATATCGCAACAATGGTTCTGGGATTGCGGTGGAATGCATAACGGGCACTTCGAATTTGTTATCAAATTTGAGGTCGTCACAAGTTGGTATCAGAGCCTAGGCTGGACCATAGGAGACCTTAGTTAGAATGGGCGTTAAATGAAACTTTGATAAAAGCAAGGATATAAGTAATGGTTGCAAAACTGCTTAGTTTTTCCTTTCTATTTACAAAGCTTTGTACATGATTCAGTTTTTTTTGCCTACTTAAAATTTTGCACACTTGAGTTGATCACTAACTAAATCTAATCTAAAATTTTGTAGATGGCCCCGGTATTCACTGAGCACTACCAGTTGGGCCATGGTGGCAGCCTTTGTTTCGAGCGCGACCTCACCACCCTGACCTTGTTCCTGGATCGTTTGTATCCGGAGTTCAAGGGAGCCGTGCTCAATGAGCACCCAGATGGAGAGCTACGGTGGCTTATTAGGGCCAGTTGTCGTGGCAAGAAGGGAAACTTGAGTTCTCCAAGGATCAAGTTTGAGCTTGTGGAGAACACTTGGGCCGATGGTTTGGTCCGAGGTATGCAGGAGATGCACGCCCGCTTATGCGGACTGCATGTTGAGGAGGTCCAGGGGGAGCGCTTTAGGAACTTTGCTTGGCGTGATGCGGACGGGCGTCCCGCAAACATGCCAGGGCAAAATGAGCCGAGTACCTACATCGATCACATGGACTTATTGCTGTACTCCACTCAGCAGGAGGCCGATCGTGCCCGTACTAGGGCCAACCTTGAGCACTTCGCACTGGTGGAGGCGAGGAGCACCATCAGGATACTTGCGAAGGAGCGCAAGAGCCTTCGTCGCCAGCGCGAGGAGAAGGATCAGGACATTGAGGAGTTGAAGGCCAATGTGGCTGAGCTGACTGAGTACATTGAGAGTCTAGAGGATCACCTTGGTGAGGAGGAAGGCATTGATCTCCGCAAGGAGGATAATGCCCTCATTAGTGATGAGGATGATTTCATGGAGGACCTTGATGATCCGGAGGATGGTGGGCATAATGGATTCATTGTGAGTGATGAGGAGGAAGACCCCGAGGAGCCCGCTGAGTAGATCGGAGATCCACATGTTATCTAGAGATGAGTTCCACTTTATTTTCACTTCGTGTAGGTGTGAGTTGTATCCCCCTCTCTAGTAGACGAGTCGCAATGGTTTGATGTAAACCATTTTGTAATGTGTGAACTCGTATGTGTGATATGTTTGATGTTTGTTGAATGAAATATGAATTTGGCCCTTAAGGCCTTAGTAAGACAAAAATTGCATCATCCATGTCACATTAAAACTTAGCAAATTAGTTTTTCCCTCTTGTCTTACACACCTTATCTTCAGATGCCGCGAGCACCCCCACCCCCGAACCCGGAAATGGCAGAACTACTAAGGTTGATCATGGAAGACCGGGAAGCAGCCCGAGCTGAGCGCCAAGCTAACTTGGCCACTCTTCAGCAGATAACCCAGATGGCAATGAACCACAACAATGGCAATGGCAATGGTGAAGGAGAAAACAATGGCCATGGTGATCACCGATCCAAGCTGAGGAATTTCCAGAACACCAACCCTCCTATGTTCACTAAGTCTGAAGAACCCTTAGATGCCGATGACTGGCTTCGCACTATGGAGAACAATTTGGCAGTCGCCGAAGTTGGTGAAAATGAGAAGGTCTTGTATACCACCCACTATCTCGCGGGAGCCGCAAGAGCTTGGTGGGATAGCACCCGTGCAATGCAAGCCCCAGGGTATGTGATGTCTTGGGAGGAGTTCAAGAGCAAGTTTAGCAAAGCCCATGTTCCTTTGGGATTAGTTAAAAGGATGAGAGATGAGTTTAGAAATCTGAAGCAAGGTTCCCTGTCTGTGGTGGATTACCGTGACAAGTTCCTTACCTTGTCTAGGTATGCCCCAGATGACACCAACACCACTGAGAAGAAGCAAGAAAGGTTTCTGGATGGACTTCATGATGAGATGCAATGTGTCTTGGTCAGCATTCACTTTGCCGACCTGGAGTCATTGGTTGATTCTGCCATTCAGATGGAGGGCAAACTCAAGCAAGCTGCAGAGAACCGCAAGCGCCGTATGATGTATCAAGGCAACTCAAGCAACTCGCAGAAGCCAAGGGGAAATCCACCCATGGGTTTCGCCCCTAGACCTATGAGGCCATCTGCACCTGCTCCACGTCCCAACTATCCCAACCGTCCGCCCGGCAACAACTTCAATCGTGCACCTCCAAGACCTAGTGGCAACAACTTCAACACCAATACTCCAAGGCCCAATGGCGCCCCTGTGTTACCCAAGCCTGGTGACAAGTCCGGTGTCACCTGTTATGAGTGTGGACTCAAAGGGCACTACTCCAATGAGTGCCCCAAGAAGCTGAATGATGCATCCAAGACCACTGCTCCTGCTCAGCAGCAGCGCCGTGTTGGAAATGGCAAGAATTATCCACCGAGAAACCAGCCTCACCCTCGAGGCCGTCTGAACCACATGAATGTTGAAGAAGCTCAGGAGGCAACTGACGTGGTGCTTGGTATGTTCCCTGTTAATTCAGTTCCTGCAAGACTTCTGTTTGATTCTGGAGCTTCGCATTCGTTTATTACTCAGTTATTCGTTGATAAAAGTGGACTCCAACCAACACCCCTGAAAGAAACCATGTCTGTGCAAATACCTGGGTCAGTCACCAAAGCTAGTTGGACCTGCTTGGCAGTGCCCATAGAAATCCATGGAGTAGCTTTCTTAGCCAGTTTGATTGTGTTGGGAACCAAGGGTTTGGAAGTAGTCATAGGCATGGACTGGATGTCTCAACATCAAGGAGTTATAGATTGTGCCAAAAAGACCATCACTATGAGGAGTAGCCATGGAATTGTGGTAAAGCATGTGTCTGTGAAACCTACCCAAATCCCCAGATGTCATAAGAGTATCTCATGGCCAACTCTGGAGGAAGTCCCCATCGTCTGTGAATACCCGGACGTTTTTCCCGATGAGCTACCCGGAATGCCACCGGATCGGGACATCGAGTTTATCATTGAGCTTATCCCCGGAACTGGATCCATAGCCCAAAGACCCTATCGTATGAACCCAGCTGAATTACTAGAGTTAAAGAAGCAGTTGGATGACCTTTTGAGTAAGGGATTGATTCAGCCAAGTTCTTCTGCTTGGAGATCACCCGTTCTGTTTGTAGATAAAAGTGACGGTTCTAGCCGACTGTGCACTGACTACCGCAAGCTAAACGATGTGACCATCAAGAATAAGTATCCTCTCCCAAAGATTGAAGATTTGTTTGACCAATTGACTAGAGCTAGAGTCTTCTCGAAGATAGATCTTAGAACTGGATACCACCAATTGAAGATCCGTGCAACTGATATACCCAAGACAGCCTTCACTACCCGGTATGGATTGTATGAGTACACCGTAATGTCCTTTGGATTAACCAATGCCCCTGCTTATTTCATGAATCTCATGAATAAAGTTTTTATGGAGTTTTTGGAGAAGTTTGTTGTTGTCTTCATTGATGACATTCTTATCTACTCCAAGTCCGAAGAAGAGCATGCAACCCATTTGAGATTAATCTTAGAGACTCTGAGAGAGCATCAGCTATATGCCAAGTTCAGTAAGTGTGAGTTTTGGTTGAAGGAAGTTGGATTCTTAGGCCATGTGTTATCAGCAGGAGGAATATCAGTAGACCCCAAGAAGATCAAATCAGTCATGGAATGGGAAGCCCCTACCACCCAAACTGAAGTCAGAGGTTTTCTCGGATTAGCGGGATATTACCGCAGGTTTGTCGAAGGGTTTTCAAGCATTGCTAGGCCCATGACCCAATTGTTGAAGAAAGACAAGAAGTTTGAATGGACCCCTAAGTGTGAAGAGAGTTTTCAAGAGCTCAAGAAGCGGTTGGTGACCGCCCCCGTCCTAACCATGCCAGATATCACCAAGAACTTTGATGTCTATTGCGATGCCTCCAAACTTGGACTTGGTTGTGTGTTAATGCAAGAAGGCAAGGTCATAGCATACCTCTCTCGGCAGCTTAGACCTCATGAAGAAAACTATCCAACCCATGATCTGGAGTTAGCAGCTGTAGTTCTCGCTTTGAAGACCTGGAGGCACTATCTTATGGGTAACCGTTGTGAGATCTACACTGACCACAAGAGTTTGAAGTATATTTTCACTCAGAAGGAGTTGAACATGAGACAAAGAAGATGGATAGAGCTGATCAAGGATTATGATCTGGAAATTCATTATCACCCCGGTAAGGCCAATGTTGTTGCCGATGCATTGAGTAGAAAGCCATGCTCGTTGAATATGATGATCAAAGAGGAGCAACCTATGTTGCATCAAGAGTTTGAAAAATTTGGATTGGAACTAGTCAGTCAAGGATTCTTAGCCAACCTTGAGTTTCAACCCACCTTGATGAGCCAAATCAAAGAAGCCCAGAAGGGAAGTGAGAGTATTGACGGAATCAAGCGCAGAATTAGTTCCGGCAAGGTGCCAGGATTTGAAGAAGATGATCAAGGAGTTCTTTGGTATAAAGGACGTATTTGTGTGCCTGCTGATTCAGAATTGAAGGAAATGATTATGAAGGAAGCTCATGAGACACCTTACTCCATCCACCCCGGTGGAACTAAGATGTATCAAGATTTGAAGGAACAATTTTGGTGGCATGGAATGAAGCGTGAGATTGCATCGTTTATATCCAAGTGTGATATCTGCCAAAGAGTCAAGGCTGAACATCAACGTCCTGCTGGATTGCTGCAACCTTTGCAAGTTCCGGAATGGAAGTGGGAATCTGTTGGAATGGATTTCATCACTAGATTTCCAAGGTCTAGCCGTGGAAATGATTCTATCTGGGTCATTGTGGATAGACTGACCAAAGTTGCCCACTTATTCCTGTCAAGACAACTTATACCTCAGGACAGCTGGCAGATCTTTATCTATCCAGAATTGTTAGTTTGCATGGAATCTCTAAAACCATAGTTTCCGATCGAGGAACCCAATTCACCTCGAGATTTTGGAGAAGTTTGCATCAAGCCTTGGGAACCAAGTTAGCCTTTAGCACAACTTACCACCCTCAGACCGATGGACAGACTGAAAGGGTAAACCAAATACTTGAAGATATGTTGAGAGCCTGTGTTCTAGCCTATGGAGCTAAGTGGGAAGATTGTCTGCCTTTCGCGGAGCTTTCCTACAACAACAGTTATCAGGCCAGTTTGCAAATGGCCCCATTCGAAGCTTTATATGGAAGAAAGTGTCGTACCCCTTTGAATTGGTCTGAAACCAGAGACAGTCAGATATTTGGACCTGACATTCTGCAAGAAGCTGAGGAGAAAGTTCGCATGATTCGTGATTACCTCAAGGCAGCCCAGTCTAGACAGAAGAGCTATGCCGACAAAAGACGAAGAGAACTGACTTTCAAGAGTGGAGACTTTGTTTATCTTAGAGTATCACCTCTCAAGGGAATGCAGAGATTCCAAGTAAAAGGAAAGCTTGCACCAAGATATATTGGACCCTTCAAGATACTAGACCGCAGAGGAGAAGTGTCTTATCAGTTGGAAATGCCCCCTGAATTGTCTGAAGTGCACGATGTCTTTCACGTATCTTTACTTCGGAAATGTCTTGAAGTACCGGAGAAGCCAGAAATCTTCAAGAATATTGATCACCATTCCGTGGATATCAACAAGGATTTGACCTATCGTGAAGTACCTATCCGTATCCTCGAGGAAGCTTATCGAACCACTCGAACCCGAAGCATCAAGTTTCTGAAAGTTCAGTGGAGTAACCACACCGAAGATGAAGCCACTTGGGAACGAGAAGATTACCTTCAGAAAGAGCTTCCCAATCTTTTTAGTTCTTAACTAGTGAATCTCGGGGATGAGATTCTTTTTAAGGGGGGAAGATTGTAACAACTCAGAAAATTGTAATCCACTTTCTATTAAGTAAAGTGCCAAATTTTGGACCAAGATAAAACTTTTTATCTATTATTGCATGCATACATGTATTTCTTATTATATGTATTCCATGATTTCATGTGTGTTATTTTTGGTTGTGCAATAGCTAGTCAATTCTAACTTAACCAACAGAAGCAATTGAGACAAAGTTTGAGAACCAAAGCAACCAGAAATAAAAATAAGAAAGAAAAAGAGAAGAATAAGATGATCTGGAAAATCTTATTGACTACCCTACTTTGAGCCTTTAGATTAAGAAATCTGTAACTCACCTCAGTGTTTGACCAGTTAGTTGAGCTTCACCAAGTCACATGCTAAATCAACCAAGAATTTGCTATCCAAAATTCAAATCAGAACATCACTCAAACATCTGTCAAACTTTGAATCTGAAATAGTGACTATACTCAAAAATGCAAATAAGATTTCTGCAAAACTCATCCTTTCTTCAGAACAAAAATACCACTGGAACCCTTGGCCAATATGTTGATCACCCAAAGTGGAAATTTTCAAAATTTCGAATTTGAATTTCTTGCGGGCAATTCGTCGAACACCTGGCAGATGAAATCGAGCCAAATCAAAGCTACTGTGAAGATCCCTGTTCTTGCTCGCCCAAACCCTGTCGCCATGCTCCTGGAAGATGCCACGGTCGAGCCCAGCGCCCCCTGCCCCGACCCGAGCCGTGAGAAAGGGAGGAGAAGAGGAGGCAGCACCCAGGACCCCCCCTCTCTTCTTCCCAACTTGCTGCACGTCGCCGACCGCCCTGCCCTCGCCAGCACCGACCCACAGCATGCCGCAGCTGAGACCGAAGCCCCCCAGCACGCGAGCAAGGCCGCCGTGCCTAGTGTCGCTCGACGAACGCGCCCAGGGCCCCCGCACCGGCGAGCTTCTGGACACCCTCTCCCCCGACGCTCAGGCCTATATAAACCCCCGCCGATCAAACGAGGAGACGCACACCACTCCCAGCTACCGCCCAGACACCATCTCTCCCTCCCTCTAGCTCTGGTTCGTCGACGCCTGCAACGCCGGCGAGGTACTGGACGCGGAGAGCGCCGCCGCGTTCGACCACCCTGGAGCAAGCCGCCGCTGGGAATCGGAGGAGGAGCCACGCCGGAGTCATTTCCACCCCTCGCCGTCAAGTTCTTCTTCCCCTACGCACGCCGCTGTCGCCGTCGTCGTCTTCCCTGCTCGCAGGTGAGCTCCGCCCCTCTCCGTCGAGCACGATGGCTGTGAGCCGTTAGATCGAGATCGCACGGTAGCATACCGATTCGGTAACTTAAGTCACCTGACAAGACGACCCCACCTGTCAGTTTGTTTAAAAACAAATCCCGCCCCGTGCGAAACGTTTTCTGGGCCGGCCCATTCGGGTTCTGTTCAGAATCGGCCTGTTAGGTTAGAAATCGGTCCGTGACACTTTTATTTATTTTCCCGCCATTTGAATTAATTCAAATAACTTTCAGATATGTTTTTCAAACTAAAATTCCAAGAGATTTACAAATCCATTTCTAGCAAATAAATATGCGTTGGAAAGCTTATAAAATGCTCTACATTGTAGAATTGGTTAGAATTCCATTTGAGTTAGGAATTTAAATAAATAAGAATAGTGTGACAATAGCTTTATTAATCATAGAAAAATTCTATAGAATTATTTAAACCTCCTAAAATCTTAAAACGTGGTTTGTGAACTCACTAATCAACTTGTCTACTGTTTAGTTTAACCTTAATCAACTCAACCCTTGTTAGTATTATCAATTAGGCCCTAACCCAACTCTAGTTAGTAACATAAAATGATAGATCCCTATCATACACTTAGAATTAATTTGCTCTCATTACCCAATTCATTTAGTTAATTCCTCCCCACTTGAACTAGTCTTAATACCCCTAAACCAATACCAATGCTTAGAAAGTAAACAACATATGACACTTAGTAAAAACTCTAACTTGCACACTTAATGAAAACTTAGAAGAAAAACTTGCAATCCAACTCCATACAATGCAACATGAATGCTATTGTTAGCAAACAAATATGTGTGCTTGGTGTGTTGTTAGCATTGTGTAGTAATTGTGTGTTTTGTGTTGATTTCGTTATTAGACGCTAGTGTTGCTGAGGAGGATATTGAGGGGGGGTATTATCAAGAAGAAGAAGAAGAAGAATACCCCGGACACTTTGCCAACCAAGGCAAGCCATCTTTTGAATCATACTCCAAATGCCTAGTTTTCTATTACATTCTACTTGTTTTAAGTAAATTGCATGATTGAATTGCTAGAGTAGAATGATAGAGGTGTTTGATATCTTGATTAGCAAGAGCATCAAGCTGAGTTTATCCAACCATGTTTAGTGGGAGCATCACTCAATGTAGTTGCTTAGTCGCTAATAAAAAAATGAGGTCATCTATAAGGGGAACCCTATTTGAAAAGTGGTGACTTGAACTTGAAAACTTTAATGGGAGATTGCTCCTACATGATGGCTTTATGAAAGAAGTTAATCTTGACTAAGAACTATGAAATATATTTCTCAATGACAACGGGTGATGTACTATGTGAGCCAACCATACCGTACGACCACATTACCCCTGAATGGGAAGGGGCTTATTCCTAGCTTGTTTATTCTAGTATGGGAGGTCTTGTATCATCCTTTATAGAAGTATTCCATGCGTGGTTACTTCCGAACCGAGTGGTCATTGGAAATTTTCCTTGCTGAAGATTTCCATCCATCCGGCATCCCGGAGCGGGCAAAACTAGAGGCGCCGGAACGGGGAAATCCGTGTCTCGGGCTCTAGGGAAGGATCCTATACTAGAGTAGACAAGTGAAAGAGTTTGTTTGATTATCTGAACCCCGCATACTCTGTGTATGACGATCCGTGGATTTCTCTCGGCAGATGTATTGATTCTTGTGGGTAAAGTGTACCCCTCTGCAGAGGTTTCAAAACTATTCGAATAGCCGAGTCCGCGGTTATGGACAGTTGGCAAGCTGTACTTGACTTTTGTCAAGAATAAAAGTAAAAATGGTGAACATGGTGAATGACTTGACTTGACTTGACATTGTTGTTGACCCATTTGAAGTTCCTCTTTAGATTGAACTTAGAGAACTAAACTTCTTTTCTGCCAATGAACATTCTTGGGAAATAAAACTAGCTTTTGCAAATAAACTTAGTGCTTAGTCTCCCATATCAACCTTGCATATCTACTTCATCATTTCATTTATAAGATGGGTTGCGAGTGCATCCAATGCACTCATGGCTGTGTCCCTGGCTATCAACTTGGCCAGACTATGGGGAAGAGTATCCGGAGGAAGGGTATGAAGAAGTGTACCAGAGCTAAGATCGTCTCCATGAGTCGCCATTGCCTGTAGGGTGAAGGCATGGACCCGATGACGTTATTTCCGCTGCTATATTGTGTTGTAATATGAACTTGGTCACTATGACCATTGTATTTGAACCCTCGTATTGTAATGTCTATGGAACTGGTTACCAACTACGTTATGTATATCGCAACAATGGTTCTGGGATTGCGGTGGAATGCATAACGGGCACTTCGAATTTGTTATCAAATTTGAGGTCGTCACAATAGTGTGAGCAGCACATGACTTCCATGTAATTTGTGGATACTCCTCGATATGGTCAAGACATGCTTTATTGAAGTTGGGATCCATTATCTTTCACAATTTGAACAATATTTTTTTCATATCACATTGGCCATCTCTTTGATATGACCATGGAATACTGAGAATTTTGAATGTTGAGGGTGGCATTAACTGATTTGTCAAAGTGTATGCAGCTATTTGAGAAGAACATGAAGTTGATTATGATCATTCGATTCGGCCCAACCCACAAATCAGACATGATGGTAACACCATATGTGTCCCAAACGTCCTTCCTCTTGGCCATGTGTTTCTTCAACTCTTTATAGTTGGATTCGAGATATATTCCATCAATTTTGGATCCTTTTTGGGTTGTCACCTCTTTACCAAGGTAATGTGTCATTTTTAGTACCATTCTGAAGTATGGAGAGTTGGCCTTATACCTAGGGATATCATTTGCATGGAACCATTTATCACAAGCTTTCTTTCCAAGTCTTCTTGCATGTTCCACCTTTTTAAGACACACTTCTAGTGTCTGTTCTGAGCTTGTGGCCTTGTCTTTCTATATGTCAACTCGCCACCCAAGTAGCCTTTATCACCTTGTGTATGAACACCTTCTTTGTTGCCACCAACACCATTCTACAGCCTTTTTATCAAATTCCATCGCTGATAGGTGTGGTGTGCTGCTATTGTTTTCATGATTAACCTCATTATGCACGCTTCTCTTTATTTCCTTCTTATTATTCCAGGCATCCTTCCCTTTTGAAGTTAACTCCCTAAAGACCCTTACAACATGATGGGGGCATTCATGCATGACTGGCATTAACCGGCTATTCTAGCTAGATGAATCTTGAATGTTGTTGCACCTCATCCATGTATTTCAGCACTGTAGTATACAAATCCCTTCACTTCATGTGGTTGATTCCCATCACACCACTTATTCGTTATATCTCCCGTGGCATCTTAAATTCTAATAAAATTAGAACATAAAATTATTACCATTGGTAAAATTAGATAGAACTATATATGTATCTCCATATATAGGAAGCAAGCTATATATAAGCTAAACTCTACATAAATAGGGAGTAAGGAAATACATAAATATATAGGCATTGTAAACTACAAAGATAGAATATTGTCGGTAAAAAGTAGGCAACAAACAATATATGTATGTACATATGTAGGCATCAAGCTATATATGGTATAGGGCTACACTCTGCATACATAGGCAACAAGGAAGTACATAGATATACATATAGGAATGATGAATAGAACAAAAGTTTCAGAATATTTGCGGTAAAAAATAGGCATAAAGTTGAATATGGATTATGATTGCAAGTGCATAGGGTTAGTTGAGCAAAAAAATGTGAAAGAGTTCATTATAAATCCCGATAAAAAGGAGTGGGTTGTGTCGTTTGGCATTTCGGTCGCACTTGAGTTATCACTAGGTTCAAGACTTCAAGTGAGTTGACTTCTTGGAATTTATGGAAAACATATGAAGGGCAGAGGTGTCATGGAAAGTTGAGATTTAAAAGACACTTGCAACAAAATAAACAAAACAAGATAACTTTGCGAAAATGTAAATGGACGTGTATGCTCCTGTGGATCGACAAGTGCAACAATCACCTATGACCGACCCGCTCCGCTCGCTCCGCTCGCCCACCGCCGCCGGCGTCGCCATCGCCACCATAGCCATGGCCCCTTGCCCTTCTGAGCACATCACCTCCGCCTCACCTACTCCTACGCACATTGCCGAGCCGGTCACCTCTCCGACTCCCTCTCCGGAGAGATATACTTCCCCTGTTGGAGTAGATCTCGTGCGGTGACCCAACATACCACTGCATGTTGTAGTATGCATGTCGTTGATATAACACTTGCGGAACAAGCCTCCACAAATATTACATCCCTCAGAATGGTACAACAGAAACATTGCAGGCCCAAATACAAACTGAACATTAGATAATTACATACCAAAGCGTGATGATAACGAAATGCTCCCGCAAAGAGAACACCTCAAGTGCTTAGTGTTTACAACAACTGGAAAGCTTCAAATGATTAAACATGAGAAGAACTCAACAACTTATTCTTATTCTACAGTTGCTCAGTTCCTCGGCTACGATACTACTCTACTAGTTAGTACTCCTCCACTCTGACTCCTCGCCGGAGGATGCTCTGTAGCAAATGAAGTAATCCACGCCTTCGACTCCGCGAGAGAGATCTAGCTCCTCGTAGAAGATGTCCTGCTGACCTTCGATGGTGTTCAGAGTTGCCTCATCGAGCTCTTCACAGTCTAGCAAGGGTTTAAGAGATTGGGGTGAGTAACGAGCGTTACCCAGCAAGTTTCTTTAGAAAGAAGTTGTGTGATATGCACTATCTACAGCCACAGACCCAAAATAGTCGTAGGCCTATGCAAGGTTTTATCAAGGGTTTCTTGAAAGATTGCTTTTACTTTAGAAAACTATGCCCAACAGCCAACACAGGGTATTAGTGCCTTGAGAGCACCTTTCCTCCCGCGTTCGCAGCTCCTTCCCGGAACAAGGGGTAACATGTCACATCATTTTACACTCTGCAGAGGTGTGTCCTTCCAAAAGAGATCAAAGCCTTGCTGCACAACCAGGCGTACATTCCGATCCACACTTCCATGGTGTGGGGCCCAGTCATTGATCCAAGCCAATCACTGCCTTCTCCGCACAATGCATGCCCACCCAATTCACGCATAGCAGGTTATGCCCCTGATATTCACCCCCAACGATGAAGTACCTAGGCGCCTCTTGCGGACCATCATAGACACCAGTGCCGTGAGAACTGAGGTGTCCCACCCATGTGCAAGTAGTCCCGCAAGATCTACCGCGACCGGCAACTGGCTGCCCGTTGACATGCGAACGAGAGAAGATACAGCTGACTTCCCCGTCCCATTCCAAGTCTCTTGGACGACACTGTTTTTACGGCACAAGAATAACTGTGGCATTGGTAGTTAATCCTAGGTTTACTTTCCCGTGCAAGTGGAACCTCCACCACCACAATCTTACCGTGGTTCCACCTGCCAGCCCTCCTAGGTTATCACCACTGGTTGATAACAACTAGTCATATTACTTATGAAAATAGGTTTTCCATCCTTTTTGAAATGTTAGAGTTTGAAGTTAACACTTTGCAAGAAGTTTCAAAATTAGTGCAATCAAGAGATATGAGCAAGATAAACTTGCCTTGTGACTGAAAGGTAATGGAGTCGGATACTTGGCGATACTCCTGATCTCCTTGTTCTACAAAAATCCAATCATTGTCCGGTAAGGACAATGTTTCAAGAAGCAAATGGATGGTATGTGCAATGATATGCAATGCATAGTGATTCTTTGTCTTTGTGTTCTTATTTTGTGTTTTACCAAAGACTTAGTAGAGTTAAAGGATTCTTATAGAACACAAAGTTCTATTTGTGTGTTTTACCCTAATTATGTGTTAAGACAATTAATTAAGGTTTGAAATCAGATTTTAATTTATAAACTTTTGTTGAAATTATTTGAAAAGGAAAAGGTTTAATTTTGAAAGAAGAAATTCAATTTTAATATAAATAATAATTAAGATTTTTGAAAATAGAATTTAAAAGCTTTTAAGATCTGATTTAAAGAGTAATTCAGAAATATGAATTTATTTTGATATTTATTTCATTAAAGAGTAAGAAATTGTTTTATCAATGTTATTTGAGTTTTGAGTTTGAATTAAATTCAAAAAGAAAATAACATTCAAATTTGAATTAGAAATTTATTTAAACAAATGGCCATGGCCCATTTGGCCCAACTGGCCCAACCGGCCCACTTGGCTCGGTTAAGCCGACCCGGCTCGGGTCTGGGTCGGTCAACCGACCCAGCCCAGCCCCCATGCTCCCCTCTCTCGCTCCTCTCGAGCTCACTGGCGACACTGGATCGCCGCCGCCGCCGCCTGGCCTCTCCGGCCAACTCCGGTGGTCTCCACCGTCGCCCCCTTGGGCAAAACACTCTCCCCTGTGCCCTCTTTCAACTCCACCAAACGGAATCGTCGGCCGCCTCCTCTCCGAGGAGATCTGGGTGATCTCTCCCCTCGGGATATGCCGCCTCCGAGCACCCCTGATGCTGTGCCTCGCCGAGCTGGAGCTTGCTGAGCTAGCTCCGGTGCTTGTGCTTCGTGTGTGCTCGCCGGTGGAAGTGCCAAGGTGTGGTGCTCCCGGTGCGGCTAGGTGAAGACTTCCCTAGGCAGCCTCTGGCTGGCCGCGCAGGCACTGCCGTGCCATGCCACCTAGACGAGCACCTGGGCGATTGGTGAGCTTCTTCTTCTCCTCTCCATCCTCTACTTCTCTTACTGGCCATGATCTCTAACCAAACTGGTCAAGATCAGTGAGCCAAGCTCACAGACCCTGCTCTGTGATGCTGCTGCTTGATGCAAGCTTGGTTCAATGTGTGCTATTCAGTGATGTGATGCTTGATCTGTGATTATCTTACTTAGATCAAACTTCTGTCAGTGCATATGTTTGATAGAAAGGTTGCTCTGAAACTTGCCATGTTGCAAACTTTCAGTTAGCTTCTAAATCATGGTGTGCTAGGTTATGCTTCTGTGATCAATGATATCACAATGCTGATGGTTTCATACTGGATTCCTAGATTCAGTTATCAGCTGTGTCTGATCCTGTGATAATTGTGTTGTTGTGCTTGCCTCTGTCACTTGTTTACCCATGGTAAACCAGTGATAGTAAATCTTGCTGAGTTGCAAGCTTCAATAACAATTAGCTTGAGCAAAATATGATTCCTAGCTTTTGTGTCTAGGAAAATGATTTAAAGTTCATGGTTACAGTGGAGAGCTAAATGGATGCTGTGGGGTTGTGTTGAGGTGCATGTCCTCTTTGGTCATGTGCCCAGCAACCCCCTTTTTCTGTTGCTAAGATTAATTGGTGAAACTTGCCCCTCTTATGGATAAGTCTATGATGCTGGTCTGAGACTTGTCTAGCAGTGAGATGCTTTGCATAACTTAGTGTCCTCTGCTAGATTTAAATTTGTTGCTGGCTTATCTGGTGTGATTGAGGTGCATGCCATTAGGTCATGTGCCCAGCACCAGTCTACTGTGAGTGTCTATGGCTTCAGTGATCTGCCTATGAAGCCACAGCTGAGGCTATTTCCATGAATATTTCACTTTGGCTTTGGAAATCACATTTCCTATGATGAACTAAGCAAAGCATTACTTTGCCAGTTTGAGGAAAATCTACAATGACCCCTACCATGCATACAGTTGGTTGTTGAACAACCAACTGCTGGTATTCAGTTCAGGTTACCAACCTTTGCTGGATAACCTTGGTGATGTGATCTTGTGGTTGATCTACTGCTTCTGCTTTGTTGAGTTGCGGCTTGCTTCTGCTTACCCTTCTCCTCCTAGTTCAGCTCCTGAGCTTGTCCTTCTCCTCCTGGACTTGCTGCTGAACACTTGTCCTTCTCCTCCTGGGCTTGGTCTTGAGCTTCAATCCAACACCATGATTTTTGCTGGAGGTTTCCTTGTGTGTGTGATGTTGTGCAAGATCTTGTGCTGTTCTTGATGTTGTGTGCAAGAACAGTGGTGTTCTTGTGGTGGTGCAATACTGGTCGATTGGGAGCAGCTAGCTCCTGGCCGAGCTCATCTACTCCACCAGCAGCTCACTGGGTTGCTGTGGTGTTGACAACACCACAGCCCAGCCATAGTGACTGAGCTGCTTGTGAGCAGCTGCTCTGCTTGCCAACCTGTTTGATCTGATCCTTGCCACTCTTGCTGTGACGCTATGTATGCTAAAGAGTTGGGTGCACATTCAGTTTGTACCAAGTTTAAAAGAAGAGATGCTGAACTTGATCCAAAGACTCAATGATGCAAATGGCAATATAATTGCCAAAGTCTGAGAGTAAAACTTTACTATCCCTAATCAATCTTCTTTTGTCTATTGTCTTTGATTTTTGCAGGTTGCAGACTAATAAGAATTAGAAGATGGATTTCATGAAGATTAGTTTAAATAGTTTAGGTTTAGGTTTCTTTTTATTTTATTAACTGATGTAATCTTATTTACAGTTTTTAAAGATGTAAAGACTTTGTATAATTGTGTAATATTAATAAAGTGATATTTCTGTTTGTTTTATCTTCTAATTCCATTTCTTTATCTAATTACTTCATAGTTAAGTTATTTCTTTATTAATGATTAAAAACTCAAACTTGAGGTTATTTAACAATCAAATTGCATTTCTTAATTAACTTAATAATCAAGATCAAGAGATCATAACAAAACCCTTAACATTCTAATACCCCTAACTCTATAGGTGATTAGAAAGAAGTCTTGCTCTCTCAGGTTTTTGAATTTGCGAAAAATTTACTCAGGTTTTTGTATGCATGAATGCACAATAGTCCTAGATCTACCCTTCGTTTAGTCCTAAATGCTGGGTTATTACATCTCGAGCGGAAGTTCTCGCGGCTGTTTCGTCGAGCGCCGATCCCTGCTGCGTTGGTCGATCATTTCCGCGAGGATGGGGTCATGGTACTACCTGTTCCCGTCGCCGGCGAGGTTGATGGAGGGAGAGGGGGCAGCTACGCTCCTCGATCTGGCCGCGGCAGCATCAAGGCAAATTGTGGAAGAGGAAGGTGCAGCGCTGGTGTTAGCAGGAGAGGACAGGGGAAGGGTGGCCGAGATCGCGCCGCCAGGGGGTGGTTTTCCCAGGACGCCGATGGAGATGCAGAGATTGGCGGTGGATGCGCGCCGGAGGGGTGCGATTCTAGTGGGGAAGCTCAACCTAGAGTTCGTGTTGTTGGGGTTCCTCGAGATCCGGGAGTCGACGACGCTTCATCTGTTGGAGAGGGCGGTTGCCATGGCTCCGCCAGGGACCTTTGTGGAGATGGTGCAAATCTCCCCAAATCTGGAGGCGGAGATGGGTTTTGCGGTGGCTCCGGTGAAATTTGTAGAAGGTATGCGCATTCTCTGGGGCCACACCCCAGGGTGTCCATTGTGAATGGCTCCAGGGCGTCGCCATGTCGGTCGTCGCCGGCGAAGGGATCGCCGGTGTTCAGTCATGTGGATTTACAGAGTAAGGAGGCTGTGGGTCCTAGCTGAAAGGAAGCAGCGTCTGTTTTGCAGGTCCATGGATTGCGGCCATCTGGCAGGATCCGGGACGTCGAAGCGCTGGAGGTGGCGGGTAGAAGGAGTACGCCTCCACCTGGGGGGTCCTTATCTTCTCCATCGAGGCAGGTGAGATCCGGTGCTAGGGTTAGACTGCCAAACTTGTTCTGGGTGCGGCGAGAGCTAGTGCTCAGCAAGTCCTTCCAGGCGTGTGACTGTTTTCCAGCTGGGAGAGAGAGGCTGCCAATTCCGAAGAGGGTGAGCTTCTCGAAGGATCTGTGGAGAGGGGATTCGGGAGCAGCTACCTTTGCGGAGGTGGTGATGGCGGGAGGTGGAAGGGGGTCGGGGAAGATGCAAGGCCGAGGGATAAAGCCCCCGGCTCCTGCGCCTCCGCCAAGTTCGTCGACTGGGACCGGTGCAGCTCAGGTCCTAGGTGCGGCTCAGGTCTCGCAGATGCCAGTGGCGCAGGATGCTCCGATTCAGTTGGGTGCTGGAGGAAATTTCAATAACAGCGTGATGCAGCAGATGAGTGCTGCGTCTCAAGGTATGTTCCCCATGATGAATCCAGCTCTGTGGAACATTCCTATGGGGCAGTGGCCACAGTTTTTCTCCCAGATGAATCCTCTGATGGCGCAGCAAGGACAAGGTGTTGGGTCTGTTCCTGTGTCAGCAAGCCAGAGCAGTAGTATTGGAGGTCAGGGACCTGGGCAGCAACAGATTCAGGTGGCTCGGAATGCTGGCAACAAGATGAAGAAGAAACAACCATCAGTGAGTGCAGATGCTCTCAAGAAGCTTCCTGAGAAGGGGTCTACTTTGTCTTCTGGGCCAGTGTTAGATCCCAAATTCAAAGATGTTATTTGCTTCAATTGTGGAGAGCCAGGTCATTATGTTGACCTTTGTACAAGACTCAAGAGGTGTTTCATGTGTGGGAGGACAGGGCATCACATGGAGACTTGCAGCCTGTGGTATCAACCAATGCCAACTGCACAATATTGGGGAAGTGCCAATCCTGGTCTTGGCTTCTTCCACATTGATGTTGAAGGCCCTGCTGCAGTGTAGTGGCTCAATATGGATAATGTTGGAATTGTGGTTGTTAATGAGGGCTCTATTACTGAGAGTGAGCTGGAGCAGAACTTTTGTGAGATGTGGAAGGTCAACTGGTTTTGGCAAATTAGGCAGATTGCTCCTGGGAGATTCTTGGTTAGGTTTCCACCTAGCAAGAAAATAAAAGAATTAGTTGACTATCCATCTATCAACTTGAAGAAAAAAAGGAGTGAACATATCCTTTCTCAACTGGGAAGGGGAACCTGAGCCCTATGAACCTTTCCATGAGGTCTGGGTCAATGTGGAAGGCATTCCTTTCCAATGGCTTACCTGGAAGGTGATTGCACAAGTGGCTTCAACTCTAGGTGTGCTGACAAATGTGGACTGGCCAGTTGTGTTCAAGACTTTCTATAAAAGGATCAGGATACTTGTTGCTGTAAGGGACATTAGCAAAATTCCCACTAGCAAGTTGTATGAAATGGAACAGAACTTCTTCTGCCTGAGGTTTGCTGTTGAGAAACCTGTGATAGAAGACTTGTCTAAAGGGGATGATGATGATGGGAATGGGGACAATGATGGTCCAGAGCAAGAGGGTGATGATGAAAACCATGGTGATGAAGAGGATAATGATGCTGGTGATAGAGAAGTTGATGGAGCTACTGGAATGGACACTGATTTGACTAGTGCTAGAATTAATGACAGTAACAGAGGGAAATCTGTCATGATGGGGGAGATGGAATTGACTGAGGTGTTAGTTAACAGTGATGCTGTGACTACTCCTCAGAGGTCGTATGCAGATGTCTTGACCTGCCAGAAGAGTTTGTATAAGGAAAAGGAAGCTCAGGTTATGAACAAATTGGTGGGTGATGCTTTGGCTAGAAGCTCCCAGACTGTTAACATTGTTGAAAGGACTGCTGAGGAGAACATTGGAAGGCATTTGCTCCAGAGCTTTGAAGAGGAATCTGAGGATGAGGATGCTGTGATACAGCAACAGCAACAGTAGCATGTGCCTGTGATACAGCAAGTGCAGAAAAGGGGTGGGAAGGAGAAGAAGGCTTCGGGCCCTGTAATGGCTACCAGAATGAGTAGCAGAATTCAGAGAGATGGGAAATCTGCTATTGAAAAGGCCCAAGAGTTAAAGAAGGCAAAAAACCTTGATGCTCCTAAAGGTAAGAAAATTCTTGGAATTGCTAATTCCTTTGCTGTTCTCTCTAATAAGGTGTTGTTGGGGAAAGCCCAAAATGCTGGTATAAACCTTGGTACTGATTCAGATGTTATTGATTTGCACATTAGTGCTTTAAAAAATGTGGAGATTGATAGACTAGAAAAGTTTCATGATAATAATCCTGATATGTTCTTGCCCAGTGACATTAGTCAATCTGTGGAGGAACTCGTTAACTCCAGCAATGTGGCCAATTATGGCTTGCATAGTCAATGTGATGACACACACACTAGTGTGGATGACAGTAATTTGGAACCTTGGGTGGAGGTTTCTTATTCAAAAAGTTGTAGGAGGAAAATTAAATTAAAAAATGGTAGTAGCTCTAATCTGGAATCCTAGAGGTCTAAATAGACCTGACAAGCTTACCAGAGTGCATGATCTCATTAGAGAGACATGCCCTGATATTATAAGCTTTTCTGAATCTAAGAAAAAGGATTTTTCTGTGATTCAGTTAAGACAGTTAGACCCTTATGGCAAATTTACTTGGAATTGGCTTCCTGCTAATGATACTGCTGGAGGTATCCTAGTTGGAGTCAATAGTGACATGTTTGAGGTCTTAAGGTGTGATATTTTTGATTATACTGTCTCAACTTTACTAAAAGTTAAAAAGAATGATGCAATTTGGAGATTTATTTCTGTCTGTGGTTCTGCTTATGAAGAGTACAAATTGGATTTTATTAATGAGTTACATAATGTTTTTGCAAGCTGGAACGGGCCTACTCTAGTAGGTGGAGATTTCAACTTAATTAGGGAAAGTTGTGAAAAGAATACTGGTAATATTAACCAGAGATGGGCTGATTTGTTTAATGATTGGATTAATAAATTTGCTTTAATGGAGATTAAAAATTCCAGTAGGAAGTTTACCTGGGGGAATAATCAGGACAATATGATTATGGCTCTCCTTGATAGAGTTTTTGTAACTACTTGTTGGGACAATTTGTACCCTGCTAGTAGTGTTAAAGTTAAACCTAGAGTAGGGAGTGATCATACTCCTTTAATTGTTGATACTGGCGCTATTAAGATTCCCTCTACTAAACAATTTCGCTTTGAGAAGTGGTGGCTAGGGGTAGAAGGTTTTGATCAAGTAGTTAGCAGTAGCTGGCTTGCCCCTTGTAACCTTCGGTAAGCTATTGATAGATGGCAGTTCAAAATTAGAAACTTGAGAAAGAAGCTGAAAGGCTAGAGTATTAACATTGAGGCGGCTCAGAATAAGCTGAAACAGAGTTTGGTGGCTGAATATGATTTACTTTATGTGCTTTCTGAGTCTCAGTGTCTTTCCCCTATTTCTAAGTTAAGGATGAAAACAATTTCTCATGAGCTTAATGATATTTGGAAAAAAGAGGAAATTAAGGTCAGGCAAAGATCTAGAGAAAGAGAAATCTTAGAGGGAGATCGTAACACTGCTTATTTCCATTCTGTAGCTAACCAGAGGAGGAGGTAGAAGCAGATTGATCAGCTGGAAGGCCCTGATGGGATGGTGGAAGATAACAAAGGTATGATGAAAATTGTTGTAGATTACTACAAGTCCCTATTTGGTTTTGATGAAAAGCTTGATATTAATCTAGCCAATGATTTTTGGAATTTGGAAGATTTGGTTTCTGCTGAGCAGAACTGTATTTTAGATGCTGATTTTTCTGAAAAAGAAATTAGAGATGTTGTGTTTGGCTCTTATGCTGAGGGGGCTCCTGGTCCTGATGGCTTCTCTTTTCTTTTTTATCAACATTTCTGGGAGCTTATTAAGGGTGATTTTCTGGCTATGGTTGATGATTGGAATAAGGGTAATCTTGATCTTTTTAGATTGAACTTTTCCTTGCTAACTCTTATTCCAAAAGAGGCTGATGCTGTAACTATACAGAAGTTCAGGCCTATAGCTTTGACAAATTGTAGTTTTAAAATCTTTTCTAAATGTACAACCAATAGGTTGACATCTGTGTGTGACAGTCTGATATCTCTGAATCAAACAACATTTTTAAAAGGGAGATTTATCTTGAAAAGTGTGGTGGCAGCACATGAAATTATTCATGAGGTTGCCCACAGTGATCAGGTAGGTTTTGTTTTTAAACTTGATTATGAAAAAGCATATGATAGAGTAAACAGAGAGTTTTTGATTAAAATGATGATTGAGAGAGGCTTTAGCCAAAGATGGATTTCTATAATTAAAACCTTATTGGACAATGGTTTAGTGGGGGTAAGAATAAATGATGAGAATAGTGAGTTTTATCTCACTGGACGTGGGGTAAGACAGGGTGACCCCATTTCACCTATTTTATTCAATTTAGTGGCAGATGTTTTCACAAAAATGCTTATTAAAGCTGCATTGCATAACCAGATTACTGGATTGATGCATAGTATGATTCCAACTGGGATTGTTAGTATGCAGTATGCTGATGACACATTGTTATTTTTAAGAAACAATCTAGATAATGTGGTCAATCTGAAATGGATTCTTTCTTGTTTTGAGCAAATGTCTGGGATGAGAATAAATTTTCACAAGTGTGACCTGATAGCCATTAATGTTGAAGAAGATGAAGCACAAACTATTGCTCAATCCTTATGTTGTAGGTTGGGGGAATTTCCTATGAAATATCTAGGAGTTCCTCTTCACTACAAGAAGCTTAGAAAAGAGGACCTCCAGCCTGTCATTGATAAGATTCTTAAAAAGGCTGGGGGTTGGAGGGGTAGATTACTTAACCATGCAGCAAAATTGGAGTTGGTCAGAAGTGTGCTGGCTATCATTCCTTTGTATTTACTTAGTGTCATTAAATTTCCTAAGTGGGCTTTAGCCTTGATCAACTCTCAAATGGCTCATTGCCTGTGGGATAATTATGAGGGACATCATAAGTATCACTTAGCTAACTGGGGCTTAGTTGCCCAAAAGAAGGATTATGGTGGCTTAGGTGTTCCTGACCTAGCTGAGCTAAATATGTGTCTGTTGGCTTCTTGGGTCAAGAGGTACCAGCTAGACCATGACAAAATTTGGAAACAAATTATTGATTACAAGTATAGAGTGGATGAACCAAATATTTTTTGTTGCCCCTGTGGTGATGCCTCTCCTTTTTGAAAAGGTGTCATGTGGGCAGCAAAAGCTGCCAGGATGGGGTATCAATGGCAGGTGGGCAATGGGAAGAAAGTTAAATTTTGGGAAGACCAATGGTTTGGTGCTTCCAGCCTAGCCATTCAGTACTGGGATGTTTATATACTGGCCAATGAGCAAAACATTAGTATTGCTGATGCCTGGGATGGTTCACAGTTAAAAATCAGCTTTAGAAGGTGTTTTGATCATGGTTTAATGATTAAATGGTTTGAAATAGTTCAAATTGCAAAAACTTTATCTTTGAATAATGAACAAGATACTTTGGTGTGGAAGTTTGAAGCCAATGGGCTGTTTAGTGTTAAATCTATGTATGTTGTTATTAATTTTTGTGGGGTGTTGCCTGTTAGTGTTCATTCGGTTTGGAAAATCAAAGTTCCTCTGAAGATTCATTTCTTTTTATGGTTGATTGCTCACAATAAATTGCTCACTAGAGACAATTTGGTGAAAAGGCAGAATGTGGATGATTTAACTTGTTTATTTTGCAATGAGGAGGAATCTTGCAATCACCTATTTTGTGAGTGTATAGTTTTCTCTGCTGCTTGGAGTGAACTGAAAAGAATTAGTAATAATTCAGTATTCATTCATCACATTAGTGATATAACTAATCTGTGGAATCATGATAAGAAGTGTAGAATTATAAATATGATTCTGGCTGCCCTGTTAAGGGTTATTTGGCTTATGCGAAATGATATGTGTTTCAATCGGACTAACTGGCCTAGTATGCAGACTCTGTGGAGGAAATTGGCCTTTTTGCTTGCTCAGTGGGGGGTTCTACTTCACGAGGAAGAAAAAGGAAAACTTCAGGTGGTGACTACGCAATTGGAGGCTTTGGCTCATGCACCGCCGCTGCTATTGTGGCCGGAGCCTGGGTAAAGCCGGAGAAGATCCTGAAGTCTCATCATGAGTTGCTGGATATGAACCTGGGATCGGCGAGTTCAAGGCACATGAAGATCTCTGCTCCTGACCTAGCAAGGACATTGAAGGCTAACGACTTGGAGCTGGTGGGAGATGGAGAGTCTTTCAGGGTGGTGCAAAAGATCTGATGCGAGCGATCTGGGTGTGTTTCCCCTGTGTGGGATAGCTTGATCTACATGTCGCACTTGCTTTAGCGTTGCTCTTTTGTTGGGCTGTAAAACTGAGTAGTAACTAGGTGCTGAACTCTCTGCTGCACCTCGTGTGCTGTTAACTGTTTGTAAAAGACTCGTGTGGTTTCAGTAATGGAGCCGGGGCGAGGCCCTCTAGTTCTAAAAAAAAGATAACTTTGCTAAAAAAAAAATATCGTTGCCATGAGGTGGCCGTGGTTATTAAGGATGGATCAATGATGTTTGACTTCGGCAACTTGGCCATGTGACAAGTCAACTGCCGGAGAAACGGAATCAGTTTCTTGCATTAGTTAACCCAAGTGTTACTCTATCTACTTTCAGGTTTTGAACGACGGGCCTCCCTTCATTTTGGATAAATTTTCTTGCCGATTCATCACCCTTCCGCTCTCTTGGTTCCTCCCTAAGATGAACTCCGTGGAAATGCAACAACCAGGGTACAAGAAACTAGAAAAGGCAGATGGTTCTGCAAACTATTTGGATGTATTGATCCTCCTTTTGTGACTCATCTTTAGCTACCCTTTGCTCTGCGCAAAGAAATCCATGGCTGACAGAGAAAATTTCGATTTTGCAGGATGGTAGGACGGAGGAGCAGAAGAAGATCGACGACTGGCTCCCGGTCACGTCGTCGAGGAACGCCAAGTGGTGGTACTCTGCCTTCCACAATGTCACCGCCATGGTCGGCGCCGGCGTGCTCAGCCTTCCCTATGCCATGTCCGAGCTCGGCTGGTACGTCGTCGTACCTCTCGATCGATGGTAAACCAGGCCGGCAACTGGTCTTTACTTGTATGAATATGCAGGGGCCCTGGCATCGCGGTGCTGGTGATCTCGTGGGTGATCACGCTCTACACGCTGTGGCAGATGGTGGAGATGCACGAGTGCGTGCCCGGCAAGCGGTTCGACCGGTACCACGAGCTCGGGCAGCACGCCTTTGGGGAGAAGGTCGGCCTCTGGATCGTCATCCCGCAGCAGCTCGTCGTCGAGGTCGGCGTCAACATCGTGTACATGGTCACCGGCGGGAAGTCGCTCAAGAAGCTCCACGACGTGATCTGCGAGGGCAAGTGCAAGAACATCAAGACCACCTACTTCATCATGATCTTCTCCTCCGTCCACTTCGTCCTCTCCCAGCTGCCCAACCTCGACTCCATCTCCGGCATCTCCCTCGCCGCCGCCGTCATGTCGCTCTCCTACTCCACCATCGCATGGGGGGCGGCCGTGGACAAGGGGAGGGTGGCCGACGTTGACTACAGCGTCAGGGCCACCACGACGCCGGGGAAGGTGTTCGACTTCTTCGCCGGACTTGGCGACGTGGCGTTCGCGTTCGCTGGGCACAACGTGGTGCTGGAGATCCAAGCCACCATCCCCTCCACGCCGGAGAACCCGTCCAAAAAGCCGATGTGGAAGGGTGTCATCGTCGCCTACATCGTCGTCGCCCTCTGCTACTTCCCCGTCGCGCTCGTCGGCTATTGGGCATTCGGCAGAACTGTCGATGACAACATCCTCATCACCCTCTCCAAGCCCAGGTGGCTCATCGCCATGGCCAACATGATGGTCGTCATCCATGTCATCGGAAGCTACCAGGTACTGCTGCACAAACACAAGAATCACTCGTACACCATCACACTAGTCATCTCCATGGATAATACCAACATGCTATTACGATTTGCTTTCCATAGATTTACGCAATGCCGGTGTTCGACATGATCGAGACGGTGCTGGTGAAGAAGCTGCGGTTCACACCCGGTCTGATGCTCCGCTTGATTGCCCGGTCAACCTATGTTGGTAATGCCCATTTTTCTCTTCAGTCTGACTGTTAAAAATGATGTCTTGCACTGATGAAACAATACTGACGATGAGATGCAAATACTCTGTTGCAGCGTTCACGATGTTCATCGGTATCACCTTCCCATTCTTCGGCGGGCTGCTCGGATTCTTTGGCGGTTTTGCTTTTGCACCAACGACCTACTTCGTAAGCAATTCTTGGACGATCCTCTTCAATTCCAGTGTAAAATAGTTTAGCAACTGTAACAATTCAGAGTTTCTGATGAGAACCAACCTCTTGTTCCTGTCCTGCAGCTTCCGTGCATCATGTGGCTAGCCATCTACAAGCCCAAGAGATTCGGTTTCTCATGGTGCATTAACTGGGTAAGTCAGAACCATTTATACACTAGATATACTAGCACAATACCCGTGCGTTGCTACGGGTTGATTTTATTAAAAAATATACTTGAAAATTTTCATGAATTAAAAGTAATTTTTTTTGCGGGACGACACCCTCTTGACAAGAAGCAACTATGGTTCCAGAGTTAAGCTAGTTTTCTTGTTAGTCGTCTTACCATCAATAGTGGCAGATCTTTTCTAAAGATTTTTGTTCCACCGTGAGGAGCACGCGTGCAATCATCTTCCCCTTCGCCATGTACTTGGCCTTGGCCTCGTCAAGATCACGCGACTATCTTACCCTTGGAGACCCCGCCGCAACCCACCAAATGAATTGATCAACGTCTACTCCTTCTCCCCTCCGCTTGCCAAGCATCCATGTTAGGGTGTCTCAAGTCTCTGGAGAATAGAATATGTAGTGCAAACCCTTTAGCATGAAATAAATAGAACAACGACTTCATCAGTACCTAGCTAAACTTATCCACACGTATATAGTCACCTCATTCGTGTTTTTATGTCAATTTCCTGCGCAACAAATATTTGGGTAGCAATGACCGAATCAAATTTAATTAAGGTGCCAAACAGAAAGAATCATTTAACTGAATATGATTACATATAGCAACATGAAGAAAATCATAATTAAACATATCTGCTGCCACTACAATCCAAGACATGGTGATCTACAACACCACGCAATCGGGCTCTTTTTATTTCTTTGGCAAAAAAAAAAGAAATTTCCCAATTTCATTTATGGAAGATAGATTATCAGTAGTCTTGGGTTACGGGCTGCTGCATATGTGCAAGAACAGTTTTAATCCTAACACGAGAACAGCCGTGGGTTCTAGATAATTTGGCTAGTTCATGGGTAGAGTGTTACCATCTCTTTACTGTCTTCACTTGTACCTGGAACAGAGGGCACACAAAATTCTGTTGATTCTCTCAAGATACCACTTCGGCATACTCGCTCCCAGGAATGATCTAAAAGAGAGTCATTTGCCTTAGTTTTTCATTACCAATTGTGCAAGCCAGCACCTAGGCAATATACTCGCCATGGAGAAGATGACATAGCATGCACTGTTTCTGGCAATAACACCATCAAAGATCGGAAATAAAGGAGGCATCCACATTTAGCTTTACACAATTTCCCCCCAGAGGCTTCCATGATTGGGGAGTCGAAGACTGAATTAGTCAAGCTCGCGTTTTGCTCTTGTTGACAACCGTGTGCAACCAAAAATTCAGAGTCGTCTGCAACCGGAAATTCAGATAAAATAGAGAGGAGGAAGCGGTGGAATCAAGATCCAGGAGCAACCCATCTTCCACCTGCTCTCCTTCCCGAACTCCTCAAAATCCAGGAGTCAGCACCAATAACGGACTCGGTCATCATCAACACCTTTTCGCAGCATGAAGTATTTGGCCAATATGAGATATACGGCTGATACCTGATTGCAAGCCACCAAATCATTACTGCCAATGCCCAGGCCGTTCGCATTGCCGCTGCTCTGTGTAGACATGCAGACATGCGACATGCCGACCGCCGCGTAGGTGTAGCCCGCCGATCTTGTTGTCGAGGCGGACGGGGCAGGAAGGGAGGCACCGGGAGGGAACGACAACTTGTCCTAGGACTTGTGGTCCTGCGATAAGTCGCCGGAGTCATGGTCACGTCCCACCGGGATGTACGTACAGGTTGCCGCCGGATAGCGAGAATACGTCGTGATGATTGCTTGGGCTCAACCATACTCGGCATGATGCGAATCGATTTGGAGATACTCGTGCGGTCCTCGTTGCTAGGTTGTATGGTTGGTCATGTATCCTGTTGCGTTGTTGGTTCCACAGCACCAATGATCGTGGATCGGGCCGAGCTTCAAGGTACTCAGCGGTGTTGCGCGCCGTTCATCGGTGTCGTCCAGATTGAATGGCACCAGATCGGAAAGGAAGAGCTGCGAGGGTACGTCGCTCCGCTCCTGGCGCCTGGGGCGCCAGAGAAGGCGAGCGCCTCGGCCGTTGACGCGCCGACCGGGCGGCCGCTCACCACGACCACGTGCAGGGGCGAGGAGGATCTCGGGATGGAGCGGGAGCAAGAGTTTGTGGCTAGCTGCGGTGCACGGGTCTAGCTCTGACGCGGTGGTGTGTGGCCGGCGGCAGCCCGCTGGTTTCTAACTTGGCCGGGGCGGCGCGTGACCGACGTCCCCTCGTCATTCCCAGCATCATCTGAGCTAGCCACGGCCGTCGTGGGAGAGGTTGCGCCAGCTCGCTCTCCCTCTCCCTCCACTCCTCTTCTCCGCCCGCAAGGCTGCGCCGGCGATGCATGCCCTCAGCCCGCCGTACAAAGTCAATCTCGTGATTTCCCCAGTCGCTCTCTATCCAACAGAAATACGGGAATGCCTACCTCGAGCTAGTGGACGGTAGCCCAATGGCCGGTGTGGTACCATAGTCAGCAAGTTCGGCCGCCGCTAGAGGTGAGAGACTAGGGAGAGGAAAATAAAATCTAACCGGTAAATCACTTAGGGGTGGCATAACCTTGTAAACAGTTTTAAATATAGAAAACGTATTTTTTGTGGATTGAAAGCGTACTTGCGAGCCACGGACCATACCTGTAGCAATATTATTATTAGTAGAGATAGCACTGGTTATTTATCTTGATTTTGCTCTAATTTTCTTTGTATTCTCCATGACGATGTTCAGGTCTGCATCATCCTTGGGGTATGTCTCATGGTCCTGGCGCCCATCGGAGCTCTCAGGCAGATCATCTTGAAAGCCAGCACATACGAGTTCTACTCATAGATCAATACCACTATCACCATCACGCATCCGCTCGTCTAGATTCGTGATTTTTGGAAGGAATTAATCTGTTGCAGCGTCGATCTGCTAGGGACATTTTTTTGCCCAGAGGAAACAACAGGAAGAACAGACAGTAGTACTACTACCACGGATTGTTAATTACGGAGAAAATGGATGGACCATCGGTAAATGTGTCTTAGTCAAAGCAAAAAAGGGTTGTATTTGGGGTTAACCGTACAAAAAATCTGCGTAAAGAACGGGCAACTCTCTTCTCTATGCATTTCATGGTTTGCTAGCTGTAGTGGTACTACGACATGATGTGTTCATTGTGGTTAAATACATGATGGTTCCGAGGGCATGGCGGTGTGTGGCGCTGCTGTTGCAGCGGCGGGCGGCCGCGCGACGAGCGCCATGGCATACGGCGGCTCGTCCTCGTGCTCGGCCGTGTGGGCCAGATCTGGGCCAGGGAGGGCTCGATCTGGGCCTAGCGGGCCCGAGCGGTCTTCTGCCTGCTTCGGAGGTGATGTGTGGCGTCTGCTGGAGGTCGCCTAGTTGCTCCACCCGCGATGTGCTGCAGGCTGCGACTCCACGGTGTGGCCGGCTTGCGGACCTCGTCTCCGTCGGGTGGGCATTCTGGGGGAATCTGCGGGAGGCTAGGACGCCGGGGCGGCGGCTCCGGATCATCGACGGCTTGGGGTGTGCAGATCTGCACTATCCCGGGCTGGCTCGGTGCGTACGTCACGGTGTGAGGTGTCGTGGCTGGTGCGTTTCGTGCCGGAGGTTGGAGGTCGGCGGTGGAGGTTGGGTTGTGCAACGCCCGTGCCCTTCGTCGGTGCCTCCCAGGGCCTGACTGGTTGACGGTGTTCCGGGCTAATGCCTCGCACTGGCGTTGGGCTGGTGCCGACGATGACGGCGCCCTCGGGCGTCGCTTTCCTTCTTGGAGGCACCGTCGTGGAACACCGTCGCTTGCCGCAGTTGTCATGCCATCTCCGGGTGAAAACCCAAACTCCTTTGGAGTGGGCGGTGGCGGCGTCTACGTCGCCATCTTCTTGAAGACACTGCCTTGGAGTCGATGACTATTCGCGGGAGTGCAGGCGGTTGCGCTGCCTTGCTTCACCGGCGTGGGCAGACGAAGCCGGGGCGGCGGCCCCGGACGGTGGAGGAAGCCGAGGCGGCGGCCTTGGAAGCGTGCGGTGATCTAGCACCACAAGGGTGGTTGGTTCGTCGGCGTTTTTCTCCTTTCTTTCTTTTTTCTGTTCGTTTCTGGACGTAATTTCGTCCGGGCGGCATATCACTTGTACAAGCTTTGTACGGGTTTCCCTCTGCTAATATATCGAAAGCCGGCAGTTGCTGGATCTTTCAAAAAAAAATACGTGATGTACACAATCTTGTTATATAGTTTTTTCTTCGGAAAGAAGGAACATAGCCCAGCCTTTGCATCGAAACGATTCAAACAACTATCAATTTTAAGGTGAACCTTATGTCGCTTTAAGTACAGCTATATAAAGTCGCTACTAGAGATGCTCTTATAATATCAAAGTTTACAACTCAACAGTCACTCGAAATAGAAACATGATCCAACCAGCAAAAGAAAGAACACAAAAAGGTTAGCATCTTGTAATCTATTAGACTGCAATATGTCATCCTCATTGAAAATGGTCCGTACAACCACCATCACCCCGACATGGGCGGATGCAGAGTGTTAGGCATGGGGGGCAGCTACCCCCCCCCCCCCCCCCCCCCACTAAATTTTTAGTTTCTTTGTACTATCCTAAGCTAATGAGTGATTTGCCCCCACTTACCAAATAAATTTGATCCACTTAGCACATCTTTGCCCCACCTAAAAATCTATCCTGGATCCGCCCCTGCACCCCAATTGCACTTTGAATTCATATGTTCCCGCTACTCCGCATGAAGGAGAAAGGACCACACGTGTACCCAGTAGCTCTATGCAAAAACTGGTTGTTCCATTCTTATTCACCACATCGTTACGACATCTAAAATTTCCCAAACTATAGCATAAGCTCCCACATAAATTTGATGTTTTGTCTTCTTATCAAGCCCATTTGGCTAGTTCCTAAATATACCGGTTCATTTGGTTATTCGCAGGACGGCTTCTTCAATTCACATGTGGTCTTACCTAATCCCACAGGAGCAGAGGGGACCTATGGATACAAATTGCAATCACTTGATGGCGGTCCCTGGCTGGTTGCACACTAAGAGACTTGGTGATTGGAAATAAAACGCCATGTAATCTTTTTAAGTGGCTGATCTATGCTGCAACTTTAGTTGATAAGTGAGTTGTAAAAGTTTGATACTTTGATACTTTGAACTTGGTTAATAAAATACAGCCGTGTGCATCATTTTGATGCAGAGGCCTAGGCGATGCTCCCATTTCGAGAAAAAAATACCGGTTCATGGAGAGGGAGCGGACAAACGATTCTCGAGGTTTTAACAAGAAGCTAAAAGGTGCCGATTCTTAATTTGTGGGCTTTTTTACAAACCATCATGTCCTTACGAGTTATTACTAGTGAACCTATGAACCGACACTAGTACTGAAGTGGTTATTACATCCAGTCTTGGTACATTATTGCTCCGAGTCGGTTTTGGTTTTCCCATCCGACTAGAAGTGATGTTCTAATTGTGGGTGCTTATCTCATGTGGTTCTAAAACCCACTGGGATAGTTGAGCCCAGAGTTGTCTTATGGTAATAGCCGACTTGGATAATCCCATGATTGTTTTGTAGCCAAAACCGACTATAGTAGTGTGTGTATTACAGTCGAGTTGACGTACAAAGCTGATGTGATGATCCAAGTTCCTATGGCTAGCGGCGACCTCTAAACACCTTTGATTTCGCCTTGGCACCTTCATTGCTGCGATTTCCATCGTGTTGATGGTAATCATGGCGGTCATGTTTGAAGAAGACCGGATAGACCCCGGATGTTCCATCTCGCATTCTCATATCGAGTCGATAGTCGTTCAATGTTCAAGGGAGTACTTGTAATGGATCGGGAGATGTTTGCATGTCAGACAGACGGCGTTTTGCAGTAGTGTACCTGGCAATGGAGGCTTCCTAGGCGTTTTCTTGTTGAAGATATTGTCTGGAGACTGGACTTTCTCCATGGTGAAAATTCAGATTTTAACCATGTTGGTTAGATCGGGCGACGACAGGTGTTGATGCACTGATACCTTTCTAGAGACATTGTTTTAAAGAATCAGGTTCAGAGTTTAGGTGTTTTCACCGCTCGTGGTGCTATATTATTGTAGAACTCATTTTGCTTTGGTGGGGCCTTTATTTTATTTTGTTTCATCTTTTATTTTTTGGTTGTGTGTATCCTTAATGTCTAGAATTGATCTAGATATTATGTTGTTACAGATACTAGGTGTAATTGGTATCATTTTTATATTATATATTATATATTCCCTTTATAAAAAAATAAAGCTGATTGTGAATAATTAATAACCTTCAGAATTATTCACATTCTCTGGACAAGTTTCGTGTCGGTTTACGGCATAACCGACTCCATGCCGTGAGTCGGTTAATCTATAAACCAATTGGAAAACCTCGCGTTTATGAATTTTTATAGACATGAATTTTTTGTCTCTGAATTCACATGCACAACAAGATACAAAATACATGCATATTTGTCTCTGAAAATTATAGTACTACCTGTCGCTGCCACTCTAGGTCCATGATTCCTTGGCTCGCACAGCCAAGTCAATGGCTGAAGTCTATTACAATCTCTCTACTGTTGCAGTTCCGGTTAGTGCTGGCACGATCGTGCGTAGACTTCTAGTATAACTTGGATGTCCTCCCCTAGAATGTTTTCTCCAAAATAAATAAGAAAAAACACCTGCCCCTGAATTGCGACTGGTTGTTCGTGCTGGAAACGTTCTGTCCACTGCCTCATGTTGGAAATTAGTGACAAAAGACTTCTTGAATCTTGACTATGGAGCTTATCAGATGAAAGTTATATATTGGAAACCGCCACTTTCTCCGCTCACGTTTTACTTATCGTCCCAAGGCAGCAAATATCCTCTTTCCAAGAAGATCAAGACAGGCTTGAAAAACTAGCTATAGAGTTGACCCAAGACTCATTTTGCGCCGAGTGCACGATGTGAATACGTTACCTGCTTGCAATCGAAAGTTTGTGCAAGTGAACTTACTTTTCTTCCAGTGCATTTGACACGTGAATATCTTATATATAGAGAGGGTCAAATCTTCATTCAACTCCTGATTGCAGGAGTAGCTATCAACAACGAAGTGTGGACCTGCATTAGAGCATCTCCAGCCACGAGCCCGGCGAGGCCCCCGGCACCCTTTTTTTCATCCGGACGGCAAAAAATGGTCCAGTCGCGCCATCGGTTCCTCGTTTTCCCCTGGATTTGGGCCTCCATCCATCCGGCGAGCCCAGGCCATCCCCGGTCCCCCGGGGCGTGCTCGGGGGCTTCGGACGAGAGAAAAGCGGGAACGGGCCCGCTCTGTCGGCGAGAGAACACGCAAACCCTACAATCTGGTCGCAAATCCCCCTCTCGCTCCCCCTCGTTGCTTTGTCGCCGCCAGCACCACCCCTCACCAATCCGCCGGTCGGTTGCCTGAACTCCGCCGTCCCTCCTCCCACTAGCCCCCACCAGCCTATATTCCGCCGTCCAGCGTGCCGTCTGGCTATATATTCCGCCGTCGGGCAACTCCTCCCGTCGCGCCTCGTCGACACGCCCGGCGGGTGTTCGTCCATTTGCCTGGCCGGACATGGACTCGGACGACGAGGAGGAGCAGATGTTCGCCGAGATTTTTGAAGAAGAGATGGTAGCCGCCGCCCAAGACGAGGAGCATATGTTGATCCTAGCTTGTCTATCGGGCTTGTATGCGGAGACGGCCATTGGTCGCCGTGGTGGGTCGGCACCAGGTCGCCGGAAGTGCAAGCCGAGGCAGCGAATGGAGGGCTACTGCATACTCTACGCCGACTACTTCGCCGACAATCCATTGCACGGTGAGGCTATTTTTAGGCGTCGTTTCAGGATGAGCCGGAAGCTTTTCCTGAAAATTGTCTATGCCCTTCGAGACTATGACTCCTATTTCAGATGAAAGTTAGATTGCACCGGCATGGCAGGGTTTTCCGCCCTCCAAAAATGCACGGTGGCTATGCGGATGCTGGCATATGGAGCTCCTGGTGATTCTACCGATGACTATCTTCGGATGGCGGAGTCCACCGCCTTTGATTGTTTCTACCGGTTCTGCAGGTCGGTGATAGCAGTGTTTGGGGACACCTACTTGAGATCATCCACTGTCCAAGACACTGCTCAGATCCTCGCTTTCAATGAAGCTCGAAGATTTCGGGGATGCTTAGAAGCATTGACTGCATGCATTGGAAATGGAAGAACTGTCCGTTTTCCTGGCAGAGAATGTACAAGAGTCACAAAAAAGGCTGCATTGTGATACTTGAGGCAGTGGCTACCCATGAACTCTGGATTTGGCACTCATTCTTTGGTATGCCGGGATCCAACAACGACATCAACGTCTTGCAGTGCTCGCCGATCTTCTTCAAGCTTGTTAAGGGTCATGCTCCCCCGGTTGACTTTGTGATCAATGGCCGGCACTACAACAAGGGATACTATCTTGCAGACGGTATCTATCTAAAGTGGGAAACATTTGTAAAGACTATCTCGAGTCTCATCCTCCCGAAGGAGATGGAGTTTGTGAAGGCACAAGAAGGTTGTCGAAAGGATGTCGAGCGTGCATTTGGTGTCCCCCAGCAGAGATTTGCTGTAGTCCGGTTCCCCTCTTTGAGTTGGTCCAAAGATTAGATGTCGCAGGTGATGAACTGTTGTGTATGCTTACACAACAAGATTATTGAGAATGAGCGAAAGTATCCGATTCCTCTGAGCGAACAAGCTACACCATATGTGAGAGAGGGTCCTCTTGCACAGCCTAATCACCAGGTGCCGGCATCGTGGGCTGCATTCATCGCTATGCGTCAGGAGATTCGAGACTCCACTATGCATCAACTACTGCAGGATGATCTGGTGGAGCACATATAAAGATTTCGAGGCAATACCAACTAGTTTCCATTTGATTTGTTTGAAAACTTGTCAAATTATTTGCTTGTTTTGTTAAAAGGTATGAAATTCGCCGAACTGTAACCTTTATTTGAGCCAAATGTTGGCAAACTGTATGAAATTCGCCGAACTGTAAACGTTTATTTGTAAAAATAAGCCAAAACACCGATTTTCGGGCGTCTTCCTGGGGTGCCGGCTGAAAGTTCAGCGCTCCCCAAGCCTAATTTTTGTCCAATCCGGCGCAATTTAGCGCCGGATTTGACCATGGAAAGCGCCAACGGCTGGAGATGTGATGGTGCGGTGCTGATGGTGTGAAAGCTTCTTTTTAAATATACGGCAACGGCGACAGAAACTTCTGGAGCCAAGTTAATGTGGGAATGTGTAGTAAATAACCGGCCAGTTGGAAAACCCCAAGAGAAGGTTTTGATGAAGATAGCAGCAAGTTTTCCCTCAGTTATGAAACCAAGGTTATCAATCCAGTAGGAGGATGAATACGACTGAAGGTAATGCCCGCTGGCTGCGTGATGCTCTAACAAGGGCGCCGTTAACGATAACTTGTTAGCGCATCTTCAACCAGTAGCAACGTGGAACCTGCACACAACACAACCAAATACTTTGTTCCCAACTTACGATGAGGTTGTCAATCTCACCGGTTTGCTTGAAACAAGGGGTATGAGCGTATCGAGTGGAAAGTAATAGTATGCGAGTAAAATAAACAGTGCGAGTAAAGTAAACAGGTGATAGCAATATAAAGGAAATAGGACCGGGGTCCACAGTTCACTAGTGGTGTCTCTCCATAAGATAAAATAATACATGCTGGATAAACAAATTATAGTTGGGCAATTGATAGAATAAAGACAACGTGCATATGTCGAGAGGATCACTATGAAATTTACTCTGGGCATTACAACAAGATACATAGACCGCCATCCAACTGCATCTATTATTAATAATCTACTTGTGGCAAATCAATCCGAGAACTCCACAAGTATTAAGTTGCGAACAACAGATAATTGCATTAAGCAAAGTGTGTAATGTAAACAAAGCATATGCCCTCGAGCATATGAATGTTGTTTTCCCCCTAGTAGCAACAGCACATCTACAACCTTAGAGGTTTCTGTCACTCCCCCAGATTACATAGAGGCATGAACCCACTATCGAGCATAAATACTCCCTCTTGGAGTCACTAGCAACTACTTGGCCAAGATAGCTACTAACAACGGAGAGCATGCAAGATCATAAACAATATGGAGATAACATAAGATAAAATTCAGTACTTCAACTCAATTATAACACCAATATTCATCGGATCCCAACAAACACAACATGTAGAATTACATAACGGTGATCTCGATCATGTAAGGCAGCTCACGAGATCTAAACATGAAGCACATTGTGGAGAAGACAACCAACTAGCTACTGCTATGGACCCATAGTCCAAGGTAGACTACTCACTCATCGCGCCAGAGGCAAGCATGGCGATGAAGAAGACCTCCGGTGGCGATTCCCCTCTCCGGCAGGGTGCCGGGAAGAGCTTCTGGACCCTCCCGATCTTCGGGTCGACGGCTGCTACTCGGTGATGGCGCCAGAAAAGAGCTGTGGCGTGTAGTTGACGTGGGAGCAGTAAGTCCTTGTGCGTGGTGATGACCAGCCCGTTGGGAACCCCAAGAGGAAGGTATGATGAGTGTAGCGGCAAGTTTTCCCTCAGTTAAGAAACCAAGGTTTATCGATCAGGAGAAGAGAGACGATGACGACTGAAGGTGTTTGTGGAACCTGCACACACACAAACAAATACTTTGTCCCCAACTTGCGATGAGGTTGTCAATCTCACCGGTTTGCTTGAAACAAAGGTTATGAGTGTATCGAGTCGAAAACAGTAGTAATATGCGAGTAAAGTAAACAGTGCGGGAAAAGTAAACAGGTGATTGCAATATGATTAAAATAGGACCGGGGTCCACAGTTCACTAGTGGTGTCTCTCCATAGATAAAATAACATGCTGGGTAAACAAATTATAGTTGGGCAATTGATAGAATAAAGATAACGTGATATGTCAAGAAGATCACTATGAGATTCACTCTGGGCATTACAACAAAATACATAGACCGCCATCCAACTGCATCTATGACTAATAATCCACCCCCGGGGATATCATCCGAACACCCTAGAAGTATTAAGTTGCGAACAACAGATAATTGCATTAAGCAAAGTGTGTAATGTAAACAAAGCATATGCCCTTGAGCATATGAATGTTGTTTTCTCCCTAGTAGCAACAGCACATCTACCACCTTAGAGGTTTCTGTCACTCCCCCAGGTGAAATAGAGACATGAACCCACTATCGAGCATAAATACCCCCTCTTGGAGTCACTAGCAACTACTCGGCCAAGATAGCTACTAACAACGGAGAGCATGCAAGATCATAAACAACATAGAGATAACAAAAGATATAATTCAGTACAGCAACTTAATCATAAACACCAATATTCATCGGATCCCAACAAACCAACATCATAGAATTACATAACGGTGATCTCAATCATGTATGGCAGTTCATGAGATCTAAACATGAAGCACATGGTGGAGAAGACAACCAGCTAGCTACTGCTATGGACCCATAGTCCAAGGTAGACTACTCACTCATCGCTCCGGAGGCAAGCATGGCGATGAAGAAGACCTCCGGTGGCGATTCCCCTCTCCGGCAGGGTGCCGGGAAGAGCTTCTGGACCCTCCCGATCTTCGGGTCGACGGCGGCGGCGGATCGCGATGTATTCTGGAAAACTGATCGGGCCCTTAGGTTTTTCTCATCAGGGGGTATATATAGGCGAAGGGGCGATGTCAGAGGAGGGACCACGCCCCCTCACACGGGGCTGGCGCGGCCAGGGGGTGGCCGCGCCGTCCTTGTGTCTGGGGCCCACGTGGCCCCACTCCGTTAGGTCTTCGGATGTCTGGAAGCTTCCCCGTGAAATATGACTTCAGGAACTTGTTTCGTCCAATTCCGAGAATATTTCCTGTGTATCACTTCTGAAACACAAAAACAGCAGAAAACAGGAAACTGGCACTGTGGCACTTCGTTAATAGGTTAGTTCCGGAAAATGTATAAAAATGCCACTAAGTGTAACGAAACAATATACAAATGGTGTAAAAACAAGCATGGAGCATCAAAAATTATAGATACGTTTGAGACGTATCAAGCATCCCCAAGCTTAACTCCTGCTCGTCCTCGAGTAGGTAAGTGATAACAAAAGAATAATTTTTGAGGTGACATGCACCTACACAATCTTGATCATATATGCAAGCATTGGTGAGCTGGGATCAATAGAACTTAAAACATGGGCATGAAAGATATAATCATGACAATAAGAACTTAGCAACCATGTTGTAAACATGCAAATGAACACAAACAAAAGATCATGAAAATGAAACAATGAAAGTCAAACGTGTGTTCAAATCATAAGGAAAAACATACAAATGGTTTTCAGCTTGTCCTTCAAAGAGAGCAAAACATAAATGCATAGGACACCTCAAAGTTTAAGAGGGCGACTAGATACAAATAATTTAAGAACAAGTGAAACCAACAATATGAGTCAATCAATGAACTTTGGGACAATGCATATCACACTAAGAATGACAACTATGCTCTCTTAATGGTGCATAAAGAAAGAAGATGGTGACTCAACATAAAAGTAAACGAAAGGCCCTTCGCAGAGGGAAGCAGTGATTGCAAGTTTTATAACCTTCAAAAATTATGGTACTTACCGGCTTTGAGCTCTCATTGCCCCCATCATAAGCATCTTGAATGGTTAAAGTTAATGCGAGAACAGTTATGATGCATATGCTTGACAAATCATAAGTTGAAAACCTCGTGTCCCGTGAATACGAGTACCCAAACCATGCTAATTTACTTAGAGTCCCAAGCAAGGCTCTTGTCATTGTAAGTATATGCATATCATTGAGAACCGCCAATGGGGTACCTCCGTGCCCGATGACATGGAACAAGCCCACACCAAAATGACAGGACAAGCAGACAATGAACACCTCGACATCTCTTTTATTTGCTATATTGTTTAGCTTTTTATTGTGAGATGCGTCGTCGAATGTTCACCATGGGTATGCTGCAAATTTCCACCATGAATTATGCATGGCTTAGATTGGCGGCCCGGCGTTTCCCTAACACATATAAAAACTCCATGATCCTCACAAGATTCCCAATTCATTTCACACAGCGGGCATCCATAAACAAAAGATCACGATATCAACTCAAAAAGAAGTGCAATGTTGAAAGCTTGCCCCATGACAACATGGCTGGGCTAGAATCCAACTTACAACTTGCAAGCATAACAACTCAGCATAAAAGACCACAATGTCAAATTTTTAAGAACAGGAAAAAGTAAAGTGTGCCTTCCGGTTCGTGAGAGCTTTACTGACCGAATTTCGCATAACACTGGTAAGAGTTTAATTTGAAGAGAATATAAAAGCAAGTCAAATTTACTTGGAATAGCAAATTGCTAGTAGGTATGTATGGTGGACACTTTGGAAAACTTTGGCTTTTAGAAGTTGGATGCACGAGTAGAGCTCATACTCAGTACAAGGCGAGGGCTAGCAAAAGACTGGGAGCGACCAACTAAGAGAGCAATAATGGCCATAATCATGCAAAGCGACAAAGCGACATTAAAAGAAGCATACGATGGCATCAAAAGTCAAAAACTAAATGATCATGAAGGCTAATGGCGACTTTGTAAGAGTCTAACATGTGTGAGCATGCGCCAAGTCAACCCAAATAAAGCATCAAGGAGAAAACCAAAATAATGCTTCCATACAATAAAAACAACGCATGATTTTTTTCAAAGGCTCATTAAGCAATCTCAGTTATTTGAGACAAGTCATGCTACAGCAAAACCACTAAGCATACTATCAAAAAGACATCAAGCATGACATGAAAAAGCCTAAGCCGCAGTCTACACAAGCTCCTTCTTGTACCACTATTTTGCACAAAGCTTTTTCTCTTTTCCAACACCATTTGAAATTTTTATAAACACCTCTTTTGATGAAAACCAATGAAGATCAGAGGCAAAAATACACCTTGATGAAAAGATATGGCAAGATCTGAACGCAAATCAAGGCGAAAACGAAAACCAAAAGCAGTAGCGGAAAAAGAAGAACACTCGATTTTTGATAAGAGTGAAAACTTGAGCATTCTTTGCAAATGAAAACGAGTACATCTCCTCCAAAGGAAATTTGTTGGGGTCCAACCATTTATTGCAGCAAACAAACAAACTAAACAAACTAAGAAAACTAAAACAACTGACGCTCCAAGAAAAACACATAGTGCATGAAGCAATAAAAATATAGTGTTTTGAAAGGTGACCTGATTTTTGCCGATGAAGAAGGGGTGCCTCGGGGGCATCCCCAAGCTTTGACGCTTGTACTTCTTGGATATTTCTTGGGGTGATGCATGGGCATCCCCAAGCTTGAGCTTTTGTCCATTCTTCAACTCATCTCATCATTCTCCAATCCCTACACTTGAAAACTTCCTTCATACAAAACTAAACACAATTCTATTAGCAACATTAGTGTAAGCATAAAATATATTCAACCTCTTTTAGCTTCAGGTTTCAACTCAAAACCACCACATATAAAGTATATACTACTGTATCAACTTCCACAAGAGTTCCATGTGAAGGGTTTCGCAGCATAGTAAATCAAAAAAAAATTCCTACGGATGCGAACAAGAAAGCCAAGATCTAATCTAGGAGATGTAATCAACGAGAGAGGTAGATAAGATCTTCATACCCTTGAAGATTCGCACAGCGGAAACGTTCAATAGAACGTGGTCGACGTAGTCGTACTCGCCGTCTCCTCCTCGCGATCCGATCCGATCCTACGCCGCAAGTGGCGGCGCCTCTGAGAGTTGCACACGTGCGGTGCAGCGACGTCTCCTCCTTCCTTGGTCCAGCAAGTATGGTGGAGAGATAGATTGGATCAGCAGCACGACGGCGTGGTGCTTATGGTGGAGAGTTTCTGCGGCAGGGCTTCGCCTACGCGCAGTCGCGAGAGAGAGAGAGGAAGGGCAGCAGTTGGCGGCTAGGGTTTGGGTTAAGGGGTAGAGAGGGCTGCGCCCTTGCCCCCCTATATATAGAGGGGTGGCCGGCCAGCTTGGCCTCTCCCCAAACCCTAGGGCGCCGACTTGGAGTAGGAAGAGTGGGGGGCAAGTTTTCCCCCCTTCCTTCTTTGAAGACTCCCTTAGGGTTTCCCCTTGGGCTGGCCGGCTGGGCCTTAGGGGCCTTGTGCGCCTAGCCCAAGGCGGCCAGGACACTTCCCCTTAGGCCCACGCAGGCCTCCGTCAAGTGGGCCCACGTTGGTCCCACTCCGGAACCTTCTAGAACCTTCCGGTACAATACCGATAAACTCCGAAACTTTTCGGGAATCCAAAAACTGCTTTCCTTTATATGAATCTTATTCTCCGGACCATTCCGGAACCTCTCGTGACGTCCTGGATCTCATCCGAGACTCCGAACTAAAACTCATAAACCAATTATCCATTCTATCCTAGCGTCGATGCACGTTAAGTGTGTGACCCTACGGGTTCGAGAATATGCAGACATGATCTTCTATCAATAATCAATAGCGGGATCTGGAAACCCATATTGACTCCCACATATTCATCGATGATCATATCAGATGAACCACGATGTCAGGATTCAATTAATCCCGTATATGTATTCCCTTCGTCACACGATATTTTACTCGCCCGAGATTTGATCGTCGGTATCACCATACCTAGTTCAATCTCGTTCACAGCAAGTACTTTACTCGTTCCGTAATCCGATATCACTTTGTGATTAACTCCTTAACCACATGCTTGCAAGCGGTGTTGATATCGATTACCGAGTGGGCCCGAAGTATATCTCTCCGACTTGGGAGGGACAAATTCCATCTCGATACATACAACTCAACAAGTACTTTCCGATCACCTGAGAGACACCTTTATTATCACCCTCACATAGGATGACGTTTGATGACTTCAAAGCTTTCTTCCGATACTAGGGAGTTGTATTATCTCATGGTCTAAGGAATACAATACTTGACATAGGAAAAGCTTCGCAAAGATGAACACGATGACACGATCTAATTGCTCTGCTTTATTTGGGTCTGTCCATCACATCATTCTCCTAATGATATGATCTCATTATTAATCGACAACTCATGTCTATGGTTAGGAAACCTTAACCATCATTAATCAATGAGCTAGTCCATAGAGGCGTACTAGGGACACGGTGTTGTTCATAAACCACACAAGTATTAATGTTTCCGCTTAATACAATTATAGCATGGAGTATAAACATTATCATGAACAAGAAATATGATAATAACAATATTATTATTGCCTCTAGGGCATATTTCCTTCAGTCTCCCACTTGCACTAGAGTCAATAATCTAGTTAATACTTGCGCATTCAACACCTATGGCATTCCGGTGTTACTCATACGCGTTGCACGTGGTAAACCTTATCTACGGGTCTGACACTTTCAGGTCCGTTTGTATTTGCATATCTTTTGCGTCATCACGCATTACTCATCTTGACATGAGATGGCATCGTATAAATTTGGTCTTCTGGTGAGACCTTTGTATCTTGGCCGAGACTATGTTGTCACTATTGTCATACAATAGAACTACATAGTACTAGCACACTTTTAAAAATAGCGATATCCACCGTGCGTCGAAATACTCATTGGTCCGCACACATCGGTATGTATGATTTCCAATAAGTCCGTTGCTCGCTCCATTATTCCGGAGAACGGGGTTTTGATCATCTTGCCCATGAGGCATGGCTCGCACGTGTCAAATGATTCAAAATCAAGAGACTCCAAAAGTCCATCAGAATGGAGTTTCTTCATGCGTTTTATGCCAATATGACCTAGACGACAGTGCCACAAAGAAGTTGGATTATCACTATCTACTTTGCATCTTTATGCCGCTTCTAAAGCAAATATATACTTAGCCCTCGTTGCAGTGTCCGCCACAATGTTAACATTGGAACTCATCCAAGTCATCATGGAACTTTCTTCCATTTTATTGTGCCACCTTCTAACTCAAAACAAATAGCTTAAAAATTGAGATAAAATTTTACTTGTATGTGTGACAAAGCCAATGTAACTCATTACAATGAACCATTTGTCACTTCTGCATACAGAACATATTCTTACTTCTTCGAAAGTGCATAAGAATATCTTTACTATTGTCCAACGATCATCATATGAATGCTATAACCTTTAGAGCATTGGACACATCTGGATCTACATATCATGGTATACAAGATTGATAAAATCATTCTTGTGGTTTCACTCATCAAGTGTCAAAACAATTGATTCTTGCTCCAACCTCTTCCATGCAACAAGAACCGTTCTTATTGTTTCCATATTGAACAAATTCAATATTTCATCTATGTACTCTGGCAAAACTATATTAGTACCTCAATCTATCTGTATAGACATTGATGCTCAATATTCTGGTTTTGCCTAAGTCTTTCATCAAAAATCCAATTATAATGAAAACTTAACAATATCAAGAAAAACACATAATTTCCAATGAACGATATGTCATCTACATAAAGCATTAGAAATATGTCTTAGCGCTCCCACTTACTTTCTTGTAAATACAAGCATCTTCAAATATCTTGATGAAATTAACACTTTAACATTTTCATCATTGAAGATTCCAACTTCGCTATGCTTACTTCTACCATAGAAGTTTGCATACATATCTAGCAACATTTGAATTAACAAAACCCATTGGGTCGTGTCAGGTACATGTCCTTGGTGTGCATTCCGGTAGAGGAATGTTGTTTTGTTTATTCAACTAACATATCTCTATATGTAATTGTTGCTAGAATAATTCATATGACGAAGTCAGGGTCCATCATCGTTTCTTTGTATATTGTTGGTTACTATTATCTAATAATATCTCGTCCTCAAATCTTGCTATTTGATTACGACCAACTTGGTTAAATAGGAACTTCGATGTCGTGACTACAACATATTGTAGACGCGTGATCTATGAATGCAGTTGCCGCTTCCAGAACATATTCTGGTGCTGCGCTACTCTGATCATCTTGCTCAGATTCAATAACCTCATCAAGTTCTATCTTCCTCCCACTTAAACCTTTCGCGAAAAACTCCTTCATAAGAAGTTCACTTCTTTCAGTGACAATCACCTTTAATTGGGTTTATGGTAGAAGAAACACCCATCGACATTCTTTGGGATAACCTACAAAGACTTACTAATCTAATTTTGGTTGTAAACATTTTACACATATGCCTTGCATACCAAAATTCAAGAAAAGACAACTATAACTTGTATGGTGTCATTTTGGTAGATTATGATGGCACTCTATTCAGTGAAAAGCGGTAGTCTCTAAAGCATAATCCACAAATTATATTGGTAGTTTATTTCATCATTGATCTAACCATGTCAAACAAGGTTTGATTACATCCATCGAAAACTCCATACTCCTATGGTGTTTATCATGATGCAAGTTTGTGGAACAATTCCTCTAACTCTTAGATGCTTGCTAAACTTGTAACTCAAATATTCTTCTTTATGATCCAATCATAAAAACTTGAATTTTTCTTGTTACAATAATTTCCACTTCATAAATTGAACAATTTCAATTATTTCATACTTCTATCTCATCAAGTAGATATACAATACATCTATTCGAGTCATTGATGAAATAGAAAATACACCACGCTTGACTTCACACATGAACTATATACATCAACATGTACGATCTCCATGTAGTTAGTCGCTTGTTCTTTCTATGGCCCACGAACGGAGTTTAATCATCTTTAGGAAAAGTCTCACAAGCGTCAATCAATTCAAAATCAAATGACTCGAAAATCTATCAATATAGAATTTCTTTCATGTTTTGTTTCCAATATGACTTAAACTGGCGGTGTCACATATAAGTGAAATTTGTTTTGTCTTGCGACCTTTAGCATCAGTGTTATAAATGTCTATTTCACCAACAAGATTTATAATAATCTATCCATCGACTATGGAAGACGGTAATATTTGAACAACCATTGCTCTCATAATACCAGAACAAAATAGCAATTATTAAGTTCTTAACAAATCTAGAAGGCTAGGTTTTATGCCGACGAAAAACACAATAACACATTTATTTGTTTCTCGATGCGCATTGTTACCACATTCTTTTGCTAGTTACTTAGGCCATCGTAGTTCTTGTATTGTTGCTTTGTATGACATTTCATACCAACAAATCAGTATCGAATACCCAAGAATTACATCATGTACTTAGCAAAGAATACATCTATAACATGTATATCATTTATATACCTGAGCTGGACAATTCCAGTCTTTTCCTTTTCTACCAAATACTTTTGCAGATCCTATTTAGCGTTTCCTCTCCTTTTAGAAGAATCTATCGACATCAACAGTGGCATCAATCATTTGACACATAGTCCAAAGGATGTTAGTCAAATACTAATGGCCTTGGATTTTGCACTTTGAAGTGGATCACCATCATCATATGATTGGTATTCTTCCAGATTCCATTCTTTAGTATTCTTTTGGTATAGCAAAAACAATTTAGCCAATACCTTTTCATTCATCTTATCATGACAACTTTCATGATGAAACTACTATAGCTTATAAGGATGAATGCAAGTATAATATTAGTTCCCAAACTTTTGGGTGATCGGGATGCCTAGCATCTTCAATCTTCGCATATAGTCATACAATATGAGCATATGTTCTTTTACTAAATTATACTTCATCATTTTGCAAACAATAAATGTCTTAGATATCAAATATCTTTTACTTCTTATTTGTTTCTGAAACAATTCTTTCAGCTCCAAGATCACTTTGATTCTCAAACAATTTTGAAGATCAATTTATCATGAAGGCAAACATATGATCTTTAGATACTAAACTTGAATCGTTGCTCTTAGATTAATACAATTTATTAAATCGTATGGAGCAAGCAAGGTTTGCTAAAGTTTGCAATAGGACTTAATCTTTAGTCTTGAAATTCTAACTAAACGGCACTAGACCGAAAAGTGATTATCCAGAATTCTATAGTTCTTTTAACTCAATTAAGCTAAGTGTCGGTGGGAAACGGTTGCCAAAGACTACAACGACTTATGCAAATACACTAAGATTTAGTTCATGATAATTAGTTCAAGTTAATCAAATTACTAATGAACTCCCACTAAATTCAACATCCCTCAAAGTTGTTCAGTGAAGCATGATCCAAATTCACTACACCGAGACCGATCATCACGTGAATGATGTAGTTTTAATGGTGAACATCAACATGTTGATCATATCATCCATATGACTCATGCTTGACCTTTCGGTCCGTGTGTTCCGAGGCCATGTCTGTACATGCTAGGCTCGTCAAGTCAAACCCAAGTATTTCCGCATGTGCAAAACTGGCTTGCACCCGTTGTATGTGAACGTAGAGTTTATAGCACCCGATCATCACGAGATGCTTGAAAAACGACGAACTTTCGCAACGGCGCATACGAGGGGAGAACACAATTTTTATCTTGATCTTTAAGTGAGGAATCATCTTATAATGCTACCGTCGCGATCTAAGCATAATAAGATACATAAAAGGATAAACATCACATGCATATAATTTTATGTGACATGGTATAGCCAATCTCCGCGCCATGATCTCCATCTTGTGCGCACCGGCATGATCTCCATCACTCCACCATGATTGCCTCCACCACGAATAGCAACTACAACTATTGCTAACTACTTAGCGATAAAGTAAAGCTATTACATGGCGTATAAGAAGTTGACACGCAGGTCATACACAATTATAAAGACAACCATATGGCTCCTGCCGGTTGTGAACTCATCGACATTCAAGTCGTGAAAGATTACAAAACATGATCATTGCATACATCTCAATTCATACACATCATGTCTTGGGCCATACCATATCACAAAACACTCCCTGCAAAAACAAGTTAGACGCCTCTACTTTGTTGTTGCATGTTTTACGTGGCTTATGGGAGTAGCAAGTTAAGAACGATTCTTAGCTACGGAAAGCCACAATGGTGATATTATGGTTGCTAACATCCGATGTAAGTCCCATGACTACTATAGTGAGAGAAACTGACATCCACCAGCCGCATGTGTGGAACAAGCCACACGTCAAGTGCGGAGCCGGTCTCGCGAACGCGGTCGCGTAAAGTTGGCCTGGACCGCTTCGATCTCACTATACCGCGCCATAAGAAATACACAACAAGAGGTTTGCAACAGAAAACATCAACGCCCGCAACAAGCATGTTGTGTTCTACTCGTGAAACACATCTACGCATAGATCTAGCTCTGATACCACTTAAGGGTTTCGCAGCATAGTAAATCAAAAAAAAATTCCTACGGATGCGAACAAGAATGCCAAGATCTAATCTAGGAGATGTAATCAACGAGAGAGGTAGATGAGATCTTCATACCCTTGAAGATTCGCACAGCAGAAACGTTCAATAGAACGTGGTCGACGTAGTCGTACTCGCCGTCTCCTCCTCGCGATCCGATCCGATCCTACGCCGCAAGTGGCGGCGCCTCCGAGAGTTGCACACGTGCGGTGCAGCGACGTCTCCTCCTTCCTTGGTCCAGCAAGTATGGTGGAGAGATAGATTGGATCAGCAGCACGACGGCGTGGTGCTTATGGTGGAGAGTTTCTGCGGCAGGGCTTCGTCTACGCGCAGTCCCCGAGAGAGAGAGAGGGAGGGCAGCAGTTGGCGGCTAGGGTTTGGGTTAAGGGGTAGAGAGGGCTGCGCCCTTGCCCCCCTATATATAGAGGGGTGGCCGGCCAGCTTGGCCTCTCCCCAAACCCTAGGGCGCCGACTTGGAGTAGGAAGAGTGGGGGGCAAGTTTTCCCCCCTTCCTTCTTTGAAGACTCCCTTAGGGTTTCCCCTTGGGCTGGCCGGCTGGGCCTTAGGGGCCTTGTGCGCCTAGCCCAAGGCGGCCAGGACACTTCCCCTTAGGCCCACGCAGGCCTCCGTCAAGTGGGCCCACGTTGGTCCCACTCCGGAACCTTCTAGAACCTTCCGGTACAATACCGATAAACTCCGAAACTTTTCCGGAATCCAAAAACTGCTTTCCTTTATATGAATCTTATTCTCCGGACCATTCCGGAACCTCTTGTGACGTCCTGGATCTCATCCGAGACTCCGAACTAAAACTCATAAACCAATTATCCATTCTATCCTAGCGTCGATGCACGTTAAGTGTGTGACCCTACGGGTTCGAGAATATGCAGACATGATCTTCTATCAATAATCAATAGCGGGATCTGGAAACCCATATTGACTCCCACATATTCATCGATGATCATATCAGATGAACCACGATGTCAGGATTCAATTAATCCCGTATATGTATTCCCTTCGTCACACGATATTTTACTCGCCCGAGATTTGATCGTCGGTATCACCATACCTAGTTCAATCTCGTTCACAGCAAGTACTTTACTCGTTCCGTAATCCGATATCACTTTGTGATTAACTCCTTAACCACATGCTTGCAAGCGGTGTTGATATCGATTACCGAGTGGGCCCGAAGTATATCTCTCCGACTTGGGAGGGACAAATTCCATCTCGATACATACAACTCAACAAGTACTTTCCGATCACCTGAGAGACACCTTTATTATCACCCTCACATAGGATGACGTTTGATGACTTCAAAGCTTTCTTCCGATACTAGGGAGTTGTATTATCTCATGGTCTAAGGAATACAATACTTGACATAGGAAAAGCTTCGCAAAGATGAACACGATGACACGATCTAATTGCTCTGCTTTATTTGGGTCTGTCCATCACATCATTCTCCTAATGATATGATCTCATTATTAATCGACAACTCATGTCTATGGTTAGGAAACCTTAACCATCATTAATCAATGAGCTAGTCCATAGAGGCGTACTAGGGACACGGTGTTGTTCATAAACCACACAAGTATTAATGTTTCCGCTTAATACAATTATAGCATGGAGTATAAACATTATCATGAACAAGAAATATGATAATAACAATATTATTATTGCCTCTAGGGCATATTTCCTTCACCATGATCAAAAAGAACTCAAAAGAAAGCGATAAAGTGGCAAAAACAAATATTGGCAGAAATCTGTCAAAACTGGACAGCTGACAAAGGACGAATTTTTGAGGGATTTTCTGTTGCTCAAATCAAAAAGTGTTCAACTAAGAAAAGTTTGGATTTAACCTGGGGCATATGCACAAGAAATCGCAGGTCCAAAAGATAAACAGAGAATTTTTACGAATTTTTACGGTGCAGCACCGAAAACAGTTTCAGGACAGCAATAACCCCAAATCTTTACCTCACTCAAATTAGAGGCTTCTCTTGGCACAAAAACGAAATAAACAAGATAAGGAGCGGTCATTACAGTAGTAATGACTTCCAAGACTCAAATAAAAGAAAAAGTACTGAAAAGAAAACATTGGGTTATCTCCCAAGAGTGCTTTTCTTTAACGCCTTTGAGCTAGGCGCAGAAAATTGCGAATCAAGTAATATCAAGTGATGAAGCATTAAGATCAACAGAAGAGGTCTTATCAATAAGGCATTGTATTTCATCCACATAAGTTTTTGAAGACCCTTGGTGATCATGCTTTGGTACACTATTCTCATCAAAAAGATTTTCAGGACAAATCCAGGCAAAATTGTTTTCGAAAGCATCATTCAATCCCAAAAGCTTGCAAGGTATAGGTATTTCGGCCTCTTTATCATTTATAGGAGAACCGAGTTTATTAAAACGTTTAAGAACCTTCCTAGCTTCAGCAACGACATCCTTAAATTCTAGGCGCAGAGTTTCCAAGATAAAAGCTTTCTTTTCGGGATCCTTAATTTCATGAAGCTTAAGGAACATATATTGCATAAAAGGATTAAGACTAGCAAACCTAGCTTCTAACATGTGAACTAAATGAGCAGAAGCAACTTCATAACTAGGAGCTAACTCAACCAAAGACTTTTCCTCAACTTCCTTGTGCATACTAATGTGATTAAAGAACTCCTCAATGTTACTTTTGCCAATAATCGAACCACTACCTACTGAGAGGTCCTCCATAACGAACTTAGGGAACAGCATGATAAACTAAAGTAAAGTAAAAACAACTACCAAGGATTCTAATTTTTTGGATTTTTGGTAAAAAACAATGCAGGTAAAATAAAGTAAAGCAAAACAAATAACAAAGTAAAGAATGTGTGTGCGAAGAACTCCCCTCGCAGAAGTCTTCTCTCTTCCCCGGCAACGGCGCCAGAAAAGAAGCTGCTACTCGGTGATGGCGCCAGAAAAGAGCTGTGGCGTGTAGTTGACGTGGGAGCAGTAAGTCCTTGTGCGTGGTGATGACCAGCCCGTTGGGAACCCCAAGAGGAAGGTATGATGAGTGTAGCGGCAAGTTTTCCCTCAGTTAAGAAACCAAGGTCTATCGATCAGGAGAAGAGAGACGATGACGACTGAAGGTGTTTGTGGAACCTGCACACACACAAACAAATACTTTGTCCCCAACTTGCGATGAGGTTGTCAATCTCACCGGTTTGCTTGAAACAAAGGTTATGAGTGTATCGAGTCGAAAACAGTAGTAATATGCGAGTAAAGTAAACAGTGCGGGAAAAGTAAACAAGTGATTGCAATATGATTAAAATAGGACCGGGGTCCACAGTTCACTAGTGGTGTCTCTCCATAGATAAAATAACATGCTGGGTAAACAAATTACAGTTGGGCAATTGATAGAATAAAGATAACGTGATATGTCAAGAAGATCACTATGAGATTCACTCTGGGCATTACAACAAAATACATAGACCGCCATCCAACTGCATCTATGACTAATAATCCACCCCCGGGGATATCATCCGAACACCCTAGAAGTATTAAGTTGCGAACAACAGATAATTGCATTAAGCAAAGTGTGTAATGTAAACAAAGCATATGCCCTTGAGCATATGAATGTTGTTTTCTCCCTAGTAGCAACAGCACATCTACCACCTTAGAGGTTTCTGTCACTCCCCCAGGTGAAATAGAGACATGAACCCACTATCGAGCATAAATACCCCCTCTTGGAGTCACTAGCAACTACTCGGCCAAGATAGCTACTAACAACGGAGAGCATGCAAGATCATAAACAACATAGAGATAACAAAAGATATAATTCAGTACAGCAACTTAATCATAAACACCAATATTCATCGGATCCCAACAAACCAACATCATAGAATTACATAACGGTGATCTCAATCATGTATGGCAGCTCATGAGATCTAAACATGAAGCACATGGTGGAGAAGACAACCAGCTAGCTACTGCTATGGACCCATAGTCCAAGGTAGACTACTCACTCATCGCTCCGGAGGCAAGCATGGCGATGAAGAAGACCTCCGGTGGCGATTCCCCTCTCCGGCAGGGTGCCGGGAAGAGCTTCTGGACCCTCCCGATCTTCGGGTCGACGGCGGCGGTGGATCGCGATGTATTCTGGAAAACTGATCGGGCCCTTAGGTTTTTCTCGTCAGGGGGTATATATAGGCGAAGGGGCAATGTCAGAGGAGGGACCACGCCCCCTCACACGGGGCTGGCGCGGCCAGGGGGGTGGCCGCGCCGCCCCTGTGTCTGGGGCCCACGTGGCCCCACTCCGTCAGGTCTTCGGATGTCTGGAAGCTTCCCCGTGAAATATGACTTCAGGAACTTGTTTCGTCCAATTCCGAGAATATTTCCTGTGTATCACTTCTGAAACACAAAAACAGCAGAAAACAGGAAACTAGCACTGTGGCACTTCGTTAATAGGTTAGTTCCGGAAAATGTATAAAAATGCCACTAAGTGTAACGAAACAATATACAAATGGTGTAAAAACAAGCATGGAGCATCAAAAATTATAGATACGTTTGAGACGTATCAACGGCGGCGGCGGATCGCGATGTATTCTAGAAAACTGATCGGATCTTTGGGTTTTTCCCGTCGAGGGGTCTTTATAGGCGAAGGGGCATCGTCAGAAGTGGACCAGGAGGCCCACACCACAGGCCGGCGTGGGCCAGGGGTGGGCCGCGCCCCCTGGTGGTGTGGCCACCCTCTGGTCCGGCTCCGTCTCCTCTTCGGTGTTCTAAAAACTCCGTGAAATATCTGGACGTCTAGCTTTGGTTTCGTTCAATTCTGAAAATATTTCCTGTGTAACTTTTTTGAAACACAAAAACAGCAGAAAACAGGGAACTGACACTGTGGCATCTCGTTAATAGGTTAGTTCCGGAAAATGCATAAAAATGCCACAAAGTGTAACGAAACACTAAGCAAATGGTGTAAAAACAAGCATAGAGCATCAAAAATTATGGATACGTTGGAGACGTATCAAGATGCTCTTACGTACGCCAACTGTATGCAGACACACATGGCAGGTTAACGAATGACGAGGCTACTCATGGCATATGCCGCATAACCTAGGCACTACTACTATCATGTGTACTTAGCCTATAATTCAAGATATCTAATTATAGATTGTGCTAGAAAGCGCTAGATGATATATTCTCGATCCATGATTATCCTGCATACTATATACTAAAAGCACAATACGGAGGTCTAAAATAAAATAGAGCCACCATGTTAACCCACATCACCCAAATTTATTTTGATGGTTAGATCTAAAATTCATGGCTAGGATTTAAGAGAAGATAAATAGTTACGTAAATGTGTACATAGTCCAGTTTAACTCATCTTGACACGCTACATAGTCTAATAGATAAAAGTAAAAAATTATCTAAATTTGGCACGGTCATATGGTAAAGACGTATCCCACTAGGACTCTACCTATAACCTTCTATTTTTGTTACGGTAGAGATTAAGCAGCCGAACCGGCTTTTTGAAAAAAAAATTGACACATCTGGAACAACTATGGATATGAAAAAAAACAAGTACATGACAATGCACACCATGCACGGTACAAAGTTTCATAATTACACTATCAGGTTAATCCATAAAATTTGGTCACTATACAATTTGCCTACCGGCACTAATAGTCAATGTAATTTTTTATGATCTATGAAATAAAAGTGAAAATAATAAAAGAAATATTTTAAATTTGGCACGAATGTATGGTAGGGATGTATCCCACTAGGTATCAAAATATAACCTTTTGTTTTATTACTGTTGAGAGTAAGCCAAGTCGACCACCACGTTTATTCTCAATACACGCCTTCTTTGACTGATCTTTACCTTCGAGTTCATCCGACGCCCTGTTCCTCCGATCCTAAGTCCTTCATCTAGGACATTTGTTGAGTTAACCCTCGTCACTAGCCGAACCGGCTTTCTGGAGAAAAAAATGATTGACGTATTCGGAATAGCTATGGATATGACAAAAAAACAAGTATGTAACAATGCATATGAATGAATTGCACGATACAAAGTTTCATAATCAGACTAATCTAAAAAAGTTGGCTACTATACAATTTTCCTACTAGCACTAATAATCAATGTGATTTTTTGTGAGAAGTACGGTGGTGTATCAACAACGCCCTCTTTCAAAAAAAATTAACGATGGATTTGAATCTTAGTACAAGTATACGACAAAATTAGACAATATAGGTGCTAAAATAGATAAAATCTTGGTACAAAGTTTGTAATGAGCCTAATTCAAAAACTTGATCGCTATATGTTTGCCTACTAGCACTAATATGGCAATTAAATTAAATTTGCAAGAAGTATCAGTGCTATATCAACAATAACCTCTTTTAAAAAAATGTCAGAGTTGAACCTTAGTACAAATATGAAAAAAAAAAGACAGTAATGATGCTAAAATGGAAACAAAAATCTTCCCTATAGTTATGAGTTATACAAGAACATAATATTTTGGTTATTCTATTAAAATTTTATATAAAATACAAAACGGTTATACAAGCACCAGATAAAATTATTATGGTGATGTGTGTTAAACCATTTCACCATTAAAAAAATTCTCCTTGTATGGGTTCATAGGAAACAATAATTGTCATACTAAAGCACATATTCCCTCCGTCCCAGTTTATTTGTCTTCCACGTATTTCTAGATCATTACTACAAGGTATATATTCCAAAAAAAACATTAGGACCTTTAGATATTATATTTTACAATTTCATTACAAACGTATGTGTAGAAACTATAAACCGGGACGGAGGGAGTATGATGAGTGCGGGAAAGCATAGAAATAGTGTGGAAAATTTTATTGTAGACCAATTGCAAGCTCAACACACCAGATAGTTTTATGTGAAATGTTGATTTATCTTTATTATAGTTGACCGTGGATAATTGGTTTAGTAACTACATAAACATCATCAACTAAAAATTGTTATTTAAATATTATCAAGCGAGAAATTATTATTTACACATCATCTAGCACGAATTTATTGTTTACACATCATCAAGCAAAAAAATATTATTTACACACATTGAGCCAGAAATTATTATTTACACATCAACATATAGAATAGTCTACCTCAAACTGAAGTAACTTGCAATATAAATTTAATTCTATATACTTATCTACTGTCACCACATGCAAAAAGCATATATACTCATTGATAAGTTCTTTTTTGGCATCTCCCAAAAACTAAAAAAGATTAAAAATGTCTCCCACACAAGTAATATTTTATTTATCATAATTTTTATGGTAACTACAGAATTATGATAAAATATTGTTAGACATATTCAGTCGGTACCCTCGCATCTACGAGGGCCACTGGAAAGTCAAACAAATAGCGAGACGCTGGTAGAAAAAAGGAAACTTCGCCATTTTTAATACTCCGGGACGCTGGTATGCTATGTGTGAGTTTGTACACATGCATCTACATTGTATTTGTCGTTTCTCTAAGAATATATCTTTTTTCCTTTTAGGGAAAAATAAATGAGTGAGCATTGGGTGCACATGGTCCCGAGTGATCCTGTTTTTTTAATCAAAAATTATGTTTCTGAGTTTCAAACAATTTTTTAAAAAAATATTTGCATGTAGCCAACTATATATCCCATAAACATGTAAAAAGTATGGTTTAAATACTTTGATTTTTGGGCTACACAAAAAAAATGCCAAGATCTGAGTAACTATATTTTCAAATCTACATTTTTTATCAAATTTTATAATTTTTGCGTAGCCCACAATACAAAGAATTTCGTAATAAGAAATTTCATGGTTGTAGGTAACATCATTTACTATGTATACATTTATTTTCATAATTTTTGAAACTTAAAATATTTTTTTAATGAAGTATCACAGGAGCTCGGGAGCCAATAACACTTTCCCGAGATAAATCTCCTTCTAATGTCCCTAGAAACACCATTTTATTAATAAATAATACTTCCTCCATTCACTATCATAAAATATTTTAGATATTTTATTGTGGACTTGATACAGACCTGAACCTACACGGTGAAAAACTTCTATAAACAGCATGCATTTTTAAAAAAAGACTAAAATGTCTTATAATAGTGAATGTACGTAGGGAGTAAGTATTTACATCAGTGGTGAAAGGAAGGAGAAAGTTAACAAGTGGAAAGAAAAGGTAAAATTACATGTTGGAGTACGTGAACAATGTTGAGAAATCACTAAAGTGTGTAGATTTGACCCAATGGTGTCACTATATTTTCAAATCTACACACTTTGTTATCGACAAGGAAAGGTACACGACAGTCGACAGCTGATGTATTGCATGCAACGTCTGCACCGCTGCTCCTGCGTTATGCAACGCCTTCAACTCAACCAAGTGAACGCCTGCGTTACGCCAGTTGCAAATACACACGCCACGCCCTAACCAGCAAGTTTTAATAGTATGACAGAATTTTATGCTTTTTGAAAACAAAACAAAATTCACGTGTGTAAGCTTGAAAAATATTAGGACAAGACTATTACGGCAGTGATGCATACTATTCTCCCGTGCGCCGCCACATGTCTAAACACTCACCCTCACATATGTGCACGCATGCAAATAAAAACCTACCCTATGCTTTTAAGAAATGTATCCCTCTTGTCTTCAACATTGTCGACAAATAGTTTCACATTGTATTTTTGCGACTAGATCGGCGAATTATATCTCATATTGACATTTCTTGACAAAATTTTCCGTTGGTAACTGCCAGATTATATTCACTTTCTTATTGGGTTATACATGTATATAATAACCACTTGTTACTAGGTTATAACTTACTTATCCTGTTACTAAACGTCACTCCTTCCTGGCATAACACTCTGCATGGTACACTGGTGGAAAAAGGGGCTTCCATTCGACCCGTTTGTCTCGAACCAAATTCGATCCGCGACCAAAGGGTTCATCAGTCCCGGTTCATTTGAAAATGTGGGCCAGGGAGCATTAGTCCCGGTTCAAAAGGGACCTTCAGTCCCGGTTTCATCTAACAGCCGGGACGAATGCCCCGTGGACCTTTAGTCCCGGCTCGTGGAACAAACCGGGACTAAAGGTGGCCTTTAGTCCCGGTTCGTTCCACGAGCCGGGACCAATCACCCGTTCAAACGAACCGCCCACTTCGCGCCAGTTATCGATCGACGGCGCTTCGGATCGATCGACGACGCTTCGTATATCGTCGTGCTGATCGGGAACCGCCGGCGACGCGTTGGAACTCGATCTGCATTCACATCGCCGGCGTGTGCTCTCTCATCTTCTCCCTCTTTCACTATATAAATCACTCAACATTTGATCATCTTCTTCCCCAAAACATCCCTCTTCTTCTTCCCCAAAACCTCTCCCACACATCACCATACCGCCGGCGCCCGCGAGCTCTCCCTCGGCGACAATGGAGGAGCAACATTGGCCCCGGTCTCGGGTCTACTACGTGGTCATCGAAGAGATGAACTTCACCATCACGGAGACCCTCCGTGCTTCGAGGGTGGAGAAGTGGATCGGCAAGGTCAAGCGTTGGTTCCTCGACGACGCACCGGTCAAGTGCGTGGGCTTGGACTGTGAGTTCACCACTCACGCGCGCCCTCAACGTGCCGCTGTCCTTCAACTCTCGGTGGAGTCCGAGGTATTGGTCTTTCAAATTTGCAAGGCCAATGCTGTGCCGCAACTCCTCAAGGACTTCTTGAAGGACACCACCATCAAGTTTGTTGGTGCCGCCATCGACAATGATCTGCGCAAGCTAAGCCCATACGGAATTGTTATTCCGTCCGCATATGATCTTCAACAAGTTGTCCCAAACCCCACTAGCAAGCTAACGCCAAGTCTCTATGATTTGGCCAATGCTACTATTGGGACACATCTTGAGAAGAAGAAGAGGGACAACAACAAGAAGAAGAAGGACAAGAAGAAGAAGGACAACAACAACAAGAAGGGAGAAGAAGAAGAAGAAGAAAAAAAGAAAATGAAAAAGATGAGCTAATTTTTGGTTGGGAAAAAGTTCCATTGAGCTTCAACCAACTAAAATATGCCGCTTTAGACGCTCGCCTAGGCTTTGAGATAGCTAGGAGATTCTGGAAGCTAAAGGGCTACAATAGCCATGTTGATCGTCTTAACCTTAATAATTAGGTGGATGATTATGTATGCATGGAAAAATGCTTGGAAATGTACTCCCTTTGAGAGCCATGTCGATGAGTATATGGTTGGAAAAATGTACTCTCTTTGTTTCGGTTAACAAAGTCTACTAATTTTCGAATTTGTGATTTTTCAAGTATTTTGGCTTTTTTGAATATTTTAATCATCTAAAAATTAATAATTAAATTATACATAAAGATTATTTGAAATTCATTGGTGCTTATTATTCTTAATCATTGTTTCTTATTTTGTGAATTTATTTGGAATTTAAAAAAGTAATATTATATATTACCAAAGTGTATAGGTTAATAGAATAGGTACCATACCATTATCAAGAAGTCGCGAGCGCAGTCTTGGAAGCTAGTAGGGAAGGAATGGAGAAGTTAAGCGTGCTAAGGGTGAAGCAGTGTGAGGATGGGTGACTGACCGGGAAGTGAGGACCACAAGTACTTGTAATTTGATATGTGATATGGAGTGAGAGCCATAAGTATCTAATTCTATATGAGAATAGAGATGATTAGATAATAGAGAAATAAAGAAAAATAGAGAAATAAAGAAAATACAAAAATTCTGAAACAGAAAATACAATTTTATACCGAATAGACCTATAGTCCCGGTCCGTGTTAGGAACCGGGACCAAAGGTCCTCAAGCCGCAGCACATGCCCAGGGCCACGTGGCGGACCATTGGTCCCGGTTCATAAACGACCGGGACTAAAGGTTGAAGCCTTTAGTCGCGCTTTGTTAGTCCCGGTTGCGGAAACCGAGATTAATGGTCTTTACAAACCGGGATTGAAGGCCTTTTTTCCACCAGTGGTAGTAACTCTAGATAGTCATATATGGATATTGATACCACTTCTTATTTGTCGGTAACGCTTGAGACTCTAGCTTTGTGTAATTTTGCAATACCAAAAACATATAAATTATTACCTTGATATCATACATGAGCTGAAATATTCATGTGTGTATGCATCTCCACACTTAAGATGGGATTTTCTATTGAAAATGTGCAGCATGGTAAGACACCGATGTGAGGAAAAGTAATACCTTCATCTGATCCTGATTTGGTAAACATGCGGGTAGGTGTACCGTGTTTTCAAAAAATAAAAAATAAACATTTTATAGTTTTGGAAATATTAAAATAATTTATGCATGTACATATTACTTTGATACTTACTCATGCAAATATTTAAGGCAAAATGCGACCGGATGTGACCTACAGGAAAAAATAGAAATGGAAATTTGTATTTTTTTTTAACTTTAGAAATCCAATCATTATAGTGTTATTTGTATTTTGTCATTTTTGTGTAGGCCACATACAGTCATATTTTTCTTGAAAATTTGCACAAACAAGTATAACCGTATAAGGTAATACATACATGCAAAAGATTATTTCAATTATTTTTAATACTTTAAAATGGTACTTTTTGGGATTTTTTGAAAGAACGGGTGCGCCTACACCCAAGTTGGATTAGCTATTTTCGTGCCTTTATCTTGTTTTGTTACCTGGAGCACGTAGCTCTAGCTCACCCTCCCCCCAAAACGTGGCATCATCGCTACCATCGAGTCAAAATCCGACGGACATACATCTCTCTCGAATAGGAGCCACACACACATACACAAAAGGACGGTACGTCTGTTCAAACTTCCTACACTGTTGGAACAGCGGACCCGTCGGCAGATATCTGCCGCGCTGGCGTCAACGGTCAACCCAAAAATATTCCTTTTTCTCCTTAAAGATTAAAGAAAACAAACTAAATAATTAACCCAGCGAGATACGCGCTCACAGTATATGCGGCGATGGGCTCTCTCCTCCGTCTGAATCTTCTCTATAAAGACCACGACACTTCCGCCTCCATCCCTACAAACTCTCTCGCTCTTTGTGTGACTCCCGCCATTGCTGGAGGCCTGAACCTCGCGGTCGCCGGTGGTGGAAGGGAAACGCGCGTGGCCGGCCATGGGGACGCAGGAGTCGCCGGAGAACTACACGGCTCCCAAGGTGAACCTCTCTCTCTCCCCTGCAGCTGCGTCAGTATGTTGTGATCTGTTTTTCTTGACAATGTTTCTCTACCATGGAACCGTTACACATCCATTTCTTCTCCGTTTGCTGGAGAGAGAGATAGAGCTCAAAGGAAATTGAGAGTTGTTAGAGTTGCTATAAGCAGGGGGCAAAATCGAAAAAGCTGTTTCTCGATGGCTTTTCGCGTGGAGGATCCTCTTCTCACGCATGTAGCACTAGTTCATCTTCTTCATGTGAAACTGCAGCATCTTTTTTTTTTCAGAAACCTTGCCCAAATCGTGGTATCAAATACAGAATCTATCTTTTTTTCATAGTACTACTGCTTTGTGGTTCTTTTTCTACAAAAGAAGGAGACAAAAAAAACGTATCTAGTATCTGTCTAATTTCATTGCCATATGATCAGTAGTGTGATTCGTCATGCTTTGCGTTAGCTGCGGAAATTTATTTTATTTTCCGTATAATAACTGAGTGCTGCCCCCTCTGTTTCTCAGCTCTAAGTTACCTTACAATTATGATCCCCAGTATGTTTTGACATTACCTCTATAAGCGTATTTAGTTTTTTTTGTTTTGGAAAATCTATGCAAACAATGATTCAGAAAATACTGAAAAAGTCGTTGTCAGTCCACACACCTTGCTGACTAACAAGTATGAATGGTCTCATGTGCTTTGAGTCCAGTGTTTCTTTCCAAGACCAGGAATAGTGTTGCTTTCACACTTGTTCAGGGTGAAAATTTAGCCTTTTAGAATTAGTGACATAAAACATGAAAAAAATGGTAAAGAACCTCTTATATGGAAACCATAGAGCCAGGCATGAAAACACTAGCATTAATTTTGTACTAGTCTCCTGCAACATTATTCGGTGAACATGCTCGCTAGAAAAATCAAAGATCTTTACCATGAGGTGGCATTAACTGATAAGGGCATCTGATGACATATTTGTGTTGGGCGACTAGTTGCCATGTGACAAGTCAACTTCCTAGAAGAAAAGGAATCAGCGTACTTCGAAATTTCAAAGCTGCCAAATAAAAAGTTGCTAATTATCTACTGCATGGATTTAAATTACTGGATAACATATTAACATGGAAATCGTGAGAATTTTCAGAAGGCTACAAAATTATTAATATGACTACTAGATACTAGATATGTCCCAACAATTTTGGTATATACATAGCCCATGTTGTGTGATCATCATGAGATTTCCATGCTAACAAGAATGACGAAACCTGCAGGATGAGAGGACTGCGCAGGAGAAGGCGATTGACGACTGGCTTCCTATCACTTCATCAAGGAAAGCAAAGTGGTGGTACTCTGCCTTCCACAATGTCACTGCCATGGTCGGCGCTGGCGTGCTAAGCCTGCCATACGCCATGTCCGAGCTCGGTTGGTATGTACTCATACCTTGACACAATACATATGATGCTTCAAATTAAGCTCACTTTTCAATGGTTAAATCAGCCGACTGAATGACATACGGGGTCCACATGGCAGACTCACAGCCGGTCGCAATTCTCAAAGCTTCGAAACTGCAATGACATGATTCCATTTATTTGGCATACTAGTATATGTGTCATCAGTAAACCGACTTTTGGTGCTCTCGTGCAGGGGTCCCGGCATCGCGGTGATGACCTTGTCGTGGATCATCACGGTGTACACGCTGTGGCAGATGGTGGAGATGCACGAGATAGTCCCCGGGAAGCGGTTCGACCGGTACCATGAGCTCGGGCAACATGCCTTTGGCGAAAAGCTCGGCCTCTGGATCGTCGTGCCGCAGCAGCTTGTCGTCGAGGTCAGCCTCAACATCGTCTACATGGTCACCGGCGGCAACTCGCTCAAGAAGTTCCATGATGTGATCTGTGACGGCAAGTGCAAGGACATCAAGCTCACCTATTTCATCATGATCTTCGCATCCGTCCACTTCGTCCTCTCGCAGCTCCCGAACTTCAACTCCATCTCCGGCATCTCCCTCGCTGCCGCCGTCATGTCACTGAGGTTATATATACATGCTTACTGTAGCCAATCCGGCACATTTCTGAAAACTTCAGCTAGAAATGAGCTAATGGCCACTGACGAGAACACAATGATGCAGCTACTCGACGATTGCTTGGGGCGCCACCTTGGACAAGGGGAAGGCGGCGAACGTGGACTACAGCCTACGTGGGACGACCACGGCAGGGCAGGTGTTCGGCTTCCTGGGGGGACTTGGTGATGTGGCATTCTCATACTCTGGTCACAACGTGGTGCTGGAGATCCAGGCCACCATCCCGTCGACGCCGGACAAACCGTCCAAGAAGCCGATGTGGAAGGGTGTGGTGGTCGCCTACATCGTCATTGCCGCCTGCTACTTCCCGGTGGCGATGATCGGCTACTGGGCGTTTGGGAACGGCGTGGACGACAACATCCTCATCACCCTCAACAAGCCCAAGTGGCTCATCGCCATGGCCAACATGATGGTCGTCGTCCACCTCATCGGTAGCTACCAGGTACGTGAACATATTTCACACCCATCTCTTTCACGCGGGATATTTTTTTTTACATGAAACTCGAAACGTATGTGAGAGCCACGACTATATATACATCTGACATGGTACAACAAAATTGTATGTTTTGTGCACAGATTTACGCAATGCCGGTGTTCGACATGATGGAGACGGTGCTGGTGAAGAAAATGAAGTTCCCACCTGGCATGACGCTACGTTTGATTGCACGGACCATCTATGTTGGTAATGTCCCCCTCGATTTCTCTCAACTCAACTCTCAAATTTTCAGCTATCTTGTACTGAAAGTGTCATGAGATGCTATATGTGCAGCGTTCACCATGTTCGTTGGCATCACCTTCCCGTTCTTCGGTGGCCTCATCGGGTTCTTTGGAGGGCTCGCCTTTGCACCGACGACTTATTTTGTAAGCACTTCTTTCACAACCGTTTCATTACAGCAATATAAATCCAGATCATCTGATCAGACTGAACAATACTCGTGCCTGCAGCTTCCCTGCATCATGTGGCTCATCATCTGCAAGCCCAGACGATTCAGCCTCTCATGGTTCACCAACTGGGTAAGAAGAGGATCCAAGCTTCTCTCTGTTCTTCTTCTGCCAGAACTGCAAAGACTAACCCCATCCTGATTTTCATTCGTGTTTCAGATTTGCATCGTCCTTGGGGTGATTCTGATGATCGTGGCACCCATCGGTGGTCTCAGGCAGATCATCATTTCTGCCAAGACATACAAGTTCTACTCATAGATCACTCACTACCCCTGCTTGTCGCAGATGTGGGATGGTCTCACGAGTGTCACTACTCACTAGTCATTTAGACCACAAGAGGCTCGTGAAGAATTTTGAAGCGCCCTACAGCAAAACCGAGAGAGGGTTGGTCATGTCCTCCTGAGGGTATGGTAAAGATTAATACTGATGCTGCTTTTCATATACTACTAGTGCCGGCTATCGGCTTAATAGGGGTGGCTATACGATCTTCTTGCTGTTCTTCTTCCTGTTCGTCATGGCTTGCCCAGACAGATTGCCTTGATGTGGCCTAGAGGTTGGCCAAAGGGGGCTTTTCCGTGACGGCGAGCTCAGGTTATCTCCAGGAGTGCGCAATTTTAGCAAGTGGGTTCAATACAATTTCGTTTGAACCCTGGACAAGGGAAGCCAATGTGGTTGCACATGATATAGCTAGGTGTATGTTTTTTTAATTGTATATCCATTGTATCTAGTTTAGTGAATCCCTTGCTTTGTCCTACCATTTGTGATAAACGATGTAACTATGTTTCTAGTTAATAAAGTGTGCCGGATGGCTTTCTCTTAGAAAAATGGATTTAAACTATTGGCATGTGATGCACGTGTCTAGAAACTCTCCTCACACATGTGTGAAGAGATCGAATATGCATGCAGCTGCATTGCGGCCCTTCCCCTCTCTCTCTCACATGAGTCTACAGTTCCTGAGGACTTCCTCTTTTCGTTCGGGCCAAACCAAGGCCAACCTCGGCGGCGATGTTGTCGGGTGACGGCTGTGGCTAGGTGTCTCTAGTAGCAGTAGTGTTTATACTAGGTTTAGTCTTCATGGTAGGTTGCCCCCTGTGGTGTTTGAGAGTGGGCAACCAGGTCCCTCCGGCCGGATCTGGTTCATCCTAAGTCTGATCTTCTTCGTTGTGGAGCTCTGGTGGCGGGAGCTATTGCAGATGAAGGAGGGAAGCTCAGGGATCTCCATCAATAAGGCTGGTTCTGGGAGCTGCTCTGCTTTGGCGTCCTAGCGCGGCACCGAGCGGTCGTCGTCGGCCTTCTTCAACAAGCTTCAGAGGAGGAAGAGTAAAGAAGATGTATTTGATGAGAGCTCCTTCAATAAGCACCGTCTGATGGATCTTGAAGCTCCGGTGATTTTTCTTCTGCCTGTTGCCGTGGTGGTAAAAAGTAGAGGAAGATTGCCAGATTCCTTGATCCATGGGGATTATCTGTTGCAGCTTGGAGTCTTCTACATGGCGACCTTGTCTTGTCGCCATGATCTATGGCCTGAAGGGAAAGCCACTCCAGGTGCTGATGACGACACCAGTTCAACTTCCATGGTGGAGGCCTTCTGTTGGATTCTCGGCGGCATGCTCCGGCCTTTCTCTCCCAAGTGGTCGCGTCCCCGGTGAGAAGAAGGACGTCCATCGGTGCAGCCCTAGTCATGTCGGTGGTGAAGGACCGGATTGTGTTCCTACTTTTCATCACAGGTCCTTTCTGTTAGTTTGCAGTACTATGTTGTAATTTTCATTTTTCTGGGTCTTGTGTTATCTGTAATCCCACCGCTTGATAATTAATGCAGCTCTAGGCCCTTCCAGGACTTTTCCTGGTTCAAAAAAAATATGCATGCGTGATAAGTGCTAAGATACTTTTAATTTGTAAAAGGAAAAAATCTCTCTGTTTTGAACATAAAAAAATTTATCTCTCAAATCATTAACCCGGCTAACAATTCGCTTTCACCCTTGCAACGGGGTCTTTTAAATAAGATTTTATGTTGATATATTTTGACGACTTTATCGACAATCGGAGGTTTTAGTCACTTACCATGTTATAGGTAGAATATAATCACTTGATTCACTGTTACTAGAAATCATTTTTTTCCAATGCCAGGCTTACACGATACTACTTGTGGTGTGCTCTGTTAAGAGAGCACCTAACACGATACTACTTACTTACAGAAGAAGTGCTCTAATGCCTTCCTAATATTTCTTATCGTCGATACGAAAGAGCATATTAGTAGGATGTTTTATCCATGCCAGGGCTACCCGAGCCCATGTAAGATCCACGGTTCAAGACCTTATCCACTGTTCATTGAATGTTTTCCACCCCATTATCGTTGTCGATCAGTTGTATTCCCAATGTCTATAATTACCCTATATTTTTGTTTGATTAAAGTCAAACTTCATATAATACAAAAATATTATTCTAATAATATTTGTTTTACATTTTAAGTTTTATATTTTATTATATGATTATCCAAAAATTACAAAGTTTGACTTTACTAAAACTATAATGCATGGTAATTATGGACATGTAGAGTATATAATCATTATTTAAAGGCTGACAGGAGGAGACCTTGTGCTTTTACACGTTCATAGCTAGATATCGCCCCGTTTTCACCTAAAAGAGTGGCTTAATATGTAAGACCAGAGGGCCATCAACTGCGTGCTCTCAATTTGTTGCATGTGGCGCCAAAACTAGTTGGTTGTCTTGACGGGTGATGATCCTTGCATATCGCGGTCGAAGTAGCAGGTTATACGGCGATAATAGCCCAATGGTTGTGGTTGGCTACTATACATTAGGTAGGCTAGCTACACAACAATCCATTGACGGTTACACAACTTTGGCGGCGCATGATGTGGTGAGAGGTCACATGACCCACATTGTTGTAAGGTTGTGGATTGCTCTAAACTCGGATGTTGGATATCTTCCTCATGTGGGCTGTGAGGAGATGGCATATTTAAAACCTTTCAGGTGGACCAAACTGGTGCAAGAGCCTACTAACCTTTATGGTTATTACCAAGAGTTATTTTGAATATTGCATATGAGCGAAAGGGGATGATAAACCTCCTTTCTAGCCACCACTAGTGGGATTAACAAAAATCTAGGATAGCCTCCATTGGAGAAGAAAACCAAGAGAGAACGGAAAGAGGAGAAGTTGAAGGGAAAAAGTTAAATCACGCGTCGGGCCTTGCACACGGGGTTGTGAAGACCAGATGTGCATCCTTGTCTTTTTCAAGCTGTTATACCATATTTGATGAGATAGCTCCGATCCCTAGCTCATGTGCCCCAAATCTCGTTATTGGCATCCAAGATATGTGTGTATCTTGATGTTTGAGATACTCTAGTGCACTCTAGAGAAGAAATTGTTGTATCTCCATTTGATAATAGTATAAGAAGATTTGGGTGGCTTGGGCCCATGGTTTTTTCCTCTCAAGTTGAGAGATTTTCCACGTAAAAAAGATTGATGTCCCTATGTGTTGATTTTCTACTTCTCACTTCTAAAAGCTTAAGCAGCGGGACATTGGCTACTTGAGAGTCTAACACAGTGCTTAGACATTTCCTCCATATATGTTATTGCATATGTTTTCTTCTGACACGAGCAAAGATTTTTGAGTTAGTACACAAATGACGTCGAAGTTTACTTTGATTCCGTTGCATATTTTCAGTCTGCATGTAAGAGTGTGCTATTCTTTAAATTTAGAGGTTAACCGGTATGCTCAGTTTTTATAACAATGGAATACTACAAAAGAGATTAGTTTAAACTCACTCTATAGAAACAGGGATTAGTTCTCTTCATTCCAACCATCGATTGGCTTTCAAGTTCGTGCATATTTATTTTTTAAGAATAGAAGCATCTCTCGCTATATTGTTATTATGGGTTAATGTTAAAGATAGGACATGTGAAAGAGATAGGACTTACACCATGTCAAAGTCAAAGAAGTATCACACTAGGATCAAGACAAGGCCGAAGGCACCGATTTGCAGCAACCAGATGAAACCTAAGCTTTCCATTGATGTCCCCCAAGAGGATAACGTGGCAACGCGTCACAACCACCAAGCCCGAAACATGGGCTAAGGTTTTCACCCGGTGAAAGAGCATGTGCCCCCATGTGTGATTTTGGTAGTTAATGACAATCCCTATGGACTAATGTTTGCATTGAGTTATATTTGTAGGTCTTGTCCGTAGACAACGCTTGAGCCATATGTTGGTTTCATGGGTTGTAAGAAGTTGAAAATAAAGAAGATTACTTTATGACCAAGGTGTTATTCAAGGAGTGATCCAAAGATTGGTCATAAGGGAGTTGAGCCTATATAGAGTGTGTCTTGAGGAATAATATGGAGTGAGCTCTAATGTGCATTCTTAAGACATCATCTTTATGGAGAAAGAAGATGAAGTGAAATATTGATCAAGTCAATGTGCGAAGACAAAGTCAATATAGTGCAATGGACTCATAAAGATGGAGCTAAGAAAGGCTCTCCCATATTGGGGTATGTGGGAGTATTTGGAGATGTCTTCATGAAGCACGTGCGAGCAAGCATGATCAAGAAAGGTGTTCCATTTTGAGGGAGTCAAGACCGTCATCATCTAGCTCAAGTGAAATGCACAAGGCAAAGGTATGATCTTGATATGGTTTCTTTCTTATCGGTCTCATAGTGTGGGAGACCGGGTTTTAGGATCGATAGTCGTACTATCAAGAGGGGCTCTCGAGTGAGTAACTTATTTGTATCGTTCGAAGAGAGCTCAAACCTTTGCATAATTGGCATCATCTTTCTTGGTTCTTACTTGCCTTTTCTCTATGTGAGGTTTTAGAGCTTGTGGTTATCTTCACGGCAATCCCAAGCTCATCAAAAACGGTTTTCGGATGGAAAACTTATTGTGTTTTTGATGTTGAAGGTTTTACTAGTTCATCCTTTTTAAACCTTTCTTCTTTTGGTTTTACCTTCCGTGTTTGGACTATGATGTTTCACAGCATAAATTTGTAGAGCTCATCGTTGTGATTCCAACGAGTCCTAGATCATCAAAAACGAAGTCCGAATGCAAAAGTTCTTGAAGTTTTCGTACCGAGTTGCTTTGCAGTTTTTAGAGCAGCGGAAGTACCGCCCGTATGAGCAGTAGTACCGCCTGAGTGGTACTACCACTCCAAATTACCGGTCTACTACCGCTTAGCATTTTCCGCTTGTAGTAAAGTTGATTTTGCTAAGAGGTAGTACCGCTTGGGGCAGCAGTACTACCGTTTTCTGTTTTTTCTACCCAGTTTTTGTGCAACCTTTTAGTTGAGCAGTACTACCACTTGGGGCAGCTCCTCGGCGATTTTGGGCTATAATGGTTGGATTTTGGGGGACCTATTTTAGGGTGCTTCTTCCCCAACAACCCCCAACCCTTTGAACTTGTTTTTCCCCTCTCTCTCCCTCCATTGTTATCCTTGGAAAGCTTGCCCTTCTCTCAATCCCTCCCATGATTCTTGCATATCTTTGAGGGAAAAGAGGGAGGAGACCTATATCTATATTTCTACCAATCACTTTCTCCTCTTTGTGGATTTCCTCATTATTCTTCCTCCCATATTCTTCCATAGTATTTGTTGTTTTGGTTGAATTTGAGAGTGAAGGATTTGAGCACTTTGTGTGTTCTTGCCATTGCATTTGGTGCATCAGTTTGAGTTCTCCTCGGAGATTTGGTAGTGAAAGCAAGAAGCTTATTTCCTCTTGGGTTCTTGGAACCCTAGACGGCTTAGTGGCTTAGTGGATTTCTTAGGGACCTCCAATTAAGTTGTGGATATCTTCCCAAGCTTTATGGTGCCTCCGTGGTAATTTCTTGGGGACCTCCAATTAAGTTGTGGAGATCTTCCCAAGCTTTGTGGTGCCTCAGTGCTGATTTCTTGGGCCTCCAATTGAGTTGTGGAGATTGCCCCAAGCTTTGTACGAGTTCGGTGACTGCCCTCAAGTGTCCCATAGTGATCGGGTCTTCCATCATGGTGGGAGGGCTCGAGGAGATTACAGTGAGCCTCCGTGGTATTTAGGGTGCCTTGTGCCTCCACACCGCTCCAACGGAGATTAGCACCCGCAAGGGTGTGAACTTCGGGATACATCATCGTCTCTGTGTGCCTCGGTTATTTCTATACCCAAACTCCTTTACTTATACAATTTACTTTGTGATAGCCATCGAGCTTGAAGTTATATATATCTTGCTATCACATAGTTGCTTATCTTGTTTAGCATAAGTTGTTGGTGCACAACCTAGTATATTTAGGTTTTGTATGCTTGGCAAATTAAATGTTAGTTTTATTCCGCATTTGTCAAGTCTATCGTAAAAGTTTTAAATCGCCTATTCACCCCTCCCCTCTAGGCGACATCTGTGTCCTTTGAATTGGTATTAGAGCAAGGTCTCTCACTTTAGGCTTCACCGCTTTGAGAGCAAAGATGTCGCCTAGGGGATTAGTGCACAATGATACTTTTATATTTGATGGCACTAATTATGATATATGGAAAATTTGCATGGTTAACCATTTTTGAGATATGGACCCGAATATAGAGAGAATTTTAGATATGGATTTTTCTCCTCCTAAGGATTCCCAAAGTCTATGTTTAGAGGAGAAGAAAGACTCTTATCTTAATTATTGAGCTACTAATGTGCTTTTCGATGTTGGAGAGTGGATTCGGTGCTCACCTGGGTACCTACACACCCCCTTTCAAATTTTTATTCAAGACATATTAACCCATTTTTAGTTTGTTTTCCTAGTAGAGCACGGGATTCTGGTGTACAAAAGTGGTTTCAGAATTTTGATTTGAATTTTTTTCATCAAAGTCAACTCAAAAATAGATTTTTTGTTGACTTTTTGTTTTTTGGGTTGACTTTGACCCAAAAAAATTCATACAAAAAATTTGAAACCACTTTTACACAGCAGTATTTCGTGTTCTACTGGAAAACCAAGCTAAAATAGGTACCCACATGCACACCGTTTTGTTTTTGTTTGATGTTGTGAGCAATGCAGTTATTTATGCAATCATGCCTTTATATAACGCTCATGAGTTTTGGACAAAGATTCAAGAAAAATATGATGTGTTCAACATTATTGAGGATGATTGCATTTCCTCCACTTTCGGTCGTGATGAACTCTCCTCCACTTTACCAATGTGTGGAAAGACATAAGGTAACGATATGGTGAGTGGTGATGAATATTGCAATGTTGATAGTAAGCTTACTTCTGATGACCGTTCATCTCTATCTCATTGTAATGCTTCATCTTTGGATTTAAACACTTCTAGCACCATAAATGCTTTACATGCTTGTGTTGATAGTCCTTGCATACCATGTGCTTGTTACTCCTTGTTGCCATGATATAAATTCTTCTAGTTTCTCTAGTTGTTGTGTGTCTAACAATGTAGAGGAAATCGAAGATTCTATTGGCCAAGACATGGTCTTGATTAGAGCCTCAAGTAATTCTTCATCATCATCTATTGCTTCCCTCATTTGCCTTATGGCTCGGGCTTCAAAGGTAACTCCTACTTTGGAACCCAATATATCTAGTGATGATGAGAATGAGGATAATGAAGAAGAGTATGATGATCTTGCATCTTTATTTGAGAGGAGTGAAATGTTTTTTCATGATATTCGTAAGAATAAAATTGCTTGCTCTTACTTCTATAAGATTTTGGCTATTGCCACCGAGAGTAATAAAATTATTGAGGAGCATGAAAATACCATCTTTAAAATGAAAGGTCATGCCCGTGATTACGCGGATGAGATCGCGGATCTTAAGGAAGCTCTTGAAGAAGAACGATCTTAAGGAATCTCTTGAGGAGACCTTTATTCTAGAGTTATCTAAAATAAAGAAATCTTATGATAGAACTCTTGCGGTGGCAAATGATTTTGAAACAAAATATGAAGAGCTTCTAGTTACTTATGCTAAACTCCTTGATAATTTTGAGCTTCTTAAAAATGACTCTAGGGTCATTTCGAGTGAGCCCATAATTCTCACCGAGTCGCGTGAGCAACTTAAAGCTTCAAATTCAAATGAGCTTACAAAATTGCCTTCTCCGCTTTCTATTAGTGATGATGCTTGTGCCACTAACTCTACTTCTTGTGAAGCATCCATCTTGAAGGAGAATGTTGAGCTAAGGGCTCAACTTGATTTGCTAACTAGCAATTATGGGAAATTGGAAGAAAATCATGGGAAGCTCTCTTGCTCCCTTGAGGATCTTCTAGCTTCCCATGATAAGCTAAAGTTAGCTCATGAGGCTATTATGTCAAAGGTAACATCTAGTGAGCCTCATGTGGAAATTTGCACTACTTCTCAAAATGCCATATTACCATGTGCTAGTCCTAGTAATTCATCCACTAATAATATTGCTACATCTTGTGATGAATTACTTTCCTTTCCTTGTTGCTCTAACAATGAAGCTTCTACTTCCTCTAGTACTTGTGTTCTTACTAACCATGTATAGGAAATCAAAGAGCTCAAGGCCCAAGTCTCTTCTTTGAAGAAAGACTTGGTAAAGATTCATGAAGGGAAATCCAAACTCGACAATATGTTGAGAGTGCAAAAATCCCCCAATGACAAGAGTGGGCTTGGGTTTATCTCCAACAATAAGAACAAGTCCAAGATTAGCAAGAAAAAGAAGGGCCAAGGACAAGTCAAAGATCCAGCCAAGATTGTCTGCTTCAAGTGCAAAATTGAAGGGCACCATGTTAGATATTGACCTTTGAAGAAGAAGGCACTATTTGAGAAGCAACAAGGGAAGCGACCTCAAGTTCAAGGCCATGCTCAACCTCGAGTTGAAGAAAGGTCACTTCCCAAGAAGAATCAAGCTAATGCTCCCATTGCGGAGAAATCAAGTGAGAAGAAGGTGAAGAATAGGACTTGCTACATATGTCATAGAAGGGTCACCTTTCTTCTTAATGCACTATGGGTAACTCATCCAACCCTATCATAATTGATGATGCTTATTCACTTTGCAATGATAAGGTTAGCAATATATTTGCCAAATGTGTTGGTGCTCAAAGTGGTGTCAAGAAAAGAACCATTTGGGTTGCCAAGCCTATTGTGACTAACTTCTTAGGACCCAATGATGGTGTGGTGTTGATGATGTAAATGACCGACCAGTTGGGAACCCCAAGAGAAGGTGTGATGAGCACAGCAGCAAGTTTTCCCTCAATTATGAAACCAAGGGTAATCAATCCAGTAGGAGAGAGCCAAACTTAAGAAGGTGATGCTTGCTAGCTTTGTGACACTCCGGACAATGGCGCCAGACAGCTTGTTGGTGTGTCTTCACCTAGCAGCAACATGAAACCTGCACACAACACAAACAAATACTTCGCTCCCAACTTACGATGAGGTTGTCAATCTCACCAGTTTGCTATAAACAAAGGAATGAGCGTATCGAGTGGTAAAAGGATGATAGTTTGCAAGTAAAGTAAACAGTGCGAGTAAAGTAAACGGTAAAGCTATGTAAAGGAAATTGGACCAGGGTCCACAGTTCACTAGTGGTGTCTCTCCATAGGATAAATAAAGCATGTTGGGTAAACAAATTACAGTTGGGCAATTGATAGAGTAAAGATAACGTACATACATCACGAGGATCACTATGAGGCTTACTCTAGGCATTACGACAAAATACATAGACCGTAATCTAACTGCATCTATGACTAAAAATCCACTCGCGGGGATATCGTCCGAAGACCCCTTGAGTATTAAGTTGCGAACAACAGATAATCGCATTAAGCAAAGTGCGTAATGTAAACAAAGCAAATGTCCTTAGACACAAGAATGTTGTTTTCTCCCTAGTGGCAATAGCACATCTACAACCTTAGAGGTATCTGTCACTCCCCCGGATTAAATAGAGGTGTGAACCCAACTATCGAGCATAAATACTCCCTCTTGGAGTTACTAGCATCTACTCGGCCAAGATAGCTACTAGCAACGGAAAGCATGCAAGATCATAAACAACATAGAGATAACATAAGATATAATTCAGCACATCAACTTGACATAGTACCAATACTCATCGGATCCCAACAAACACAACATGTATGATTACATAAAGATGATCTTAATCATGTAGGGCAGCTCACAAGATCTAAACATAAAGCACATGGTGGAGAATACAACCATCTAGCTACTGCTATAGACCCGTAGTCCAAGGTAGACTACTCACACATCACTCCGAAGGCGACCATGGTGGTGTAGAAGGCCTCCGGTAGGGATTCCCCTCTCCGGCAGGGTGCTGGGAAGAGCTCCTGGATCCTCCCGATCTCGATTCGACGATGGCGGTGGCTTGCAGTATGTTTTTGGGAAAAGTGATCCGTCCCTTAGGTTTTTCCCGTTGAGGGGACTTTATAGGCGAACGGGCGTCGTCAAGAGGTGGACCAGGCGGGCTCACCATGGGTGGGCGCGGCCAGGGGCTGGGCCCTCCCCCCCTGTGGTGTGGCCAGCCTCTGGCCCCCTCCGTCTCATCTTCGGTCTTCGCAAAGCTTTGGTAAAAATAGGAGGTTTGGCTTTTGTTTCATCTAATTCCGAGAATATTTCCTGTGTAGCTTTTCTGAAACACAAAAACAACAGAAAACAGGAACTGGCACTGTGGCATATTGTTAATAGGTTAGTTCCGGAAAATGCATAAAAACGCCATGAAGTGTAACAAAACACAAAGCAAATGGTGTACGAACAAGCATGGAGCATCAAAAATTATAGATACGTTTGAGACGTATCAAGCATCCCCAAGCTTAACTCCTACTCGTCCCTGAGTAGGTAAATGATAATAAAAGAATAATTTTTTAGGTGACATGCACCATCACAATCTTGATCATCTAAGTAAGCATTGAGTGTTGGGATCAAAAGAACTTAAAACATGGGCATAAAAGACATAATCTTGACAATAGAAACTTAGCAACCAGGTTATAACATGAAAAGAAACACAAACGAAAGGTCATGAATAATGAAACAATGAAAGTCAAACGTGTGTTCAAATCATATGGAAAACATAGCAAATGGTTTTCAGCTTGTCCTTCATGGAAGAGCAAAACATAAATGCATAGGACACCTTCAAGTTTTAAAGGGCGACTAGATACAAATAATTTAAGAACAAGTGAAACCATAGTCATGAATCAATCAATGATAACTTTGGGACAATACACATTAAACTCAGAATGGCAACTATGCTCTCTTAGACGGTGCATAAAGGTAGAAAGTGATGACTCAACATAAAAGTAAAAGAAAGGCCCTTCGCAGAGGGAAGCATTGATTAAACATGTGCTAGAGCTTTTCATTTGTAAAACAGAGAGATAAAAATTGGTTTTGAGAGGGTGTTGTTTTTGTCAACGACTAGCAATGGGGTTCTTACTATCTTCCATACAAAAATGAAGCAAGTTTTTTAGAGAGAGATTAGCACTTTTGTGCTCTTTTATAAAGCTTGGAACTCCTCCCCACCTTTTTTCCTTTCTCAAACCATGGCTAATCGTTTCCATCAGGTGCCCACCAACATTCACATACCATGGAGGAGTGCCTTTTTTCTTTTCTTTTTTTCTTTTTTTTCTTTTTGGAATAGAACAATATGGAAGATAGCAAATCCGACCACTACATCCCCATGAGCTGAAAACACTGTCACAAGATGAGAGGTATTTTGAAGGTTTTTGAAAGGTAGCACATGAAAATTTACTTGGAATGGCTTGCAAATATCATGCATAGGAATTTATTATGGACACATTGAAATAACTTAGTTTTTGGGAGTTGGATGCACGAGTATAGCTCATACTCAGTACAAAATGAGGGCTAGCAAAAGACTGGGAGCGACCAACTAAGAGAACAATAACGGCCATAATCATGCATAGCGACAAAACATCATTAAGAGAAGCATAAAATGGCATAAAAAGTCAAAAACTAAATGATCATAGAGGCTTATGGCAACTTTGTATGAGTCAAACATGTTGTAAGCATGCGCCAAGTCAACCCAAATAAAGCATCAAGGAGAAAACCAAATTAATGCTTCCAAATAATAAAAACAACGCATGATTTTTTTAAAGGCTCATTAAGCAATCTCAGTCATTTGAGACAAGTCATGCTACAGCAAAAGTCACTAAGCATACTATCAAAACAACATCAAGCATGGCATGAAAAAGTTTAAGCCACAGTCTAAACAAGCTCCTTTTTGTACCACTTTTTTGCATGAAACTTTTTCTGTTTTCCAACACCATTCAAACCTTTTTTGAAACAACTCTTTTGATGAATACCAACATAGACCAGTGGTCCAAATACACATTAATGCAAAGGTAAAACAAGATCTGAACAAAAATCAAGGCGAAAAACGAAAGCTAAATGCAGTTCTAGAAAAAGAGAACACTCGTTAAACGATAAGAGTGAAAAACGGAGTGTTCTTGGCAAAGGAAAAGCAAGTAAATCTCCTCCAAAAAAATTTGTTGGGGTCCAACCATTTATTTCAGCAAACAAAACAAAGAAAACTAAAAGCAAAAGTAAAGACGCTCGAAGAAAAATGCATAGTGCATGAAGCAATAAAAATATAGTGTTTTGAAAGGTGGCCTGATTTTTGCCGATGAAGAAGGGGTGCATCGGGGGCATCCCCAAGCTTTGACGCTTGTACCTCTTGGATATTTCTTGGGGTGACATGGGCATCCCCAAGCTTGAGCTTTTGTCCATTCTTCAACTCATCTCATCATTCTCCAATCCCTACACTTGAAAACTTCCTTCATACAAAACTTCACACAATTCTATTAGCAACGTTAGCATAAACATAATAATGAATCAACCCTTTTTGGTTCAGGTTTCAACTCAAAAACACCACATATAAAGCATATACTACTGTAGCAACTTCCCCAAAAGTTCTATGATCAAAAGAACTCAAAAAGAAAGCGATCGAGAGGCAAACACAAATAGTGGCAGAAATCTGTCAAAACAGAACAGCTGATAAAGGTTGATTTTTTAAAGGACATTATGTTTCTCAAATCAAAAAGTGTAAAACTAATAAAAGTTTGGATATAACCTGGGGCATGTGCACAAGAAATCGCAGGTCAAAAAGATATTCTGAGAATTTTCACGAATTTTTACGGTGCAGCACCGAAATCTGTTTCAGGACAGCAACTTCCCCAAATCTTACCTCACTCAAATTAGAGGTTCTTCTTGGCACAAGAACGAAATAAAAAGGATAAGGAGCAGTTATTACAGTAGTAATAACTTCCAAGACTCAAATAAAAGAAAAAGAACTGAAAAGAAAACAATGGGTTATCTCCCAAGAGTGCTTTTCTTTAACGCCTTTGAGCTAGGCGCAGAAAGGTGGAAATCAAGGATTTTCAAAAGAGGCATTACGATCAATTGTTTCCTCAAGATCACCACTTACCACACTAGGCACTTTAGAAGTTCCCGAAGATGATTCAACCTGCAAGTCACTCTTAGTTTAACTAAAAGTCTTACCAATCTTTAAAACATGTTGTGGTTTAGGCACAGACACCTTGGGAACATACATAAATTTTTGCTCTTTTCCAACAAAAGCTTTCTCCTTCTTAAACTTAAGAGAAGAGAAAATTGAACTTAAAGTTTCCATAGACTCTTCCAGTTTCCCAATCCTAAGGTTTTGACTATCAAGAGTAGTACTAGCCTCTAAAGCAGTGATTCTCTTACCGATGCTTTCTATCGATTCATTAACCTGGCTAGCGTTATCAAGGATATTTGGCAAACTTTTTTCTAAAGAGCTAAGTTTTTCTAAAACTTCATCCAAAGTGACCTCAGTTTTAACAACATGGATAGGTGGTACTCCCACTAAACTTTCTATTAAAGTGCATGCTTCAAGAGCGGGAGTACCCAGAAAATTACCTCCTGCAAGAGTATCAAGAACGTACCTATTCCAACTAGATATACCAACATAAAAATTTCTAAGGAGGATCGTAGTAAAATGCTTCTTCTTACACCTCTGATGAGAATTGCTAATACGGTACCAAGCATCTTTCAAACTCTCTCCCCCTTGTTGCTTAAAAGTACGAACTTCAACTTCAGGATTACTCATTCTAACAAAACTAAAAGCAAGTAAATAAAAGCAACTATAAAGGAAACTAATTTTTTTGTATTTTTTGATAAAAAGATGCAAGAAAAAATAAAGTAAAGCAAAACAATAAACAAAGTAAAAGATTGTGCGTGCGAGACTCCCCTTGCAGAAGTATTCTCTCTCCCCGGCAACGGCGCCAGAAAACTTGTTGATGGTGCGGTGTTGATGATGTAAATGACCGACCAGTTGGGAACCCCAAGAGAAGGTGTGATGAGCACAGCAGCAAGTCTTCCCTCAGTTATGAAACCAAGGTAATCAATCCAGTAGGAGAGAGCGAAACTTAAGAAGGTGATGCTTGCTAGCTTCGTGACACTCCGGACAATGGCGCCAGACAGCTTGTTGGTGTGTCTTCACCTAGCAGCAACGTGAAACCTGCACACAACACAAACAAATACTTTGCTCCCAACTTACGATGAGGTTGTCAATCTCACTAGTTTGCTATAAACAAAGGAATGAGCGTATCGAGTGGTAAAAGGATGATAGTTTGCAAGTAAAGTAAACAGTGCGAGTAAAGTAAACGGTAAAGCTATGTAAAGGAAATTGGACCGGGATCCACAGTTCACTAGTGGTGTCTCTCCATAGGATAAATAAAGCATGCTGGGTAAACAAATTATAGTTGGGCAATTGATAGAGTAAAGATAATGCACATACATCACGAGGATCACTATGAGGCTTACTCTGGGCATTACGACAAAATACATAGACCATAATCTAACTGCATCTATGACTAAAAATCCACTCGCGGGGTGATGACCCACAAGTATAGGGGGTGTATCGTAGTACTTTCGATAAATAAGAGTGTTGAACCCAACGAGGAGCAGAAGGTGTTGACAAGTGGTTTTGATCCAGGATTCACTGTAAATACTAGCAAACGGGTTTTCAGGGGTATTTGGTAATGCAAATAAATAAAGTGTGAATAAATAAAAGACAATAATAGTAATTGCTGCAAGTGCCCTAATCCTTTCTAGAGCAAAGGACAAGCCGGTTGTGTAACTTATGATGACTAAACGTTCTCGAGGACACACGGGAGTTTCTGTCAAGTGCTTTCGCTTCATACCGCTAAATAATCTTTATTGGTTTGATAAGTGTTATGGGGGTGAACATGTGCTAGCGCACTACCCTTACTAGGATAAATACACACTTGTGATTATACCCCTTGCAAGCATCCGCAACTACAAGAAAGTAATTATGATAAATCTAACCACAGCCTTAAACTCTAAGATCCTACGCTCCCTGGTGCAATGGTTTCCTAATGGAGGTTTAGGTTTCGGTCACTCCAGCAACCCCACGATTAGTAGCCAAATACACAATGTATCTCACTAGGCCCATAAATGGTGAAGTATCATGTAGTCGATGTTCACATGACACCACTAGTGAAATAGCACCACAACAAATAAATATCAAACCATTAAATATTACTTAACATAATTCCACTACTAACATCTTGACTTCTCCCATGTCCTCAAGAACTAAACGAACTACTCACAAGACATCATATGGATCATGACCAGAGGTGAAATATTGGTAAATAACAATCTGAACATAAACCTTAATTCAACGGTTCCACTTAATAGCATCAACCACAAGAGTAATCAACACCGAGAAAGTTTCCCCTAAGAATTTGACAAGATTCAACCCAAGATGTTATAGCGGGATGGCGTGGTGATGGTGGAGATGAAAGTGTTGGTGATGAGGATGATGGTGATGATGATCCCGATGAAGTCCAGCATGATGATGATGATGATGGCGACGATCTCCCCTCTCTAGGAAGGAATTTCCCTGATAGATTTCTGCCTGCCGGAGAGCTTTTCTCTCTCATGTGTTTTCCGCCCCGCAGAGGCGGCGGTGTCTATCTCTGAGCCCCCCCCCCCCCTTCACTTAGGTTTTCGGGGACGACGATATACGCAAAGGGGCGATGGTAGTAGTGGGCCAGGGTGGCCTCACCATAGGCCGGCGCGGCTAGGGGTGGGCCTGCGCCCCCTGGTGGTGAGCCCACCCTGTGGCTCCTCTCGCCTCCTCCTTCAGTCTTCTGACGAAATATAATTTCTTGGTATTTTTCTGGAATTTCCTGATCTTCCGAAATATGGTGTCTTGACGGTCATTTTTCTAGCAGAATCCTGACTCCGGCAGCAAATCCTCCATCGATCATCAAACATGTAAAAATAGAGGAAACAACATAAGTATCATCTCTAAATGTGGAATATATCAATGAATAACAGTAAATTATGGTACAAAATAGTGATGCAAAATGGATGTATCATGGGGATATCGTTCGAAGACCCCTTGAGTATTAAGTTGCGAACAGCAGATAATCGCATTAAGCAAAGTGCATAATGTAAACAAAGCAAATGTCCTTAGACACAAGAATGTTGTTTTCTCCCTAGTGGCAATAACACATCTACAACCTTATAGGTATCTATCACTCCCCCAGATTAAATAGAGGCATGAACCCAACTATCGAGAATAAATACTCCCTCTTGGAGTTACTAGCATCTACTCGGCCAAGATAGCTACTAGCAACGGAAAGCATGCAAGATCGTAAACAACATAGAGATAACATAAGATATAATTCATCACATCAACTTGGCATAGTACCAATACTCATCGGATCCCAACAAACACAACATGTATGATTACATAAAGATGATCTTGATCATGTAGGGCAGCTCACAAGATCTAAACATGAAGCACATGGTGGAGAAGACAACCATCTAGCAACTGCTATGGACCCATAGTCCAAGGTAGACTACTCACACATCACTCCGGAGGCGACCATGGTGGTGTAGAAGGCCTCCGGCAGGGATTCCCCTCTCCGGCAGGATGCCGGGAAGAGCTCCTGGATCCTCCTGATCTTGATTCGACGATGGTGGCGGCTTGCAGTATGTTTCTGGGAAAAGTGATCCGTCCCTTAGGTTTTTCCCGTCGAGGGGACTTTATAGGTGAAGGGGCGTCATTAGGAGGTTGACCAAGCGGGCTCACCATGGGTGGGCGCGGCCAGGGGCTGGGCCGCGCCCCCCTATGGTGTGGCCAGCCTCTGGCCCCCCTCCATTTCATCTTCGGTCTTCGCGAAGCTTCAGTAAAAATAGGAGGTTCGGCTTTTGTTTCGTCCAATTCTGAGAATATTTCTTGTGTAGCTTTTCTGAAACACAAAAACAGCAGAAAACAGGGAACTGGCACTGTGGCATCTTGTTAATAGGTTAGTTCCAGAAAATACATAAAAACACCATGAAGTGTAACAAAACACAAAGCAAATGGTGTAAGAACAAGCATGGAGCATCAAAAATTATAGATACGTTTGAGACGTATCATCCAACTTGGTTGGGGACCAACACGCCAAAACTTGATCAATGGGTGTTTATTGGAGGGCATTGGAGACTTGGCTATATCATGAAGAATTAAGGGATCTTGATCAATATATTGTCTCAAGTCAAGTCAAGTGGATTATCTTGTTTATATCATATATTCGATGTTCCTTCTTGCGGTAACATGTACTCAACTTAGACTTTTGCTTTAGTGCGCCCCCCCCCCATTTCTTAAATTTAGCCCAATCTCAAACACATCAAGGGATGAGATGGCTCCATACCCCTTCGTAATTAAGTTATGAAGGGGTACGGAGTAATCTCAGCCCTTGATGTGTTTATGTTTCGGTTAAGTTTGGGAAAGGGGGCGCACTGAAGCAAACCTCCTCAACTTATCAACAGTGAAAGTTACTCGCCCCTTTGCATGAGTTGGTTTTGTTCCATTACTTGTGTCGCTATATGTTGTGCTACCTACTTTTTTTATTTTGAGTAATCAAGTATGTACTTGTGGGTTTGCACACCATGTATGTGTATTTGTGTTTGAGCCTATGTGCATCTTGTTTTATATTATTTGGCTCTTTTGAGAGACTAATGGACTTTCCCATTTTGGGGGAGTGATATTGACGAGGGTTGACTCGACAAATATCCAATATGAAGGACTTAGGATCGGGGGAGTAGGGCATCGGATGAACTCAAAGGTAAAATCAGTCAAACAAGGTGTGTGTCGAAAGTAAACGTGGTGGTGAACTTGGCTTGCTTTCAATCTGTCCCTCACCGTCCTCTCCTGGCCCCTATATATAGGTGGCCAGGTCTCAAGGAACGGGAGGGGTCCGATACATATTACAACATCGGTATACGACATGAACTCGTATTTCGACTAGGATTACACTTGGGCCTAGCTTAACGGGCCTTAGGGGTACTCAAGTAATGGGCTCTATTATCTATACCCTTGTTAGTAGCCCCCGAGATTCTACCAGAATTGTAGATTTGGGTTGAATCTCAAATCTTCATATCTTCGACTTGATCCATCTTTCGACTTCTTCTCCTTCCTATACTCAAAAATAGACATATTTCGTTATATTATCTCGCAATGGGTTTTGATGAACAAGCCTAACAACTCTGACGGATCAAGAGGTCAGTTAACTGCCGGAACAGATACTTGTCACCTACTTCAAATTCAATCCCCTTGGACTTAAATCCGGAAAACTAGTCAAACCCATTCTTTTGCCGCATTTAGGACTTACAAAAAACGAGTCCCAGTAGTTCTCAGGGTACCCAGTGCGTCCACCAGGATTTTCTTCGCGTCATAGACATGGATAATTACTAGCAGAGCGCATTCATGTGCGTATACCAGGCCACACAGGACGGATCCTGGGGTCTTACCTTCACGATATGTTTCAATCATGGCATTCGGGTTTCGTCGCGATGACGCAACTCGAGAATCATATGTTGCAGCCTTGTTTGACTGTTGGAATATACAAAATATTCTAGTTGTTCTTTTATAATCTCATAAATAGCTCCCGATGGGAGTAATCGATCTTTATTTTGTCGACAATGAAGTCGAAGTTCGTTGTCGACGAAAGGTAGTCGATTGCGCCTATTTTATTAGTCATCAAATAGGTTCATTGTCATTGGGTTCACGACCAGTGCTCCTGATGTAAGTAGCCCCCGAGGCTATGGACGGGTACTTGTAGCCGATCATAGGCTCCAATTTCTTCTTCTTTTTCATCTTTCTTCTTCTCTTCTTGTCGAATTCTTTCTCGAAATTGCCTTTTTATCGGGTGAGCGGCCAGCGCTCCCGATGGGAGTAGCCCCCGAGGCTATAGCCGAAATTTTTCGGGTATAGGCTCAAAATATTCATGCTGTCATCAAAAAATTTCTCCTGCAATAGTCTTGACACGATTGTGCTTAGATACTTTTCCAGTTCTTCTGACAATATGAGCCCCCGTGTCCATGACGAGATGCGTTGTGCATCTTGACATACTTCTACACTTTTTCATCCATACTCCATTTTTCTCCTTACCGCTACTCACTTGCCTTGTCCTTGATATGTTGTCGCTGTCATATCTTCTGCTCGGGGCAAAATTTAGAAGCCCGTAGATGTATTTGGACCTTTAATTTGTGGAGGCCCATTAAAGTTTACTTATAAATAAAGCACATTGGCTAGGGAAAACCCTAACTCTTTCATTACTATCTTCCTCCACCGCATCATCTTCGTCTCCCGCATCTCATCTAGGGTTTTCTCTCCCAGTACTTGCCCCCCATGGCTGATGCTGGTGGTTCGCACATGAATATCGGGGCGCAGGTGGAGAAGCAGGGTCGCGGCCGTCCTCGCGGCAGTAAAAATAAGTCCAAAGACCCTGCTGCGGTGGCCTCATCGTCCATGCCTGTGAAGCGGTGCCCTGGCCGCCCTGTGGGGACTAAGAACAAGCCCAAGGTTTCTACTGTTGCACCAGGTCCGAGCACTCCATCGCATAATGTTTCTCCTCCTCCTCCTCCGCCCAAAATTTATTCCTTCTTCTGCATCGCCGGCACTCAATGCCGTGAGATTCAGTAGGTGCCGCTGAATTTTACTAAGTTCATGGATGGGCGGGAACTTCGTGAAGTAGTTCTTCACGAACATTCTGGAGGAGGAACTCCCTATGAAGTGGAGGTCTGGTATGATGGAGACGGCGAGATGTACTTCAGGGGTGGCTAGTCTCATTTTGCAGAAGATCATGACCTCCACCAAGGGTTCTTCATGATCTTCGACTACCACTGCGGTACATCGAAGTTTGATGTGAAGATCTACGACGGTACTCAGTGCCAGAAGGAGTACGAAGCTGAAATACACTTTCAGTAGATACTCCTTTTATGTAATCTTTTGTTCTAGTTGTCCCTTTGCGTGTTCCATGTAATAAGTACTCGTTATGAACTTTATTTTGTGCCACTTTGTTTATCTATTAATAGACCATGGGAACTAATCGATGTTCCAAGGTATGCTTTTGATTTACCATCGAGTTGCCTTGAATTGTGCTTACTTTTTTGTCGAATATCAGGTTGTGAACAACCTTGTAAGATTTCTCGAATAATTATGGATACGGGATCTCGATAATTGTTTATCTTATTTCATATGACTCGAGGGTTGGAGCCCCCGAGTGGAAAAATAGAAAAATGCTTATACATATTGTCGAGTTGACCCAAAGAACTCAACATGTGGCCTCGTGTTCTGGGTTCAGAGGGTCATGACTTGAAAGTTCCCGTCGCCATACTCCTTCTATGCGTAAAACCGCCGTAGTTGTTCTGCATTCCACGGGTTGCTCTCATCTTTCCCTATTTTCTTGTCTTGTGGTCCATAAGCTCCTCCTGGTATTACTTCTGTTACGATGTAAGGTCCCACCCATGGGGACTCTAATTTGCCATAACCGTCCTGCTTGAGTCGTAAGACTAAATCTCCTACCACGAAAGATCATGGACAAACTCGACTACTATGGTAGTTTCATAGATTTTGCTGGTATTGCGTGGCTCTGGTGAGTGCTACATCTCTTGCTTTGTCGAGTGCATCAACGTCGTCTTGTAGTGCTTCTGTAGAAGTTGTCTCGTCGTAAACCGCGATTCTTAGGGCTTCATGGGTGATTTTGACTGGAAGCACGGCTTCTGCGCCATGGACCAGGAAAAATGGAGTTTCTTGGGTAGCCGCATTGGGTGTTGTTCGAAGACTCCAAAGCACGAGGGTAGTTCGTCTATCCAGGCGTGTTTGGCTTTTTCCAAGGGTGCTAATAGCCTCTTTTTTATCCCGTTACATATTAAGCCGTTGGCTTTCTCGACTTGTCCATTTGTCTTTGGATGTGCTACAGACACGAATTTCAGTTTGATTCCCAAACTCTCGCAGTAGCTTTTGAACTCTTTCGATGTGAAGTTTGTCCCATTGTCTGTGATGATGCTGTGCGGTACTCCGACCGAAATTGACGAGGGTTAACTCGACAAATGTCCTAGATGAAGGACTTAGGATCGGGGAGATAGGGCATCGGATGAACTCGAAGGTGAAATCAGTCAAATAAGGTGGCTATCGAAAGTAAATGTGGGTGTAAACCTAGCTTGCTTTCAATCTGTCCCTCACCGTCCCCTCCTGGCCCCTATATATAGGTGGCCATGTCTCAGGGATCGGGAGGGATCCGACACAGATTACAATATCGACATATGACATGAACTCGTATTTGACTAGTATTACACTTGGGCCTAGCTTAATGGGCCTCAGGGGTAGCTAACTAATGGGCTCTATTATCTATACCCTTGTCAATAGCCCCCGAGATTCTACCAGAATTAAGATTTGGGTTGAATCTCAGATCTTCAAATCTTCGACTTGATCAGCTTCTTTGACTTCTTCTTATCTTCAAATCTTCGACTTGGTCTTTTAACTTAACTTTTTATAACAATGTCTTGCAAGGGGTTTCGATGAGCAAGCCTGACAACTCTGACGGATCAAGAGGCCAGTTAACTGCCGGAACAGATACTTGTCACCTACTTCAAATTCAATCCCCTTGGACTTGAATTCGGGAAACCGGTCAAACCCATTCTTTTGCCGCATTTAGGCCTTACAAAGAATGAATCCCAGTGGTTCTTAGGGTACCCAGTGCGTCCACCAAGATTTTCTTCGCGTCGTAGACACGGATAAGTTCCAGCAGAGCGCATCCATGTGCGTATACCGGGCCACATAGGACGGATCCCGGGGTCTTACCTTCATGGTATATTTCAACCACAGCATTCAAGTTTTGTCACGATGACGCAACTCAAGAATTATATTTCGCAGCCTTGTTTGACTAATTCAATATACAAACTTTTTCGAGTTTTATCCTTTTTAACTTTCATGAATAACTCCCGATGGGAGTAATCGATGTTCATTTTGTCGGCAATGTAGCCAAAGTTCCATGCTGACGAGATGCAACCAATTATGTCTAAACCTCATGTCCATCAACTTGTTTTTTATTACCAGCTTCGATTCCTCTCCTTCCTTTTGTCGACTTCTTCCTATCGGGTGCGCGATAGCGCTCCCGATGGGAGTAGCCCCCGAGGCTATAGCCGAAATTTTCAGGTATAGGCTCAAGAAAATAGATAGACTTGTTCCATATATTTCTTCTCATGACATTTTGTCGACTTTAGTCACGTTTTCAGTTGTTCTCCCCTTCTTATGCCGCAAGCCCCCGAGTCAAAGACGAGGTGAACTTGTGCTTTTTTATAGATACTTTCTTATCCCCTGCTTTCTCTCTTTTTTTTGTATGCATCTTTTTCCTTGATACGTTGATTCTTCTGTACTATCTACACTTTGAAAACCCAGAAGTATATTTTGGGCCTTGTTTCTCCGGAGGCCCATTAGTACGTGCTTATAAATAAAGCAGGTTTGGCCAGGGTAAAAACCCTAACTCCTTCATTAGTTCCTTTCTCCGCCGCATTGTCTTCTTCTTTCTTATCCCATCTAGGGTTTTTTGCTCCCAACGCTTGTCTCCATGGCCGATGCAAACGGATCGCGCTTAAACATCGACGCCCCAGTGGAGAAACGGGGCCACGGCCGCCCTCGCGGTAGCAAGAACAAGGCTACCGCCATAGCTGCGGTGGCATCATCGTCTGCTCCGGTGAAGCGACGCCCCGGCCGTCCGGCCAGGAGTAAAAATAAGATCAAGGTGCCATCCACTACACCAGGTCCAAGTGCTCCTTCTGCGAATGCTTCTCCTCCCAGAATCTATTCCTTTTTCTGCATTGCTAGCGCGCAGTGCCGTGAGATTCAGCGCTTACCGCTAAAATTCACCAAGTTTATGGATGGGCGGGAACTGCGAGAAGCGGTTCTTCATGAACACTCTGGGGGAGGAACTCCCTATGAGGTGGAGGTTTGGTACGACGGCGCCGGTGAGCAGTATTATAAGGGCAGCTGGTCGCAGTTTGCGGAGGATCATGACCTCCATCAAGGCTTTTTCATGACTTTTGACTTTCACATTGGCACGTCGAAGTTCGACGTGAGAATCTATGACGGCACCCAGTGCCAGAAGGAGTATGAAGCCGAAGTGCATTTTCACTAGTTTTCTCTTTATGTAATCTCTTTCCCTAGTTGTTCTTCCTCGTGCTATCTGTAATAAGTAATCGTATCTGGATTATGTGTTTACCTTATTAATAGACCATGGGAACAAATCATGGCTCCGAGGTGTGCGCATTAATATTTTATCGGGTTCCTTTGAACTGTTTATGTCGCTACCGAAATATCGGGTTGCAATCAACCTTGTAGAATGCCTCAGATAATCACAAATCTTGATAACTTATTAATATTATTTCGTATGACTCGAGGGTCTGAGCCCCCGAGTGTAAAGTAAAATATTTACACATATTGGCGATTTGGCCCAAGGAACCCGTCCTATGGCCTCATGTTCTGGGTTCAGAGGGTCACAACTCAAAAAATTCTTCGTCGCCTTATACCACTTATGCGTAGAACCGTCGTAGTTCCTCTACATTCCAAGGGTTACTCTCATCTTTCCCCGTTTTCTTGTCTTGTAGTCGATAAGCTCCTCCTGGTATTACTTCTGTAACGATGTAAGGTCCCACCCATGGGGACTCGATTTTTCCATGACCATCTTGTTTGAGTCGTAGAACTAGATCTCCCACCACAAAAGATCGTGGACGAACTCGACTACTGTGGTAATTTCGTAGATTTTGCTGATATTGAGTAGCTCTAGCTAGTGCTACATCTCTTGCTTCATCGAGTGCATCAACATCATCTTGAAGCGCTTCTGTGGAAGTTGTGTCATCATATGCTGCTATTCTTGGAGCTTCATGGGTGATCTCAACTGGAAGAATGGCTTCTACGCCAAGGACCGGGAAGAAAGGCGTCTCTTGAGTAGCTGCATTTGGTGTAGTTCGGAGACTCCAGAGTACGGAGGGCAGCTCATCTACCCAGGCGTGCTTGGCTTTTTCGAGGGGTGCTAACAGCCTTTTCTTTATCCCATTGCATATCAAGCCATTGGCTTTCTCGACTTGCCCGTTTGTCTTTAGATGTGCCACAGATGCGAATTTCAATTTTATTCCCAAACTTTCACAGTAATTTTTGAACTCCTTTGATGTGAAGTTTGTCCCATTGTCTGTGATGATGTTGTGTGGTAATCCAAAGAGAAAAACTATTGACTTGATGAAATTGATTGCCGCTGTAGAGTCTTGGGTTGTCACGGGGGCTGCCTCTACCCACTTAGTGAATTTGTCGACTGCTACTAGCATATAAACATGCCCTCCTGGCCAAGATTTGTGCAGTTTTACCACCATGTCAAGACCCCATTGTGCGAAGGGCCAAGATAATGGTATTGGTTGCAACTCCACTGCTGGTGCATGTGGTCTAGATGCAAAACATTGACAAGCTTCGCACTTCCGCACTATATCTTTCGCGTCTTCAATGGTTGTGAGCCAATAAAATCCTGCACGAAAGGCTTTGGCTGTAATGGCCCTGCTGCTGGCGTGATGCCCACATACCCCTGTGTGGATGTCCTTTAAGATTTCTTGTCCTTCTTGAGGAGTAATGCACCGTTGCAGAACGCCTGTTATACTTCTCTTGTATAGTTTTCCTTGTAACACGACGAAAGCCTTGGATCATCGTATTATCCTTTTCGCTTGCACCGTATCTTCGGGTAGTGTTTTGTTTACCATGTACGCCAAGTATGGTTGCATCCAAATTTCCTCGATCATCATGACTTCTTCGGGTTCAGCTGTCCCGCGATTATCAGTGCCCGAGCCGTTTGTTTGGTTCTGGACTTGTTCTCTTGCAGTCGAAACTTTGCTGTTTTTTATTGATCTTTCTATGATTTCTTCTCAAAAGACTCCTTGTGGTACGGGTAAGCACTGGGACCCGATATTTGCTAAAGTGTCGGCTTCCTCGTTGCTAGCTCTACTGACATGCGAAACTTCACATCCGTCGAATGTTCCCTCCAGGTCATAATATAAGTTTTTGTATGCTGTCATATTGTCGCTGATGGTGTTGCACTTATTCATCACTTGTTGGACAACGAGATTCGAATCTCCAAATATTTTCAGTCGAGTTGCTCCACATGCTTTGGCCATTTTCATCCCATGGAGCAGCGCCTCGTATTCGGCTTCATTATTGGAAGCTTGAGGAAAACTTATCCTCAGCACATATTTCAACTTGTCGCCTTGTGGTGACATCAAGACTACCCATGCTCCTGCGCCTTGGACTCTTTTTGATTCGTCGAAGTACATTATCCACACACTCGATAAATTTGGTGGCCCTGTGTTTTGTAACTTCAGCCACTCTACTATGAAATCTGGTAGAACTTGGGACTTGATCGCCTTCCGCTTTTCATACGTGATGTTCAGGGGCGATTGCTCGATTCCCCATAAAGAGACACGTCCTGTTGCTGAAGGATTGTTCAATATATTGGATAGTGGTGCTTCGTTGACCACTATGATTGGGTGGACCGCAAAATATTGCCGTAGTTTTCGTGCTGTTGTGAATACGCTGTATGCAAGTTTCTGATAGTGCGGGTACCTTTGCTTCGTCAGAGATAGTACCTCGCTGACAAAATATACTGGTCGTTGGACTCCATGAGCTTTTCCTTCTTCGCTTCTTTCGACTACCAATACTGTGCTTACCACTTGATGTGTTGCTGCAATATATAGTAGTAGTGGCTCCTTTTCTTTCGGTGCGACCAACACCGGTGGTGTGGAAAGCACTTTTTTCAGTTGTGTGAAGGCTGTGTCTACTTCTTCTGTCCACTCGAATTTGTCGTCTGATTTTTTCATCAATGCATAAAAAGGGAGCGCTTTTCCTCCTAGTCTTGCAACGAATCGACTTAGTGCCGCGACGCATCCTGCGAGCTTCTGTACATCGTGCAGCTTTGTGGGCTTTCCCATCGTTAATATCGCTTGGATCTTTTCTAGATTTGCCTCTATTCCTCTTGCGGATACCAGGAATCCCAGTAGTTGTCCTACAGATACCCCAATAGAACATTTTGTCAGGTTAAGCTTGAGCTTGTACCTGTTTAAGTTGTCGAAGGTCTCTACTAAATCACTGATTAGTGACTCTTCTTTTCTCGTGGTAATGACCATGTCGTCAATGTAGACTTGAATGTTTCGTCCTATTTGACTTCCAAGGCAATTTTGCATCATCCTTTGGTAGGTTGCTCCTGCATTTTTTAGGCCGAAAGGCATGACTTGGTAGCAGAACACGCCATAAGGTGTTATGAAAGCTATTTTTTCCTCATCCTCTTTCTTCAACTTGATCTGGTTATAGCCAGAGTATGCATCCAGGAAGGAAAGCCTTGCGTAGATTGATGAGGGTTAACCAACATGATAAAGTTGATTGCTGTTGTGGAATCTTGAGTTGTTACTGGGGCTGCCTCTACCCATTTAGTAAATTTGTCTACTGCCACCAACATGTAGACATGCCATCCTGGCCAAGATTTGTGTAATTTCCCTACCATGTCGAGACCCCATTGCGCGAAAGGCCATGATAATGGTATTGGCTATAGCTCTGCTGCTGGTGCGTGTGGTCGGGATGCAAATCGTTGACATGCTTCACACCTTCTGACTATCTCTTTGGCGTCTTCAATGGTTGTTAACCAGTAGAACCCTGCACGGAAAGCTTTAGCTGCAATAGCTCTGCTGCTAGCGTGATGGCCACACACTCCTGCGTGGATATCTCTTAATATGTCTTGTCCTTTTTGAGGGGTGACGCTGTAGGACGCCGATTATGCTTTTCTTGTATAGTTTTCCCTGCAACACGACGAAAGCCTTGGATCATCGTATTATCCTTTTTGCCTCCACTGTGTCTTCAGGTAGTGCTTTGTTTATCATGTATGCCAAGTATGGCTGCATCCAGGTTTCTTCGATCATCATGATTTCTTCTGGTTCTGCTGTGCTTCCTATGCCAGGCTTGCCAGCCCCAGAGCCTGTTGTTGGGTGCTGGCCTTGTTCTTCTGTAGTCGAAGTTTTGCTATTCTTTATTGATCTCTCTATGATTTCTTCCCAAAAGACTCCTGGTGGTATAGGCAGGCATTGGGACCCGATATTTGCTAAATTGTCGGCTTCCTCGTTGCTGGCCCTGCTGACGTGCGAAACTTCGCATCCGTCGAATGTTCCCTCTAGATAGTAGTATAAGTTTATGTATGCTGTCATGTTGTCACTGATGGTGTCACACCGGTTCATCACTTGTTGGACGACGAGATTCGAGTCCCCAAATATCTTCAGTCGGGTTGCTCTGCATGCTTTGGCCATTTTCATTCCATGGAGCAGAGCCTTGTATTCGGCTTCATTATTAGAAGCTTGAGGAAAACTCATCCTTTACACATACTTTAATTTGTCGCCTTGCGGTGATATCAGGACTACTCCTGCCCCTGCGCCTTGGACTCTTTTTGATCCGTCGAAGTACATTGTCCACACACTTGATAGGTCTGGCGGTCCTGTGTTTTGTAACTCTAGCCACTCTGCTGTAAAATCCGGCAATACTTGGGATTTGATTGCCTTTCGCTTTTCGTACGTGATATCCAGGGGTGACAATTCGATTCCCCATAAGGAGACACGTCCTGTTGCTGAAGGGTTGTTCAATATATTGGATAGTGGTGCTTCGTTAACCACTATGGTTGGATGCACCGCGAAATATTGTCGTAGATTTCTTGCTGTTGTGAATACGCTGTATGCAAGTTTTTGATAGTGCGGGTACCTCTACTTTGTTGGAGATAGTACTTCACTGAGGAAATATACTGGCCTCTGGACTCCATGAGCTTTTCCCTCTTCGCTTCTTTCGACTACTAATACTGTGCTTACCACTTGATGTATTGCTGCAATATACAGTAGTAGCGGCTCTTTTTCGTTTGGTGCGACCAACACTGGCGGTGTGGAGAGCACTTTTTTCAATTGTGCAAAAGCTGTATCTGCTTCTTCTGTCCACTCAAATCTGTCGTCTGATTTTTTCATGAGTGCATAGAAAGGAAGCGTTTTTCTCCCAATCGTGCGACAAATCGACTTAGTGCCGTGACACGCCCTGCAAGCTTCTGTACGTCGTGCAGTTTTGTTGGTTTCCCCATTGTTAGTATTGCTTGGATCTTCTCTGGTTTTGCTTCTATTCCTCTTGCTGATACCAGGAATCCCAGGAGTTGTCCTGCTGACACACCAAAAGAACATTTTGTCGGGTTAAGCTTGAGCTTGTACCTATTTAGGTTATCGAAGGTTTCTGCCAAATCACTGATTAAGGACTCTTCTTTTCTTGTGGTGATGACCACGTTGTCGATGTAGACTTGAATGTTGCGTCCTATTTGACTTCTGAGGCAGTTTTGCATCATCCGCTGGTAGGTTTCTCCTGCGTTTTTTAAGCCAAAAGGCATGACTTGATAGCAGAACACGTCGTATGGTGTGATAAAAGCTGTTTTTTCCTCGTCTTCTTTCTTCAGTTTGATCTGGTTGTAACTAGAATATGCATCCAAGAAGGAAAGCCTTGCGCACCCCGTTGTTGATTCTATTATCTGATCAATGCGGGGTAGAGGAAAGGGATCCTTTGGACAGTGCTTGTTGAGAGATGTGTAGTCGACACACACTCTTTGTATGTCTGTATTTTTCTTGGGGACAATGACTGGATTAGATACCCAAGTTGATGCTTTGATTTCTCGGATGAATCCTGCATTTTCCAGCCTGTGTAGCTCGGATGCTATTGCTTTCCTTTTGGGTTCGTCAAATCATCTCAACGGTTGCTTGACTGGCTTTGCTTTAGGATCCATGTTTAGTGCATGCTCGACGAGTTCCCTGGGAACCCCTGGCATGTCTGAAGGACACCAGGCAAAGATTTCCCAGCGCTCATAGAGGAACTCGATGAGCGCGCTTTCCTATGCGGGATCCAGGTTTACTGCTATGGAGGTAGTCTTGTTCGGGTCCGTAGGGTGGACCTAGATTTTCTTCGAGTCTTGGGTTGCATCGAAAGCCTGATCTGGCAGGGATCGTCCGACGTCAAGTAGCACATTGTGGTCAGTTTCGCCCTTCAGCCTTGCGTATTCCGCTATCATGCCAAAAGTTTGCGCCAGCTTCTTGAATTCTTTGTCACAAGTATTGGATACTTCGAAGCTGCCTTGCACCGTGATTGTTCCTTTAGGTCCTGAAGTTTTGAGTGTGAGATATGCATAGTGAGGTACTGCCATGAACTTTACAAATGCTGGGCGCCCCAGGATTGCATGATACTGTGAAGGCCAGTCCATGACTTCGAACTCTAATTTTTCTCTACGATAATTGCTACTATTGCCAAAGCAAACATCGAGTTCTATTTTCCCGAGGGGGTAATTTGCGCCTCCTGGTACTATTCCGTGGAAGGAGCAATCTGTCGGCTTTAGGCTTTCCAATGAGATGCACATTGCCTTTAGGGTTCTTGCGTATATTAAATTTATGTCGCCTCCTACATCCATGAATACTCGCCCAACATCGTATCCCCCTATTTGCGCCTTCAGCACCATGGGCGCGTGCCCTAGCCTTGGTACTTTCCTTGGGTGGTCTACTCTGCTGAACCTGACTAGTTGATCGGACCATTTCAAGTACTCTGTTGTGGCTAGTGGTGATGATATTGCTAGATTTACTTGTCTGGATATGCTCTTCCGCTCTTTCTTGGATTTTGGCACTGGTTGGATCATTGCAGATATATATACTTTTGATTCTAGATGTTTTCCTAGATGCTACATTTGGTATCCTTGACTTGTACTTTTTCCTCCCTGATGTGCTCCTTTGTTTTGGTCCAGAGCGCTTTGCAACCTTAAGAATATTCTGCAATCCTTCATCTGGTGATTAGAAACTCTCTTCCCATCTAAGTACGCATAGTGGATGCGACAGGGACCAGTGGAGCATGTCCTCCGCCGACGGGCCGAAGTACTTAGGTTTTTCTGTTCTACGATTGCCTCCTCCTTGAAACTCCCTGCTTTCATAGCCTTCCTCGTCCCTTCTTTCATAACATGCGGCTATCTGACTTCGCCTTGCGCGGCCATCTTCATTGCGGTACCTTCGCCTTTGCCTGCTTGCTCTGTCGACTTCTGGCGAGCGCCCCCTTTTATTGTTGTATGTGTCCTCTCCATTGGCGAATCTATTGGCTACTTCCATTAATTCCGATACTGTCTTAGGCTTTGTTCTCCCTAACTCTTCCATGAGGTCCGAACGGCGAAGGCCAGCCAAAAAAGCATCGACCGCCCGCTCGTCGGAGACGTCTTCTGCAGAGTTTTTGATTATACTCCACCGTTGTATATAGGAGCGCAGAGTTTCATCTTTCCTCTGCACGCATGACTTAACTTCTTCTAGTGACGCTGGGCGTTTATATGTTGAACAAAAATTTCTTGCAAACTGGCTCTCTAGTTCTCCCCAACTCCCGATGGAATCGTTGGGTAGTGTGTTTAACCAGGACCACGCTGGGCCGGTGAGGTGTAACTGCAGGCTTTGCATTTTCATTGCTCTCGTCCCTCCGAGTATTTGCACTGCTTGCAGGTAGTCTGATAACCACAGCATGGGTTCTTGTGATCCATCATACTTTTGTTGATCGTGTGGCAGTTTGAATCCTTTGGGTACCCGCGTTCTGCGAACCCTTCGGGTAAAGCATAGCGCGCCCATCTCTTTTTTGTCGTCTTCATAATTTTCTTCTCTCCACGCGTAACGCGCGTTGTTTACTCTTGCTTGTGCTATAATATTCATTGCATCCTCCCTTCGTGCCTTACGCTTTTTGTCGCCTGATGACTCGCTTGTTTGGCTTTGCAAGGGTTGGCGCTTAAAACTTTTCCTTCGCTTCTCCTTGCGATATGTTGCCTTTTCCTCTGAAGGGTGTTTCTTTAGTTTGTCCTCTACCAACCCGAGGCTTTGTATCGCGGCTTGATGCATGTGCTCCTGCGGATCTCCAGGCTCCGGTTCTGTAGTTAGTAGATACGTCTGTGCTGCTACCAATGCTGCCTCTGGTATTTCATGTACAAAATCCTCTTCATTATCTGATGGGTGTTCGCTTACACTTTTATGCGGCTTTCTTCTCTTGCCCATGTTGTTGTCCTCCTGTTGTGCTTCGGGTCTCTATGCCTTTCTCTGCTGGATTCGTCCCAATATGCTCCACTTGACACGCTGTTGTTTTCTTGGCTTCTCCTGAACTCATCTTTTTCCTCCCTCAACTTCTTTCTGTGTTGATGCAATGCGTATTGATATCCAATCAGAACTTCCCTTCTTGAATTGGTGGGTACTTCTGTTCCGTGGTTGATAGCTGACATGATGATTCTCCACTCCTCGTTGGAGACGTGAATTTTCTCCTTCTCCTTTTTACCGTTGCTTCTTGATTTGTCGACTTGCGCGTCGACTTCTGCATTATCTGCGTGACCGTTCTCTTCCGCTGCTTCGGTGATAATGACGCATAATTGATGTATGCTCCTGGAGACGCCACTGCTTCCGGTGGCGAGGTCCCTTTCACTATCGTATGATTTATCCGCTGTTACTTCCTCGTCGGGTTCTTCCTGAGTTACGTCGAATTCCTCGAGTTTCTTTTGCGTATTTTCTATTGCTGCGAAGCTGACCGTCGAGTCTACCTCGCTGGAAGAGCCCACAGATGATCCAGACAGTGTGATTATCTTGGCTTTGCTTGCCGACGGACCCGATTTCGCTAGATCTGAAAGGCGAGTCAAACCCGAAGGTTCGACGTAGAAGCTCAAACTTCCGATCATCAACTCCATCTTTTGATTTCCGTCGACTTCTGGATTGCCATTGGCTAAAAGCGAAAAAGCTATTGAATTCATGATTCCAACGCCCAGAGTCCCCACGGTCGGCGCCAATTGACGAGGGTTGACTCAACAAATGTCCAATATGAAGGACTTAGGATCGGGGGAGTAGGGCGTCGGATGAACTCGAAGGTAAAATCAGTCAAACAAGGTGTGTGTCGAAAGTAAACGTGGTGGTGAACTTGGCTTGCTTTCAATCTGTCCCTCACCGTCCTCTCCTGGCCCCTATATATAGGTGGCCAGGTCTCAAGGAACGGGAGGGGTCCGATACATATTACAACATCGGTATACGACATGAACTCGTATTTTGACTAGGATTACACTTGGGCCTAGCTTAACGGGCCTCAGGGGTACTCAAGTAACGGGCTCTATTATCTATACCCTTGTCAGATATGCTTTGATATTTCACAATCCTAAATATGTGTGCACATGAGGAATACCACTTAGTGTTGATATTTGAAATTATCTAGTCTCTATGTGTTATGTCTTGCTCATGAGAAATTTAAATTCTGTAGTGTCCATTAATCATCTCTAGTTGGTTTTATTTGCCTCTTGTGAGAAGAATTGAGTTATCATATTATGGGGGGGTAATATTCTTTGTGGGTATTACAATCCTAGAGAATGTGAATATTTGAGGTTGTACCACATATTGTTGTTTTTGTAAAATTATCTTGTTCATATGTGGCATGTTTGATCAAACAAGTTTCTTTGCTCAATGGTCTTAGTGCAACCATATTTTTGGATCTTGTTTGTGGGATAGCTTCTTGGTGAAGTTTTCCTCAAATGTGAGTTTAAGTATGTTTCTAAGAAACCATTTATGTAAAGTCATTCTATCATTGCTTTGCGTGATTGTTTGACGTTTTGAAGCAACCAAGAATCTATCTAAGCATGGTGTTCTAATTCTTATCTTTTACTATGCTTCTTTGTGTGAAGATGATCTTGGACTTATGTGTAAACTATCACCGAGGAAACAATTCCAAATACCTCTTGTCCATGGACAATTGGTATTCTATCATGTGGCATATAAATTATTTATCATCTTTACATTGGATATTGCTTTTAATTATCTTATCTCTTGCCAAGAAATGTATTTGTTTTATTTCTCATTGTCTTCCTTGACTCTTGTGATTCCATTTTATTTTGTTGAACTTGTTTTGTGTTATTCTTAATGTAGGTAGATATGATGATCCCATTTGTGTGCATTTTGTATTCAAATGCAAAATCATAAATAATGCACTAATCTTGGGGGAGCTCTCCTACATTGCTATAACATACTCTTGTTGCTTATTTCAATTGGTATTGGTTATTGTTGGAAGACAAATCTTTTTTTTAGTACTTAGTGTGCCATCATAAAAAGAGTGAAGAGTTTTTTTTGTTTGTTGGAACCTTGCTCTCTTTGGGAGAAGGGCTATCTCTTTTCTTGATTTTGTTCTATATTCTTAAAATGAGATAAGTCATTGAGCATGTGTGCTTCAGTGATCCTTTATGCTCATTGGCGTATGCTTTGTTCACTTGGTGGACATTGGAGTCAATCTTGTGTTGAATTGATTCTTTGATATAATTTGAACAACTTTTGGGTTTTCACAACTTTGTGTGACTTCTTGGTCTTCTTGTTGTTTTTTCCAAATTGTATCTCCTTTTGGCTCTTGAAAGTATTTAGCATGCATATTTACTTAATACATATTATATGGCATGATTTGCTAGCTTTGATCCAATATACATATAGGGTAAACTCCAATAAATTCCAAATCGGCTAAGATGTGCATGAAATTCAAGCTCATATCTATATGCACATATTTATGTGGAGCTTGTCCTGTATATTGTAGTGTCTCTAACTACTTCGGACCCAATGAGTTTGGGGACCATATTGTACTTGAATATGTTTTAGGTACATGGGAGATATATTGGTGCTTGTCTCAATAATAAGGATGAAGCGGTGACTAGTTGATAATTTGATGCAAGCTAGGATTATTGAAGAACTCCTATCTACTACATCCTTTTAATGATCTCAGTAACAAGTATCTTATTCATGCATACTTTTCTAGCATCTTAATGAAAATCTTTATTTGCAAAGATCTTAATGAAACCTCTTTACTAAAAATGTGAGTAATTTGAGATGAGTGCATATTATGGGGAATATATAAAATCATGTTCATGATTCACCTTTCCCAAATATGTCTATCTAGCAATTTTATTGCATATCAATTTCTCAAGTTCCTCACATGTGCAATATTGATGAAAGTGCAAATTTAGTTCTTTCTTTTGGTATCCTTCTTTGTGATACTTGTTGCTTTTCTCAAAACATCCCAACACTACTAGGAAAATAGCCATCCGTGGTGTGCAGAATTTAGCTACCCATGGTGTATGGCTGTTGCTCTTCATTATCTGATGGGTGTTCGCTTACACTTTTATGCGGCTTTCTTCTCTTGCCCATGTTGTTGTCCTCCTGCTGTGCTTCGGGTCTCTATGCCTTTCTCTGCTGGATTCGTCCCAATATGCTCCACTTGACACGCTGTTGTTTTCTTGGCTTCTCCTGAACTCATCTTTTTCCTCCCTCAACTTCTTTCTGTGTTGATGCAATGCGTATTGATATCCCATCAGAACTTCCCTTCTTGAATTGGTGGGTACTTCTGTTCCGTGGTTGATAGCTGACATGATGATTCTCCACTCCTCGTTGGAGACGTGAATTTTCTCCTTCTCCTTTTTACCGTTGCTTCTTGATTTGTCGACTTGCGCGCCGACTTCTGCATTATCTGCGTGACCGTTCTCTTCCGCTGCTTCGGTGATAATGACGCATAATTGATGTATGCTCCTGGAGACGCCACTGCTTCCGGTGGCGAGGTCCCTTTCACTATCGTATGATTTATCCGCTGTTACTTCCTCGTCGGGTTCTTCCTGAGTTACGTCGAATTCCTCGAGTTTCTTTTGCGTATTTTCTATTGCTGCGAAGCTGACCGTCGAGTCTACCTCGCTGGAAGAGCCCACAGATGATCCAGACAGTGTGATTATCTTGGCTTTGCTTGCCAACGGACCCGATTTCGCTAGATCTGAAAGGCGAGTCAAACCCGAAGGTTCGACGTAGAAGCTCAAACTTCCGATCATCAACTCCATCTTTTGATTTTCGTCGACTTCTGGATTGCCATTGGCTAAAAGCGAAAAAGCTATTGAATTCATGATTCCAACGCCCAGAGTCCCCACGGTCGGCGCCAATTGACGAGGATTGACTCAACAAATGTCCAATATGAAGGACTTAGGATCGGGGGAGTAGGGCGTCGGATGAACTTGAAGGTAAAATCAGTCAAACAAGGTGTGTGTCGAAAGTAAACGTGGTGGTGAACTTGGTTTGCTTTCAATCTGTCCCTCACCGTCCTCTCCTGGCCCCTATATATAGGTGGCCAGGTCTCAAGGAACGGGAGGGGTCCGATACATATTACAACATCGGTATACGACATGAACTCGTATTTTGACTAGGATTACACTTGGGCCTAGCTTAACGGGCCTCAGGGGTACTCAAGTAACGGGCTCTATTATCTATACCCTTGTCAGATATGCTTTGATATTTCACAATCCTAAATATGTGTGCACATGAGGAATACCACTTAGTGTTGATATTTGAAATTATCTAGTCTCTATGTGTTATGTCTTGCTCATGAGAAATTTAAATTCTGTAGTGTCCATTAATCATCTCTAGTTGGTTTTATTTGCCTCTTGTGAGAAGAATTGAGTTATCATATTATGGGGGAGTAATATTCTTTGTGGGTATTACAATCCTAGAGAATGTGAATATTTGAGGTTGTACCACATATTGTTGTTTTTGTAAAATTATCTTGTTCATATGTGGCATGTTTGATCAAACAAGTTTCTTTGCTCAATAGTCTTAGTGCAACCATATTTTTGGATCTTGTTTGTGGGATAGCTTCTTGGTGAAGTTTTCCTCAAATGTGAGTTTCAGTATGTTTCTAAGAAACCATTTATGTAAAGTCATTCTATCATTGCTTTGCGTGATTGTTTGACGTTTTGAAGCAACCAAGAATCTATCTAAGCATGGTGTTCTAATTCTTATCTTTTACTATGCTTCTTTGTGTGAAGATGATCTTGGACTTATGTGTAAACTATCACCGAGGAAATAATTCCAAATACCTCTTGTCCATGGACAATTGGTATTCTATCATGTGGCATATAAATTATTTATCATCTTTACATTGGATATTGCTTTTAATTATCTTATCTCTTGCCAAGAAATGTATTTGTTTTATTTCTCATTGTCTTCCTTGACTCTTGTGATTCCATTTTATTTTGTTGAACTTGTTTTGTGTTATTCTTAATGTAGGTAGATATGATGATCCCATTTGTGTGCATTTTGTATTCAAATGCAAAATCATAAATAATGCACTAATCTTGGGGGAGCTCTCCTACATTGCTATAACATACTCTTGTTGCTTATTTCAATTGGTATTGGTTATTGTTGGAAGACAAATCTTTTTTTTAGTACTTAGTGTGCCATCATAAAAAGAGTGAAGAGTTTTTTTGTTTGTTGGAACCTTGCTCTCTTTGGGAGAATGGCTATCTCTTTTCTTGATTTTGTTCTATATTCTTAAAATGAGATAAGTCATTGAGCATGTGTGCTTCAGTGATCCTTTATGCTCATTGGCGTATGCTTTGTTCACTTGGTGGACATTGGAGTCAATCTTGTGTTGAATTGATTCTTTGATATAATTTGAACAACTTTTGGGTTTTCACAACTTTGTGTGACTTCTTGGTCTTCTTGTTGTTTTTTCCAAATTGTATCTCCTTTTGGCTCTTGAAAGTATTTAGCATGCATATTTACTTAATACATATTATATGGCATGATTTGCTAGCTTTGATCCAATATACATATAGGGTAAACTCCAATAAATTCCAAATCGGCTAAGATGTGCATGAAATTCAAGCTCATATCTATATGCACATATTTATGTGGAGCTTGTCCTGTATATTGTAGTGTCTCTAACTACTTCGGACCCAATGAGTTTGGGGACCATATTGTACTTGAATATGTTTTAGGTACATGGGAGATATATTGGTGCTTGTCTCAATAATAAGGATGAAGCGGTGACTAGTTGATAATTTGATGCAGGCTAGGATTATTGAAGAACTCCTATCTACTACATCCTTTTAATGATCTCAGTAACAAGTATCTTATTCATGCATACTTTTCTAGCATCTTAATGAAAATCTTTATTTGCAAAGATCTTAATGAAACCTCTTTATTAAAAATGTGAGTAATTTGAGATGAATGCATATTATGGAGAATATATAAAATCATGTTCATGATTCACCTTTCCCAAATATGTCTATCTAGCAATTTTATTGCATATCAATTTCTCAAGTTCCTCACATGTGCAATATTGATGAAAGTGCAAATTTAGTTCTTTCTTTTGGTATCCTTCTTTGTGATACTTGTTGCTTTTCTCAAAACATCCCAACACTACTAGGAAAATAGCCATCCGTGGTGTACAGAATTTAGCTACCCGTGGTGTATGGCTGTATGCCACTAGTACCACACCACTGATACAGATCTACCCGTGGCGTACACATATATTGTACTCCACTAATAAGCCAGGAAACAACCGTGGCGTATACAGTTTGTATGCCACCGTTACGACATGGGATTTAAAAAAAAGACGTCCGAGCGGCCATGGCCATGCGTGTACTGATATTTTATAACATGCAACTTTGCACAGAAACTAACAGAAAAACAAAAAGCAATCGGATCCGGCCTTCTTTCTCTGCTGAACCGTGGCCTGCTGCTTTAGATCGAGCGCTCATGCGTCGTGGGGTTAGCTCGGCCACTGGAGCTCCCGCATGGCCAACTCGTGCACGGAGGTCATCTTGGAGAGGCTGACGCGCGGCAGTAGTAGCGCCCGCAGCGACGGTGACATGACCCCGAATGCCGCCTTCCTTGACCCAGACCTCACGCGGACCTCATGCGGCACCGCCGACGATGCCGCCTGTCCGTGCCGAGCAGCACCGTGGCATGTCGTCCTCGTGGCCTGTCCGTGCCGAGCAGCACCATGGCACATCGTCCTCATCCGGTTGGCGCTGACCGACACGCGAGGGTCCGGCGACACTGAGCGACGGGCTCTCCACGGACGCGCCCAAATCCGAGCAAGGGAGCGGTGACCGCTAAATATGGACGCCGGTGAGAAAGGAAGCGGTGGCGCCGGCGAGCAAGGGAGCGGCGGCATCATCAACGAGCAAGGAAGCCAGAGAGCGAGAGAATGGGGCCGGGTCAACCGAGAGAAAGGGAGCGCTGAGCAAGGGTCATGGTGGGTTTCGAGGCTTTGGGCCTAAGGTCGTGGTGGGGATCGAGGTGCGCTGATAAACAGGCGTGCAGATCGAGGGAAGAAGGGGCGTTGGATGCATTTTGTTTTTCTTGTCCACGGCTCAGATCGTTCAGTAGAGTGATCCGCGAGAAATATCTGCATGACACGGGTAAGATAGCCGTGGCGTAGGACTGCTTCTAGAGCTTATATCACGGGTAAGATAGCCGTGGCGTACAGGTTTCATGCTACCTGGAGCAAAACGTAGCTGTGGGGTACAAATATTGTGTACACCACGGGTAAGTTTATAGCTGTGGCGTACATAATATCTGCATGACACGGGTTATTTTGTGTGTTCATACCCTATATAGTCATGGTGTACATATATTATGTACGCCACGAGTATCTTCATAGCTATGGCGTACACAGCTAGCTGTACGCCTCGGGTGTTGTGACTCGACCAGTCCACATCATTCCACCACACGTTAGTGGCGTCTACATATCTTGTACACCACGGCTATGATCGTAGCCGTGGCGTACAGTTTTCATGTACATCTCTGCTATGTAGCCATGGCATACATAAATTTCTGTACGTCACGGATGACAATTCCTCCTATAGCCATTTTCCTACTAGTGCAACTATCTTCTTTCCCTTATTGATATTTGTGATGTCTTTAACATATTTGTGGTTGAAGTTTTTCAATACGCAATAAGATAAATTGAGCCTTTGGCTATGCTTTAAAAGCAAAAATCTTATTGGTATATTGCATGAACTTGTTTGGATATCATGTTCTATTCTTTGTATCTATTTTATGTGTACATGTTTCTTTATGATAATTATCTTTGTGATGTTGTCTACTTAGAAACTTATACACATGAGAGATGATATCTCCTTATTTGATATCTTATTTGAATCTTATGTGTTGGGATGGAATGCTAAGAAATATCATCCATTGAAGACTATGTGGATGCTCTATGCTCATCCTTGTATTAGTCTTATAGTATGCTTTGTCATTTCTCTCACAAATTATGGTTGATAATTTTAATTTGTTGTCTCTTCCTTGTTGCTCAACCATTTCTTTGATTCAAGTGTTAAGCTTAATTTCTTTATACGATCTCTTGTAAATGGTTGCATTTTAAATGGTATTGAGGGAGTGAGGATTTCATGTTGTGCAAATTGTATTCAAATGCAAATATTCTAATTTTTGCATATACCTAGGGGAGCTTCCTCATGTCAATTAAAACACCATTTTGCGGATCATATTATTTGACTTCACTTGGTATCTTTTTATTTTGAATAATATTGAGGGAGTGATGATTACATGCTTGTGCACCCTATACTTCAATTCAAATGAAATATGTTGTGCACAAACCTTGGGGAGCTTCCACATATTATTTAGAGCATTGTTTTGGTCTTATCACAATATCTTTATTCGATTTGCCTTTTGGATCTTTCAATTGCTCTCTTCATTTGTTGGAAGTCTATCTATTGTGTTATTTTGTTTGCAATCTTTGATCCTCAATTTAGTTTGAATTCCTCCGAGTTTTCTCTTTGGATATGTGCATGAGTTTTCACTCTTATTTTTGTATATGCACACTTTATGGAGGAACTCTCACTATATTGGCCTTCTAAGCATTTCCGCCCATTTCGGCAATGGATGCCAATAGGGGAGAAGGTTCGAGGGTTTGAAGGGAATTTGGCCTTATGCTTTGGTTTTGTTCTTAAGCATTTGCCTTGCATGCTTTGCATGGTTGTATATATAGTGGAAACTCCACCAACAACATTGGTTGGCAATATATGCAATGAAATTCAAGTTCATTCACACATGCATATACTGTGGGGGAGTTTTCTCTATATAGGATGGTTCTACTAACATCACATACTTTTGTAGTATTTGATGTTAGTATAACCGTCTTAGTTCTTTAAATTCATTATATAAACCCTCTTAAAGAGATTGTCATCAATTACTAAAATGAGGGAGAATGAAAGAGCATGTGCCCCCATGTGTGGTTTTGGTAATTAATGACAATCCCTATGGACTAATGTTTGCATTGAGTTATATTTGTAGGTCTTGTCCGTAGACAACGCTTGAGCCATATGTTGGTTTCAAGGTTGTAAGAAGTTGAAAATAAAGAAGATTATTCTATGACCAAGGTGTTATTCAAGGAGTGATCCAAAGATTGGTCATAAGGGAGTTGAGCCTATATAGAGTGTGTCTTGAGGAATAATATGGAGTGAGCTCTAATGTGCATTCTCAAGACATCATCTTTATGGAGAAAGAAGATGAAGTGAAATGTTGATCAATTCAATGTGCGAAGACAAAGTCAAGATAGTGCAATGGACTCTTGAAGACGGAGCTAAGCAAGGCTCTCCCATATTGGGGTATAGGGGAGTATTTGGAGATGTCTTCATGAAGCACGTGCGAGAAAGCATGGTCAAGAAAGGTGTTCCATTTTGAGGGAGTCAAGACCGTCATCATCTAGCTCAAGTGGAATGCACAAGGCAAAGGTATGATCATGATAGGGTTTCTTTCTTACCGGTCTCATAGTGTGGGAGACCGGGTTTTAGGTTCGATAGCCGTACTATCAAGAAGGGCTCTCGAGTGAGTAACTTATTGTAACATCCCAAGATTTTTATCAAATTTTGGGGGAATTTTTTTTGCTTTTGTTTTGTATGCATTGATTGAAATTCATAGGGATTTGAAACTTTTGAGTTTATTGGGAAGCTTTATTTGAGTTTAATTGAAAACTATTTTAAATCCTCTATTTTATTCTTGAAGAATTTCCTTGAGAAAACCAAACATCAAAATATTATTTTCTTTCTTTTACTCAAACTCATGCAAGTTTGCTTGCAAAGGTATGAGGCTTCAAAAATGTTTACAAAGATTGTATTTGAGAAATCAATATTGAGAGAGATTCTCAATTATTATTTTACCAAATAATTATCCTTCTATTTTCAAAGAATTGTTTTCAAACCCTAACTATCATTTTATGTTATGCAAACAAGCCCTCCTTGCTTGCTCATAAAAATATACTGAAAACTTTCTATTTGTTTTGAAAACTAGTTTTACTACTGTTTTAAAACACTGTAGTGAAGGTTAGAATAATTTAGAACTTTGTTTGAATTGGTTTGAGTGAAATTTGCCAAAGTTATGAAACAAAACCAGAAATCAGAAAAAGAAATAGAAAAAAAATAAAAAGGGAGAAAAGGCCGCGGGGAAACCGAACCGGCCCGAGCCAGATTCGGCCCACGGCCCAACTCCGCGTAATCCCGAAGGGGTAAGCCGGCCTTTCTCTTCTCCCGCAGACAGGAAGTCCCCACCTGTCAGCATCTTCCCCCAGCTCTGGCCAGAGTCCTGCCCATGCACGACGCCGCCCCGAGCCATCCAATCTCCCCAGCCCTAACCCTACTCCCTCCCGCAAGGCATCCGCCGCCTATAAAAGGCCCGGGACCTCCTCTCCCCTCTCTTTTCCTCTCTCTCGCGAAAGCCTTCACCAGGCCGACGAATTCATCACCGAGGACCCGCAGGTACTGCCACCTCCGATCGTTGATTCCGACGAGGTCAGGTACTCCGGCGCCCTCCTCCTTCTCCCATGCTTCCTCTTCTGCCAAGGCGCACCTTCTGATATATTTTTTTGCTCGATTTTGACCCAGATCGAGTTAGCCACCTCGAACCCGAAGCTCATCGTCGCCTGCTCATCTCCAGCCGAACCTCCCGCTCCTCCCTACATGCAATCGAGGTCCTAGACCAAGCTCTCGAGATCCCCTCGCTGTGCCGAGCATCGTCGTAGTGTTGCCGTCGTCCAGAAGTGGCCAGAAGCTCGCCGGCAATCGTCACCAGTGCGCCCTCGCCGGCGATTGCTCACCGGAACCCTAGCTAGGTGAGCCAGCCCTCTTCTTTTAATCCTAACCGTACGATCTCGATCCAATGCCTCGGACAGACTCACTTAAGTGAATCGCTACGGGCTGATCTGGTCCACCCGATCTAACTTAATCCGACGGCTCACAACGAGATCCAAATGTACCGGTACGCGCCAGTAATAACGCGACACGTGTCGGCTTCCGAATCAAATGGAGTTCAAAATAGAAATTCAAATCCGATTTTTGCTAGATCTTTGAAAAATCATATCTTTTGTTCTGTAACTCGAAAAATAGCAAATAATATATCATTGGAATCCTTGGAACTTGTAGAATCCATTAGTGCACTTATATTTCATAGGTTCAGTACACAATTTGAATCTATTTTCAAATTGATTTAAACATTTCTGTTAACTTAATTAATTCATACCTTTTGTTTCAACTGTCCAAAAATTACAAATTTGTAGTCATTGGAATCCTCTCAACTTGTAGAACATCATAGGATCAAGAAAATCCAAATTTGATACGTGCACACACTTTGTGCCTTCAAATTTGTCCAAATCACTAATTTGGTGATAATTTGATGTCTAGGAATTATTTTTGAATGATTCTAATTGCAGTGGCTTTGTTTTACTGTAAGCTATCCATTAGTATCACTCCCATACTTTCTTGAACCACTTCACAATTATTCAAATTCTAATATGAGAATTTGAGTATTTCCTATATCAATTAATTCTATTTCTTCTTCAATTAATGTTCCCTTCTACTTTAGTAAACCCTAAGTTCATAGTTAGCTATCAATTATCATCTAAACACCATCATGATCCATATCTTGATTCATCTAAACATATTTGTCTAATTCATATATATTCAAATTGCAATTGTGCCACTTGAGTAGAATATGAATTCATCCCAATCAAATATTCCATTCTTGTTATTGTAGTGTTGATTCAATTCTACTACCATAGCTCATGATCATACTTCATATTATTCAGTGAACCACCATAATTCCCAAAGGTCATTCATTCATACCCAATCCTATGCCTACCTAAACTTGTTCACATGTATTGAACTATTCAACTTGCAAATGTGCTAATTGAGTACTTCAAGCATTCTCAAAACCTAGCCTAGAGCCTAAGTGTAATGTATGCTATTTAAGAGTAATTGCTGTCACATTTACTCAATAGTATTGTTATTGCACTATTTGAGACTTATGTGATTTAATTCATATGAGTCTTTCTAAATTCTATTCAGGCTTTCTTAAAGCATAAAGACCTTGTCAATATTATTTTGCCTAGTCCAATTCTCTTCAATCATATTGATCTTTCCCAACTAAGCTCTCAAATCCATTGCTCAAAATTCAAGATCCTCTACCAAATCTTTCTATCATAACATCATAATAAATCTAAATTGTTGAACAAACACTTTTCAATTGTTTGTCTTGTTTGATTGTGTTTGTATGGTATGTTTATGTTATGTTATTTCTGTGCTATAGTTTGTGCGAAGAGCTACGTGCTTAGTTGAGAGGAGTGAAAGATCGTATTCTTCAAAAAGGCAAGTGACACACATATCTTCTACCTATTTTTATTATGCATTAGTGATTTTCAGTAGTATGCATGATAGGTGGAATATTCAACTGTTTATAAAGTGCTAGATCCTAGTAGTGAGTAGCTATCCCTCAAACACCACCTGGTAGGATGCTAAATACCTGAATATTGATGCTATGCTATGATTCATCTTGTCAAAGTTGTTTTGTGAATCAAATTAACAACTTCAACTAAAATGAACTACCTGGGTGGAGTGGTATGTGATGGAAAGTGAAGTAGGTGGGTCCTGGAGCACATGCTAGGACAGATGTGTAGCTCAGGATGCCGCTCGGGATGGCCACTAAGGATTCAAGAGATTAATAAGGCTTCCATGATTAAAGTACTTCCAGTGCAGCCTTATGACAATATGGGCTCTGTCAAGAAAGAGTAGGATTAAGGGTTCAGCCATAGGGTACTGACAGCAGGTGGTAGCATAATATAGGGGGTACGGTCAGATCCAGATGGTTGAATGCTTTTTCCAAAAGGTCTTGTTTCATTTTATGTATGGGCGTAAAATGAAGGATAAGGTGAAAGTGCACAACCCTTGCAAGGTGTTAAAATCTAATCGATTAGCCGAGTCCTCGGAATGGACAATTGAGTCTCTAGCCATGGAATGATCGGAAGAATCTCATCATCTTTTCTGAATGCTTTAAAACTTGACTAGCAACAATCAGGAGAAGGCTCAGGGCCATACACTCCGAGGGGTGGTGGTTACTGTACTTCAAAACTATGTTGAGTTTCACCTAGAAACTACATACCGGACAGTATGTAATGTATGGGGGTTATCTTGACCCTTATTATCTAAAATTTTGAGAAAAAGGTTTTGCAAAGATAGTAGGATAAAACTTGCTTTATGCAAATTAGCCTTTGAGATCCACTAGCCAAATATCATGTAGTATAGTCTTTTCACAAATGCCACAAACATGTGTCATTTGCCAGTACATTGTTGTACTAACCCCTCTAGGGCTGCATATTCAAACGTGCAGGTTTTTATTCGAGTAAAGAACCAGGAGTAGGATCTCGAGCTTACATTCCAATATGTCTGCCTGTGGCACTTGATGAAGATGGAGACTCATTGCAACTATGCTTTATGTTGTGTACTCGTAAGGTTGAAGACCTATGTAACTGGATTTCGATGTAATATTTGATGCTATTGAAATGATTATTATATTTTGTACTGTGGTGCTATCTACTGATCTAGGGAATGGCACAGATACATAGGAGTTCTGTCTTTTGATAAGGCATGGCGCTACACTTATTCGTATCGTTCGAAGAGAGCTCAAACCTTTGTATACTTGGCATCATCTTTCTTGGTTCTTATTTGTCTTTTCTCTATGCGAGGTTTTAGAGCTTTTGGTTATCTTCACGGCAATCCCAAGCTCATCAAAAACGGTTTTCAAATGGAAAACTTATTGTGTTTTTTATGTTGAAGGTCTTATCGGTTCATCCTTTTTAGAAAGGTCAAACCTTTCTTCATTTGGTTTTACCTTTCGTGTTTGGACTATGATGTTTCTCAGCATAAAATTGTAGATCTCGTCGTTGCGATTCCAACGAGTCCAAGATCATCAAAAACAGAGTCCAAATGCAAAAGTTCTTGAAGTTTTTATACCGGGATGCTTTGCAGTTTTTAGGGTAGCGGAAGTACCGCCCGTACGAGTAGTAGTACCTCCCGAGCGATACTACCGCTCCAAAGTACCGGTCTACTACCGCTTAGCATTTTCCGCTTGCAGTAAAGTTGACTTTGCTAAGAGGTAGTACCGCTTGGGGCAGTAGTACTACCGCTTTCTGTTTTTTCTACCCAGTTTTTGTGCAACTTTTTAGTCGAGCAGTACTACCACTTGGGGCAGCGGTAGTACTGCTCCTGGGCGACTTTGGGCTGTAACGGTTGGATTTTGGGGGAACTATTTTAGGGGGCTTCTTCCCTAACAACCCCCAACCCTTTGAGCTCGTTTTTCCCCTCTCTCTCCCTCCATTGTTGACCTTGGAAAGCTTGCCCTTCTGTCAATCTCTCCCATGATTCTTGCATATCTTTGAGGGAAACGAGAGAGGAGATCTAGATCTATATTTTTACCAATCACTTTCTCCTCTTTGTGAGGGGAACCCATTAGATCTAGATCTTGGAGTTCTTTGTGGATTTCCTCCTTGTTCTTCCTCTCATATTCTTCCATAGCATTCCATATTCTTCATAGGGTGCCTCGGTTATTTCTATACCCGAGCTCATTTACTTATGCAATTTACTTTGTGATAGTCATCGAACTTAAAATTATATATATCTTGCTATCACATAGTTGCTTTCTTGTTTAGCATAAGTTATTGGTGCATATAGGTGAACCTAGTATATTTAGGTTTTGTATGCTTGGCAAATTAAACGTTAGTTTTATTCCGCATTTGTTAAGCCTATCGTAAAAGTTTTAAATCGCCTATTCAACACCCCCCCCCCCCCCCCCCCGTAGGAGGCATCTGTATCATTTCACCCGGGATTCTAACATGAAGGGGATACACACGGACGCCTTCAAGAGGTAAGTGACACTCGTATGAATCACGGTCACTGCCGCCAAAGAGCCTTATCTGTGTTATCCGAGGAACTAAATGAATTTACAAGTACAGAGCCTCTAGATTTTGACCATGGAGTCACCACCATCGAAGACACGCGGAATCACCCGCTACCACGCCCCTCGTCAGCCACATGGCCAAAGGGATGTTGCTCGCTCAAGAAACAACCATGTAGCCTTGAAATTCAAGGGCCCCGAACCCCACCCACCGAACCCCTACCTCTATATAATATTGTAATACCAAAAAAATATAAAATTGTAAGGGGTTCGTCCATATCAAAACCAATTGAGATTTTCTTAGAAGAGGAATGTGCAGGTCAGTTCCAACTTTTTGTTACCGCTGTAACAGCGGACCCGTCCCACAGCTCCCTTCCAGGCTGGCGTCAACTGTCAACCCAACAATATTCCATCTTTTTTTCCTAACAGTAATAACTAACGCAGCGAGAAACGTGCTCACAGTACCTGCGGCGGGCGACCCCATCTGAATCTCTCTCTATAAAAGACCACCACCACCCGGCCGCCGCCGCCATCCCTGCCATCTGCCAACCATCTCTCTGTGTGATTCCGGCCATTACTGGAGGACTGGAGCTCGCGGTCGCCGGTGGTGGGGACGAAAGCGCGGGCGGCCATGGGGACGCACGCGTCTCCGGAGAACTGCGCGCCTCCCAAGGTGAATCTATTTCCCTCTCTCTTGCGCTCTGCGTCCGTACTCTTCGATCTGTTTTTCTTGACATTGTTTCTCTAGTCTCTACCCATGGAATCATTTCATACATTTCTTCTCCATGATTCCTGGAGAGAGAGAGAACCGAGGTGTAGGGATCGCGCAAAAAAGTTTGAGAGTTGTTGAGTTGCGAAAAGCAGGGAACAAGATCGAAAAGCTCGATGGTTTTTTGCGTAGAGGATCATCTTCTCCCCACATGTAGCACTAGTTCATCTTCTTCATGTGAAATTGCAGAATTTTTTTCCTTTTTTCAGAAACCGTGTCGAATCGTAGTATCTAATACAGTATCTATCTTTTTTTCCTTGGTAGTACTTTTTGGTTATTTTTTTCCATCAAAGAATGAGAGAGGGAGAAAACATATCCAGTATATCTGTCTAATTCAGCGTCATGTGATCGGTGTGATTCGTGGGGCTTTGCCTTAACTGCGTAATTTTAACTTTATCTTCCTAAAATAAAGCCACCTCTGTTCTTCAGCTGTACCTTTACGATTAGTATCATCCTGCTCTCTGTTTTTAAATTACCTCTGTGAGCATATTACATTTTTGTTTCAGAAAAAAATATGGAAAGAACTCGATAATGAAAAAGGCTCTTGTTGTCCGCGTGCGTGGTCCACGCACCTTGTACTTGGACAGTTGGACTAGCAAGTATGAACGGCCTTGATGTGTATTTCTAGTCCACTCTTGTTTCGCTTTCCGGCACCAGGAATAGCTCACACTTGCCTATAAAAATGAAACAGCTCACACCTCTTAAGTTGTCATGAACTAGTTTCCTTATGCAGCATGGGATTGGTTTTTCTTAATAAATGCAATATAAATATATATTTTGGGAAGGAAATGCTTTCTCTGAAATATCAACAAAATCTAGAAAACCACACAACCAGGTGGGAGAAAATAGATCTCAAATTCCGGGCAGGAAAACATTATTATTTTGACTAGTTGTCTCACACAACACTGTTAGGTGAACATGCATGGTTCAAAAATCAAAGATCTTTACCATGAGGTGGCACTGACTGATAAGCTCTGATCATGACCTATTTGTCTTTGGCGACTACTTGGCCATGTGACAACTCAACTGCCTAATACAAAAGAATCACTTACCTTTGAAAAATTGAAGTTGTGGACTAACTATAGGTTTTGAAATTGCGGACTATCTATAGGTTTTGAAATTGCTCCTATATGGTTAAAAATTAATTGGTCATTTGTGCCAACAATTTTAATATTTTTTATATAGTAACACTTACGTTGTGTGATCGTGAGATCTGTAGGCTAACCAAACTGATGAAAACTCACAGGATGAGAGGACTGCACGGGAGAAGGCGATCGACGACTGGCTTCCTATCACATCGTCAAGAAAAGCAAAGTGGTGGTACTCCGCCTTCCACAATGTCACCGCCATGGTCGGCGCCGGTGTGCTAAGCCTTCCCTACGCCATGTCTGAGCTTGGTTGGTATGTACCGATACTTAGCCATGACATACATATGGTGCAACCATGCTGCTTGAAATTAAGCTTTCAGTTTCTAATAGTGAAACCAACCGACTAAATGACATGTCGGATCCAAATGACAAACTCACAACTGGTCCTAGTTTAGCTGAGAACTTGAAATGGCATACAAAATGCATGTCATCAGTTCGGTGATTTAGTTGTCTTCGTGCAGGGGTCCTGGCATCGCGGTGATGACCTTGTCGTGGATCATCACAGTGTACACTCTGTGGCAGATGGTGGAGATGCATGAGATGGTCCCAGGGAAGCGGTTCGACCGGTACCACGAGCTTGGGCAGCATGCCTTTGGCGACAAGCTCGGCCTCTGGATCGTGGTACCACAGCAGCTCCTCGTCGAGGTCAGCCTCAATATCGTGTACATGGTCACCGGTGGCAACTCGCTCAAGAAGTTCCATGACGTGATCTGCGACGGCAAGTGCAAGGACATCAAGCTTACATACTTCATCATGATCTTCGCCTCTGTCCACTTCGTCCTGTCCCAGCTCCCAAACTTCAACTCCATCTCCGGCATCTCCCTCGCCGCCGCCGTCATGTCGCTCAGGTTATATATACATGTCTCCACCAGCAGCTGATCTGTACTTACTGTATCATATCCGGCAATTTTTTGAAAACTTTATGTGTCAACGGTCACTGACAAGAAAACACGATGCAGCTACTCGACGATTGCTTGGGGCGCCTCGTTGGACAAGGGGAGGGCAGCAAACGTGGACTACAGCCTGCGGGCATCGACGACGACAGGGCAGGTTTTCGGCTTCCTGGGGGGACTTGGTGACATGGCATTCTCCTACTCTGGTCACAATGTGGTGCTGGAGATCCAGGCCACCATCCCATCGACACCAGATAAGCCGTCCAAGAAGCCAATGTGGAAGGGCGTGGTGGTCGCCTACATCATCATCGCCGCCTGCTACATGCCGGTGGCGATGATCGGCTACTGGACGTTCGGCAAGGATGTGGACGACAACATCCTCATCACCCTCAACAAGCCCAAGTGGCTCATTGCCATGGCCAACATGATGGTCGTAGTACACGTCATCGGTAGCTACCAGGTATGTGAGCATATCTCAAACTGATCTCTTTCATGTACTTTTGAGACATGAAATTCGACATGGTATTAGAAATCAGGACGATAGATCTGACGGTGCAACAAAATTTGTATGATTTGTGCATAGGTTTATGCCATGCCGGTGTTTGACATGATGGAGTCGCTGTTGGTGAAGAACATGAAGTTCGCACCAGGCCTGAAGCTACGTCTGATTTCTCGTTCAGTCTATGTTGGTAATGCCCCCCTTAATTTCTTTCAACTTAGCTCTTCAAGTCAGGCATCTGTACTGATGATCCAACCAAATTCTGACGAGATGTAATCTGTGCAGCGTTCACGATGTTCGTGGGCATCACCTTCCCTTTCTTCGGTGGCCTCATCGGGTTCTTTGGCGGGATTGCCTTTGCGCCGACGACATATTTCGTAAGCATTTTTTCAGACCCGTTTCATTGCAACAATCCAAATCCAGAGTTTCTGATCCGATTGAACAATATGCCTACAGCTTCCCTGCATCATATGGATCATCATCTGCAAGCCCAAGCGATTTAGCCTCTCATGGTTCAGCAACTGGGTAAGAAGACGATACAAAGCTCTTCTCTGTTCTAGAACTGCAAAAAATTACATTCTGATTTTCCATTTGTGTTTCAGACTTGCATCGTCCTTGGGGTGATTCTGATGATCCTGGCGCCCATCGGAGGGCTCAGGCAGATCATCCTTTCCGCCAAGACATACAAGTTCTACTCATAGATCACTCACTATCCCAGCTGATCATTGGAGCCCTCGTGATTGGTTACTCTACTGTAACTTTTGTCTTGCTGTCCTGCATTCTGCGAAGAAGATCATGACTCGGTTAGGGCAGAAGAGTCTTGTGTTTGGTGGTATTCATGAGGGGATCCTGGCTGTTCTAGTGGGTTCCGTGCCAGTAGTGCTTGTATTCGTACTCTTTTTCAGGGCTCTCGTTATAGATATAGCGGTGAGGATGCATAGAGACTATGAGGAATACCAGATTAGTAAAGAAGCTGAAGATACACAAATTGTTCATGCTAAAAGATTGTTTAAGGTTTCAGTAAGGTTACTTCAGATTAAAGCTGTCGACGTAATCTTCGTTTCAATGGGACCACTGAACAAGTGGGAAAACATCAATGAGGCTTATTTCAAATGCCGATATTATGTTTTTCATGTTAAACATTATCTACAGATTCCACGTTCTTTTGTGGGATAAATCTCTACTAATAATACGGCTTGAGGTCGTGATGGTCACAAAACCGTGGTACGTAAAAAAACCAGCTAACCCCTTTCGTACGTCGAAAAAACCAGCTCTTTTCGTCCGTTCCCTTCTTTTCGATCACACGACCTCCTCTCCTCTCCGCGTCGTACTCCAGATTGTCAGCTGAGGTCTGAGGAGAAATCAATTGGGATCCATCAAGACTGATGATGGGGTGGGCTTTAGCAAGGTGGTCGTCGCATCTCTGTAGGTGTGTAGGCGGGGATCTCGGTTGCCTGTTTGACCAGGTGGCAGGACGGCAGGGTGCTGCCGTTCTTGGCCAGAATCAGGCCGCTCTTGTGGGGAATCGATGTAGACAACGACAGCCGAGCAGCAGGAGACCGAGGCCGGGAGCTGATGCGGTGGATTCGTAGTCGTGGGTGGCGAACCTGCGCGCGGCGGTCGGCGGCGCAGCGGAGTTGTCCGGGTCGAGGCGGAAGTCGGCGAGGTTAAGGCGCCGACCGGCGCTAGGAGGACAAGAACAAGGGCGACGAGCACCGGTGCGTCTGAGAGCTTGGCAGCTCAGAGGCCAGGCGCATCGCGTGCGAGAACACGGGCGCGCGGCCAGGTACGGAGATGAGTGGAAGGTAGCTATAGAGCTGAACAACTTCAAGCTGCTTGCCATGGAGCTTGTCCGCCTGATGCTCGTTTCGGTGCCAGGGATCCAAGGTCTGGCCGCGATGGAGTTCTCTCCGGTCATGGGGCGCCTGATGTGGTGGCGTTGGAGCTCGTTGGCCAAGCAACCACGTGAGCTAGATCGATTTTGTTGTTGATGCAATGTCGTAGGCATCAATTGCACACTTAAAGAGCTAACTCAGTACGGCCGATTGATTTTCTGGGAGGCTAGCGGCTAGCTAGCTACGTACATCTGCCAATACAAAGCTGGATTTGCTCGATTTCTTCTAGATGCCCAATGTGCAATCGGCTTGACGAAGTCTGTTTCTGAAGTGCAGAAGAGTAAATCAAGTGTGGGGTGCATTATCCTTGTAAGGTGAACGACTATCATTATGCTCAATGCCAAATCCGATGTTGATTGTGAGCTAATCTGGTCATTTCCTTTATATGGCTGTTTGGCCATGGGAATGGTGGGCGGTGAGAAATAAGCTAAATGCGGACGTGAGGGATAAACCTGCTGATGAGGCATGTGCTCTTATTCAGAAACACCTAGCTGAATTTTTGGTCGAGAAGCCTAGGCAATTGATCGAGGCATTGCCAAAGTTAATTCTGATGCAGCATATTGTGAAAGCTCGGCATGGGGATTCAGAGCGGGAAAATTATAGCGCATACGGAGTGCTCTAGAGGCCAAAGCTGAAGCGTGCATATCTGGTGTGGAAGGGTGCAGTAGAACACTATGCAAGTGCTCTCGGTGCAGCATAACACACTGCATATACAAGGTGATTTCTGAAACTGATTCAGCGACAATTGTGAGTGCTCAGACTATAATTTCTCTGAAAATCCGAGAAGCAAGGAACACGTGCATCATGTCCTTCGATTTATATGACTTTCTTCATTGTTGTTGCAATTCTAATAATGTTGCCTGTCATTGATGATTTGTTGATCAACTTTGAGAGCTCTATCGGGACCGAGTTTATTCAGCTGTTTTGCTATAGGGCAAGCTGAGCTCTATCGGAACTGAATTTAAGCCCAACTCTGTATCCCACTTAGTCGTCATTCGACAACGGTTTAGCTTAGCGCTCTGTTTAATGGAATTCCTGTTTCTATGTAAAAATAAATTTCACATGCTGTTTTTAACTTTTTGTTTTGAGTTTGAGAAATTTTAGCCAACTTGAATGCTGTTTTATGTTGATGATTGCACATCTAGATAAGAGTAGTTGGTTCCACAAAAAAAATCAAGAAATACATATGTTAATTTGGAGTCTATTCGGTTCAAATGCCTAATTTAATGCAAATACAGAGAACAGTCTGATTGAACTCTAAATCATATGTTAATTTAAAATCTGAGAGTTTGAGAAATTTTAGACCACTTGAATCCCGTTTTATGCTGAAAAATTACCCATTTGTTCAAAATATAAAATTTAAGACCAAACACATAAGCGATTTTACATGCTTGATGAGCATTCATTTTGTCATGTGCAATGGCATAACACACTTTAAAGATACATATTTTAAAGATAATATGGTGGAAGGTGAAACTTCTAAAAGAGAGAGTAATTGGACCCGTCGCAACACGCGGGCACTTAGCTAAAAAAACCAGTAATAAAAGTTCCGTACGTCAAAAAGTTCGACATCGTTTTGTTAAAAAAGCCGGTCATGACTGCTTTGTTCGCATCCGGATTCTGTAGGTCCAGGACGAGGAATCGGAGGCGGAAACGATGTCGACTTCTTCCCCATCTCAATCCACGGGTGGGGCAGTGCACAGGATCGCTGTATCTCGGCCAGTACTCGGCGGCGCAAGGCACGGGCAGGAAAACTCGGCCATCGCCGGCCTCCACAAGGTCTAGGACTTAAACCGCATTGCATGGCTCCGCAGCGCGGCCTCGACGACGTGCACCAGTTGATCTGCTCCTCCAACGGTGAGAAGCTACCCAATAATCTTTTGGTGCTGACCATGGCGATAGGCCGAGTACTACGGGAGGTGGCCGGGCCCTCCGATCTATGTTGTGGAGTCTTGTTTTTGGTGGTCCTCAAGATCTGCTTGCCGGATTGTACACCACAGCTTGCTCGAGGTTAGCCCCAACAACCAAATGATCGCATCGCTCCACGTGCTCTCTCTTCCCCAGCTCCACCGCCCCATCCGCCGCCGGCAGCAGCGGCGACCGCTCCTCGCCGGTGTTCCGGCCAGAAGTAGCATCCGCTGCACAAGCAGCAACGTTGCCACTGGTTCCCCGTCGCCGGATTGTGCCCGCGCGGCTCCGGGTCCCCCCGCCGCCGGCAGCGGCGACCGCTCCTCGCCGGTTCGCCCGTACTCCTGCCGGAAGTAGCATCCGCTGCACAAGTAGCAGCCTCGCCAGTGGTTCCCCGTCGCCGGATGCTGCCAACGCGGCTCCGGGTTCCCCCGCCGCTGGTCGGTGCCAGTCGTTCGTGTCTACTTTTCTTGCTAGGTTCGTAGTTAAGCGATCTCAGTGGAAGCCCGGTTGGAAAAAAAAAAGTTAAGCGATCTCATCTGAACTGGTACTATTTGTGGTGTCGACAGCTCTGCTCCGCGATCCAGGACTGCGATTTTGAGCATCTTTCCAATAGCAAGTTTTTCAGCTTAGATCGGCACAGTCAATCAGGGCGGCTGTAAAAGTTCACATCTGGGCGATGCAGGAGGTGGGAAAAACGGTTCGGCCCGCCCCGCGTCGCTCTCGCCAGGGGCGACTCCGGGGCGATTCCAGAACCCTAGCCGCGCCGCCACCAATCCCCTCTGTCTCCCTCGCCGCCGCCGGAGGAAGCCGCCGGGCGAAGCCCGCGCGGTTGACGGCGGCGGCGGGGCTTCTCCTCGCATCTCGTCGGGGTCTCTAGGCGGGCAGCCTCGACGGGAATCGGCGGCTCGCCCCGTACTGTTGGCTCTCCCTGGCGGCGGAGGGCCCAGGGCTCTTCCGGCGGCGGCGGAGCTCGCGTGCGGTGGTGGGGCTGGGCGGGCGGTGGTGGTCGTGCGGAGGACGGCCAGGGCTGGGTGAGGCGATTGGGAAGCAGGCGTCCTCCTTGCCTGGCCAGGCGACGGCAGTGCAGATCCATCCGGTTCCGTCTGGGCCGGCGGGTCGGGCGCTGCTCTGGCTGGCGGGAGTGCCATCCGGCGACCCTCCTATCTCGCTGTGCGCAGCACTGAAGGTTCTCTGCAGTATCCGATGAGTAGCGTGGGGGCTACTTGCTCGGTTTGAATAAAGGAGGCGGTCCTAGGATTCCTTGTTGCACCAAGAGGAAGATGTACCGGATGCCCGTCCTCATTGATATGGCTAGAGTGTCGTGTTCCGGAATGCTCCGCCAGCGAACTCCATTGGGCGACTCTTGCCTGAAGATTGTTGGATCGGATGGAATTCGGTCGTATGCACCCATGCTTTTTATCTGACCGTTTGGTTTCAGAGGGAGCACTACGAAGCTCTGCTGGCTGTTACCATCATGTGACACGATTTCTCGTTCATTGGTGAAGTCAGTTAGTGGAGAATGTCATGAAGCCAAGATATGAGGACAAGCAATGGTGTTTCGAGTCTTTGTGTCGATAGGAATTGGCTTGGTGATTCGTGACTTGGAGCAGCGGCATCGAAAGTGGGGGCGACAGCACGAGAGAAGTTCAAAGTCTTACCTCGCAGGGTGAAAACCCAAGGTCTGGCCTTAATTGGTTGTGCCTGGCGATGTTCTTGTTGAAGGCATTGTTTTGTGAGCGAAGACTTTCTTCAGGGTGAAAACCTAAGATCTACGATCGGGCGACGACGGTGTTTGCACACTGTTTCCTTCTTGAAGGCGCCGCTTTTGAAGAAGCTGGACTTCTGGTGCTGCTTTGGTGGTGTTAGTGTTGCTACTACAAGGAACTGATCATTGTAGCGGGACTTTTCTTTTTTTGTATTTCTTGTTTAATCGTTTGGCTGTGTGCATCCGTTATACCGCTAAGGTACTACGTTGTTGCAGAGGCTGGGTGTAATTGGTATCTTCTGATATTAATTTATATACTCTTTATCTAAAAAAAAGAATCCTCGTGTACATACCTGCTGCCTGCAAGAACTGAAGGTGCACAAATCACTCCTCCCTAATTACATGTATTTGTTTAATAAGAGATGATATTCTTATATGCTTACTAAACTTGTGCAACATAAGGCGCTGCCCGGCAGACATTACTCGCTTGAACTGCCCGCGGGACCACATCAAAGTAGCAGGGGCAACAACGCACGATCAGCCGTCATGACACTCGAGCAGCAGAGCTGATCCGCCAGCTACTCCACACAGGGTTAGGCCCGCAGTAGGGAAGCACGTCAAATAATAAATCTAAAAAGATAAAATCAAGAGTAATTTGCCGCCAGAAATCGTTACGGGGTGTCGGGGCCTGATGGAACAATACTGTCCGAGACCGAGAGACCCAAATGAGAGGGAAAGAGAACTTACGAGCTAGAGAAACAGTGCCAGGAACTGTGCTACTATGTCCCAGATTCCACTGCGTCTCGATGATTCATATGATACTTATCTTGTTGATATGTATAGTTCATATCTCTAATGAATTAGAAATTTTACTCTTTGAGGAGGACGCCTACTCTCATCTTCCCCCACAACGACCAGGTCGCCACTGTCGCTACCAAGGGTTGGCGTCGCCGGGACCACCACGACCTGCTCGTGTAGCTAGAGGACCGCCGCCGCTATGATTTTAGCCTCCATCTTGCTGCTCGGAAATTCACCGTCTGGAGTTTGTTGCCGCGGGCGACCTCGCCCCAACGGAAATCAATGCACTGCTACGTCATAGAACAAAGAGAGGGGGATGCGACCTGCGTGTGTCGTGCCCGTGCGGCTCATGCGCCCGTCCAACTCCATACCCGTCCCCATCTCGTTGCCTCCCATGCTGTCTCATCCCCATGATGTCACATGGTTCAACATTTCGTTTTTCAGAAAAATTTCGCACCTCATAGAGATTCACGAATTTTGAGAAATTAGCAAAATTTCATAGAAATGTTACAAAATTTTCAACCAAATTTGTAGTCTAAGTTCAAATAATCTTGTGAAATAAAAAACAAGTGCTGAAGATTTGAACTCAGAACATATCTACCAACAACCTAGGGGCTATACCAATGCAGAAGTAGCACGCATCTTGCAAAGTGTATAGTACTCTATCTTCTTTTAAATCGCAGTGTTCCAGACCAATTAAAACCGCTTTGTGACCTACTCGTCAGTTTGGAGGCGGCTAATCCTGGATATGGCAAGGAGATTGCTTGCGTCTTGGCAGGAAAGGCTTCAAAGGGCTTAATCAGGAAGGTGGAAAAGTCTCTCGGAAGCAGAAGAAAGAACAGGATCATCACAATAAAGCTTCCGCAACTTCTTGCGAGTTCCTATCTAGCTAGTGATGATCCAGATGTTGTCAGTTAGATGTTGTTAGTTTGGTTGCTGTAGGTTTAGAGTGGCTGTTGGTTTGTCTCGTTGGTCAGTTAGTTGCATGTGTCGGGTGTCGTTTGCTTGTAGTTTTCTTGTAGCGGTTTTCGCTCGGTTTTCCGTTAATTAACTGAGCATCTCTCTTCTTCTTAATTAATAGATTGAGGCAAATCTTTTGCCTCCGTTTCAAAAAAAAAACCCCGCTTATTTCACGAAATTCATCTAAAATTTTGACGAAACTTTTTTCACACTAATCTCGCCGCCTGCGCCAGTCTCATCCGCATGAAAAGACCCTCATGTATACACTGCAATTTGTATTGATTGGCTGTAAAGTGTGCCACTCGATATGCACTTCAATTTACTCATTCTTCTTTTCAGTCAGAGAACATAAATAAAAGAAGACAGTAACTTCCGCCAGAATAGCCAAAAAATATATACACAATTCCTCTTTTGCCAAATATAGCAGTCATTCAGAAACAAAATTAAAGAGACCACAACCATGATAGAATTTGTGACTGATCTTGTTGATCATACATTTTTCACTCAAGCCAACGATGCTCATATTGTCAATCATATGTTCTATGGGAGATAGAAGCTCAAGCAAAACCTAAGGCACCTAGCAATTATGATTTTACTAGGAATTTTGACGCGGTGGCACGCCGCGCCCCTTTTCTTAATCTTCTAGCATTAGTAGTTAGTGTTAACTATCTTCTTTTATATCTTCTGAAAATTTGCGGAGTGGTACATTTTATGTGGTACGGTTCGATGGAGCGAAGTGTGGCGTGCTTTCAAGACTTTCTCGAATAAGTGAAAAAGCAAAGAAGAGAGAGAACGCTGGCGCATCTCGAATAAGTGAAGAAGCAAAGAAGAGAGAGGTGGGCCAAAATGACCATGTCGTTCTAGATGATAATCTTGTGGACCGCTTCAGACCGCTTTGTCCATAGAGACGAATATCGAAGTCTGTAAGTTAATTGTGAAAATAACTATTTATGCACCGGTGAAAAATTAATGCGAGGGAGTTACACATGTTTGAAGAATTATTGGAGGGTAATTACTGTGGAAGAATTGTCGTAGAGATTTATTATCGGGAAACTACCGCATGGAAATAACCGTTAGCGGTCAAAACTATTGGTCATTGCTGAAAATGACTATTCGTGCACCGATGAGAAATTACCGCCGGAGAGTTTAAGGTTAACTAACATCGAAGAATTGTCGCAGAGATTTACTATCGGGAAACCATCTTTTGGAAATAACCGTTAGCGGTGAAAACTTCTGCTAAAAATTACTATTCGTGAATCGGTGAGAAATTACCGTTGGAGAGTTACGTATAATTATCGAAGAAATAACGTAAGATATCTACCGCAGGAGAATTGCCGCATCAATTTACTACTGAGAAGTTACAACTGACAAATTACCGTTGCGTCACGGGTAGAAGCGACGTGTTCGTGCATAAGTGAGAAATTACCGTTGAAGAGTTACGTATCATCATCACGGCTAGAAGCGACTTGTCATGCACTGGAATAAATTACCATTGAAAAGTTACGCAATATTAAAAATTACCTAATATAATTACCATCAGAAAATTACCTAAAATAATTACCACCAGGGAAAATAATTTTTTTTTGGAAATAAATGGGCCCAGAACACTGTTCATACGTATACGTGAACACTGTTCATGTACTAAACGTGGCGCGCAACGGTTGGTCACAATGAACAGTAGCAGGATCGCTCTCAGCTCGTTAAAACCGACCTCCTTTATATATCTATCTATAGTGGAGTGCATATAGTGGAGTTTTAAATTTCATTTTTTTTCCATAGTCAAAGAGATAATACATTGTTTGGAGTAAGGAACCCTTGTGCATTGGGGTGATCGAGTGAGTGTACTCATGGAATAAAATAATTTTTTAGTTGATACATGATTATGTGCATTTTTCTTCCGTCTATAAGAGTAAATTGTCAAGTTGTTGCTTTCTATATATGCATATGGTGTTGAACAATAAATTTTCATCAAATTACAGTATAAAGAAAAAAGAATCTTCCTGGTTTTCGTAATAATTATATAGGGCAATCTCCTTTTGTACGTGTAAAATTTATTTATATCATATTTATATGTGCGACAAAAAAAATTAGTAGCCCGTAGCAACATACGGGCATTCAACTAGTAAATATAGAATACAATTGCAACACCGCCACATTTAACCTAAAATTACACCGCAAATTAAAGCTGCTCGCCTCCTACAAAAATAATTTACCTCTTAAACCCTAATACGATATAAGCTCAGGATAATCCCATACATCCAGGAAATGTTCAGAAAAGAGATTAAGCAATGGAAAATGAAACTGCAGAAAAAAACTAAAAACTGTTTTTCCATCTATCATGCAACCAACCTCTTTGTACAGTTTCCAGGATTACATTCACAGCAGGAAATGCTACTTAAACCTACACTCAAAATGGCTCACAGCATGTGTTCACGAGCCAAGGACACAACCCATTCCCCCCTTCTCTCTGTTTTCCTCCAAAAAAAGTATGATTCTCCACATAACCCTCCATCAAAGCACAGGGGCGTCCATTACTTCATCATGGCTGACAATAAACCCATTCTAAGATAGGCTCATTCCATCCTACTCCGCAATTATAGATTGGATTCCAAAGCTTGCTACTACATCATTTGACCAAACAATCATTTGGCTCCAAAAACTTTGTGCAGCTCATACATTCGGTATGGGAATGGAACCTTCAGGATCGATGTGCATCTCGTATATCGGAAATGTCAAAATAACAGCTCCACAGGCCCCGCTCAGTTTATCATAGAATGGTCCATAAGGTGTCAGTCTATTTCGCCCTCCTCAACATCAATTGTTGGTCCATCTGACTCGACTTCCTCATCTTCGTCGTCATCATTTTTCATATACAGTCCAAGCTTTTCTAGGGGGTTGCCCCCAAGTTGAAATCCAAGAGCCTCGGGCGTATGACTCGGACTCATTTCACCAACCAAGTTGTGATGTTGTTCACTTGTGACAGTTCCGAGCATTTCAAAATCTTTTAAGAAGAGGCTCCCTTCATTTATTTCTACAGTTTTCTCCATCTGCAGGATCAATAATTTATGCGCTTAAGAGGATGGATATCAACACAGCAAGATGCTGCTTACCAGATTTTGCCCTAGGTTTACCTGTTGCAAGGCTTTACGAGCTGCTTCTCTTTCAAGTTCTCTTTGGCGCTTAGCTTCTGCAGCAGCCTCAGCAACAGCTGCTGCTTCAGCCCTCTTGCGAGCTTCCTCAGCAGCTTTAGCCTCAGCTTGTAACCGAGCTCGCTCTGTAATGGAGATTGTGTCTCAATACACTGTATTGCAGCTGCCATATCAGCCCAAAGATTAGCAATTTCATCTCACCTTCTCTTTGTAACCTATCGAGCTCCTCCCTCTCGCGTCGAACTTTCTCAGGATCCTTCTGCGCAACCTGGTATGAACAACCATGTGAATCATATTGGGAATAGTATCAACCAGAGCCCAAACAATGCCCTTAATAATAGACTAATTTCCAACACGCACCTGATCAAGAGCCTTCTCACGAGCCTTAAGAATTGTATCAGCAAAGCGGCTTTTCAAAATGGCGGCTCGGTAACTTCCAGGCGAGACCTTTTTCTCAGACAAGTTCTCCCCTGAATTATTGATTCATTAATTCAACTGTAGGAGAAACCATTTTGACTAGCAAATATGCAGTGCGTAATCAAAGAGACGGTATTAAAGTCCAAGCTTACCCTCATCGTCAGCAGAAATAGGTGCAGGATCAGTACTTCCTTCTCGTGTATTCAATCTACTATGCAAATCTGCAAAGATATCAGTTGATAGTTAAAATATGTGAGAAGCAAGTAGTTATTCTAAAATTGTAGAAGTTCAACAACACCAATCCACAAGCACTTTGAGAAGTTGGGGGGGATCAACTGAATCCCACATTGTTTCTATAAAATACTGCATTATTACATCAATGTTCTATATAAGAAACTGCACGCAAGTTCAAGACGAATATGGGTTAATATTAGTGGGTTAATATGACTCTGACAAAATGAGTTAAACCGGATAACAGACACCACTTGAAATCAGTCTCAATTGGAAAGGAGTGACGATCTGCCCTTTTTCTCTGACAGTTTAATATTTAGTGGATTAATATGCCTGGAGAAATGGAGAAACCGGATAACAGACTTCACTTCGATGCAATCTTGATACACTTTGATGTTTCATAGCTCAAAATGTTTCTGAAAGTAATATGTTAAACTTCACTGAATTGTACAAAACACAATAGTATACCCCGCATATGACTCAGTCCGCCACTATTTCTAACAGTACAATATTTGGCAGGATTGCTCAAGTTTTCTGATAATATTTCGCCTGGCTTGTGTCAAACATCAAGTGTGACATACTTAAAGTTTCAGAACTCTTATTGAGTCCAATCCATATTGTCTCATAGATCATACTAATTGTTAAATATTAGGTGCTTAGTAAAGCACAGCATTACAGAAATAAGTTAATGTGGCTAACTTTTGAGGACTGGGCTTTGCTAATGAATTAAGTGGTCTGGTCGGTTTTATGTTAGGCTTGATCAGGGACTTATGCTTGCAGATAGGCAACAGGCTGAGTTGGCTTCAAAATGCCAATGTTTTCTTATGTAAAAAGATCTTACCATTTTCCTGATCCAAGCTAACCACAGGTAGGGTGTTCTCCTGCATATACAAGAGAGCAATCATTGAGAAAACTGTTGTCCAAAATAATATTTGGTCAGTAGCATGTCAATTCTTTTTTAGACTTGTAATGTTCCAAAAACTACTCAGAAACAGTAAGTACACAAAAGCACCTTGACCCCGCTATTTGGCGGAGGAACTTTGACACCCGTGTCACTTCCAGAAGAGCTACTCGATTCTGAACCTGAAGATACAAAAGGAAATAAAGTGATCACCTTGTTGGGTATGATAATTCACATGATGTAAAGGAGAATGACATGTGCCAAATGATATTGGCTTGTTTCCTCATGTGGGTTTTATATCGTCTAATATCATGAAAGAAGAAAATTTATGGACATTGGCTTGTTTTCTTCATGTTGGCTTCATCGAGTGATTTCGTGAATGAATTATATTGTGTCCAACATTTACATGAGCTCGAGAGACAGCTTTTTTTTTTGATAAAACGCAAAGACTTTGCAGTTCTTTTCATTGAATAGGAGTTCGAGAGACAGCTTTTCAAAGTGGGGTTTCAGTGAACCTAAGAAGAGGTCCTTTAACAACAGACCTTGAGGGTGGGGGCGGTCCTACGGTTCCCCAAAAACAGTTGCAGTGGTATGCAGACTTGCCCAAAAATATAATAGGACAACTGAGAAGCACTGTTGAGTATTTATAGTAATATAAACCTAAGCCAAAAATTCTAACGTGGCTGACACTGTCAAAGGTTTGTACATGGATAAAAACATACAGCAGTGTAAAGAAAAATAAAGAATTATAGAGAAGCACTCAGTTTTGGTTCCATTTTCCCTTCCTTTTAGTCCCTCGAGTGATTGAGTGAAGCGAAACGCAGAAAAGTAATTTCACAAAAGGAAGCAAAAATAATTTACTATCACCCATTCATGGCGTGTTATCATAATGTTCCGTATTAAAGTGCTAGCTGCTACAATAAGCTGGGAGTCAACTCAGCTCTTAAACACAATACAGCCAGCCACGAGACCATCCTCATGTGTAACAGTGCGAGTATGACACATGTTTGGCAATAGCTACTCATTAGCATCAATCAATTAAGCAGGGAGAGAAAACCTGGGGAACTCTCTAGACTTGCCATATATCCATTTCATACTGCAATTATTTCACCACGCAGTGGGTACGAAGCAAACTATTCATGAATCAAATCATGTAATTTCAGTGTTACAACTTATGCAAATCACGAATAGAATGGTCCTGATAGAGATGAGGGAAGGTTTACAAAGACGGCCATTTGAACATTGAGTACTACATGTGCACCTAATAAATTTTGTGCAAACATTTGCTTTTTTGTAGCATGTACACAAACCCAAATTTGATGTGCATGAAGAGTAGCATTGACCATTCTTCCATCTTTTTGACCCAGGAAACAAAAGATCGTACATTTACGCAAAAAATCATGAGTACATACATTACTCAAAAATGTACATCTGTTTTCTGAAATTTCAGGGTGCAGTTTTTGTATTTTCGGAATACTTTAGGTGAGTCTGTGGGCCAAAAAGGATCCTCGCAATTTGTGGATTAAAAATGAGCTAAGTGGTAAATGATCAGCAGTATGAGCAAAAGTGAACATATTTGGCTGCCTCTAAGGAAAGTGAAGAACAAAATTATACCATGTTGAACAGTGAGCTATCTTCAGAATAGCAACAATGAAAGAAAAAAATGTGTGATTTGTACGTGGTGATTAATTGATCAAAATTTACTAATGGTGCCTCAAAAATGAAGAGCCCAACAGAATCACGTGTAAGCATTGCAACACTTGTAAATCACATTGTTATGTAAGTTCAACTGGCTTATTCATCCCACATACAAGCCACGAGCACACATAGATATACAGGATTACGGACTCTGTTTGCTGCCATGTGAACTAAATCAAATTGCTAACATGGAGTTGCTATAAATAATACTCCCTCCGTCCAAAAATAAGTGATGTGAATTTGTCTAGATTCACATGTATCTATGTATTGAAACATGTCTAAATACATGCAAATTTAAATGAACCCACGCCACTTATTTTAGGACAGAGGTAGTATTTAGCATATTGAACACCTCTTTCAAAAGTTGGAACTAAACTGAAACAACCAGGCCACAGTTATCAATACTATCAATTTTCAACTTATCAATTCTTGCTGACACTAAATATTGATCGAACCACTCTGTCAACTACGCAAAACACGGTGCAAGTATTTGAACAACCTTACGGATGATAGTGTCATGAAAAAGCCATCAATTTGCAACATGTAGCATGGAATGGAAACCTAAAGAAGTACAGTGAAAGAGCATATTGCTGAACTGGCATCAGATAGGTAAAGACACAAAGTTAGGGAATTTAATACGTGAAGGTAAATGATATATGAGTGAAAAATACATACCGCTGGAGGATGATCCTGACTCACTACTAGAAGTGCTAGAAGAACTATGCTTGCTGCTTCTGTCTGCTGTTTCACTTTCAAATACCACAGGAGGATATGTTAAAGGTGGAAGATCATTCCCACCAATATCAATATCTTCTTCAATAAGCTCATTGCCTGCAAACACATGTACAATTATTAACTTGAACGACAACCAAGGCCACACAGAAAACATGAATGAGGAGAAATCAACCGTCATGATGCATGGATGAGTTGACGAGTCCATATTCACTTTGGAACTGTTAAACAGAAGAAAACAATGATCAGTAAATTAACTAAACGAATATCAATCTCCAATACAAATAGCACCCACCTCAACCTCATGAGGCTCATCTTTTGTAGGGTTTCCAGACTGATTTGCTCTATCATAGTCATCAAGAAGCTTCTGTAATTCAAATAGTGTACCATCGCTGAGAGCATTCATGTCAACAGTCAATTCATCTTCATCAGTGTCATTATCATCATTAACATGCCTCTTTATGAACTCAACTACATGTTCTGGAATGAATCCACCATATGATTGTAGCCTTACGCTCAGTTCAACCTTTTGTTCATCTGTCATCATCTCCATAGCAGTCTGTACCACTGGGGCATCCTCAGCCACCTGAGCTATCTGTACAACTGATGCTACTGGAGCATCCTGAATCAAAGGAGAGGCTTTCCTCTTCTTCGGTTGCAAAACTGGCTTGGCAACCACCTCCTCTTTCTGAGAGGTGCTTTTCTTATATGCACCTTTATTTGAAGGCTTTTTCTCAGAAGGGTCTTTATTGTCAAAGATACTTCTCTCAATTGCGACATTTTTTGAGGGCTCTATTACAGAGGGTTCCTCGCCTGGTCGTGGAAGCTTCTTCTCGATTGGCTTCCATCTAGGTTCAAAAACACTGCTCATAGTATGCGCCATTATGTTGACAGCATTACCGACTGGGTTATAAAGTATAGCATTGCTAAAAGTAAGCCTCACATCCGCAGCAAACTCCCAAGGTGTAGAGTACATGCCTGCATTCAACTTTTTCTGGATGGTACCCAAATCCATCGGGTGCTTGACAATATCAAAATAATCAGGGATGCACAACTTCACAGGATCAACTGGGATAACAAACGGGCCTGCAGAACGTTGCTTCATGAGGTTCTTTAGAAGCTCCTGGCATTTTTTAAACGATGCCGCATAGTTCACGGAGCTGACAACAGGTTGGGCCACCGACGGCGGCTCTCCTTTGCCGGACTGCACAGAACTGCTCCTCCTGAGCTTCCCATCCTTTTTACTGCCATTGAAATCACCCCCGGCAGACGCGGCCCCACCATTCATGCTCGTAGCAGCCCCTCTCGAAAAGAGCCTGTTCTGGAGGGCCCTCACCTGCTCGAGCTCGTCGCGGAGCCTAATCTCCAGCTCCTTCCTATCTGAGGCCGACATCCTCGGCAGCTCGAAGACCACCCGCGGCACGTTATACGCGGGAGCATCGCCGGCCTCCTCCGTATTCAGGTTGATGCATTTCCTCTTGGCTTCACTTCGCGCTGGATTCTCGAGCGGCTTCGAGACCCCAACAGTCTCCGCCCCGTACCGGTAGTCCGGCACGAAGCCGAGCGGGTGCCCCTTCGAGAACTTCTGCGTCTTCCCCATCATTGCGCGGGGGGGAATACGCAGAGCAGACTCCTAAAGACCGCAATGCGCCGCCTGGGGGCGCAAAATTTCACCAGAATTCGGACAAAACCTAACCCTAACCCCTGAAGGGGGGCGGCAAGTTTACCGCGCGGCCGCGGAGAGCGGGGGGCGGGCCTCCAGAACCTCGATTGAGGGGGCGCAGCAGCTCGATTCGAAGCGCCGCAGCGAGAGATCGAGCCAACTCACCGAGCAACCCGCCGCCGCACCCGCCGCAACCACCGCGCCAAAGCCGGCGCCGCCGCCGCAAGATCCCGAGGCCCTTCCCGCGGGCGCCCGCCGCGGCCTCCGCTACGGCGCGAGCCCCTGAGCTCCTCCCTCCTCCTGCTCCGCGTCGGGACGGAGGGCGGCGCGGAGGCGGCGAGGCGAGACCGCGAGAGCGGATGAAGGCGAGGCGGCGAGACCTGGGGTTTCTCTCTCCTCTGTTCGCGTATCTCTTTCTCTTTCTCTCTCTTCGCTGTGCCGCTCGCGAGCTGTAGGCTCGAATCGCGACGCGGTGGGGCCCACTTGTAAGCGGCGGACGGGGATTGCACCGGGCGGCTGAGCTGTGGGTCCTTCTTTTCCAGTGGCCCCACCGCGCAGTGTCACTTGGACGGAGTAGGGCGGGCGGCTCTGACTTGTGGGGGTAGATCCTGGCCGTTGGATTTTTAGAGCGGACGGCGCGATCAAGGGGCAGAGTTGCGTGTCGACAAGACAAGGGCTAGGGCTTCGCATATGCGAGAATCACGTGTTGATTTGCCAATCTGCAATGCCGTAGATAGACGCACCGTGTGAATATATACTTCGAAAGGAAACTGAAATTTGGTTTTCAAAATATTACAAACTCCTTTTGTAATTTGAGACTAAATAGTTGAACACATGTGCTTGCGACGACTCTTGAAATTTTTGACATCCATGAAAGTTAATGTGCATAGCAATTTGAATAAAGGGGAAATATACCTAGAGGCGCCGCACGCAACATTTCTTCATGTGGCGGTAGTTTATATGTATTTTTCCTTTAAAGGAGAGGACACATGCATGCATGCAAGAATCAGTCACCTCATGGCTGCTATCATCGCATTAATTACTAAATTGAAAAATTAAAGATGATTTATCTCCTAAATCGTAACTCCAGTTAGCGATCCATTTACACAGCTAAGTTCATCTCGTCGAGGGTTTCAAAAGTAGATCACATGTTGCTATGTTTTAATGAATTTTTTCATACCAACTGCCAAATTCATAATAAACAGTTACCACAATAATTATATATGGTTACCGGATAATTTTTTGACATAATAATGCAATAATGTATTCGCCTATTGAGCATGTGTGATAAAAAAAATTATCACATTGGTGCCAGATTACAACAATAAGGTTGCTAGATTAGCTCTAAAGAGTTATCACAATAATTATGCATGGTTATAGGATATTTCTACATGTTTCTACACATTGCAATGATATGCACATCTAGAAAACTGAGTGTTGAAGTGTTACCAAGACATAAAAGATGATATCACTAACCACAAAAAAGTATCATGCAGCCTTATATTGATGCAGAATGTCATACAGTAATTTGGTAACCAAGTTATTATAATCTGGCAAGTTAGTGATAATAATCTGGCAATTATCGACAAAAAAATGTTATCCAAACATGTCAACATTGAATCTAGTTTCGAAGATTTCGTCGCGGCTAAGTCAACTGTAAAAAAGGAATGTCAGTCGGATGTATGATTTATGAGATAAAAGTTTTTAACGCTTAAAATTGAGAGAATCTTAAAAAGGTTGATACACGCACGGACCGGTACGTGAGGAGGCAGGAGAGGCGATCAAGAGGCGGCGGCCACAAGACCCATCTAGGGTTCCGTTCCTCTCGTCGGTGACGCCGCCGGTCCGTCCCGCCTCCGGTGGCCTTATGCCTTGGAGGCGTGGCGGACCACGGCCTCTCGCCGGTGGGAGGATTTCTGTTCTTTGTTTAGACTATTTTTTGGTATCTTCTTCATCAAGATGGTGAAGCGACAGCTACATCTTGAAGTCAGAATAAGGTCCTCCCCACCCTATCCTCACTCCGGTGGTGCATCTTGCGCCGGCAGAGGGCGCGTGGAGTCGTGTGCCTGGCGGATTTCACGGGATCCGGTCGGTTTTTGCGTTCATTGGTGTGGTTTCAAGTCAGTCTCTTCTGATCTACGGTTGTCATCATTGGCGATGGTTGCTTCTCTAGTGCGCTGGTCCTTTGGGGCCTTAGCACAATGACTTCCCGTCTGTCTACTACAACAAGCTCTACTACGACAAGCTTTGCCCGGCTCCGGTGATAGAGGGGTGAGGACGACGGTGCGCCTTTGGCTCGCGCTAGTGTCTGTAGTCGTCGCTAGGTGGTCCAGTGACCTAATTGTAATTTTTATTACTTTTGGGATTCTTTGTACTACTATTGATGATTATTAATAGATCGGTGGAATTTTGCAAAAAAATTGAGAGAATCTTAGGTGACATCACGGTGCATGAGAGAGATGTGCACGATGTTTCATAGTGGAATCCATTTTGTTACATAAGAGGCTAATTAATTATATGCATGTGAGTGTTTAAGAGGCTAATTGATTACATACATGTGTGAGGTATGAATTAATTAATTGTATGCATGTGGACCACCGCACGAGCATGAAAATATGTGGCCCCGCTGTGTAGTGTGGTCCTTGATAAAAATATATAATCCGGGCATAGTTTGGACTATGGATCGCCTAGCCAAGAAAGGACTTCCTCATGCTGATAGATGCGTTTTTTGCAATTTCGCAAAGGAAGATCACATGCACCTCTTCTTGAGCTCCATAGTAATTAACTAAATTTGGAGCAAAACTTTGTTGTGGGCTCGATTCCCACAAATTGTTCCAAGCATGTATCTAAGGTTAAAGCTTTGGTGGGCACAACCTAGGGAGAGGTTGCAAGGATAAGAACAAAAAAGCTTAAACTCCATGGTCATGTTAACATCCTGAACTATTTGGAAGTAAAGAAATGGAAGGATTTTTTAAAATAAATATGTAACCTTGGAAGAAATCTTGGGTCAACGCAAACAAGAACCAAAGCAATGGTCTCTCGCAAGAGTTGATCCTTTTGGTCTTCTTGTATCCTAGATTTTCTTCCCCCTTTTTTATCTTATCTTTGTTTGGCTTAGGTCGCTTCCTCCTAGCTTAGGTCGCTTCCTCCTGATACTTTTCTTGGTTGTTTTGGCATATTGTGTAAACTTGATGGTATACTTAGCCCTTCGTCTCTTGGCCTCTTCTTTTGAATATATAACATGCAAGACTCCTGCATGGTTCGAACAAAAACATATAGAACAATAGTTTTGCTAATTTTACCTGTTAGATTTATCTCGCGATTCGTGCTAATACGATAGTTACAATTAGGTTTTTAAGTGAGATTTTCTAATATGCAAGTGGATTTCACATGAGGTTAGTCTAGTTGCAAGTGGATTGCAACTCAGATTTTCCTAGTTGTATGCAATTGAGATTTCCCTATGGTATTGGCTTCATAGTGAAACCTTAGATGCCTGGATCAGACGGTGAAAGCGTTGCTACGTTTTTCTTTCCCTTAGGGGCATCATTTTCGAAATAGGCTACAAATTAGAGACTAGTGGATGGCAGCTTTTTCGTGTGGTTGCTAAGATGACTCGCTCAGGGGCTTCGAAGGGTAGTTTGGCAACGATGATGCATCAACTAGAATTTGGGTTCTGGCTCGGGCTTCGGTTGTTGCCGGTGTGTCCGATGGGTTCTCTGGTGCTTCGTTGTGTCGCTATGGAATCAGAGTTGTAGTGGAGTGTGTCTATGTGTCTATGAGTATTGGCAAAACAGTGGTCTTTTCAGAGGACTCGGACGCGCAAGCCCAACATATTAATCTTGAGTTCGTCATCAAAGTTAGAGCTATCTCTCGTTGGCATGTGTGGCCGACTGTTGGCATGTGGCTAAGTTGGCGGTAGTGGTGCCCAATGTGGTAGTGTTCCCTGCGATATTAGTGCATTTGTATCGGTTTTTTATAGTTCCCCGCTAATGAATCGGTCAATTTTCCTCTTCTTTTTCAAATAAAATAAGGCAATGTTGCCCGTTTTGTTCAAAAATAAATTCCTTCCAATTTCATAGGAGATCTAGTATGTGAACCTAAGAGGTGTGCCACCTGAAACTAGTCGTGCATCGCCTCATCTTAACATTATGTTCGGACCTAGAAGCTAGAGCTACCAGATTGGAAAAATCTCGAGCTCCCTCGTCGCTGACACTTGCCTTCTTCACGATTATTGTAACAACTTGTATCCGTCACTGGGTATAGGTATGAGTGAGGGCAAGATCGAAGGCGATGGATACAGGTATGGAATGAATCTACTTGTACCCATACCTTGCGGGTGCCATCTCTATTCCTCCTCGACTTATGTCGATGGTCATAGCAGCTTCCATCTCTCTAGAATTATCAAGTAGCAGATATATCCATTACACCATAAAAATGCATAATGAAACATCCCATAATTATATTAAATTTTGCCTTTGAAATTCTAAGGAATAGACTATATAATGGATTTATATTATTTTGTAAAGACCATATCAATTAAACAACAGTTATTTGCTTGTGGCAAGTAGCAACCACCAATTTAGTCTTTTCCTAGATCAAATAAAAGCAATCGTAGTTTCACGTGGTGAGGAATAGACAGAGGCGAACCAACCTTAGAGAGTGCATGTTCGATTTGCTTCGTCCAGCTTTGGCCTTATCAGCACATCAAATAAATTTATGAGGAAAGCATGCAGCTTGAACCATTAACAAACTGAGCAAAAATACATACCAGAATATCAGATATGTGCATAAAAGCTTTTGAAATTTGTTGCTGGTCTTTAGCCTATAGCCCAATAGAAATTCTATAATTTGTATAGCTTATTCATGTCTAGTAAGGGATAACACTAAAGTTTAGTCCCACATTGCTAATTTGGAGAGATTACATCTACATATCTATATCTAAATCTAGATCTAATCTAAACTACTTATAAAAGCACGAAGTTGGCAGGAACATTCGATCTCGGCCTTACATTCCATCATATCGAACGGTTTACGTCTTTGCAATGACATTGCAAGCCGAGCAATTTGATCCCACAGCGATCCCCACTAATCTAAACTACTTATAAAAGCACGAAGTTGGCAGGAACATTCGATCTCGGCCTTACATTCCATCATATCGAACGGTTTACGTCTCTGCAATGACATTGCAAGCCGAGCAATTTGATCCCACAGCGATCCCCACTAATTACGTGCAAATAACGGATCAAAACATCCCCCATGCCCAAATCACTGACAGAATCCATCTTACTTACCCCCAAATCCCCAAGTTCCTCTGCATCACGGCTCACACTGCACCAACCCGCCACCACATGTGTCACGCTTCCATAGCTCCGATCAGCGGAAGAGCTATCGCCACGTCTGCTCTGTTCCTTCGCGCTTCGCCGGCCAGAGAAGCCAACAGAAGAAACCGTGGCCACTTTGTCTTCTTGCGAAAACAATGGCCTTCCCCTTCCTCCAACTGGTTCGGTGTTTGAGCAGCCATGCATGGCTGGAACCTGAGGCTGGGGACCCGTATCACTTGGTACAGGGAATTCGTCTTCTGATGGTTTTGAGTTGATTACTACTTTGTTGCATGATATTATATCAAACAATAATCTTATATTGATTCTTGCTTGCATGCTTGCAGTAATCCATGAGATACCCAACTGATAATACCGATCAACATTACATGGTTGTTTCATGGCAAAGCATGATTCACGATATGACAAGGAAGTGCATTGGTTTCTTCGTTCACTGGTAAGAACCCTGAATTTAGTTTGATGCATTTTATTGTTTTTCTCTTAATTTTGTTTTCCAGTGGGGAGGTTTATGATTTGCATTGCGCCATTGCTTTTTCTTAGTGGTGAGAGTCGGTGTAGTGACCATGCTCTTGCTCTTTTCTCTTATATATTCAATTCATGTTCTCTTTCTACCTGTAGATCTAGAGGACAGACAAGCAAGTCATTCCTAATGAAGCATTGGTCAGATTGAAATATTAAACCCCAAATTGGAAACATTGTTTGAGGTATAAATTTTTTACTTAAATGTTGTTCCAGATGATCCTTTGTTAAGTTGAGAAATTAAACCCCAAACTGGTGTATCCACTGAACTGAAAAGCACAATTGCATATTAATTGTCTTCTTAAATTTCGCCGTACAGATTCTTTGTTGTATAAGAAATGGATATCATGATAAATGAAGGGTACGTCCCTAATTTGAATCTATTTGGCACAAGATGTATTCTCAAAACAGGCTTTCGCCCCGCTATATATTATATAGCAACCACACCAACGATACAGGAGTTCGGAACAAAGGTGCTGGGGCAACAGCAAAAACATGCCCAAAATAAAAGAAATGAAGACAACGACGAAGCGATAAATAGACGAAGACCCGTAACCGCTGCGCCCTCCGATTTTTCCCACCACGCTCCAAGCACTCCGAAGCGTCCAGAGCCAAGCAGCACCTTCAAGAAGGAAAGCACCGTCAACACGGTGCTGCTGCCCGGACCAGATGGTCCTAGGGTTTCCCCCGGCTCAAAGTAAAGTAGATGGAGGCTTCCCATGACGCCCCCCAGGAAGGAATGGCACCACTCGAAAGCGGCATCGCACCAGGGTCAGACACGCCGACAGAGATTTCTCCCGACCCCCGCCCACAAAAAATTCAGACACAAAGGAGCGCCACCACCAAGCATCACCGCCCACCAACACGCGCCACCACGGTCTTGCGGTCACCATCCCCGTCGCTTCGAGATCAATGGTGTGTGGCCTGGAAGGTGGTGGTACACGACACCATCAGGACAAGGACAACAGCTCGGCAACCATGCCAGAGGAGCTCACCTCCACCGCCAAGCTGCGATCGTCAACCGGACAGAGTAGTCAGGACACACCAGACCCATACTGGCCCGGCCGGGTCCAAACGGACCCGTAAAGCCCTGACTGCCCTGCTGCAACAGGCAGGTCGCGCCGCCGTCCCTATCCCACCTGCATCAGCGCCGCCATTTCCAGAAGGCACCACAAAGTGCAGGGCCCCGGCCCGCCCAAGCCCATGTGGGGCCCGCCTGAGCCCATCTGAGGCCCGGGTTGCCCAGATCTGGGCCAGGCGGTCATCGGCGGCCACCACCGCAGCCTGGCGCCCCGCCACGCGCGCCACCGCGTGGCGCCGATGCACCATCGCCTCCCGGACACGCCGGACCGAGGTCAACCGAGAAGCACCACCGCCAGACCAAGTAGGGCCCCGACCCTCCCGTCCAAGGCGCGGGGAAAGGCAGGCCGCCGCTGCCGGCGTCGCCCGGGCTTTGCCTGGCGACCTCTGTCGGCGGCGGCGACGGAGGAAGGGGGCGAAGGGAGGGAGGCGGCGGCGGTAGGATGGGGTTCGTCCCATCGCCCTCGGGGGGGGGGCGAGAGGACGAGAGAAAACGGTTCGGTCCAGCACAAGATGTATTTCTGGTATATATTATTACCATACGAGATATTTGATATGGAGAAACTATTTTTCTATATACATTGGTAGTTCTACTTGTGATTTAGAGTGAAGTGAAAGCTTCAGATGTACATGACTTGTAATGTTTATCTAAGAATGATTTTTCTGCTCAACCATGAGATTCGGCGGTTAATAGGAGTATTTGTTTCTACAAACTACGCAAATAGGTGTGTACTAGATTGTCCTGGCGCGCGCTGCCGCGCCGACCTCCAATTTTGTCGATGCTTAAATTCTAATAATTTCCCACCAAATCTAATTTCAGCTCATCTTCTTCCAGATATGGGGGCCAACTGATGTAACTAACACCTCGATAATATTTTCATTCACACTTCATTTTACTTCTTGTTTTTCTCTAGGCTCCAATGTATGTGAGGTAATGCTCTGTTCTGAGGTGTATACATATTGGTGTATAACAGGGTAAGCTACAAGGTTTGTGAATTACATGAGCAACTAAAATCCATAGTGTAATAGTAAGCCTTGTAAACTACGATAAAACCAAACGTTGACATGAAAATAGAAAGTGTCAGAACCCTATAACATAAGGGTATTGACAAGGGTTAACTTGACAAATGTCCTAGATGAAGGACTTAGGATCTGGGAAATAGGGCGTCGGATGAACTCGAAGGTAAAATCAGTCAAACAAGGTGTCTATCGAAAGTAAATGTGGGTGTAAACCTGGCTTGCTTTCAATCTATCCCTCACCGTCCCCTCCTGGCCCCTATATATAGGTGGCCAGGTCTCAGGGATCGAGAGGGATCCGATACAGATTACAATATCGACATACGATATGAACTCGTATTTCGACTAACGTTACAACTGGGCCTAGCTTTAACGGGCCTCAGGGGTACTCAACTGTCGGGCTCTATTATCGATACCCTTGTCAGTAGCCCTCGAGATTCTACCAGAATTGCAGATTCGGGTTGAATCTCAGATCTCCAAATCTTCGATTTGATCAATACTTCTTCTTTATATCTTCAAATCTTTGACTTGGTCTTTCGACTTATCTTTTATTATAAAGTCTCGCAAGGGGTTTTGATGAACAAGCCTGACAACTCTAACGGATCAAGAGGCCAGTTAACTGCCAGAACAGATACTTGTCACCTACTTCAAATTCAATCCCCTTGGATTTGAATTCGGGAAACCGGTCGTAGACACAGACAAGTACCAGCAGAGCTTATCCATGTGCGTATACCAGGCCACACAGGATGGATCCTTGGGTCTTACCTTCATGATATATTTCAACCACGACATTTAAGTTTTGTCGCGATGACACAACTCGAGAATCATATTTCACAGCCTTGTTTGACTGAATCAATATACAAAAATTTTGAGTTATCCTTTTTAACTCTCATGAATAGCTCCCGATGGGAGTAATCGATGTTCATTTTGTCGACCATGTAGCCGAAATTCATTGCTGACGAAATGCAATCGATTGCGTCTAAACCACGTGTCCATCAACTTCCACTTCTCTCCTTTCTTTTGTCGACTTCTTTCTATAGGGTGCGCGACAGCGCTCCCGATGGGAGTAGCTCCCGAGGCTATAGCCGAATTTTTTCGGGTATAGGCTCAAAAATATAAACGTACATGTTCCATATACTTCCTCTTGCGATATTTTTCAAGATGATTCACACTTTATGATTCTTCTCTTCTTTCTGTATGACGCAAGCCCCCGAGTCAAAGACGAGGTACACTGTGCTTCGTGATAGATACTTTCTCATACTTTTTTTTTGTTCGTATCTTTTTCCTTGATACATTGATCCTTCTTTACCATCTGTACTGGAAAAAATTAAAAGCCCAGAAATATATTTTGGGCCTTATCTCTCTAGAGGCCCATTAGTGCATACTTATAAATAAAGCATGTTTGCTGAGGGCAAAAACCCTAATTCATTCATTAGCTTCCTCCTTCGCCGCATCATATTCTTTTTCCTCATCGCACCTAGGGTTTTTTCTTCCCAACAACTATCTCCATGGCCGATGCAGGAGAACCGCGTCTGAATATCAGCGCCCCAGTGGAGAAACGGGGTCGCGGCCGCCCCCGCGGCAGTAAGAACAAGCCCACGATCCCTGCTGTGGCATCATCGTCGTCCGCTCCAGCGAAACGACGCCCCGGCCGCCCGGTGGGCAGCAAGAATAAGCTCAAAGTTTCACCTGCTGCACCAGGTCCAAGTGCTCCTCCTCACGATGCTTCTCCTCCTCCGCCCAGAGTCTACTCCTTCTTCTGCATTGCCGGCGCGCAGTGTCGTGAAATTCAGCAGCTACCACTGAAATTTACCAAGTTTATGGATGGTCGAGAGCTGCGAGAAGCTGTTCTTCGTGAACACTCTGGGGAGGAACTCCCTACGAAGTGGAGGTCTGGTACGACGGTGCCGGTGAACAGTACTTCAAGGGCGGCTGGGCGTAGTTTGTAGAAGACCATGACCTCCATCAAGGCTTTATCATGACCTTCGACTATCACATCGGCACGTCGAAGTTCGACGTGAGGATCTACGACTGCACCCAGTGCCAGAAGGAGTACGAAGCCGAAGTGCACTTCCATTAGATTCTTGATACGTCTCAAACGTATCTATAATTTTTTATGCTCCATGCTTGTTTTTACACCATTTGCTTAGTGTTTCGTTACACTTCGTGGCATTTTTATGTATTTTTCGGAACTAACCTATTAACAAGATGCCATAGTGTCAGTTCCCTATTTTCTGCTGTTTTTGTGTTTCAGAAAAGTTACACAGGAAATATTCTCGGAATTGGACGAAACAAAAGCCAAACATCCAGAAATTTACCGAAGCTTCCAGAGAACCGAAGAGGAGACGGAGTAGGGCCACGAGGGGCCCACACAACAGGGCGGCACAGCCCAGGCCCTGGCCGCGCCCCCTATGTGTGAGACCACCTCGGTCCACTTCTGACGATGCCCCTTCGCCTATAAAGACCCCCCAACGGGAAAAACCTAAACACCCGATCACTTTTCCAAAAACACATCGCGATCCGCCGCCGTCGTCGACCCGAGATCGGGAGGGTCCAGAAGCTCTTCTCGGCACCCTGCCGGAGAGGGGAATCGCCACCGGAGGTCTTCTTCATCGCCATGCTTGCCTCTGGCGCGATGAGTGAGTAGTCTACCTTGGACTATGGGTCCATAGCAGTAGCTAGTTGGTTGTCTTCTCCACCATGTGCTTCATGTTTAGATCTCGTGAGCTGCCTTACATGATCGAGATCACCGTTATGTAATTCTACATGTTGTGTTTGTTGGAATCCGATGAATATTGGTGTTATGATTGAGTTGATGTGCTGAATATTATCTTATGTTATCTTTATGTTGTTTATGATCTTGCATGCTCTCCGTTTTTAGTAGCTATCTTGGCCGAGTAGATACTAGTGACTCCAAGAGGGGGTATTTATGCTCGATAGTTGGGTTCATGACTCTATTTAATCTGGGGGAGTGACAGAAACCTCTAAGATTGTAGATGTGATGTTGCCACTAGGGAGAAAACAACATTTTTATGCTCAAGGGCATATGCTTTGTTTACATTACACACTTTGCTTAATGCAGTTATCTGTTATTCGCAACTTAATACTTGTGGAGTTCTCAGATTGATTCTCCGCGAGTGGATTATTAGTCATAGATGCAGTTGGATGGCGGTCTATGTATCTTGTTGTAATGCCCAGAGTAAATCTCATAGTGATCCTCTCGACATATGCACGTTATCTTTATTCTATCAATTGCCCAACTGTAATTTGTTTACCCAGCATGTGTTATTTTATCTTATGGAGAGACACCACTAGTGAACTGTGGACCCCGGTCCTATTTCCATTATATTGCTATCACATGTTTACTTTACTCGCACTATTTACTTTACTCGCACTATTTACTTTACTCGCACTTTTACTTTACTCGCATACTACTATCACTTTCCACTCGATACGCTCATACCCTTTGTTTCAAGCAAACCGGTGAGATTGACAACCTCATCGCAAGTTGGGAACAAAGTACTTGGTTGTGTGTGTGCAGGTTCCACATTGCTGCTCGCAAAGCAAAGCTTGGACGAGGCGCCCTATAAATTGTCCGGAGCTGTCGCGAAGCTTGCAAGCATCACCTTCAGTCGTATTGTCTGCTTTTCTCCTGATCGACATACCTTGGTTTCTTAACTGAGGGAAAACTTGCTGCTATATTCATCAAAACCTTCTCTTGGGGTTTTCCAACTGGCCGGTCATTTACTACACATCTTTCATACTATCATCACCGCGTCACCAACAAGTTTTCTGGCGCCATTGCCGGGGAAGAGTGGAAGACCTCTGCAAGGGGAGTTTTTCGCACGCACATCCTTTAGTTTGTTTTATTGTTTTGCTTTACTTTATTTATTTTCACTTGCATTATTTTATATCAAAAACACAAAAAAATTAGTTTACTTTATAGTTGCTTTTATCTACTTGCTTTTAGTTCATTATGCTGTTCCCTAAGTACGTTTTGGAGGACCTCTCAGTAGCTAGTGGTTCAATTATTGGAAAAGATAACATTGAGGAGTTCTTTAATCACATTAGTATGCATAAAGAAGTTGAGGAAAAATCTTTGGTTGAGCTAGCTCCTAGTTATGAAATTACTTACTTAGTTCACATGTTAGAAGCTAGGTTTGCTAGCCTTAATCCTTTTATGCAATACATGTTCCTTAAGCTTCATGATGATCCCGAAAAGAAAGCTTTCATCTTGGAAACTTTGCGCATAGAATTTAAAGATGTTGCCAATGAGGCTAGAAAAGTTTTTAAGAAATTTAATAAGCTTGGCTCACCCGTAGTGGTTGTTGGCACACCCAATGAAGATTTTAGAGTGTCAATACCTTATAAACTTGTAGGAATTCACGATGCTTGGGATAAAAAATTTAGTTGTATTTGTCCTGAAAACTTTTTTGATGAAAGTAGTTGCTAGTGCCAAGTTGACGTGGGAGCAGACAGTCCTTGTGCGTGGTGGATGACCAGCCCGTTGGGAACCCCAAGAGGAAGGTATGATGAATATAGCGGCTAGTTTTCCCTCAGTTAAGAAACCAAGGTTTAATGTCGATCTTGAAGAGGAGAGACAGCGACGACTGAAGGTGATGCAGACTGGCTTAATAACACTCCAACAAGGGCGCCGTTTAACGATACTTGTTGACTCGTCTTCGGCCAGTAGCAACGCGGAACCTGCACACACACAAACAAGTACTTTGTTCCCAACTTGCGATGAGGTTGTCAATCTCACCGGTTTGCTTGAAACAAAGGTTATGAGCGTATCGAGTGGAAAACAATATAGTATGCGAGTAAAGTAAACAGTGCGAGTAAAGTAAACAGGTGATAGCAATATGATGTAAATAGGACCGGGGTCCACAGTTCACTAGTGGTGTCTCTCCATAGATAAAATAGCACATGTTGGGTAAACAAATTACAGTTGGGCAATTGATAGAATAAAGATAAATGTGATATGTCAAGAAGATCACTATGAGATTTACTCTGGGCATTACAACAAAATACATAGACCGCCATCCAACTGCATCTATGACTAATAATCCACTCCCGGGGATATCAATCCGAACACCCCAGTAGTATTAAGTTGCGAACAACAGATAATTGCATTAAGCAAAGTGTGTAATGTAAACAAAGCATATGCCCTTGAGCATATGAATGTTGTTTTCTCCCTAGTAGCAACAGCACATCTACCACCTTAGAGGTTTCTGTCACTCCCCCAGGTGAAATAGAGACATGAACCCACTATCGAGCATAAATACCCCCTCTTGGAGTCACTAGCAACTACTCGGCCAAGATAGCTACTAACAACGGAGAGCATGCAAGATCATAAACAACATAGAGATAACAAAAGATATAATTCAGTACAGCAACTTAATCATAAACACCAATATTCATCGGATCCCAACAAACCAAACATGTAGAATTACATAACGGTGATCTCAATCATGTAGGGCAGCTCATGAGATCTAAACATGAAGCACATGGTGGAGAAGACAACCATCTAGCTACTGCTATGGACCCATAGTCCAAGGTAGACTACTCACTCATCGCTCCGGAGGCAAGCATGGCGATGAAGAAGACCTCCGGTGGCGATTCCCCTCTCCGGCAGGGTGCCGGGAAGAGCTTCTGGACCCTCCCGATCTTCGGGTCGACGATGGCGGCGGATCGCGATGTGTTCTGGAAATCTGATCGGGTCCTTAGGTTTTTTCCGTCGGGGGGTCTTTATAGGCGAAGGGGCGATGTCAGAGGAGGGGCCAGGCGCCCTCACACAGGGGTGGCGCGCACTACTAGAAAAAAGCTTACCCGTAGCGCACCTAATATGGCTACCCGTAGCGCATATACCGTGCGCTGCGGGTAGCACGCCACTAGTAAAAAAATACTCGTAGCGCATGTGTGGTGCGCTACGGGTAATAGGCTTACCCGTAGCGCATGTGTCTGGTGCGCTACGGGTATGCATATTACCCGTAGCGCACCTTACACACATGCGCTATGGGTAATATGCATACCCGTAGCGCACCATAAACACATGCGCTACGGGTATGCATATTACCCATAGCGCACCTTACACACATGCGCTACGGGTAATATATTACCCGTAGCGCACCTTACACACATGCGCTACGGGTATGTTTTTTTGATTTTTGAAAATACTCTATTTTTGCTGCCAAATTACAGTTTTTATACATAATATAGTACAGTATAGAGAATATAACAGGTATACAGAATAATGCAATATAAATAGCATAAAACATGCATGGCATATGAATCACATTGTTTCGAAATAAAACAAACACATTCGTAGTCTAAGACACCAATACCGACCAAGTATACAAGTTCATCATCACATCTTACATGAATGAGATAGTCTCCTACACTACAATGAAGTACACTACAACCGCAATCACCGCGGTGAGCAAGACGGCGGTGGTGACGCTGAAGATCGTCCTCCTCTCCTCTCGCAGGTGGTTCCTCCACCTAGCTTCCGCCTCCGCCATGGTGTTGTACCCTTTGTAGCTATTGCCCTTGAACATGTTGACTTGCTTCAAGCAATCTTCCCAGTGGACGTAAACTCCAGGAACCCTACCCCTGTACACCACGTACGGCATCTCTACCTTTAAGACACAAATAAGGTTAGAGAACAGAAAGCAATAGTTCATCATATAATTAAATGATACAATTAACATCAGATGACATAATTAACATCAGTACGATCGATGAAGTACATCACAAATAAGTTCATTACATGACATGACAAATAGCAACGAGCCAACGATCACAACTAAGTTCAATGATTATCTACCAAACTTGCCGTGCTAGGCAAGTTAGGATGTACTTAATAAGTTTACAACTAGTGAATCAAACTTTCGGCTTGCCAACATCAGGAACAAAGCGGAAGCCGCCTCCCACGATCAAGAACGGCCTGTTGTCGCCCTGAAGAAGCTGTCTCTTATCTATTTCAGCATTTGACGGCTTCATAGCGGCAGTGTAGAACAAACCCCCTTTTCTGATAACATCTTGAAAGATGATCGTCGCAAACTGCTCCTGGATGCGATAGAACTCTGCTCTTAGTTGATTATCTTGGATCATCGCCAAGTGTTCGGCCCAGGATTTAAGTGAATTTGGCAGCGTCAAGTTATGGTGGTCGCGTACGTACGCCCGCATCTGATATAAGGCGTAGTAGGCCTCCTTCTGGCTGCCCTCAGGCTGCTTGACACAGGGGAACGCCGTTATGTGGCCGAATGTGTACATGCCTTGCTTGAGCGGCCGTTTAGTCTTCAATAAGCCTCCCAGACGGGCGTACTTGGTAAGAGCTTCATCCAAAACTGCCTTGATAGTCGTGTAGTTTTTCTTTCTTGCACTGCCCGAGTCCAAATACACGCATTGCGCACTTCTCACCGAGATGTTGATGAGCGTGCAGTATTCGTCGCTGCGCAAAACAATTCAAACAGAATGTTGGCAAAGAACGAGATGGAAATCTAAGAAAACATTACGGCGGCGAGCCAATGATCACTTACTCGGGAAAGTAGGCCATGAGCAAGTCCTTCCCAATATTTTTCCGGAATACGACGCTGAGATACTCAGACGCGACTTTCTGGCCCTCCCATTTTGACAACTGGCTCTCACGCATGTAGTAGGGATCCACTATCGCGATGCCCGGGGTCTTGTCTCTAATGACCTGCATCGCCATACTTAGGGAAAATAGGCGGACGAGGGTTTGGTACAGCCGATTCTGGTGAAATATGTCGAAGATATCGGCAAACCGAAGCAGCATAGTATCTGCGGGTGCATCCTCGACGAAGCCCCTGCCCGTTGGCACCTTGGCCATGTAAAGCGGGTATGATGAATCATTATCTCCAAGTTGGCGCGTCTCTAGGTAGAGAATAGCGTCATGCAGACTCCGCATATCCGCACTGCAAGCATGGAGCATTTGCGCATTCAGCATCGGCTGGCCCATAGTATGCACAATGTGGTTAAGACCCTTGGGTCTTGGTGGCCCGTCCTGAGCCCGGATCGGTGCTGGCTGGCTCATAGTATCCTTCTTGCTCTTACTTTTCCTTTCCTTCTTCTTCATGGGAACTACAATCTGCTCACCGGCACACTTATGGAGCGTGTTGGGGGTGAAAATGTTTCCAGGCTGTGGAGGCTCCGTGCAGACAACATCTGGAGGCGTCTCCTGAGAATGGAACGACAAACGTTTGCTGATAGTAGGTCGTTTCTCCGAGGGACCTGGCGCCGGTTCTTCATTGTCATCACAATATGCAGTATTCATGAAGGCATCAACGTTGACTTCATCATCATCGTCATCGTTCAGATTCTGTGCCATCTGCATATCATGATTAGGATCGGCCGCCACATAGCTGCTTGGCCCGGGCATGACCGGCGGTGTTATTCGTGGAGTTGTGCTCCCCACCCCCAGACGAATCTGATTCTCTGGCCATAGCATTGAATAGCCAAAGCACTGTCTGAGGACTTTTGGCTCTTCATCCTCTTCGTCTCCCATGGGCTGAAAGGGAGGCATCACTTCGTCACAGTTCCGCAGCGTCCGAGCCAATGAGACCCTCAACACGTTGGGTGGCATCGGCCTACCGTGGAACAACCTGTTTCCCGGTTGCATGATACTACCCGTGGCAACATCCTTCAACACGCCGTCGATGTAATATAGGAGAGTGCAAGGAACGTCGGTGCCCGCGGCCTGCAAAAAACGAGAAGTGTACGTAGGTTGAGCCACCGCCGCTTAGTTATCCAAGTGTATATTACGTGAAACGATGCGAAAAGTGTGTTACCTTGACGGCGTCGAGCTCCGCTGCCGTCGAAGGAACGCCGACGTACATCGGCGTGCAGGAGACGGAGGGGGTGCTTTGTTGCCCGGAACCTCCCGATGCATTAAGCCCCTTCGCCACGGTGTTGGCGACCGGCATTGCGATGTCGGCGACCGGCACCGCGATGTCGGCGACGTGGGGCGCCGCGGCAGTGTTAGCGGCCGGTGTCACCAATACATTCGGCGCCGCGGCGCTCGAGTTGCTGCCGATTATACTGGGTATCGGGGGCGGACCAACTCGACCTGCCGCATCCCAATTCACAAACGCTTCAAATAGGCGAGGCATCATGGCGGTCATCTTTTCTGTGAAAAGCGTGTCGACCTTATCAGCCACACGTTTATCAACAATCTCCGGAATTTGTGCCACTCTGTCCCTGAGTTCGTGAAGCTCGCGGGCTTCATCCTCACCGAGTGCATTCTTTCCCTTCAGTTGCCTCCCATACTTGTCCGACCATTTCACGGACAAGCCTTCACCGAGCACACGGCCAGCTGACGTCGGCGGTAGTGTTTTTTCACGTCCCTTCACCACGTTCACCGCCCTATTCAAAGCGGTGTTCCACCTAGCTGACCCAATCGTCGTCGAACCCTGGGATGAGGAGGTCTGAGATGCGGAAATCTTTTCTTCAGCTGCCAGAATCTCCTCGAACCGTATCACCTTCTCATCTGTGGTGAGTTGCTTGCTTATCGGGTCATAATGGTACTTGGACCTAATTACTTTCCTGGCCTGCGGATCTGCGATTCGGTGCCAAGGGTTCTCGATGCCCTTCGCCTCCATCTCCGCATCCTCCTTCGCCCATATCTTGTCCTTCCCTCGGTAACCGCCGCCGCCGAGATTGTGGACACCTAAGTTCTTGGACTGTAATTCCTTCCCCCAGAGACTCTTTCTGTTGCTCTCTACATCGCTGGGGTCGCACTTGAGCCTCATCTGTTCGTAGTCATTCTCCGTGAGCGTCGGGTTGCTCTTCTTGGCCTCCTCAAATGTTTTACCCTTAATGATCAATTTCTTCACCCGGACTTTCCAACTGGCCAGGCGATGTTCATCTTCGAGATATCGGCATTGTTCACTGGATTCCCACTAACCTTCAAGTTGACAAACTCGTCAGGGAACTTGTATCGGGCATGCAACTTCTGCAAGAGGAGTTTGCGGTAATGCGCATTGTCCTCACTCCTTAGGTTCACGGTGTGGAGCGGGACAGTGCTTCGGATGATGCACCCGAGTTGGTTTCCGTAACCGGCCACAAACTGCTCAGGTTCGAGAGGATGCCCACTTGTTGACACACGCGTGATTCCTTGGCGGTCGACCACCAGCTGGTTCGGGCGCCGATCCTTCCGATCCTTCCCATCTTTCCGTGGCCTCTTCGTCCGTTGGGTCCCATCTACGCCGCAAGATGTGGTGGTAGTGGTGTCGTCGGCGCCCTCCATATCCTCTCCTTCTACATACATATCATCTTGATATATGTCCTCCATCTCCTCTTCTTCTACCTCCCTCTCCTCTTCGTCTACCTCCATCTCCTCTTCTTCTTGCCCCATCGCCAGTTGTTCTTCCAACTCTTGGGAAAGTTCCCAGAATTGCTTGCCAGATCCACCGGCATCATCGTTGTCGGCCATTTTCGCGCTAAATGAAGAAAATGCGTCGAGTTAGTAGAAATACAAAAATTCACGGAAAATTTCGGCATGACCTATGCTGTTTTTTTCACATAGGGAGTGCCCATTTTTGCTGAAACGGAAGTAAATCGATATTTCATTGCTAAATGGGCACTCATTTGAATCCCCTGCACAAAAATTCATAGCAGATTCATAGAATAGTATCCCAGATTCAATATACATGTTCCAGCAAGTAGCAATAATAAAGAAAACTCCCAGATTTCATAGAATAGTATCCCAGATTCAATATACATGAGTTACAGATATGTCCCAGCAAGCTCTTATACATCTTTGTACATCAGTTCATTACAAAATGTAGCAGTAGCTAACAGTAATATGTGCTTTTGAACACTAAGCTAACAGTAGCAGTAGCTAACAGCTAGCAGTAGCTAACAGTAGCAGGTCCATCAACAGCTAGCAGTAGCAATATAACAGTATAAGCTCCCAGATTTCATATGCAAATAACTCCCAGATTTCATATAACAGTAACAGTATAAGCTCCCAGATTTCATATGCAAAAAACTCCCAGATTTCATATAACAGTATAAGCTCCCAGATTTCATATAACCAAAAACTCCCAGATTGTCACAGAGCAAACACTAGACAAACTCCCAGATTTCATATGCAAGTGATGATGCAGCCGTACCTCTCGATCTAGCGTCAACGAGGACATCGCTGCCAATGGGGCGTGCCCAGATTTTCGTGTCAGCCTGTTAGAGTTTCTTGTGCACCTACATCAAGGTACCGACTTCGCCCAATTTGCCGCAGTTCCGAATGCATTGATCATGATCCGATGAACACATGCTGCTGATTGGTACATGCCAAACACTCTAACATTTAAGCTGTCACCAATCGGTACATGCCAAGAACTTAACTGTTGATGCTATGTGTGAAGATGATTAGTTCAGGTTTCTCGCATTGATTTGAAATAATCCAATTGCTCTAATGGAGGTAGTCTGTAATCTGTTAACTCATGTGTGCATGTAGACTTCGTTTTTTGTTAACCTGTGTAATCTATTAACACATGTGTACATCATGTTTAGCGGGGTTGATGCTATTTACAGCTATTGAGAAAAAAAAATCATTTTTTTTGTTGGAAAATTTGACTAGCACATTATCACCTGGTCATACCATCAGTTCAGTATAATATGATATATACAGAACTTGGTGGTTCAGAAAAATGCTTTCATATGACGGTAACAGTATGGAGGAAATGGAAAAATTAAATCTTTTAATGGATTATCCGTCGCTGTATTGAAACTAATTAAGTTCTGAACAGTTTGGATGATGCACATAGGGGCTAAATATCTCAGCAACAATACTAAAAAATCTTGCAGTCTGAAATTCAAAGGTTATTTCTTTTCAGCAGCTTTAATCTGGATATTGATGTTCTAATGGGTCTTATGCCTCATTAAGTTTCTTTTGGATTGCGTTTTATGATGCTTACATAACGTACATCTCTTAAGTTAGAGATACAACATTACTCAACTTATATTGCACAAGAGATCCCATGTTTACATCAGATAGTTTAGGGAGGAATACTCCAATGCACATGTAGTGGAGGTTCTTCCTTATACCATTTCTTCATCCAATATTTTATTTATTTTCGGATTAAGAAAGCCATTTCTTGTATTCATGGTGTAGGCAGATCATGGCTGTTTGTGGTGTTGTTAGAGCTAAGTCAAGCACAAGGCAGACAAAGCGGCGTGGCACATGCCCGAGTATGGTGTGTGCATCTTGACATGCTAACTAAGGTGATATACTTTTTAAAGTTGAAGTGCTTGGTAATTCATTTTTTCTCTCATTGTAGCACGCTTACTAGTATAGAAAGAAGCCCAGTCGTTAGACTTACAAAAGAATACTGGTTATGAAAAATCCCAGAGCCTTCAGTTCAAGTTATTAGAAAAGGAAAAAGAAGTTGTTGGCGCTGCATCTCGCAGCGCCTCTTCTTCTTCAACCTCTGAACTCTCTCTTGTCTCTCTCAAACACAAGAACACACGCACACTAGCCAAGGAAGAAGAAAAGGCTTTGCCTAGAACACTCCCTTGGTGACCACCGTGGCTACATCCTTCTCTTTCTCTCCACTAACTAAGCTACATGCACACACGTTTAGCACTTGTGCAGCTTTCCTCAACGGCCACACGACCGGGCCAATGAGGCATGCATGCCTATCAGATTGTATGCAGGCCACATCTCTACTGCATAAACCTGCTAGCTATTGTCTTGCCGATCTGCTCGCGCTGACGCTTCTCTAGCTGCTGATCTGCCCGTTGACACATGCTATTAACTAGGACCTAGTAGAGTACTACATCTTATGCCGTGAACATCTAAATTCAGCTTGCATGTACACACATGAACACTTCTATATATATGTGCACACTGCCGCAGCTTCTACTACATGCATAAACAAGATCTAATCATCTAATCTTAGAACGCATAACAAGATTAGTTCCAACAGAAGTCAGAGCCTGCAGTTTAGCCTCAAGCCCTCAACAGACAACAGCCTACCACTAGTAGCCCAGACCTCCAGCCGAGCTTCCTACCAAGCCCAAACCATCTGAATCCACTGCCAACCATCAAGCACACAAAGCAAGAAGAAGAAGAAAGACGCCCGGATCAGTAGAGGACGGCGAGGTTGGGAGATGTAGGGGATTCGTGACGGTACCGAGCTCGTGCAGGCGATGATGGAGGCGAACTTGTCGGAGTAGAGGACGACGAGGTTGGGAAGGTGGCTGGGGACGGCAGCCGGCCGGGGCGTCGCGGCTTGCTCGTCGATCTGCTGGGCGTCGAGGCTTGCTCCTCGATCTGCGGAGGCGGCAGCCGGTGGGGCTCCTCCTCTCCAGGGATGGTGGCGTGACGGCGGCGGTGTCCCCTTCTCCTTCGACGGCGGCGGCAGGTGTTGGGGTGGCGAGCTACTGGGCGGCGACGACGAGCGAGGAGAGTGGCGGCGGTCGATCTGGTTTAGACGAAGCAGAGGGCCGGGGGTCGATCTGGGCCGGGTTAGCTAGGCAAGCAAGCAGAGAGGGGATCGATCTGGCTAGTGGCTAGGCGTAGCGCAGGGGGGTGAGATGCGCTACGGGTAATATTACCCGTAGCGCAGGGGGGTGGGATGCGCTACTCCTACTCGACTAGTTAGGTTAAATACCACCAAAACGGTATATTACACAACCATCTCTCTATCCTAGTGGCTTCTGCTAGCCAGTCTGCTAAAGCTAGCATTCTAGGTTCAAGTCCTGGATACTGCATTTTTTGTTTTGTTTTTTTAATTAACTTTTTAGCATTTTGTTACATTCTGATATATTATAATATATATTTTAAAGTAAATAAGCATAAATAATATTTTTGTATCAAGCTAAAATAATGTCTTTTTGCATGTCTCAAAAATACAAAAGTGATCGATACATGATACAAAGTTTCACAATTTTTTTGCATTTCTTTGTCAACGTCAAATAATTAAGCCCCGGAACCCGATCACTCCTTCTCTAAAAATATGAGTTCCATTTCTAGTTTGGTCCGAAAATGTAAAAGTGATACATAATAATGTGCCCACACACACGGTCAAGCTAGCTACCGTTTCACAATCTTTTTTCCCTTCTTTGTCAAGGTCGAATAATTAAGCCCCGGAACCCCGAGACTTCTTCTCTTGAACGGTAGACCTTTAGGTAGGGTGGTCCGACTTCTTCTTGTGGTGTATGTTTCATCGGTGTCGCTTTCATCTTCCATCTTTGGGTCACCGTACATATCAAAGTCTTGCTCATTGGCGACCCCATCCATTCCGATGATGTTCCTTTTGCCTCTCCTCACGACAACCCGGGTAGGCTTTGTCGGGTCGGTAATGAAGAAGCATTGGTCCACTTGGCTTGCCAATACCCATGGCTCATTTTTCGCGGTGACGTTTGCACCGACAGTCTTGGATTTGGCTTCGGGTATAACCATGGTGGTGAAATACCGGTCTTCTTTTACTATATTCTTGGCCCATCTGACACGAAACATCGGCACCTTCTCCCCAGCGTAGCTCAGCTCCCAGATCTCCTCGATCCTTCCGTAGTATCTCTGCTTGACGTCACCGGTGTAGGCTTCCATCGTTACCCCTGAGTTCTGGTAATCGCAATTACTGTCCTTTTCCTCGGTGTAAAATGTGTAGCCATTGATATCGTACGCCTGGTAGGTCATCAGGCAGTGTTCAGCGCCCTGTGACAAGGCAAATATGAGATTTTCTTGCTCGGAAGATTGCATTGGTGGGGGATTAGCTAGAAGCTTGTCCTTGAACCAAGTCGTGAAATTGGAGTTGTGCTCTTTGATTATTGCTCCTTCGGTCCTCAGCTCGCCCCTGTCACTGTACTTCTTCGCAATAGAGCTTTTGTGCTCTTCCACCCAAGGGTCGATCAGTTGCATGTGTTGAAGCGCGACTAGGTTTGCTCTGTCAAAGTCGGCACGCCGCCCAGTGAAGTCGACATGCATTTCGCGACGACCCTCGCGGTGACCCCATCCATCGATCCTGTCAAGGTGCTTGTTGACGGGCAGACCAACAGGGTTCTCAATGTTAAGATAATTCGTGCAGAAAGAGATGCACTCTTCTGTCAAGAAGCCCTTGGCTATGCTTCCATCAGGACGTGATCTATTGCGAACGTATCCTTTGATGACACCATTCATCCTTTCAAACGGCATCATGCTGTGCAGGAACATCGGCCCGAGTTGGACGATATCCTCCACGATATGGACCAGCAGATGTACCATAATGTCGAAGAATGCGGGCGGAAAATACATCTCGAGCTCGCATAGAATCACCACAATCTCTTCCTGTAGCCTCTTGAGTTTCTTCACGCCAATTGACTTTCGAGAGATGACGTCAAAAAAGTGGCAGAGGCCAAACAATGTTTGACGGACGTGCTCGTCCATTATTCCTCGGATTGCAACCGGAAGTATCTGCGTCATCAGCACGTGACAGTCGTGAGACTTCATCCCGCTAAACTTCTGCTTCGCCTTGTCTAGGTATCTACTTATCTTGCCTGAGTAACCGTAAGGAACTTTGACTCCTAGTAGGCAGTTAAAAAACTGCTCGATCTCCTGAGGACTTAGAGTGAAGCACGAAGCGGGGCAGTGATAATCGTTCCTCTTGGCCTTTTTGCCCTTGCGACGACCTTCCGTCTCCTCCTCATCAACATCATCATCATCAGGACGTCCTATGTGAAGGTCATTCCTAATTTGCATAAATTCCAAGTCGTGCCTTGCTTTCGGCCCGTCTTTGGTCCTATCCGGCATGTTGAGAAGGGTGCCAAGCAGACTCTCGCACACGTTTTTCGTGATATGCATGACATCAAGGCTATGGGGCGTGCGGAGGATCTTCCAGTACGGCAAATCCCAAAAAACAGACCTCGTTTTCCATACCTTTAGCAGCGGCTTGGGCGCCTTTCGCTTCTTTCCCGGCGCTGGGCACTCTGGCCAATTTGTCAACAACTCATCGATTTCGTCGCCGCTCCTCAGAGATGGCGCTCCTCGGAGCTCAACTTTCCCATTGAACAGATCTTTGCGTCTTCTCCACGGGTCATCCTTGCGAAGCCACCTTCGATGCCCAATGAACACGGTTTTCGAAGAACAGGGATCTTTCTGTAGCTGGTGATACGTTGTGTCATCCATGCACCGAATGCATGCACAGTATCCGTGGACCACCTGCCCTGAGACATATCCGCAACCGAGATAGTCATGCACCGTCGTGACCAACGCGGCTCTCATAGGGAAATAATCTTGTGCGACAGCGTCCCACGTATTCGGTGGTGCATCCCATAACGTTGCTAGTTCCTCTTTCAACAGACCGAGATACATTTGGATGTCATTACCCGGTTGTTTTGGACCTTGAATTAGCATAGTCATTTGTATGTACCTCCTCTTCATGCACAGCCAGGGGGGTAGGTTGTACATCCATACAAACACGGGCCACGTGCTATGGGTGCTGCTCTGGCTGCCAAACGGATTGAGTCCATCGGTGCTCACACCCAGCCTGACGTTCCTTGGATCGTCCCCAAATTCTGGGTACTCGATGTCCAATGCCTTCCACTGGCTAGCATCTGAAGGGTGTCTCAGTATCTTGTCCACCTCATCATCATCGGCATCATCTTCTGGCTTCTTCCTTTCCGTGTGCCAGCGCATAAGCTTTGCTTCCTTAGGGTCTGCGAAATACCGCTGTAGACGATGAGTGATCGGAAAGTACCATACCACTTTTTGAGGAGCTTTCTTCCCACTCTTGTATCGAGATGCGCCGCACACCGAACATGTGTTTCTCTCCGTGTCTTCGCCCCGATAAATCATGCAATCATTAATGCAAGCATGATATCTCACATGTGGTAAATCTAGAGGGCATACAATTTTCTTGGCCTCCTCGATACTAGTTGGACACTTGTTCCCCTCGGGTAGACGCTCCTGCCAGAATGCCATGTTTTCATCGAAGCTTTTGTGGGTCCATTTGTGCCTTGCCTTCATCTGCAGAGCCCTAAGCGTGACGTCCAAACGGGTATCCCCGGGCCTACATCCTGCATACAATGGAGTAACCGCGTCCTTCTCCAGGCTCACCAGCTTGGCTTTCTCTCTAGCCGCATCCCTAGCATTGCTCGTCTGCTTGAGAAGCAGTGCTTGAACGTAAGGGTTCTGCACCCAGCTACCTGACGGTGTTCCATCTTCTCCGGCATCTTGATCCTCTTCACCGCCACCATGTCCAACATCTTGATCTTCTTCACCATGTCCGGCATCTTGATTGTCTTGACCTTGTCCGGCATCTTCATCTTCTTCACTATGTCTGGCATCTTCTCCGGCATCGTCATGTCCGGGAGAATCTTCGTGATCACCACCATGCCCTTCCTCGTTATTTCCCGTCGCTACCCCATGCACGTTATCGGCATCTTCATCACTTATCCACCGAGTGTAGCCATCCATGAAACCACGAGATAGCAGGTGGCTCTGCAATACTCCGGAATAAGGGTCGAGATAGCACTTCAGTTTGCATCTCTTACACGGACATTTTATCTCCGTCTGGTTATTTTGAATCATATCATGGGTTGCGACTTTCATATATCTTGCCACGATGCCTTCGCTCATCGAGCGGACCATGGTCGCCTGGTATATAAAGAGCAAGAGAATATTTTAGAACCGACCACATACACATATGGTCGTCCGAAAATTTCGGCATGACCTTGCCTAAATTTGGACCTATGCGTGGTGCCAAAATATGCCGAAATGGAAGTGAATCAACATTTTGGCAAAACAACATTGGCACCATCGGCAAATCAACATTTCATAAACACATATTATCCAAGCTAATGCATACATATATATATATATACAAACACGCGCCGATGCCACACAATCATGCATAATACAAAAAAACGATGCAAATGCGCGTACAAGCATACCCGTAGGGCATACAAACACCATTGCCACACAATCTTAAACATGGATGTCCTCATATTACTCACCTATTATAGAAGTTACCGCGATACGGGAGCCCGAGAGATTGTGTATGGACGAGAATGCAATAAAGTGATATCTAAAGGTCGGGAGACATTGCACTCACATATCTACCAACCAAAATAGCTCCAATAAGCTAAAATAGGTGAAAGAATGATGGAAATAGGTTGGGGAGGAGGAGGGGGACGACCAGATCTAGAATGCATGAGAGGGGGAAGAGAGGGGGCAATGATTGGTGTTAGGTGGCTCAATGCCATAAAAATCTGAATCCCAGGTTACCCGTAGCGCATGTGATATATATGCGCTGCGGGTAGTTCAACTACCCGTAGCGCACCTATACACATGCGCTACGGGTAACATGGGACTGCCTATGCCCACACTTACCCGTAGCGCATGTGGTACACATGCGCTGCGGGTAGTTTAATTACCCGTAGCGCACCTATACACATGCGCTACGGGTAACATGGGAGTGCCTATGCCCACACTTACCCGTAGCGCATGTGATATACATGCGCTACGGGTAGTTCAACTACCCGTAGCGCATCTATACACATGCGCTACGGGTAACATGGCACTGTCTCTGCCCACACTTACCCGTAGCGCATGTGTATAGATGCGCTACGGGTAGTTGAACTACCCGCAGTGCATGTGTATCACATGCGCTACGGGTAAGTGTGGGCAGAGCTTCCCATCCGGGCCTACATATACCCGTAGCGCATTTTATATATGGTGCGCTGCGGGTATATGACATACCCGCAGCGCATGTACACACATGCGCTACGGGTAAATACCCGCAGCGCACCATATATACTGGTGCGCTACGAGTAGCTGTACTACCTATAGACGTTTTCCTAGTAGTGGCAGGCCAGGGGCTGGCCGCGCCGCCCCTGTGTGTGGGCCCCTGGTGCCTCTCCTCCTACTTCTCTTCGGATCTCTGGAAGCTTCCGGGTAAAATAAGACTTCAGGAACTTGTTTCGTCCAATTCCGAGAATATTTCCTGTGTATCACTTCTGAAACACAAAAACAGCAGAAAACAGGAAACTGGCACTGTGGCACTTGTTAATAGGTTAGTTCCGGAAAATGCATAAAAGTGTCACTAAGTGTAACGAAACAATAGGCAAATGGTGTAAAAATAAGCATGGAGCATCAAAAATTATAGATACGTTTGAGACGTATCAGTAGTGTACCAAAAAGTGATCATGAAGGATCTTCAAAAACTCATTTGGACACAATTTCCTTCATTGTTGAAAAGAATCCTATAGTGGATCCTGATGCCTCTTTCATTATTACTTGATTCGCAATTTTCTGCGCCTAGCTCAAAGACGTTAAAGAAAAGCACTCTTGGGAGATAACCCATTGTTTACATTCAGTACTTTTTCTTTTATTTGAGTCTTGGAAGTCATTACTACTGTAATGACCGCTCCTTATCCTTTTTATTTCATTGTTGTGCCAAGAGAAGCCTCTAATTTGAGTGAGGTAAAAATTTGGGGATGTTGCTGTCCTGAAACTGTTTTCGGTGCTGCACTGTAAAAATTCGTGAAAATTCTCTGTATATCTTTTGGTCCTACGATTTCTTGTGCATATGACCCAGATTATATCCAAACTTTCATTAGTTGAACACTTTTTGATTTGAGCAACAGAAAACCCCTTAAAAATTCGGCCTTTGTCAGCTGTTCTGTTTTGACAGATTTCTGCCAATATTTGTGTTTGCCGCTTTATCGCTTTCTTTTGAGTTCTTTTGATCACGGAACTTTTGGGGAAGTTGCTACAGTAGTATATGCTTAATATGTGGTGGTTTTGGGTTGAAACCTGAAGCAAAAAGAGGTTGATTATATGATATGCTTACACTAATGTTGCTAATAGATTTGTGTTTAGTTTTGTATGAAGGAAGTTTTCAAGTGTAGGGATTGGAGAATGATGAGGTGAGTTGAAGAATGGACAAAAGCTCAAGCTTGGGGATGCCCATGCATCACCCCAAGAAATATCCAAGAAGTACAAGCGTCAAAGCTTGGGGATGCCCCCGAGGCACCCCTTCTTCATCGGCAAAAATCAGGTCACCTTTCAAGATACTATATTTTTATTGCTTCATGCACTATGTGTTTTTCTTGGAGCATCAGTTGTTTTAGTTTTCTTTATTAGTTTAGTTTTGTTTGCTGCAATAAATGGTTGGACCCCAACAAATTTCCTTTGGAGAAGTTGCCTTGCTTTTCTTTTGCCAAGAACGCTCTAGTTTTCATTCTTATCAAAAACCGAGTGTTCTTCTTTTTTCTGCTACTGCTTTTGGTTTTCATTTTTGCCTTGATTAGCATTCAGACCTTGTCATATCTTTTCATCAAGGTGTATTTTTGCCTCTGATCTTTATTGGTTTTCATCAAAGGAGGTGTCTTTAAAAAAAATTCAAATGGTGTTGGAAAAGAGAAAAAGCTTTATGCAAAAAAGTGGTACAAGAAGGAGCTTATGTAGACTGTGGCTTAGGCTTTTTCATATCATGCTTGATGTCTTTTTGATAGTATGCTTAGTGGTTTTGCTTTAGCATGACTTGTCTCAAATAACTGAGATTGCTTAATGAGCCTTTGAAAAAAATCATGCGTTATTTTTATTGTTTGGAAGCATTATTTTGGTTTTCTTCTTGATGCTTTATTTGTGTTGACTTGGCGCATGCTCACACATGTTAGACTCATACAAAGTCGCCAATAGCCTCTATGATCATTTAGTTTTTGACTTTTGATGCCATCTTATGCTTCTTTTAATGTCGCTTTGTCGCTTTGCATGATTATGGCTATTATTGCTCTCTTAGTTGGTCGCTCCCAGTCTTTTGCTAGCCCTCGCCTTGTACTGAGTATGAGCTCTACTCATGCATCCAACTCCTAAAAACCAAGTTTGCCAAAGTGTCCACCATACATACCTACTAGCAATTTGCTATTCCAAGTAAATTTGACTTGCTTTTATTTTCTCTTCAAATTAAACTCTTACCAGTGTTATACGAAAATTGGTCAGTAAAGCTCTCACGAACCGGAAGGCACACTTTACTTGTTTCTGTTCTTAAAAATTTGACATTGTGGTTTCTTATGTTGAGTTGTTAGGCTTGCAAGTTGTAAGTTGGATACTAGCCCATCCATGCTGTCATGGGGCAAGCTTTCAACATTGCACTTCTTATTTGAGTTGATATCGTGCTCTTTTGTTTATGGATGCCAGCGGTGTGAAATGAATTGGAAATCTTGCGGGGATCATGGAGTTTGTATATGTGTTAGGGAAACGCCTGGGCCGCCAATCTAAGCCATGCATAATTCATGGTGAAAAATTGCAGCATACCCATGGTGGACATTCGACGACGCATCTCAAAATAAAAAGCTAAAGAAATGGCAAATAAAAGAGATGTCGAGGTGTTCATTGTCTGCTTGTCCTGCTATTTTGATGTGGGCTTGTTCCATGTCATCGGGCACGGAGGTACCCCATTGGCGGTTCTCGATGATACATATATACTTACAATGACAAGAGCCTTGCTTGGGACTCTAACTTGAGTAGCATGAGGTTTGGGTACTCGTATTCACGGGACACGAGGTTTTCAACTTATGATTTGTCAAGCATATGCATCATAATTGTTCTCGCATTAACTTTAACCATTCAAGATGCTTATGATGGGGGCAATGAGAGCTCAAAGCCGGTAAGTACCATAATTTTTGAAGTTATAAAACTTGCAATCACTGCTTCCCTCTGCGAAGGGCCTTTCTTTTACTTTCATGTTGAGTCACCACCTTCTATCTTTATGCACCATTAAGAGAGCATAGTTGCCATTCTTAGTATAATGTGCATTGTCCCAAAGTTTTCATTGATTGATTCATATTGATGGTTTCACTTGTTCTCAAATTATTTGTATCTAGTCGCCCTCTTAAACTTGAAGGTGTCCTATGCATTTATGTTTTGCTCTCCATGAAGGACAAGCTGAAAACCATTTGTATGTTTTTCCTTATGATTTGAACACACGTTTGACTTTCATTGTTTCATTTTCATGATCTTTTATTTGTGTTCATTTTCATATTTATAACATGGTTGCTAAGTTTCTATTGTCAAGATTATATCTTTCATGCCCATTGTTTTAAGTTCTTATGATCCCAGCTCACAAATGCTTATATATATGATCAAGATTGTGTAGGTGCATGTCACCTAAAAAATTATTCTTTTGTTATCACTTACCTACTCGAGGACGAGCAGGAGTTAAGCTTGGGGATGCTTGATACGTCTCCAACGTATCTATAATTTTTGATGCTCCATGCTTGTTTTTACAGCATTTGCCTAATATTTCGTTACACTTCGTGGCACTTTTATGCATTTTCTGGAACTAACCTATTAACAAGTTGCCACAGTGCCAGTTCCCTGTTTTCTGCTGTTTTTGTGTTTCAGAAAAGCTACACAGGAAATATTCTCGGAATTGGACGAAACAAGTTCTTGAAGTCTTATTTTTCCCGGAAGCTTCCAGAGATCCGAAGATGAGTCGAAGGGGGGCCACGAGGGCCCCACACACCAGGGCGGCGTGGCCCAGCCCCTGGCCATGCCCCCTACGTGTGAGGTCGTCTCGGTCCACCTCTGACGATGCCCCTTTGCCTATAAAGACCCCTCGACGGAAAAAACCTAAGTACCCGATCAATTTTCCAGAACACATCGCGATCCGCCGCCGCCGTCGACCCGAAGATCGGGAGGGTCCAGAAGCTCTTCCCGGCACCCTGCCAGAGAGGGGAATCGCCACTGGAGGTCTTCTTCATCGCCATGCTTGCCTCCGAAGCGATGAGTGAGTAGTCTACCTTGGACTATGGGTCCATAGCAGTAGCTAGATGGTTGTCTCCTCCACCATGTGCTTCATGTTTAGATCTCATGAGGTGCCCTACATGATTGAGATCACCGTTATGTAATTCTACATGTTTGGTTTGTTGGGATCCGATGAATATTGGTGTTATGATTGAGTTGCTATACTGAAATATATCTTATGTTATCTCTATGTTGTTTATGATCTTACATGCTCTCCGTTGTTAGTAGCTATCTTGGCCGAGTAGTTGCTAGTAACTCCAAGAGGGGGTATTCATGCTCGATAGTGGGTTCATGCCTCTATTTAATCTGGGGGAGTGACAGAAACCTCTAAGGTTGTAGATGTGTTGTTGCTACTAGGGAGAAAACAACATTCATATGCTCGAGGGCATATGCTTTGTTTACATTACACACCTTGCTTAATGCAATTATCTGTTGTTCGCAACTTAATACTCATGGGGTGTTCGGATGATATCCCCGCAAGTGGATTATTAGTCATAGATGCAGTTGGATGGCGGTCTATGTATTTTGTTGTAATGCCCAGAGTAAATCGCATAGTGATATTCTTGAATTATACCGTTATCTTTATTCTATCAATTGCCCAACTGTAATTTGTTTACCCAGCATGTGTTATTTATCTTATGGAGAGACACCACTAGTGAACTGTGGACCCCGGTCCTATTTCCATCATATTGCTATCACCTGTTTACTTTACTCGCATTGTTTACTTTACTCGCACTATTTACTTTACTCGCATACTACTATCACTTTCCACTCGATACGCTCATACCCTTTGTTTCAAGCAAACCGGTGAGATTGACAACCTCATCGCAAGTTGGGAACAAAGTACTTGGTTGTGTGTGTGCAGGTTCCACGTTGCTGCTCGCAAAGCAAAGCTTGGACGAGGCGCCCTATAAATTGTCCGGAGCTGTCGCGAAGCTTGCAAGCATCACCTTCAGTCGTATTGTCTGCTTTTCTCCTGATCGACATACCTTGGTTTCTTAACTGAGGGAAAACTTGCTGCTATATTCATCAAAACCTTCTCTTGGGGTTTTCCAACTGGCCGGTCATTTACTACACATCTTTCATACTATCATCATCGCACCACCACTCCTCTGGTGGGTTCGCGCTTTGGCTTTTCATGTAGCTTTCTAAAATTGTCCGTGCTGTTGTCCTCCTGCTGTGCTTCGGGTCTCTGTGCCTCTCCATACTGGACTCTGATGAATCGCTATATTTATCCCAATATCCTCCACTTGATGTGCTATTGTAGTCTAGGTTTCTCATAAACATGTCTCTTTCCTCCCTTAACTTCTTTCTGCGCTGATGTAGCGCGTATTGATATCCCATTAGAACTTCTCTTCTCGAATCTGCGGGTACGTCTGTCCCGTGATTGATAGCTGACATGATCATTCTCCACTCTCTGGCGGAGACGTGGACTTTCTCCTTCTCCTTCTTGCCGTTGCTCCTTAATTTATCGACTTGCATGTCAACCTCTTCGTTGTCTTCTTGGTTATTTTCTTCTGCTGCTTCAGTGATAATGATGCACAGCTGGTGTATGCTTCTGAAGACGCCGCTGCTCCTGCTGGCGAAATCCCTTGAACTATCGTGTGACTTGTCCATTGTTACTTCCACGTCGGGCTCTCCCCAAGTTTCGTCAAATTCCTTGAGTTTCTCTTGTAGATTTTCTGTTGCTGCTGGGCTGACCGGCGAGTTTGCCTCGCTAGAAGATCCCATAGATGATCCAGACTTGGTGACTATTTCTGTTTTATTTGTCGACGGACCCGATTTCACCAGATCCGAAAGACAAGTTGAACCCGAAGGTCCAACATAGAAGCTCAGACTTCCGATTGTCAACTTCATCTTTTGATTTTTGTCTACTTCTGGACTGCTGCTGGCTAAAAGCGAAAAAGGCGTCGAATTCATAATTCCAACGCCCAGATTCCCCACGGTCGGTGCCAATTGACGAGGGTTAACTCGACAAATGTCCTAGATGAAGGACTTAGGATCGGGGAAATAGGGCGTCGGATGAACTCGAAGGTAAAATCAGTCAAACAAGGTGTCTATCGAGAGTAAACGTGGGTGTAAACCTGGCTTGCTTTCAATCTGTCCCTCACCGTCCCCTCCTGGTCCCTATATATAGGTGGCCAGGTCTCAGGGATCGAGAGGGATCCGATATAGATTACAATATCGACATACGATATGAACTCGTATTTCGACTAACGTTACAACTGGGCCTAGCTTTAACGGGCCTCAAGGGTACTCAACTATCGGGCTCTATTATCTGTACCCTTGTCAGGTAACCATCTAGCAAAACTGAGGCACTCACAAAATCACCATAATTCTAATTAATTTCAGGTTAAGCTCATACATCACTGAACAACTTCAGAAAGGGAAAAATCATACGCCACAAAACAATAACATTGGACAGACAAAAGAAAAGTTAAGTGAAAAAATATGGACAGGAGTCTTGTTCTAGCGATGCACAACTTTGCCAAGAGATGCATATTCTCAAGCTATAGTACACCTTGGCGTTCTCAGCTTCTAATACCAGTTAGTACGATAATATGAGGAATCAATGAATAAATGCTATTTGCTACATGAGAGATAATCTTTGCCTCAACAACTATTTGCATTCCTAAAAAACCTGGAAGGAATCTTTATAATCTGATGAGAAATATCAGTGCCAAGCAAATAAAATAGGAATAGTATAATAAATTGCATGTTAGCATCCGCCACACCTTATTTCTACTGAACCTTGTGACAAACCAACATTTTCTACCATGTATGAAATAGCATAACTAATTATTTTCTGGAGTTGGAAATACAATTCAGAAAAATGGCCGACATGAAAGCTAGACGGAAGTTGCGCTATTTTGTGACGTTCAGGATAATGCCTTTTGAGTAAAAATAAAAGACAAATTTTGAGTAACATATACTTTCTACTGGATGCACCATCCTGAGTAAAAAAACAAAAAAAAGTTTCTTTTGCCTACAAATTATGCTTAGTTGCAAGGTAAAGTATGACAATAATAACCACTCTGTGATTTCTGGGGAAGTTATGTAATGGGCGGGAAGTGAATTTTGACCGAAGTAGGGCACGCACTCTATGATTTCACGGTAAGCAATTTTTTTACCAATGAGGGGACGGGAAGCACACTGAACACCGCAATCAATTTATTGTGAGAAGCCAGACATGAGATAAAGTAGCTTAACTCATGGAAATAACTCACTTCAATACAAATAGGCATACATAAATCGTCAGCTATTTTTTTGTAAACAAAACCAAATATATTAAGACTGCGTTTCCTATTTTTAAAACAAAAAATTAAGATGCTAACTGCATGATCAACATCAGAGGATCATTCAAAAATACACTTCCACTAAATCTGGACATAATTGCTGCATTTAAATTTTAAAAACTATCACCATAAGGGCTTGAATGAACAAAATTTTAATGATTACAGATTAACTACCTGGGCTGATCCATAACATATACATAGCGGCAACTCTTACAGATACTACATGATAAATTATCAAACTAAGACAAATCTAATCCAAAATAGTGATCTTTAAATAAGAAGACAAAAATAATTTATTTGAAAACAATCTGTAAATGTGAGGAGTTCACTGAGGCCTTTGACAATCCATTTCATCAAAACAAAATTCTTGGCATCTAAATGTTGATCCGTTCACAACTCTTGCATATATACAAAAGATTCAGAGGGTTTCTCCTCTTCAGTTTGAAATTTCTATCTGTTATATGTACTTCAATAATAATGGCATCCAGTGGTTTTAGTTCAGTCGTAATATAAGACCAATAAAAGTTGTGGGTCCAATGATTTTCTTCTCCACATAAAAAAGTTATCACTGTGAACATACTGGAGTAATATCACATTGTTCTATATCTCCATCTCTCTCTGTGTCACTCAAAGACCCATCTCCCTCTTTGTATTTCTCTGTAATCAACATACAACAGCCCCACTGAACACACTGTCGAGAAAAACAAGGAGAACAAGACTCTTTCCAATCTCTCTCACTCCCTCTCATCGGTAGCAACAAATAACACGTCTCTCAATCTCTTTGACTTCCTCTCAGCAACAAGCAGCATCAAGCAAAATAGCAGCTGTGTCTCATCAATTACTCGCATACCCTCTCAAAAATTAGCAGCCAACACTGCAAAAGCATCACTTCTTTCCACACATCTCCTACGCAGCATCGTCAATAGCTAGGAAATACACTAACATGACAACATAATTACATTTTGGCGACTCTAATTATGTAAAGAAACTATGTACCCGCTCTTAAATTCATTTACCCGGGAACACATTTTAATTATGAGACCAACTTTGAAATCCAACACCTTTACACCACACCAAGGCACTAATATGAATACCTAGCCAGTAAATCCCTAATTATTCCCTATGAGAGACTAAAATACCACTAACCACAACAAAAGCTAGAGTTTTCCCTAGATGCACTAATCTGACACATCATATACACCATGGCTGCATATACTTCCTATAGTAATGTATAAATCTGCTACTTACTAAAGCTTATTAATTCAACCATTGTTTGGTATGAGAGAACTTTAGGAAAATAACTGCATGAGAAGGAGAGAGGTGAAAAGAGTTCAGATACCGAAACCTCACCTGCTCCTGCAGCTAGGCTCGAGGCGGGAATAAGGCACCTCAGCTCCTGCACATGAGTCTCCTGCTCCTCTGGACCGCTGGCCGTGACATGGCTATAAGAAGCGACCGTGCAGTGGAGGCGTGACGCAACCCTGTAAGAAGCAGAAACTTCGCAGGTGATTCTTTGTTGCCTGGGCTAGAGCGTGATACACATTGAAGAACAACCTGATCTTTTTCATTATCTAGAAGAGCTTATATATTGTAAACTTGACTTACCTTAATAACAGAAAATTCCCATGTATTATTTGATTTTGCATTAAATCCTTTTCATGTGCTAAAATGCCCTTAATCTTCAAATCTTCATTAGACTCAATTTCAGTTCAAAGCATAATTTCATCACACTTGAATAATGTCTCATCTTATTTTGAATTTTGCAAAATTTCAGTACTAAGAACTACAAAGCAAATAAATTTCATTTCAATATGTTATTCATCTCCGTTGTCTATCTATCTATTTAAACCACACCTTTCATAATTAATACAACAATCTATCTAGCCAAATCCCAGAGGTGTGTCGTTGCTAACCAACTCAGTGAAAACACGATCATCCATCCTACATCAACAGCCAGCAGTAGCATCGGCATTTTGAGCAGATGTTCTTTGTGTACATACTGGCTTAAGATAAAAGCAAAAGTGTGCAACAGTTTGCAAAATCAATCGCTGATGCCAATTGGCCAAATTCTCTTGTCCAATGCGTGGAGGCAGCTGGAAACACGATCAATCAATAAAAAGGTGAGGAAGGCACACACCTGATTGGAAAGAGCACGTTGCTTATGGTAACTTGTATTGGATGGGCATAAAAATTGACCTTCTCTCTCCCGACCCAGACATCCCCTCCACCAGCACGTCCTCCCCTCCCATCCATCCCCATCCCTGCAGCACCAGCGCACCGCCAATCTCCCCTTCGTATCTCCACCAGCACCGTCCACCTCTCACATCCCTCTTTCTCTGGATGTCTGGATGCATCTCACCAATCCACTCTGTCATGTCCCCTCACATCCTCCACTTTCTCTCCCTCCGGGCTCCTCTCTGTCCCCTCCGCCCTATCCTCTCTCTGGTCTCCCTCTCGCTGGCCAAGATCTGCAGGTGGTGGCGGTGCATCGAGAAGATCCTATGGTGGCAAAAAGAAAGGGGAAGAAACGAGGGAATACCCCAGGTCGGTAAGGGATACTGGCGCATGCGGGAGTTAGTCAATGAGGTGGACGATGGAATTGTTGTTGATGTTGAGGCCGCTTCAGATATGCAACACTGCAAGCCGACCGGCCCTATGATGAGCTCCCGATTTTATGGATCAGAGGAGGCCTCACCCCACCGGCGGGGTTGAGGATCTAGCGGCGCAAGAAAGCGGAAGGGAAGGGCATTGCGAAGGAAAGACAGGAATGAATTGATTTTTTCTTGTTTTTGACGGGGATCGATCGAGTCGGTTCTACGGGAGTCGGTTTGCTGGAGTTGGTCTTGATCCACCACAAAGCAGAAACTATGGAGTCAGCCACCGCGGACTGTGGACCCAGCGATAATGACATGTTGATCAACTAGGAGCGTCTCACGCTAGGGAGCTTAGAGCTCTTAGCATATATGCATAGACTAGTACATTGGTTTTGGTTTCTAATGCATTTACCCATTTGCAGATACCATTTGTTGGTTTGTTTATCAAGTTTTTTAAATACTATTTGCAACTGACTTATTTAGATTTGGACAATGAAGCTTGTCTTGAAGTAAGCAAAAATTTCTTTGTGCACCGGTAAATATTGGTAGCTCAATGCTGAGGCAGGTCTTATGCTTCTTAAGAAGATTGTTTACTATGGAGTCAAATGAATTCAGAGATGGCACCTCTAGTGATCTATAGCTCCAACGATATCATAAAACAAATGTACATGATGACGAGGTATTGGTTATGTGGTTTTTATTTTTTTGCATGCAAACTAGGAGTCGAATATCCTCACTCTGACTAAAGTGGAGAAAATGGATCACTAATAACTAGCGCCACTAATAGCGTAAGCCTAGATGGTTTTACATTTTATTCCTAGAAGAATTTAGCTGCCAAATTAAGATACGTATGATATTGTGGCAGGCTTCCGCCTTCGTCATGTGGTATCCTTCTATCCGAGCCTCCCCATATCGCTTGTATCTTACAATGCCCACACCCTATGTGGCTAAGGGAATGGCAAAGGGGTGGCGACGTCGGTGTGGGGCAATGCCGAGGACTTGCGTTAAGTAGTGAGTAAGTTATGATATTTTGTACCATCATGTAACTCCATAAACATTTAAATATTAGCCAATAGTTGAGGCGTGCATTAGAAAGCTTGATGGCAAAACTGCCCTAAAGTTCGTCAAGGACATTGTGGTAAGATTTGGTATCCCACATAGCATCATCACCGATAATGGCAGCAACTTGTCGCAATGGGAAGTTGAAGAGTACCGCCATCACGACGGGATCCGCCTTGACCTCGCATATGTGACCCATCCACAGTCCAACGGCCAAGTTGAGCGGGCCAATGGACTAATTAATCTGTCTGGGATCAAGCCACGCCTAGAAGCACCGCTACATAGAGCAGCAGGAGCTTGGGCGGAAGAGTTGCCCTCTGTGGTGTGGAGTCTAAGGACTACCCCCAATAGGTCAACAGGCCTCACCCCGTTCTTCCTAGTGTATGGGGCAGAAGAAATCCTCCCAACTGACGTCCAGTACGACTCCCGCGAGTTGAGGCCTACGAGGAAGAGGATGCAGAGAAGTCCAGGCAACTATCTGTGGACCTGCTCAAAGAGGAAAGAGACCTAGCAGCCCAGCGATTCGCCATCTACCATCAGAACCTGTGTCGCTATCATAGCCTCTGTGTTTGACATCGCTCGTTTAATGAAGGGGACCTGGTGCTACGCCTTAAGCAGCAGAAGAAACACAAACTATCCCTGCCTTGGGAAGGACCCTTCGTCATCAGCAAAGCTCTACTGAACGGCTCCTACTACCTTGTTGATATTCGCGAGCTAGATAAGTGACCCAGTAAGAAGCGCAAATGAAGAGAGACCCTGACGATATCTATGACGAGACAGATCGTCAATAGAACATCGCACAGCTACGTCCTTTCTACACTTAGCATATGTTCACACTATGTAATAGGCGTCTCTGTATGATCAATGAAATAAAGCATATGGTTCACTCTTGATTTCTTCTGAATTGTTTTACCTCCTTTATTGTTCATTTAGATCATATAGAACCTTTGCACAATTGGCTCTACACTTGTATCTTTTAAATCCGCCATGAGCAGTCCGCGTGGCATCTCTATGTTTCAGTCCCTATTTGTTGTTCTTTGTGTGGATTCCCGAGTAGTGACATATTGGCACTTTAAAGCCTCCATCTAACAGGGTTTTTGATGGCTGCTATTAAGCGCTATCATCCTGGCAGATTGTTCATGCAGTAGTTGCCAAAAAGTTAAGCACAAAATACCGGATAACGGACTGCATAGTCCTACGCATGATTTTTTTCTAAGTGTTGTTTTTTGCATGCAAACTACTTAAGTTGCACAACCTTAATAACCGCCTTGCAGTTTTCGCATCCAACCACTTTTAAGACTTGAAACCTGTGCATAAATTGCTAATAAGTTTAAAGCATCTTCAATCCGCCATAAGCAGATTGAGCACAGTACAAGCATACACACGCATAAGTTATATTACAAACCCTCTCAGGGGCCAAAATGATGCAATGTTTCTTTTGCACTGTATGCAGGATATAAGTCAAAGGTCTAGGAGGGCAGAAGTGGCACCATGGGCGCCATCGGGAGCATCCGGAGCTTTGGACAGGGCGGTGGATGCACCTGCACCACCTGGCGAATCTAGCAGCATGTGGCGCTCATAGTATACGTTCATCTGAGTACCCAAGGCACACAGATGGTCATATCCAAGCACACTCTGCCTGATGGCGGGTTCATCCACCGGTGTCTCATCCTGATTGACTTCAGGCATGCTGGAGGTGACAAGGTCCAGGCTCAGCTCGGGGTAGTGGGCTTTGGCGAGCGTCAGTACAGTCCTTGCACCACCCCACACAGCAGTCATCTTCCAGTCCTCCACAAGACCAGGGACAAGCTTCAGCTTCACAGCAATGTCCATGGCAGGAAGCTCCAATGACTTTGCAATGTGTAAGCTGGCGCAAACACCCGCGGCCAGCTTCGAAGAGAACATCAAGCTCCTTCTATACGACTTCGGTGGTGGTGCATAGTTCTGATGCAATCTCGGGTTCCAGATGGCCAAATGGAGCTGCATGGCAGAAATACAGCAAAGCATCAGATAAAACATCCTTATAGCGGATATACAAAACTTGTGAAGAACACCTACCAAGCAGTGAAGCGTTTAGGTAGTTGACGACATCGCGGCAGCCTTCTAGCTGTTGATTAGTAGCGACAGCTTCTTTGCAGATGCCATCAAGATCCTTCTGCTTCTGCATCATGGCGGCTTGGGGCTCGTCCTTTAGCTTTTGCTCAAGGTGGGAGTTATCAGTCAATGCCTGCTGAAGTTGAGAGCGTAGCTACTTCAGCATGACGACATGACCTTTCCGTTTCCCCTCGAGGGTAGCTTGCAGCTTAGCGACATCTGCATGGCGAAAAGAAGAGCAAGATCAGTAGAGTGTTTCTAACTTGAAAACTATAAGACGAGTTTGACTTACCGCTATATTCAGTACGAGGTGATAGTTCTCTAATAGCACCATGTCAGATAACGCATCCGCCATGGCGCTCGGGTGTGATGGCGTTTGATGGCCCTCAGTTGATTCCTTGTGCGTGGTGAAAAACCAGCCCGTTGGGAACCCCAAGAGGAAGGTATGATGAGTACAGCAGCGAGTTTTCCCTCAGTTAAGATACCAAGGTTTATCGATCAGGAGAGGAGAGACGGCGACGACTGAAGGTGATGCGGAACCTGCACACACACAACCAAGTACTTTGTTCCCAACTTACGATGAGGTTGTCAATCTCACCGGTTTGCTTGAAACAAAGGTGATGAGTGTATCGAGTGAAAAACAATATAGTATGTGAGTAAAGTAAACACTGCGAGTAAAGTAAACAGGTGATAGCAATATGATGTAAATAGGACCGGGGTCCACAGTTCACTAGTGGTGTCTCTCCATAGATAAAATAGCACATGCTGGGTAAACAAATTACAGTTGGGCAATTGATAGAATAAAGATAACGTGATATGTCAAGAAGATCACTATGAGATTTACTCTGGGCATTACAACAAAATACATAGACCGCCATCCAACTGCATCTATGACTAATAATCCACTCCCGGGGATATCAATCCGAACACCCCAGTAGTATTAAGTTGCGAACAACAGATAATTGCATTAAGCAAAGTGTGTAATGTAAACAAAGCATATGCCCTTGAGCATATGAATGTTGTTTTCTCCCTAGTAGCAACAGCACATCTACCACCTTAGAGGTTTCTGTCACTCCCCCAGGTGAAATAGAGGCATGAACCCACTATCGAGCATAAATACCCCCTCTTGGAGTCACTAGCAACTACTCGACCAAGATAGCTACTAACAACGGAGAGCATGCAAGATCATAAACAACATAGAGATAACAAAAGATAATATTCAGTACAGCAACTTAATCATAAACACCAATATTCATCGGATCCCAACAAACCAAACATGTAGAATTACATAACGGTGATCTCAATCATGTAGGGCAGCTCATGAGATCTAAACATGAAGCACATGGTGGAGAAGACAACCATCTAGCTACTGTTATGGACCCATAGTCCAAGGTAGACTACTCACTCATCGCTCCGGAGGCAAGCATGGCGATGAAGAAGACCTCCGGTGGCGATTCCCCTCTCCGGCAGGATGCCGGGAAGAGCTTCTGGACCCTCCCGATCTTCGGGTCGACGGTGGCGGCGATCGCGATGTGTTCTGGAAATCTGATCGGGTACTTAGGTTTTTTCCGTCGGGGGGTCTTTATAGGCGAAGGGGCGATGTCAGAGGAGGGGCCAGGCGGCCTCACACGGTGGTGGCGCGGGCCAGGGGCTGGCCGCGCCACCCCTGTGTGTGGGCCCCTGGTGCCTCGCCTCCTACTCTCCTTCAGATCTCTGGAAGCTTCCCGGAAAAATAAGACTTCAGGAACTTGTTTCGTCCAATTCCGAGAATATTTCCTGTGTATCACTTCTGAAACACAAAAACAGCAGAAAACGGGAAACTGGCACTGTGGCACTTGTTAATAGGTTAGTTCCGGAAAATGCATAAAAGTGCCACTAAGTGTAACGAAACAATAGGCAAATGGTGTAAAAACAAGCATGGAGCATCAAAAATTATAGATACGTTGGAGACGTATCAAGCATCCCCAAGCTTAACTCCTGCTCGTCCTCGAGTAGGTAAGTGATAACAAAATAAATAATTTTTGAGGTGATATGCACCTACACAATCTTGATCATATATGTAAGCATTTGTGAGTTGGGATCAAAAGAACTTAAAACATGGGCATGAAGATATAATCATGACAATAAGAACTTAGCAACCATGTTGTAAACATGCAAATGAACACAAACAAAAGATCATGATAATGAAACAATGAAAGTCAAACGTGTGTTCAAATCATAAGGAAAAACATACAAATGGTTTTCAGCTTGTCCTTCAAAGAGAGCAAAACATAAATGCATAGGACACCTTCAAGTTTAAGAGGGCGACTAGATACAAATAATTTAAGAACAAGTGAAACCAATCATCATGAATCAATCAATGAACTTTGGGACAATGCATATCACACTAAGAATGACAACTATGCTCTCTTAATGGTGCATAAAGAAAGAATGTGGTGACTCAACATAAAAGTAAAAGAAAGGCCCTTCGCAGAGGGAAACAGTGATTGCAAGTTTTATAACCTTCAAAAAATTATGGTACTTACCGGCTTTGAGCTCTCATTGCCCCCATCATAAGCATCTTGAATGGTTAAAGTTAATGCGAGAACAATTATGATGCATATGCTTGACAAATCATAAGTTGAAAAACCTCGTGCCCCGTGAATACGAGTACCCAAACCTCATGCTACTTTACTTAGAGTCCCAAGCAAGGCTCTTGTCATTGTAAGTATATGCATATCATTGAGAACCGCCAATGGGGTACCTCCGTGCCCGATGACATGGAACAAGCCCACACCAAAATGACAGGACAAGCAGACAATGAACACCTCGACATCTCTTTTATTTGCCTTTTGTTTAGCTTTTTATTGTGAGATGCGTCGTCGAATGTTCACCATGGGTATGCTGCAAATTTCCACCATGAATTATGCATGGCTTAGATTGGCGGCCCGGCGTTTCCCTAACACATATACAAACTCCATGATCCCCACAAGATTCCCAATTTATTGCACACCGCGGGCATCCATAAACAAAAGATCACGATATCAACTCAATTAAGATGTGCAATGTTGAAAGCTTGCCCATGACAGCATGGATGGGCTAGAATCCAACTTACAACTTGCAAGCATAACAACTCAACATAAGAGACCACAATGTCAAATTTTTAAGAACAGAAAAAGTAAAGTGTGCCTTCCGGTTCGTGAGAGCTTTACTGACCGAATTTCGCATAACACTGGTAAGAGTTTAATTTGAAGAGAAAATAAAAGCAAGTCAAATTTACTTGGAATAGCAAATTGCTAGTAGGTATGTATGGTGGACACTTTGGAAAACTTTGGCTTTTAGGAGTTGGATGCACGAGTAGAGCTCATACTCAGTACAAGGCGAGGGCTAGCAAAAGACTGTGAGCGACCAACTAAGAGAGCAATAATGGCCATAATCATGCAAAGCGACAAAGCGACATTAAAAGAAGCATAAGATGGCATCAAAAGTCAAAAACTAAATGATCATGAAGGCTATTGGCGACTTTGTAAGAGTCTAACATGTGTGAGCATGCGCCAAGTCAACCGAAATAAAGCATCAAGGAGAAAACCAAAATAATGCTTCCATACAATAAAAACAACGCATGATTTTTTCAAAGGCTCATTAAGCAATCTCAGTTATTTGAGACAAGTCATGCTACAGCAAAACCACTAAGCATACTATCAAAAAGACATCAAGCATGACATGAAAAAGCCTAAGCCGCAGTCTACACAAGCTCCTTCTTGTACCACTATTTTGCACAAAGCTTTTTCTCTTTTCCAACACCATTTGAAATTTTTATAAACACCTCTTTTGATGAAAACCAATAAAGATCAGAGGCAAAAATACACCTTGATGAAAAGATATGACAAGGTCTGAACGCAAATCAAGGTGAAAACGAAAACCAAAAGCAGTAGCAGAAAAAGAAGAACACTCGATTTTTGATAAGAGTGAAAACTAGAGCGTTCTTTGCAAATGAAAACGAGTACATCTCCTCCAAAGGAAATTTGTTGGGGTCCAACTATTTATTGCAGCAAACAAACAAACTAAACCAACTAAGAAAACTAAAACTACTGACGCTCCAAGAAAAACACATAGTGCATGAAGCAATAAAAATATAGTGTCTTGAAAGGTGACCTGATTTTTGCCGATGAAGAAGGGGTGCCTCGGGGGCATCCCCAAGCTTTGACGCTTGTACTTCTTGGATATTTCTTGGGGTGATGCATGGGCATCCCCAAGCTTGAGCTTTTGTCCATTCTTCCACTCATCTCATCATTCTCCAATCCCTACACTTGAAAACTTCCTTCATACAAAACTAAACACAATTCTATTAGCAACATTAGTGCAAGCATAACATATAATCAATCCTCTATTTGCTTCAGGTTTCAACTCAAAACCACCACATATATAGCAAATACTACTGTAGCAACTTCTCTAAAAGTTCCATGATCAAAAGAACTCAAAAGAAAGCGATAAAGTGGCAAACACAAATATTGGCAGAAATCTGTCAAAACTGAACAGCTGACAAAGGTCGAATTTTTGAGGGATTTTCTGTTGCTCAAATCAAAAAGTGTTCAACTAACAAAAGTTTGGATATAACCTGGGGCATATGCACAAGAAATCGCAGGTCCAAAAGATAAACAGAGAATTTTCACGAATTTTTACGGTGCAGCACCGAAAACAGTTTCAGGACAGCAACATCCCCAAATCTTTACCTCACTCAAATTAGAGGCTTCTCTTGGCACAAAAACGAAATAAACAAGATAAGGAGCGGTCATTACTACTGTAATGACTTCCAAGACTCAAATAAAATAAAAAGTACTGAAAAGAAAACATTGGGTTATCTCCCAAGAGTGCTTTTCTTTAACGCCTTTGAGCTAGGCGCAGAAAATTGCGAATCAAGTATTTTCAGCGGAAGCATTAAGATCAACAGTAGAGGTCTTGTCAATAAGGCATTGTATTTCTTCCACATAAGTTTTTGAAGACCCTTTGTGATCATGCTTTGGTACACTATTCTCATCAAAAAGATTTTCAGGACAAATCCAGTCAAAATTATTTTCGAAAGCTTCATTCAATCCCAAAAGCTTGCAAGGTATAGGTATCTCGGCCCCTTCATCATCTACTATATACTAAAAGCACAATACGAGATTTTAAAATAAAGGCACCATGTTAATCCACATATGCTAAAAATAAATATACCATTGATTTTACTATTAACGGTTAAGATTTAATAGATCTAAACATTACGTAAAACTATGGACACGTAACAAGTCCGTTGCATATCTAGACCTGTGCCTTCCGAACATATCTTCTTCTTTTTTTATCTTCAAACGGATATGTACAACATGCACCATTAGGTAGGACCAGCATCATGTGTCATGCGCTTGTAAAAAACGAGCCGGTTGCCCGTCGTTGTTTGAAGAGTTAGAGTACAAAGAAGTCCATACGTTGTTCGTATGTGTATTTAGCTTATTTTTTCTTTTTCCATATGAAAGTTCAGACTAGGCCCCACGCAGCCATTTGAGAGAAACTAAAAAGCACAAGTCTGTTTAAATCACCCTATGAAACAAACTTTAATTGTATACCGGCTGGATTGAGTTAAATTTGTGTAGATTGAGTTGAATTTGTAAGAATTTTCTATGATAGTATCTCTAGCCAATTAATTAGGATATCTTGGGTTTATCAAGATTACAAAATATTAGAGATTGTAGTGTCCTGCACTTTAATTCTAATTTAAAAAATTATTTATAGAGTGTAACCTAATCAAGATATACGTTGGTTCTATAATTAAGTAAACATAAATATTTGAGTGCCATGAGACCAACACGCTTGAAAAAAGTTTGCGGAACTTGGGAGTCGTGAAATTTTAAGATTAATAAAGTCACGTTATTAGTCGCACTATCGACGGAACATCCCTCGGAATAAAAGTAGTTTTGGCTTAACAATACAGTAAGAGTCGAGCCAACATGGATTCTCGCAAGGATAAGAATGTTTCTACACTAAAAGAATTTTCTAAACCTTTAAATATCACAACATTAGTTGACACATAATCAACGGAACATCCCTCATATTGTAAACGATTTTAGCTTAGTGATACACATAGCTAAGTGAGTGTTTCATATTTAGTACATGAGTAGCTATGTGGTAACCCGAACTTTCAAGTTATTAATTAATTTAAGTTAGCTAATAATTGAATTCTAATTATTTTTGTTCTGCTAATCTCCAGTGTTTAAGTGAAGCATGATTAAATTTGATGCATAAGTTTTTATTCAAACAAATTGAATTGTAGAGCTAGCTACCTACTTGTATCTGTATAGAGCCATATGTATGATTAGTACTAGCGCCACACTTTGTTCAGAACAAATTTATAATTGAAGAATTTAATCTGGAGAGTGTATGTACTAGTTCGTTGTCTGAGAAATGAGAAGCATAGCATAATAGCACGCATGCATACATTTGAGGTTGCACTGTTGTGGTATAGAAACACAAAATATTTATCTATCATTGGACTCGTGCCCGGCAAAGCTGAAAATATCTTTCCCTACGTGGAGTTATGCATGGTAGCCAGCATATGGATGGTTGACACGTGCATAACTAGATTCTTATTTGACTTGCTTAGTCTAAGCGGCAAGTAAGCGGCCAGATATTTCTGTAGCAGCACCGAAGCAGCAGGCCGGTCCAATGCATTTTAGGGGGTGTTTGTTTAGGCTTTTTACAGCTTTCTATAGAAATAAGCAGGAGGTTGGAAACAAACGGGTGGCTTTTAACACTGGCTTTGCCAAAGCCGAAGTACCCAATAGGCAGATTGCGGGAAGCATGTATCGGGGTGCTTCCCGCAGCTTTTCCTTTAACCACCGAAGCGTTATATTGCGTTGCCCTTTTTATATTCAGTATTTACATAGGATTGCCACTGGATGGATAGAATCGTTATCTCTGTCTGGCCATGGACGGACTCCCCGATCTGCGACGCGACCGAACGCCTGACCCATCCCCGCAGGGCTCAGCTCCTTCTCATCCTACAAGATATGCACTTACGCACTTATTTGCTGTGAATAGTAGAGATTGGCTGGCTGTGTACCTTACTATGAGGGTATTTTAGACAATTCCTCAACATACAGCTAGCCAGCCAGCCAACTAGCCAAACAGTTAAACTCAGAACAGCAGCTTTTTCTGCACATCAGCTTTCCCTGCACAGCAGCTTTCCCCACGCAGCCAGCCAGCCACAGCCCAAACAAACAGGCCCTTAGATATTTAGGGGCTTCGGCGGTGCCTTGTCTCCTATAAATAGGACTAGTGCTCCATTGTCTCACCGCGCACACTACAGTTAAGCTAGAACAAAATAGATAACCAGAGAGAAGTGGCGTTAGTGAGAGATAAATGGCGGCCATATGGCATAGTTTGGAGGCGATTGATTTAGAGCTGGAGGTGATGTTTATTCCATCATGGAAGAGCGCCGAGGAGTGGGTTGGTGTTTGTAATGCCACCTGATTATTTTAATGCGGGGATTTTTCTTAGCGGAGCATATATATTGGTCTGGTTTCTTATTTCGAGAGTGACATCGGTGATTAAGGCAAGCTGCTTTATACCCTTTCATATACTTTGTAGAGTATACTTTGCTGTTGAAATGCATGATATACTAGCTGGTAGAGATATGTGAGCTTCTGATGAAGTATTTGTGGTCTAATACGTCAGTGTCGGTGTTTGGTGATGGATCCGCAGGAGCTATCGATACGAACCGGGTATTTAGCATGAGTATGGAGTTGTGAAGTAAACATCACGAGAATATTTTTACAATAGAAAACTTGGTGCTACGAAGGTAATCGTATTGTGCCGGTCACAGTTCAGGCATGAGACTGTCTGAGTTCTCCACTGGGACGGCCCTTGTTCATAGAACGTGTCAGTGATGGATCCGTAGGAGCGACTGACATCAGTAAGTCAAGGTGTCCGGGTCATAGTGGGCTAAAGAGCTTAAGAACTTTCCTAGCTTCAATAACGACATCCTTAAATTCTAGGCGCAAAGTTTCCAAGATAAAAGCTTTCTTTTCGGGATCCTCAATTTCATGAAGCTTAAGGAACATATATTGCATAAAAGGATTAAGACTAGCAAACCTAGTTTCCAACATGTCAATTAAATAAACAGAAGCAACTTCAATACTAGGAGCAAGCTCAACCCAAGACTTTTCCTCAACTTCCTTATGCATACTAATGTGATTAAAGAACTCCTCAATGTTACTTTTGCCAATAATCGAACCACTACCTACTGAGAGGTCCTCCAGAATGTACTTAGGGATCAACATGATAAACTAAAGTAAAGAAATAACAACTACCAAGGATTCTAATTTTTTTGGGTTTTTGATATAAAAGCGATGCGGGTAAAATAAATAAAGTAAAGCAAAGCAATAACAAAGTAAAGAATGTGTGTGCGAAGAACTCCCCTCGCAGAAGTCTTCTCTTCCTCCCCGGCAACGGCGCCAGAAAACTTGCTGATGGCGTTTGATGGCCCTCAGTTGATTCCTTGTGCGTGGTGAAAAACCAGCCCGTTGGGAACCCCAAGAGGAAGGTATGATGAGTACAGCAGCGAGTTTTCCCTCAGTTAAGATACCAAGGCTTATCGATCAGGAGAGGAGAGACGGCGACGACTGAAGGTGATGCAGAACCTGCACACACACAACCAAGTACTTTGTTCCCAACTTACGATGAGGTTGGCAATCTCACCGGTTTGCTTGAAACAAAGGTTATGAGTGTATCGAGTGGAAAACAATATAGTATGCGAGTAAAGTAAACACTGCGAGTAAAGTAAACAGGTGATAGCAATATGATGTAAATAGGACCGGGGTCCACAGTTCACTAGTGGTGTCTCTCCATAGATAAAATAGCACATGCTGGGTAAACAAATTACAGTTGGGCAATTGATAGAATAAAGATAACGTGATATGTCAAGAAGATCACTATGAGATTTACTCTGGGCATTACAACAAAATACATAGACCGCCATCCAACTGCATCTATGACTAATAATCCACTCCCGGGGATATCAATCCGAACACCCCAGTAGTATTAAGTTGCGAACAACAGATAATTGCATTAAGCAAAGTGTGTAATGTAAACAAAGCATATGCCCTTGAGCATATGAATGTTGTTTTCTCCCTAGTAGCAACAGCACATCTACCACCTTAGAGGTTTCTGTCACTCCCCCAGGTGAAATAGAGGCATGAACCCACTATCGAGCATAAATACCCCCTCTTGGAGTCACTAGCAACTACTCGGCCAAGATAGCTACTAACAACGGAGAGCATGCAAGATCAAAAACAACATAGAGATAACAAAAGATAATATTCAGTACAATAACTTAATCATAAACACCAATATTCATCGGATCCCAACAAACCAAACATGTAGAATTACATAACGGTGATATCAATCATGTAGGGCAGCTCATGAGATCTAAACATGAAGCACATGGTGGAGAAGACAACCATCTAGCTACTGCTATGGACCCATAGTCCAAGGTAGACTACTCACTCATCGCTCCGGAGGCAAGCATGGCGATGAAGAAGACCTCCGGTGGCGATTCCCCTCTCCGGCAGGGTGCCGGGAAGAGCTTCTGGACCCTCCCAATCTTTGGGTCGACGGTGGCGGCGGATCGCGATGTGTTCTGGAAATCTGATCGGGTACTTAGGTTTTTTCCGTCGGGGGGTCTTTATAGGCGAAGGGGCGATGTCAGAGGAGGGGCCAGGCGGCCTCACACGGTGGTGGCGCGGGCCAGGGGCTGGCCGCGCCACCCCTGTGTGTGGGCCCCTGGTGCCTCGCCTCCTACTCTCCTTCGGATCTCTGGAAGCTTCCCGGAAAAATAAGACTTCAGGAACTTGTTTCGTCCAATTCCGAGAATATTTCCTGTGTATCACTTCTGAAACACAAAAACAGCAGAAAACAAGAAACTGGCACTGTGGCACTTGTTAATAGGTTAGTTCCGGAAAATACATAAAAGTGCCACTAAGTGTAACGAAACAATAGGCAAATGGTGTAAAAACAAGCATGGAGCATCAAAAATTATAGATACGTTGGAGACGTATCAGGGTGCTACACTAGGCTTTTTATGATAAGTTATCTTAGAGCTCCATGTCGGTTTGAACCCACCATGGCGTTCAGGGGATACACATCAGATTTTAGTTGGTTCTCTAAGAGCTCCATACCGGCTTTGAGATCCGCCATGGCGCTCAGGGGCTACACACAGGTTTTTACCTAATTCTTCTAAGAGAATCTATTGGAAAGAGTTACCCATATATGCTCGAGGGCTACATGTTGATTCTAAAAATATTTCTAAGTAGTTTCTCTAAGAGCACCACGATGGATTTTCTTTGAGAATCCGCCATGGCGCTCAGGGGCTACAGGGAATACATACCTCCTTCACAACACGGGTTCTTTGCACAAAGGAAGTCATGGCGGAAGAAATCTAGTTGTTGGCTTTCTCTTGTAATCATCTAGATGCAATAGGGCATCCATCCATTTCTTCTATTTGGAAACTCCAGTAGCATCTGCCGCCATGGTCTCTTTCCCTGAAGAGTTCCTGCCAAGAACTACCTTCTCAGTCCCTGCAACATGTGTAATGATCGGCACGACATCATTAGCAGAAGCTTTAGCCATTGTGTTTGCTTGAGGGATGGAGGTAGGAATGCTCTGGCGGATTGGAACATCCGGGGTAGGAGGGATGATAGCGGGCGATGTTTTCTTTCTCAATGGTACCTTCTGTGCAACAGCTTTATTCCCCCTGTTAGGATGAGTGAGAGGAAAGAAAAGAAATAGTATCTGATGATTAGTCCGCCATGCGTATCTTTCCACCAGCGCCATGAACTCGACCGCTGTATCCTCTGGTCCCTCGGCGTGTAACCATCATCGGCTCATCCGCCATCTCCTCTTATCTCTCTTCATGAGCTTGGCTAACCTCTTCCGCCGCTGGAGATACTCTGTGTTTCTTTGCTTGGGAAGGGCTTGGTTCCTCCTCTTTGTCATCGATAAGCTCCTTTGACCGAGGATAGTGGATGATGGGGCCTAGCTTTGTGGGAAGAAGGGTGCTGATCTGCAAGAAGGAATAATGAGTCAATGGAACATCATAAGATACATGCATAGCGGAAATAACTAATAATTACATATGGGTAGTTGCCATTCTCGTACATGGGCATTCCAAGCTTCATCTCCACGTCGCGACTAATTTTGATGATGTCGCAGATCCGATGCTCGATTTCTTCAGGGGTTAACACTTCTTTGGAGAAGCATTATAGATCGTCGATATGGCTGTATTTGCACATCAGTGCTGGCCGGTATTGGAGAGGTTGGATCCGCCGTGATAACCAGCAGTGGACGGTGTTGATGTTGGTGAGGCCATCATGGCACAGTTTGGTGATCCGCTGTGAAAGAAGCTGGCATTCATCATTAATTGTGGAGTCATCAAGAATACCCCAACAATCTTGCTCCACCGCAGGTCCATCAACAAATGTCCTAAACCCACGTTTCTTGCCAGGAGCTGCTTGGTTGGCTTGTTAAAAGAAAGACCCTCGTCGTCCCCTGGCGGAATCATGTGGCTTGATATAAGGGTATCTTTTCCCGCTGCGGGGGACAAAGGAGATAGAGCCATAGTTGCGGAGGCTTCCATTTGCTTCCTTGTTCTAGCGGATATCGAAATACAACCTAAAGAGATATCCTCAAGGTTGAACTCTTAAATATCCCTCGCAGAGGATGACAAAGCCTGCGATGATAGTAAAACTGTTGGGAGGACTATGATGGAGCTGCAGCTTGTAATAAGCCAGCATGCCCGTCAGAAATTTTGATGGTGGAAGACTGAGCCCACGATCGATGTGAGACTTTAGCATTACCACCTCCTTCTCCAAAGGGGCGGGCATGGCAGCATTATGCTCCACCCGCCATTGGGATATGGCCCTCTCCGCTATGAACTCCCCATGCTCCATTGCTGCAAGAATCTCCTTATTCAAGCTGCATGGGCTCCAAGATCCCACCATGGTTGCAGGTTGAGGATCCACCTCATTAGAAGATCCTGGCTTAGGGATGGCGGCATCCGCAGGTTACTGCGTGAAGGTTCTGCCGGCGAGTCCCCGGTCTCTAGTGATTGAGGAGGATATATCCTTTCTTCCTCATGGCGGGACGAAGTTGCTTCAGGTTCCATGGCGGCAAGCGGCATGGCAGAAAGGATTTCGAGAACCTCGATTGACAAAGATGACAACGACGCTAGAGCGGCACTGCACCAGCGAGAAGACATCACCGGCGACGAGGTTTTCCGGCCGGTGGCTCGTCGGAATAGTCGAGGCTCGCGAGCGGTGATGACACAAAGCAAAGGTGCCAACTCGTCGGGACTTCAAGTGCAGAGTGTTGTAGCAAGAGTAAATTTTCCCCATGAGGGAACTCGGGGTTTAATATCAAACTCTCAGGGAATAGTCGAGAAAGCTATCATCGTTCTTCTTCAAGCAACCTGCAAAACAACTTCCTTGTCTTGTGTCCCCAACTCCACCGAGTGGTTGTCAAGTACAAGGTGTAAATATAAGTAAAATAAAATATGATGATGCAAATAAAGTAAATAACAATGCAATAAAGTAAATATGACGTGTGAAAGGTATTTTGGGGTTTTATAGTTGTATACAAGTAAGTAATGTGTTTTTGTATTTTTGGATTTAAATGATGCTGAAAATAAAAGTGCGTGTAAATGCGTCGGAAAGGTGTTTCTTATGATTAAAATTGGACCGGGGTTCATGGATTCACTTGTCTACTCTCTCTTAAAGTTGTGGTGACATTAAGCGCAAAGCGGATGACCAAAACATTGACATGATTTTCATTATGTTAACTTGATAATATTCATATGGGCATCACGTCCTAAATTAAAGATGATGCAACACATCTTACTTATACTCTACTAGATAGGAATACACTTCAAGCAATTTAGTATTAAGAATTAACAGAGTATAGCCTTAGGTACTTTGACATGATGTTGAATATCAAATATGCTACCACTTGGACATATTACGATAGAACGATGTCTATGAATATCGCTTGGAATTCTAAGCTGTCACCTATAAATTATAGCACATGCATTCTTTTTATCCCTAGTGAGGTAATCGTGGAAAGGTAAAAACCATAACAGATTAATGAATATGGTTCGCTATCCAATCACTACTACCTAGTTACTCCATCTAATACACACCATCCCCGTCTCGCGCTCTCGCATACATGTTGGATCAGAACAAGTAGTAAAGAATAGGGTAATAATATGCATCTACTCATACATCAAGAATATAATAACATACCATATCTCATTGATCATCCAATAAAATAAATATCCACCATATAAGAATTACATAATATGCATCATAATCATGTTAGGCAGCTCATATGATGTCTAAACATTAAAGCATAAGAGAGAAATAGAACAAGCTACTGCCACAAACCCATAATCCAGAGGTGGACTACCCCCTCTTCATGGCGGTGATGATGGTGTTGATGTCAGAGAGGGTGGAGAAGCATTCGGGGGCGACTCTGGTAGAATTTACCCCTCCAATCTTTGCTGGAACAACCTCTATTTTTGTGTTTCATGTTTCTCCACCGCCTCATTTTGTGATCATCGAGGGGGGGTCTTTATATAGGTGTTTTAGGTCAAGTTGAGCATCAGGAGACAAAGATGGATGTCAGCGGAGGTCAGAGGCTCAAACGAGCCTAGGTGGCGCGGCCTGGCCCGGGGCACGTGCCACCTGGTCTTGTTTGGCCCCTAGGCCTCGTCTCGTTGACTTCTTCTCCTCCAGGTGCTTCTCGTGGTAAAATATTAACGCCCGAAAAATCACAGGTCAATTTGAGTCCGGGAAGGTCCTTGAAACGTAAAAATATGCAGAACAGGGTTTTCCTATTCTGCAAAGTTATAACCGAAATAAGGGGGATCGAGGGAAAATCTCCATAAATCATTATAAAACATGATTATAATAAGTAATAACATTATTATATATAGGAATATGCATCAATAAATTACAAAGTTCATGCATGTATTTTGCATGCATCACCATCCCCAAGCTTAAGCCACTAGTCGTAAACCCGTGCTCCTGCACGGGCTAGTACTCTGTTATTAGGAACTAAAACTATGTAGTGATAATGATACATGACATCTTAGTTGTTATTATGATTTTTAAATATTTCAAGTCCTTCAACATTGTGGAAGATCATTAGGTAAAAATTCATAGTAAACTTCACCTTACACCTCTTTGAAAGATAATTAAATCCTGAGCGAAGGGAAACAACCGGAGAATGATATATGCTTCAAATTGACATACTGTATGACATGGTGGTGCAAAAAGAATTAGAATGTCAATATTTAATTATTAAAATTGTGAATGCTTGTAAAAAAATATTCTACCCTCAGCTGAGAAGGACACTTAGCAAGGCTGATATTCGAATTCTTTTTACTGATCACCACATGCTATAATTATCCAATCTTCGCCAACTGAAAAATAATTGGCTTAACATGTTCATATAGACATGTTCTAACCACATTGATATGCCAGCGTTAGGCTTATTTCCCTCTTGATTGCAAAAAAGGCTTATTTCCATCTATATACCTAAAATATTCACATGTATTATTTATTGGTAAAAAACCTAAAGCATGCATCCATGTATTCGTATTTGCATATATCCACTATTTCCATTCAGCATTATGCTTAATTTTTCTTCGATCTACTCTGCATATTCACGTGTATGATTGGTCAAATATGAAAGCATCCATCTGTGTATCCACAATTTCGTGCATCATCATGTGACTTATGGGATTAAATTCTAGAAGATCAAAATTGCGTCTGTATTGGTCTAAGTAATACCCCTGCCTGATCCATCTTGCCGTAGGTTCGTGGTGTAGAGAAGCCCTGAAGGCGGAATATTATCATCACAGCTTATGACTCGCCCAGGAAAGGGCGCGGCTAAGGGATCTCTGCACACGCAGATGGTTAGGATATGTGTTGACAGACCACGACACGCCAAAGACAACATACCGAGGAGATACTGTATTTTCTTTTTTGACTGGCTCAGGCTCAAAGGCACTTCGTGTCCTTTATCTACACGACGCCCAGTCGTGTCCTTTATCTACACGACGCCCAATCGCTATTAGCTGTTTATGTTGTAATCTAAACCGTACGTATTAATCTGTCGTAACATCAGACGGACTAAAACTATTTTTATCTAGGATTAACGTGGTGGCTTCTATGGTACCTCCAATTAGTAAATATAAGATATAAGATATAAGATATAAGATGCTCGTCCTCGAGTATGAAGGTGATAAAATCAAACTAGAACTTTGGATTTTATTGCTTTTATGAAAATAACAAATAGTAATGCATATGATAGATGATTCAATCTTTAATGTAAAGCAACAAGCAAATGAGATATCAAGTGGTACTTCTAATTCAACTCAATGATGTCCAACAATCAATAACAAAGTGCAAAAACAAATGAAAGTACTATGAACATTAAATATGCAAGTGCTTGTGCTTTGGAAATTTATTTTCTTTCTTCTCTTTTCTTTTATTTTCTTTTGAACAAGTAGCCATAGAAAGTAAGTAGGGAATATATGTGCCAAGCTTTGAAGCTAAAGAGACAGTAAATTTTAGAATTGTGCAACTCAAGTCAACGATAGTGAAGAGCAAATATGGTTCACATGATCAACATTTTACTAGTTGTATGTCTCATATCCCGTTGTTAATAGTACCTCCACCACATGCTACTAAAATTTATAATTACCATAGACTTTTATTGTGTGCATATAGTTTCAACCAAGTGCTCGCAAAGGGGTACCTCCATGCCACATGTACACGGTGCCATCTAGATTTTCATCTTTTTGCAAAGGCAATACATACCGGGACGACAAGACAACAGACAAATGAACTCCTCTTAAAGTACTAACTGAGTAGTGGATTAAACTTGTTTAAGCTAATGAGGAAATCCATGCTGAAACTTCTACCATGATTAGGCATGGTTTCAGTTAGCGGCCCAATGCTCTTCTCTAACAAATATGCACACTCGAATCTTTAATATGATAACCCCCACTCATTTCACACCGAAAAGATATGCGTAACCCGAGGTGTATGACAAAAACTTAATTAACATTGAAAGTCTTATTCCATGACAACATGGTGTAACTTAACCTCAACTAATAAAATAACAAACATGCAACTTACATAAATGAACTCCACTGTAGACTGCTACTTTCCAATGAGCTTTGAATTGCACAATAAAAAGGAACATGATTTTGAATACAAAGGCATGACACATATACTATACTTGGAATAACATTTTTTCTATGTAGGTAGGTATGGCGGAGATTTTGCGGAGAAGTATGGCTCAAGGTATTTGGATATACAAGTCTTTTGCTTGCTTTTTTTCTTTTCTTTTCTTGGCCATTGGAAAAGTATCAAAGACACAAGCATACATAATGTCCATAATTCTACACATTTATTAATGAAATAAGTAACTCAAAGTTAACTATCAATGCTCAAAGAAGAAATAGCACAAAATATGACACTAGCAAATTACTATTCAATCAAAGCATATGAAGCATAGAACATAGGCATCACTTGTATTGTTACCTCCCTTTTCTTCCCAACTTTTTTCTCTCAATTCCTACAGTAGATTTATAATAAATATAAAATAAAACTACAGGTGGTGGTCTATTTATTCAAAACAATGCAAAAGAAAAACTAAAAACTAGATGCAGATGCTCCAAGTTTATGCAATGGTTAAGTGATGCTCAAAAAACAAAGCAAGAATAATATGCAAACCGAGCAGTTGATAGGTCCAGGGGGTTGCAATGGGGCATCCCTAAACTTATGATGTTCTACATTACTTAGATGACTCCTTGCTCGATGATTATTCCTTCCCTGTGAAAAAACTTTACCACAAAACTACTTCCCACCTCTTTTCTAGAGTGGTTGATATTAGAGGGCACAAAGATAATATAAGTGCTGCAAAGAAAACTCTGAATAAAATTTGGTGCATGGTGTCTAGAGAATGTATTAAGTTGCCAACATTCACTAAATATCAAAAGACTCAAAACGAATCATCTTGAGACTCAAACAAACGCTCAAAACAATAAAAGACAAAATCTGTCAGTAAAAACAACAGCAGTTTGATGAATTTTTCCACCCCCTTAAACAGATCATGATCTTTTGTTAGATTTTTATTCAGGTAGAGGATAAAAAGTTTCAATTTATATAAATAGTACATGTCCATATGAGTTACATAAAAAATATGAAAAATCATGCACTAAAAAGTGCTGCGCAGATTTTAGCATCTCCAAATAAGTATTGCAATCTTTTAACATCCAAGATGGGCAAAACTTGACACTTTATTTTTGCTACAGTAGACACACTAAAACAAACTTTCTTGCTACAACAAGAACTTAAAAGGAAGACTCAAATAAAATTACTCTCTCACAAGAGCAACAAAAACAAAAACTGAAAAAAGTAAATACTACCGGGTTGCCTCCCGTAAAGCGCTTTCTTTATAGCCATATAGCTAGGCTTTTTACCTTATTATTTCAATATGGGCAAGTGTCATGAGGGCACTTGTATTTCTGAACATTCACCTTCTTCCTTGGAAAGTGCTCCATGCATTATACCAGGATCCCATGGTGTGATCATTAAAATAATAGTCAAGCTGAAACATGGTAAAGAGCACCACAAGATATGGAAATAATAACAACAAAGTCTCACTTCATTCCTATGCATTGACATTTTATATAAGACTAAATAACAATAACTAGAGGTATACCATTGTATATAATTAGTGGGTGAGCACACCATATCATTACTTGAAACATAAAGAGGGTACTTATCACCTCCTCTTTCATAGTAGTCACAATTACTAGAAGGACATTTAATAGTGTAACTAGTTGAATCATGTAACTTGACATTTTTTGGAACACATAGAGTATCATTAAATTTATTATGGAATTCATTAACATGCTTTCCTCTTTCAAAGTAGTTACCAATATCATTTTTAATCATAGCATTATGGTTGCAATAAGATTTTTCATAAGAAAGTTGCAAACCACGTAGGTACTTCTCAACAAAAGCATATTTCTCTTATATGGTGTAGATAGGAGATTTCAAGAATAATATGGGACTCTCATGAATGAGAGCATCATCATGGATAACAAGTATTTGATTTCTATCCTCATGTAAACATGGAGGGTTATCAATAAGCATAGGACCATCATCTAAAGTAGTGTTTAAGCAACACTCCTTTTCATAAATAACTTCACCAGTAATATTACTAGCTAGCAAAGGAGCAACAAGATATGAAGGGTTCTCATGGTTTCGAATTCCCTCACAAAAAGTGTATGGAGTTTCATAAATGGCTATTGAGTTTTGAGTTTGAGTGTTACTATAATCTTTGGGAGGTTCCAAAACATCCCCAAGCTTAGGTGGAACTATGGCTTCTTCATTTTCTTCACATACTTCCTATTCCATGCTTATATTTTTATCTTCTTCTTCTTGCAAAATATTAGTACTTTTCATGGCAGCAAGATTTGTTTCTTTATGTAATAAGCTAGTGCTCAATTGGTTTGTGGTACCCTTCTCATTAGTTCAACAGCGTAGATATTATCCATCAAGTTGTATACGCAATATTTAAGAATATGAGCGGTCTCACTAGCATGCTTATTTGCCACATCACTAGTTTAATAAATTTCATTAATGAAAATTACTAATTCATAGGCTGTCATTTAAGGAACATAATTATAAGTATGATAAAAGTGAATTAGATGTTCCTTATGAAATATGCATGGAAAGTCAAAGTGCTTACAATAGCAAAATGAATACTCCCTCCGATTAGAAATAACTGTCGGTGATTTTATACTAACTTAGTACAAATTTTGTACTAAGTTGCCAACAATTATTTCCGATCGAAGGGAGTAAGTTTTATCATGATATGCGAGCAAATCCTTGGTAATATGTTTTAAAGATCCCAGCAACTCATCCAAATGTTTCCCTTCGTGAGACTTCTTGTGTTTAAGCAATAGTTCTTCCTCAATAGATATATGAGCATTTTTATAGTGTTTTACTTTTTTTTCATTTTTATGGTTGACGAAGGAATGACAAACGGGCCCCCGATATTCGCCTACCTGGTTTTCGGTCCAGGAAGGGTCTCTCTCGAAAGGCTCTTGAGGCCCATCAAGGCAGCGGTCTAGCATGGCCCAGAAGCTAAACTTGGCGTGCAAGTAAGGACCCGAAGAATTGGAGTTAGATTAGGGTTCGTTTGTTTGAGTACCGATCCAATCTGTACTTGGCTTGAGAGACAATCCTGAGACCCTGCCTTCACATATAAAAGGCTGGGAGGGAGGTCTCGAAGCCCTAGACGCTTTTCCACCCACCTCACGCCGGAGTGCTCGATGACTTAGAGCTCTCTGGTTCGGCTAGATCCAATCTACGCCACCATTGTAACCCCATCATCAAAGCCACCCCGTCAATACAAAGTCAGACAAGTAGGACGTAGGCCTTTTACCTTCTGAGGGGGCCGAACCTGGGTAAATTCCCGTGTTCCTCTGCTTTCGTCTGATCGCCGTCGAGTTCGCCAGGTCCCCAATACGCTTCCTAGATCAAAAGCCCTTCGACATGGGCATTGCCGGGGATAACCTCGTCAATTGGCGCCGACCGTGGGGACGACGGGATCTGGATCTATGGATTCGCCGGCTCCGTCACCAACCACCACCAAGAATGACATCGACACCGTCATCGGCATCGCTGCGCCGACCAACGTCGACACCTCCGCCAAGATCGACGTCGACACCATCGCTGGCATCGCTGTGTCGGCCATCGTCAATGCCAACCCGGCGGAACCAGAGGTCGACGCCGTCGATTCGATCGTCATCGACAACGTTTCGCCAAGCACCGCCAAGTTCACTCCGGCGGCGAACGCCATCGACCCCACCTCAGGCACGATAGGAACAGTGCCCGGAGGCTATGACATGGCCTTTGGATTGTTCAACTTCCATGTGGACAGCAACGGGGCGATGGAACTACTCTCCATCGGCGAATCGGCTCCGCTCGTGGCCGAAACGATAACACCACCAGCCGTCGGGGGCAAACCCTCGACAAGCGCGCTACTAGCGCCATCGGAGGAGGAACCGAAGCTGAAAACTTCGACTCCATTAGTCGGGTCGAACGATTTTGAAGATCCACCTCCATCCCCGACCACCGCATACTGCATCGATTGCGACGCATACCACTATGTGGGCGCCGGAGACTTCTCATCCCATGAAATCGCCGGCTGTGAAGATCCTCGGGGGGGGGCACGACAGCTGTCTACCCGACGATATCTGAGTGCGATCGGGCTCTCAGCGCCCTCACGCTCCGCACTGCACCGTATGACCCCGACTACGTCGAAGGGTTATACTCAGACTACACATGTTCAGATGACGACGACGACATCTACCCCGAAGCTAAGGGGAAAATCGGCAATTCAGCAAGCTCCGCCTCATATTGCGAATCTGCAACATCCAGCGATGGCTACGCAGCTGATTACGATTCTGACTTCATGATCGAAGTCAGGCCCTACGTCAAAAGCGACGACATCTACCCTCCAGCGCTGGGCGAAATCAGCGACGATTCGACCCCGTGGTCCGGGGGCCACTGCATGATGGCATCTCACGGCGACGGAAACGAGAACAGAGACAACGACGGCCGAAACCGGACAGACAGCGGCCGCCAGGTGGTCATGCACGACCAGATCCGGTTCGCAAGAAGGGTTTACGCGGGCGAGGTGAACTTTGGTCCCAACCCAAGCCCGAGCGACATGGCTGCACTCTGGTTCGTTGTCCAAGAGCAGAAGGACCAGATCAGTGCTGACAGGCGAGTACTGGAACGGCGCAGAGAGGAGGCTGATGCGTCCAGCAGAAGACGGGCCGAAAGATCGTCCCATTATTCATCAAGCGTCCAGCACAGATCGAGATCACGCACTCAGCCGGGGGCCGATATGCACAATATCACCCAAAATCTGGAGGCAGAGTTCAACGAGGCTGAATTGATGCCCAAGACCAAGGAGGCTGCGATCATGGCCGCGGTAGCATACATTGCCACAAACGCATCCAACGACGACGAGCATATGCGACACCTGAGAAACCTGGCACTCGAAGGAGTAAGGGTGCTTCAAGGCACGCCCGACTCAGGACATGACGCGACAGCAAGGAGAACCGCCCCACCAGCGGAACAGGCCAGACACCCAGCACCGGTGCCAGCCGTAGCGCCTCGGACGCAAGTGGTCGAACCCCTCAACGGGGAGCTTCGGCAAGGTCTGGCCCAGAACAGAGTCGACCAAGGGCGAGCGCGGCGCGAGGCACGCCGCTTCGAGGGAGATCGCGAGGCGGAAACGTTTGGCGGAGCCAACGATGGACTATGCGGGGCAGAATGCTTTAGCCTTTTGATCCGCTCCGCGCCGTTACCGAAGGGAATCAAGCTCAGCGACGGCATAGTCAAGTTCAACGGGCAGCAGGATCCCCGAATTTGGCTTGATGACTTCATAACCGCTGTCAAAATCAGCGGCGGATCCAGGGACAACGCCCTCCAGTTGTTGTCGCTGCACCTAAAGGATAACGCAAGGGCATGGCTGAATAATCTCGCCCCAGATAGCATCCGCTCTTGGGAAGAGTTTTGGCAAGCGTTCATCGCCAACTTCCGAGGCACTTCACGACGACCTACGTCATTCGAAGAACTACGCCTATGCGTGCAGAGAACTGGAGAGAACCTGAGGTCATACATCTCATGGTGGATCAGCCTCCGGAACACGACGGAAAACATCTCGCTCGAAAGGGCCATCGATGCCTTTCGGGACGGCCTCTTTCGATGCGACTTCAAGGAAGAGCTTGGACGCTGCAAGCCGAAGACCGTCGACCACCTCATGAGCTTGGCGAACGAATGGGCCGATGGCGAAGACTCTATCGCGGCTCCCAGAAGCCGCCGTCGATCAGCGGAACGCGACGTCGACGCGAAAGACCAGTTCCACCCCGGATCCCGAAAGAAAGGTCGTCGGAACCCCTACGACGACACGGAGAACACAGACATGGTAGCAGCAGGCTACATGCACGAAGACCGTGACGACAACCGCGACTTACCGTGACGAGGAAACAATTACCATGGCAGCAGCAGCAGAAGTACCAGTCGTGACTCAAAGCCAAGTAAGGAGTGGCGCCGACGACAGCCACAGCTGTCGGCGGAGGAGATGCTTGATAGCGGATGCCCAAGGCATACGTACCTCGACAAGGACGGAGTACGAAGACCTGCGCACCTCCTCATCGAGTGTAGAGAATTCCTTCGTCTCAACCGGGCACTTCAGGAGAGGATGGGCACCGAGCAGCCAGTGGCGGGGGCGATAGCCTTCAATGCTCCACCACCACCGCCTAACCCACCAGCGAACATCGTACAATAGGGCTACCAGGCCGCCACGATCCAGCAAGTCGAGCCGCGACAGCCGGCCAACAAGAAAGAAGAGTTCCCGCCGCCAAGAGGTTTCGTGCCCATGATTCAGAGGGGGCGCCCGACAAATAAAGTTCAGCGGAAGCGCGCAAGAGAAGTGTTTCACGATGAACACGCGCCACCGGCCACTCCCGAATATCTGAATTGGTCCGAACATCCGATCGGTTTCGACAGGTCAGATCATCCACCGAAGATCCCACGCCTGGGACACCATGCCTTGGTTCTCGAGGCGCAGATAGGGGGTTTCACCTCGAAAAAGGTGTTCATGGACGGAGGCAGCAGCTTGAACCTCATCTATGCAGATACACTGCAGAAGATCAAGATCCCAATAAACAATCTCCTGCCAACGGAGACCTCCTTCCACGGAATTGTCCCAGGAAAGCCGACGTACCCATTAGGGGCGATACATCTCGACGTCATCTTCGGCACACCAGCAAACTTCAGAAAGGAGAAGATCGAATTCGAGGTCGTCGACTGGCCCTCGCAGTACCACGCCATCCTCGGACGACCAGCGTTCGCTCGATTCATGGCGGTACCGCACTACGCTTACCTCAAGCTGCGGATGCTCGCAAACAGAGGACCACTGACGATCAGCGGCAGCTTCGCCCGATCCGAAAACTGTGACAAGGACTTCAACACCATGTCCCAAACCTTCGGGGTGCACGAGGAGCTGCACCATATTCGGGAAGCCACTGTGATGGACATCGATCCACCGGCACAGCAGAACGTCCCAGAACTGTCGTTCGATGCCACCAAGGACACCCGAGAGCACCAGATCCACCCGACGGATCCAACCAAGACGGCGCGGGTGTCGAACTCTCTCTCTCCCGCATAGGAAAGCGCGCTCGTTGAGTTCCTCCGTGAGCACTGGAGGATGTTTGCCTGGTGTCCAGCAGATATGCCAGGCATCCCCAGGGAACTCGCTGAGCACGAGCTTAAGATCTTTCCCAACACGAAACCGGTCAAGCAGTCTATGCGCCGGTATAATCCAGAGAAGGCCAAGTCGATGGGCGAAGAAATCAACCGCCTCCTCAAAGCCAAGTTCATCAGAGAGATCAAGGAAGCCATGTGGCTCTCGCCACCGGTCATGGTGGAGAAGAAGGACACCAAGATCTACAGGATGTGCATCGACTTCACGGCCCTAAACAAGCACTACCCGAAGGACTACTTCCCCCTGCCCCGAATCGACCAGATCATCGACTCCACGGCAGGATGCGAACGCCTTTCGTTCCTCGACGCCTACTCCGGGTATAATCAGATACGGCTGAAAGTAGAAGATGAAGACAAGACGGCGTTCATCACCCCGCACGGGGTATACTGCTATATGACGATGCCCTTCAGGCTCAAGAACGCCGGAGCCACCTACCAATGGTGCATGCAGGCGTGTCTGAAGAAACAAATTGGCCGCAATATCGAGGTCTATGTCGACGACATTGTCATCAAGACCGCGAAAGCATATAGCCTGCTCGATGACCTTCGAGAAACCTTCGCCAACCTCGACAGATATAGCATCAAGCTTAACCCGAAGAAGTGCTCCTTCGGGGTACCCACCGGCCAACTGCTGGGCTACCTCATCTCCGAGAGAGGGATCGAAGGCAACTCAGAGAAGATACAGGCCATCATCAACATGCGGCATCCAAAGACGCTTCAACATGTCCAACAGTTGACAGGTCGACTCGCAGCGCTTAGCCGCTTCATCAGCAAGCTCGACGAAAAAGCACTTCCTTTTTATCGTCTGCTCCGAAAAACAGACAACTTCACGTGGACCGAAGAGGCGCAAGCCGCGTTCGACGACCTCAAACATCGTCTGTTGACCTCCCCAATTCGCGTCACACCCCGAGAGAAAGAGCCGATGTTGCTATACATCGCGGCTACGAATCAAGTTGTCAGCTCAGTACTTGTGGTCGAACGCGCGGAGGAAGGCAGGGAACACGGAGTACAGAGGCCCGTGTACTATCTGAGCGAAGTTTTATCTCCGACCAAGTATAGATACCCCTGAAAGTACAAGGATGTCGCCTAGAGGGGGGGTGAATAGGCGATTTAAAAACTTTTACGAGTGGCTTGACAAATGCGGAATAAAACTAACGTTTAAATTGCCAAGCATACAAAACCTAAATAAACTAGGTTCACCTATGTGCACCAACAACTTATGCTAAACAAGATAAGCAACTATGTGATAGCAAGATATATAAACTTCAAGCACGAAGGCTATCACAAAGTAAATTGCATAAGTAAATGAGCTCGGGTATAGAAATAACCGAGGCACGCGGAGACAATGATGTATCCCGAAGTTCACACCCTTGCGAGTGCTAATCTCCGTTGGAGCGGTGTGGAGGCACAAGGCTCCCCAAACGCCACGGAGGCTCACCGTAATCTCCTGGAGCCCTCCCACCAAGATGGAAGACCCGACCACTATGGGACACTTGAGGGCGGTCACCGAACCCGTACAAGCTTGGGGCAATCTCCACAACTCAATTGGAGGCTCCCAAGAATCGCCACTGAGGCACCACAAAGCTTGGGAAGATCTCCACAACTTAATTGGAGGTCCCCAAGTAATTGCCACGGAGGCACCACAAAGCTTGGGAAGATCTCCACAACTTAATTGGAGGTCCCCAAGTAATTGCCACGGAGGCACCACAAAGCTTGGGAAGATCTCCACAACTTAATTGGAGGTCCCCAAGTAACCACTAAGCCACTAAGCCGTCTAGGGTTCCAAGAACCCAAGAGTAAAAAGCTCAACGAACTTTCACTACCGAATCTCCGAGGAGAACTCAAACCGATGCACCAAATGCAATGGCAAGAACACACGAAGTGCTCAAATCCTTCTCTCCCAAATCCTACCAAAGCAACAAATGCTATGGAGGGATATGAGAGGAAGAACAAGGGAGGAAATCCACAAAGAACTCCAAGATCTAGATCCAATAGGTTCCCCTCACAAAGAAGAGAAAGTGATTGGTGGAAATATAGATCTAGATCTCCTCTCTCTTTTCCCTCAAAAAGATGCAAGAATCATAGGAGGGATTGGGAGGAAGGGCAAGCTCTTCAAGTTCAACAATGGAGGAGAGAGAAATGGAAGAGCCAACCTCCAAATGAGGAAGAAGGGGCTTTATATAGCCCCCGCACGAAATCTGACCGTTACAGATTTTTAACCCGGAAATTCCGGCCTCGGGGGCGGAATTTCCGGCCCGGGGGCGGAATTTCCGCCCCCCTTATAAAATTTCCGGCCCAAATTTCCGCCCCCCTACTGCAGGTTGCACCACAAAAGACTTAGCAGAATTTCGCAGGGCCGGAAATTATGGAATTTCCGCCCCCCGGAAATTCCGGTCTCGGGGGCGGAATTTCCGGCCCTGGGGAAAACATCAGTACGAAAACGGCTGTAACTTTTGCATCCGGACTCCGTTTTCGATGATCTTGGGCTCGTTGGAATCACCACAACAAGCTCTACAACTATATTCATAGAAACATCATAGTCCAACAAAGGAGGATGAAGCCAAATAATAAAAGGTTTGACTTAGCTATAAAGAAGAACCGGTAAAACCTCCAAACACCAAAAACGCAATAAGAGTTCCATACGAAATCCATTTTTGATGACCTAGAGCTTGTCATGGAAATAACCACAAGCTCTAGAACCTCACATGGATAAAAGCCAAATAAGAACCAAGAAAGATAATGCCAAGTATGCAAAGGTTTGAGCTCTCTCCGAACGATACAATTAAGTTACTCACTCGAGAGCCCCTCTTGATAGTACGGCTACCAATTCTATAATCCGGTCTCCAAACTAACACACGAGACCGGTAGAAGAGAAAACCTATCAAGAACAAACCTTTGCCTTGCAATCCACTTGAGCTAGATGATGACGGTCTTGACACCCTCAAGTTGGACTACCTTTCTTGATTGCGCTTGCTCGGCCTATCTTGAACTTGCGCTTCGACTTGATCAACATTGCACTTCATCTTCTTCCTTCTTAAGAATGATGTCTTAAGAATGCACATGAGAGTTCACTCCATCATCTTATTCCTCAAGACACAATCTATATAGGCTCAACTCCCTTGATCATCACATAGACTTCTTTATTTGCAACTTCTTACAACCTTGAAACCAACAAATGGCTCAAGCGTTGTCTACGGACAAGTCCTACAAATAAAACTCGATGCAAATATTAGTCCATAGGGATTGTCATTAATTACCAAAACCACACATGGGGGCAAATGCTCTTTCAACCCCCATTATCAGAAGCTAGCATACGCTATCTACATGACGGGGAAGAAATTGCCGCACTACTTCGAATGCCACTCCATCATAGTGGTGGCCTCGAATCCAGTTTCCTAGCATCCTCAACAACCCAGACGCCACAAGGCGTGTGTCGCTATGGGGAATCACGCTGGGGCCCTAGGAGATCACGTACCAGCGCCAGTCCGCAATCAAGTCCCAAGTCCTACCGGATTTCATAGCCGAATGGACGGAAGCTCAAATGCCCGAACTCCCAGACCTGTCGAACAGCTGGACCATATTCGTCGACGGGTCCAAGCGGGTTTCGGGAGAAGGAGCAGGAGTGGTTCTCGTATCACCACAGGGGGACATGATGCGCTATGTTCTCCGCATGCGTTTCTCAAACCCCTCGAACAACGAGGCAGAGTACGAAGCCGTTCTCCATGGCATGCGCATGGCCAAAGCCTGCGGGGCCACCCGCATTAAGATCCATGGAGATTCGAACCTTATCGCCCAGCAAGTCATGAAGGAGTGCGACGCAACCTGTGCAAACATGATTGCATATCGCGCCATGTACGATAAGCTCGAAGGCGAATTCGAGGGTTGCGAAGTGACGCACATCGGCAGGGAAAGCAACGAAGAGGCAGACAATCTGGCCAATATCGGGTCAAGGTGCCTCCCCATACCGCCCGGAGTCTTCTTCGAAGAGATATTTGAACGCTCCGTCAAGATCAAACCAGTAACCGACCCGGCGTTAGCAACACGCTTGGGGGCTCGGCAGGCCAGCACCGCCCCAGCAACGGGAACAGAAGATCTCCCGAAAGATGCGGCCGCAGTCATGCTCGTCGAAGCAACATGGATGAAGCCATACTTGGCCTACCTGATGCGGGGCGAGCTCCCAGAAGATCCCATCAATCGCCGACAAGTCATGCGGCGTTCCAAGGCCTTCACGATAATCAACGGGGAGCTCTACAAGCGCATCACCACAGGGGTGCTCCAACGGTGCATAGCGCAGGAAGATGGAATCGCTCTCCTTCGAGAAATCCATGAAGGAACCTGTAGGCACCACGCTTGCAGCCAAACCCTCGTGTCCAAAGCTTTTCGGTCAGGATTCTACTGGCTATCCGCCCTCTACGACGCCAGGAACATCGTCCAGCACTGCGAAGCATGCCAGCTATTCGCCACCAAGCCTCATGCACCTGCGTCCGAATTGCACACCATCCCTGTGGCCTGGCCCTTCGCACAGTGGGGGCTCGATCAAGTGGGGCCTCTCCCCAAATCATCCCGAGGAGGTCATACTTACCTGCTAGTCGCAGTGGACAAGTTCTCCAAGTGGATAGAGGCTGTTGCGGTCACCAACCAAGAGGCGACCACGGCGGTCAAGTTCTTCGAATCCATTGTCTACCGGTACGGCGTCCCGAACAACATTATCACCGACAATGGCACCAACTTCACTTCGGGTGAATTCCAGGACTTCGCCAAAAACCTCGGCATCAAGCTCAAGTACGCTTCGGTGGCGCACCCCAAGTCTAATGGCCAGGTCGAAAAAGCCAACGGACTTGTATGCGGAGGCCTGAAGAAGCGACTACTTCGACCTCTCAAACGCGCAGCAGGCGCCTGGGTCGAGGAACTGCCTTCGGTGCTCTGGAGCTTGCGAACAACACCCAATTCTTCGACGGGCTATACACCTTTCTTCCTGCTCTTTGGAGCAGAAGTGGTGCTACCCACGGATGTGCGCTACAGCGCGCCCCGCGTGGTCGCCTACGTAGAGGAAGATGTAGACAAGGCGTTAGCAGACGCCCAAGATCTACTAGACGAAGCTCGAGATGTCGCCCTCGTTCGATTGGCGGTTTATCACCAGAGCCTCCGCAACTACCACAGCAGGCGGGTACGCGGATGCTCATTCGAGCCGGGCAACCTTGTGCTCCGCCTCAAGCAGACAAGCACGTCGAAGCTAGAGCCGCCATGGGAAGGCCCGTACCTCGTCCACGAGGTCATCCCAGGAGGGGCATACCACCTACGCAACCCGAAAACGGGGAAAGACGTAGAGAACCCGTGGAACGCCGCGCAGCTGCGCCGCTTCTATCCTTAGCTAGCAAAGCTGTTTCCTCTACCCCCTCTACTATGTAATCAAGCGTCGGCAGCAGTCCGCGCCCAACATTGTGCCTTCGGCACCAAGCAATAAAGTTCAAGTTCCTCATTTCATGAATCGACATCGGTGTATACTTATGCTCGGGGGCTTTGCCTTTCGACCCACGCTCGAGGGCTTCGCCCTCTCGACCTACGCTCGGGGGCTTCGCCCTATGCTTGGGGGCTTCGCCCTCTCGACCTACGCTCGGGGGCTTCGCCCTATGCTCGGGGGCTTCGCCCTCTCGACCCATGCTCGGGAGCTTCGCCCTCCCGACCTATGCTCGGAAGCTCCGCCCTATGCTCGGGGGCTTCGCCCTCTCAACCTACGCTCGGGAGCTTCGCCATCCCGACCTACGCTCGGAAGCTTCGCTTTTTCGCCCCAGACAAACAAGAAAAAAGACACACATATACAATATATACGCAAAGCAGAGGTACAGATACAGCCACAAGGCTAGTTCATGGCACGCGGCACCCTGGTTCGCTCTCTCACGATCACTTTCGGTGATAATCTGTTGAGCGATACAGTCGGCTGTGCTTCTGCAAGTGGCATAGTGGTGCTCCATATCAATACGACCACTGGGGGACGGAGGAAGCGTCTTCAGAAGTTCCAGGTCGACCTCAGGATAATGAGCACGTACGAAAGCAAGGGCGACTACAGCCCCGCAGTGCAAATGCTCTCGGACAAAGGAATACACAGCATTTCCATTCTCAAATCAGGTCGAGCAGCGCCAGACCTTCGGGCTGGTTGTTCAAAGGGAACATCGCCTCGTGCACCAGAGCGAGGGCGCTTCAGCTCGTCTCAGCCAGCACTCCAGCTTGAGCGATCCTGTCTTAAAGAAGTGTCAGCTTCATCGCTTTCGACCGATCGGCCCAGAAGTTGTCGGCAACCGAATTGGCGTGTGTTTGAGCAGCAAGAAGATGTGCATTCACACGCCGGGCTTCAGCGGCACTGTCAAGACACACATCTGCAGAAAGAGGTAGAAAATCAAATTTTGCGGGCTCAAATCACAATGTACAACGAAAGAGCTCGAAAGACTTACACTTCAATGATTTCCCAAGATTGTCGATCTCCTCGAGAAGAAATTTTTCGCCATCCTGCGCATGGGACGCTTTGGACAGAGCGACATCGACCTTCGCTGAAACTGCCCTCAATTGTTGCTGCGTATTCCTAAGTTGGTCGCGCAAGGACCGAATTAAGGTCAATTCGCTCGTGGAAGGCGCCCTCCTCTCAGTGGCACTGGAAGAACTAGCAGTTGTCTCGTAAGAAACAGGCCAGGCACCCGAAGGCGCGGACGCATCCTGCACAAGGCGACCTCGGTCACGAATAGCAATCGGCAGTCAAGGAAGCAGACACATAATAGGATAACAAAACAAGCGTTGCAAAGTTACAGCAGGGGATGCACCCGCATTAAAACGACATGGTTCAACATAGCATCATGATACTAATTACAGATGCACGACAGGCATCACCAGCACTACGCTGAGCTACCAGGGGCCTTGCTAGATTGGGCGCCGGAAGTTCCGCGCCTTCGAGCCCGCGCTGCCACCCGCTGATCGTTCCTTTCGGCCAGGAAGCTAGTCAACCGAGCAGCCAAGTCGCGTGCTTGAGCAACATAGCCCTTGGCCGACTTGTCACGTCCGTCAGCATCCTTCGGGTATGTGCTGGTGACCTTCTCGGCGTCGAACTGCACCTTGTGCATCATCATCAGAGAGAAGACAGATTCAGAACCGATAGTTACCTATCGGCGCACCGCGGCAACTAACGGATCTTCACCATCTGGCTTCACCGCCAGGGCTTCGAGGATCCCAGCCATGGTATCGCTGACCGAATCGGGGATGGATGTGTCCCGAACGCGGATAAGCGTAGACCGCACCTTCGCCAGGAAGCTGCAGACTTCCCGACTTAGGCGCTCGGCGGTACCAACGCTGGACTCTAGACCAGCAGGCTCCTTCATAGCCCCGGCGTCCAACTCCGCAGCATCTGCAAGATATCACAAGTTCTTCAGTTAAGAGAAGCAATTCTTCGCCGTTGCAAAACCCAATCAAGGGATATCGAAGATTCACCGCGCAGAGCGTCGAGCGAGGTCTGCAGCCGCTCCTGCAAATCCTTCTCCCTAGATTCGGCATCCAGACGACTCTTTTTCGCGCGCTCTTGAGCTTCGGACGATTCGGCCTTTAAACGGGCGATTTCGTCGGCCAGCTCAGCGGCCTTAGCCTTCAAGCTCGAATTTTCCGCAGCAAGATCGTCCAGCTGAGTCTTCAGGGACATCTTGTCAGCGGCAGCCTGTGATCCGATCCCTGATCATTTAAAGATGTCGTAAGGAGGCGAAGCAAAATAACCCACAGAGCAAAGATGCGACAAGTCAAGAAACAGTACTCACATCGAAAGTCGTTGAACTGGGCGTTCAGTCGTCTGTTTTCTTCCTCCAGCGCAAGAAAGTTCTTGCACACCTTCGATAAGTCCCTAACAACTGGGCTGCGCGAGAGGAGGCAAGGATAAACTCTAAGAAATATTGTTAGGAGGGCGAGCCCAAGTGTAAACACTTCGACTCACCCTCGGGGGCTACTGATAGGAAAATACACGAGGCATAAAAGCTGGAAATTTCAAACTTACATGGCTTTTCGAGCTGGACGGCTCGCCGGAGGAAGTAATCAGGACGAATTCAGGTTCGCCCACCTTTTTCTTCGCAGGAGACGGAGGCTTCGGGGGGTCAACCTCGGGAGCGGTGTCTCCAGCTGCTCTCTCCTGCGAATCCGCGGTGTGCTCGAGGGAGTCGTCGTGGGGCCGGATGCGATATTGGTCGCGATCCCCTTGGCTAGCCAAGGTCTCCTCGGTGGACGATCTGAAGCAAGCATCGAAGTCAATACATCATAGCCATTTCGAAGCAAAGCTATACGATACAAAGGAAACTCACGAGGCATCAATTCCGAACTTCGGAAGGACCCTTCTTCCCACTCGAGGAGGAAGATGGCTGCTCAAAGGCATTGCGGGGATCACACTGTCGTCATCATCACCTGAGGAGAGATGGGCATCATCGAGATCTTCTGAGTCCTCGACGACATCCGCGGTCAGTTGTTTCTTCGGGGCTCTCGATGGCGATGGAGCGGCAGAGATCGATCCCTCAGGCACTTCGGTAAAATCGCGCCCTGGATACTCACCCATTTCGGGCTGGGGCGGATAGCATCGGGCCACTCCGATTACCTATACAAGAAGTTCAATCGCGTTCAACACTAATCAACACAGTTGCGGAACAAAAGTAATACTCGACCAAGATAAGAAGAGTACCTCGGTGCGGGGAAAGGCCTTGCTGAAGGCCACCGCGCCGAAGACTTTCAGCACGGGCGACTTCTTCTTGATGTTTGTGACGGCGCGCACGCACTCGTCGATCTCGGCTTCGCGCAGTTCATCTGAAGAAATACGGGTCGAATCCCGTCGGACGCTGTAGTCCCACATGCAATGGGCTCGAGCAGCGAGAGGCTGGATTCGACGCTCAATGAAGGTCCGAATAAGTTGGAGGCCCGAAAGCTCCTTCTTTGGAGTGGATCGAAGCTGCTCGATTTTCTTCATCAGCGGCTCCATAATCTTCATCTCCTCCTCCGAAAGATCATGCCTCCAGGACACCCGGGATCGAAGTACGGAGGTGGTCTGGAACTCCTCGAGCCCGAAAGTTTCGCCGTCGGAGGACTTGTCCTTGGCGTAGAACCACTTTGTCCTCCAGCCGGGATTGTTTTCGGGCGTTTGAAGAGAAAAGTAGGAGACATCCGGGCGCACCTGACAGCTAAAGCCGTCGGTCTGGAATTGCAGAGGGCGCCGAATAACGAAAATTCGGCGCCACAACGCCCAGTGGGGTTCAATCCCCAGGAAACATTCACAAAGCGTGATGAAGCACGCAATGTGTAGGATGGTGTTGGGATTCAGATCATGGAGCTGAATCCCATATGCAAAAAGAAGACCGCGGAGGAAAGGATGCGGGGGAAGGGACAAACCCCGCAGCAAAAAGGCAATGAAGATTACCCGGAATCTGGGAGGAGGCTGGGGCACGATCTCAGGGCCGGCGGCGAGCGATTCCGCCGGCGTGTTCTTCAGGAGGCCCATCTTCTCGGCCTGGGACAGTTCCTTGTCCCGGACCTTGGTCTGGACCCAACGGCCGATGAGGGAGCCGTCGGCATCGGCTGTCTTGGCCTTCTTGGCGGCGGCGCCGGTGACGGCGCCGGTGGCGGAGGAGCTCCTCTTGCCCATGGCCTTGGTGCGCAGCGAGAACCGTGGAAATGGGTGCAGCTGGAGGAAGCAACTGCTGTGAGGTGCAAGGAGGAAGACGATGGCGGCGGAGTGGGGTGAATTGTTACCCTTCCGTTGCCGTTTTATTCTTAATCTTGGAAATTACCGTCGATCTGGGCCGTACATTATGAAGTGGAAATGGTGGAGCAGATCTGGCCGTCCACGCGTCAACACCACAGGAGCCAGGGTGCTCCACTACGCACGGTAATCAAGGAAACCATGCGGACTTTTTTTTACCCACACGCGGGACGTGCGGTCAAATACGGTCAACAGCCGGGACGTGCGGCTGCTGGACCCACAGTGCGTCTAGTCTTGTCAGAGTCAGGCCATCCCAGCAGGGGATGACGTGGCGACTCGAGGAAGTCTGGCGTCAGCACTAACGTGGCCCTCAGGGAAAGTCGATCTTGTTCGACCCAAGGGGCAGGGCTGGCGAGGATCTCTTCGAATTTCAGAGGTATGTGCATCAAGCACCCAGAACATTTTTGGTGTTGAGTTTCTCTTCGAGGTTTTCGTGCTTTCCTTGCACTGCCCGAACGTGTGCAATGTTCTTTGGGCGGCTTTGGTTTTTTACTTGATGTTTTGAGTGGGTTTCGGTCCCTCGAATTGTCTTTTTTGGGCCAGCAGTGCCTTCAAGTTATTCGAGGCTGGGCTTCGGTCCCTCGAATTGTCTTTTTCGGGCCAGCAGTGCCTTCCCGTTATTCGAGACTGGGCTTCGGTCCCTTGAATTGCCTTTTTTGGGCCAGCAGTGCCTTCAAAGTATTCGAGCCTGAACTTCGGTCCTTCGAATCATCCCTTTCGAGTCAGCAGCGCCTTTATACTATTCGGGTATGGATGTCCGAACCCTCGAAACGCATCCCTAGGTCGCTAGCGCCTTCATTCTGTTCGAATATGGGCTGATGCTTTTTCGAACCTTTCTTTCGGGCTATCAACGCTCCTCATTCAACATGCCCGAATCTTGGTGGCAATATACCAGTTCGGATGCCGTATGTCAAATACGAAGGTAAGTCCACGGTTTGCAACACCAGATGGCCTGGTATTCGTATCAAACGCGCTCTGCCGGAAATTTTCCATACCTACGGTATGAAGTTTGCACCGATGGACGCATCGGGTGCCTCACAATGAACTGGGCTCTGACCTGGTAAGTCCAACGTGGCTCGGGTCGGGGTAGCGCCAGCCCACGCGGGTTCGAGTCGGGGGACTCGAATCTGAGTAAGCTAACCGAATGTTTTTGCTGCTATGCAATTAACTGAGACCCGGCGTGAGTCTCAGGCCGGTTATGCGCATCCCTCTGCAAACCCGACTTAGCACTTTCGAGGCTCTGAATGAGCGTAGCTCGAAAATTTCATACCTAACAAGTGTATTACTCGAATTTTCTCTATACTTTTGCGGTTCCACAGGCCAGGCGCGCATATCGGGTGCGGCTAGGAAGACTTTCGGGTGGAGTCCCTGCCATAGTCTTCGGCTATCCCAGGCACTCGGGGGCTACTGACGAAGGAATGACAAACGGGCCCCCGATATTCGCCTACCTGGTTTTCGGTCCAGGAAGGGTCTCTCTCGAAAGGCTCTTGAGGCCCATCAAGGCAGCGGTCTAGCGTGGCCCAGGAGCTAAACTCGGCGTGCAAGTAAGGACCCGAAGAATTGGAGTTAGATTAGGGTTCGTTTGTTTGAGTACCGATCCAATCTGTACTTGGCTTGAGAGACAATCCTGAGACCTTGCCTTCGCATATAAAAGGCTGGGAGGGAGGTCTCGAAGCCCTAGACGCTTTTCCACCCACCTCACGCCGGAGTGCTCGACGACTTAGAGCTCTCTGGTTCGGCCAGATCCAATCTACGCCACCATTGTAACCCCATCATCAAAGCCACCCCGTCAATACAAAGTCAGACAAGCAGGACGTAGGCCTTTTACCTTCCGAGGGGGGCGAACCTGGGTAAATTCCCGTGTTCCTCTGCTTTCGTCTGATCGCCATCGAGTTCGCCAGGTCCCCAATACGCTTCCTAGATCTAAAGCCCTTCGACATGGGCATTGCCGGAGATAAACCTCGTCAATGGTTTTTTTGTTTATATGATAAAAAAACAAAAAGAACTAAAAAGACAAAAACAAGAAAAAGAGAATTGCTTTGCAAATCTAAAAGAGCGAGAAGACTCACAGTGGTGTTACCTCCCCAAGCTTAGGTGATTGCACAGCGCGTGAAGAAGTTCTTGCGTCGAAGAATTGCCTTCGCTCAATGAAGCTAGCAGTTGTGAATGCTTACCTTTGTTCTCCGGCAACAGTGCTAGAAAATAGTCTTGATGATACTAAGCAAAGGTGCCAACTCGTCGGGACTCCAAGTGCAAAGTGTTGTAGCAAGAGTAAATTTTTCCCACGAGGGAACTTGGGGTTTAATATCAGACTCTCGGGGAACAGTTGAGAAAGCTCTCATCGTTCTTCTTCAAGCAACCTGCAAAACAACTTCCTTGTCTTGTGTCCCCAAATCCATCGAGTGGTTGTCAAGCACAAGGTGTAAATGTAAGTAAAATAAAATATGATGATGAAAGTAAAATAAATAACAATGCAATAAAGTAAATATGCGTGAAAGGTATTTTTGGGTTTATAGTTGTATGCAAGTAAGTAATGTGTTTTTGTATTTTCGGATTTAAATAATGCTGAAAATAAAAGTGCGTGTAAATACGTTGGAAAGGTGTTTCTTATGATTAAAATTGGACCGGGGTTCATGGGTTCACTTGTCTACTCTTTCATAAAGTTGTGGTGGCATTAAGCGCAAAGCAGATGACCGAAACATTGATATGATTTTCATTATGTTAACTTGATACTATTCATATGGGCATCATGTCCTAAATTAAAGATGATGCAACACATCTTACTTATACTCCACTAGATAGGAATACACTTCAAGCAATCTAGTATTAAGAATTAACAGAGTATAGTACTTTGACATGATGTTGAATATCTAATATGCTACCGCTTGGACATATTACGATAGAACGATGTCTATGAATGTCGCTTGGAATTCTAAGCTGTCACCTAGAAATTATAGCACATGCATTCTTTTTGTCCCTAGTGAGGTAACCGTGGAAAGGTAAAAACCATAGCAACACTATCCAATCACTACTACCTAGTTACTCCATCTAATACACACCATCCCCCTCCTGCGCTCTCGCATACATGATGGATCAGAACAAGTAGTAAAGAACGGGGTAATAATATGCATCTACTCATACATCAAGAACATAATAACATACCATATCTCATTGATCATCCAATAAAATAAAGATCCACCACATAGGAATTACATAATATGCATCATAATCATGTTGGGCAGCTCATATGATGTCTAAACATTGAAGCATAATAGAGAAATAGAACAAGCTACTGCCACAAACCCATAGTCCAGAGGTAGACTACTCCCTATTCATGGCGGTGATGATGATGTTGATGTCGGAGAGGGTGGAGAAGCAACTAGGGGCGACTTCGGCAGCGTTTCTCCCTCCAATCTTCATCGGAACAACCTCTGTTTCTATGTTTTTCCGTTGCCTCGTTTCACAATCATCGAGGGGGTTTTTTATATAGGCGTTTTTAGGTCAAGCTGAGCATCTGGAGATGAAGATGGACGACAACGGAGGTCCGAGGCTCAAACGAGCCTGGGTGGCGCGGCCTGGCCAGGGCCCATGACACCTAGTCTTGTTTGTCCCCTAGGCCTCGTCTCGTTGACTTCTTCTCCTCCAGGTGCTTCTCATGGTAAAATATTAACGCCCAAAAAATCTGAGGTCAATTTGAGTCCAAGAAGGTCCCAAAAACGTAAAAATAAGCAAAACAGGGTTTTCCTGTTCTACAGAGTTATAACCAAAATAAGGGGGATCAATGGAAAATCCCTATAAATCATTATAAAACATGATTATAATAACTAATAACATTATTATATGTAGGAATATGCATCAATAAACTATAAAGTTCATGCATTTATTTTGCATGCATGAGGTGGCGCTGAAGAGAAAGAGAGTGAGGAGGTGAATGAGCTAGGGCTTACCGCCTGGGGTATATATAGGCCCCAACACGGAGATTCATGCCCGCCATTTATGCCGTCCACGTTGCACTCGCGTTCCCTAGATCGCCGACAGGTGTCCTCGGGTGAAACGGTAATCTACACCAATAGGTGTCTAGACCTCAAATCTTACCCTAGAAGGAATAGCGAGAAGCAAAAACTACGACGGATTTCATGGCAAGATCTTAACCGGATCCCAGAAATCCCGCTAGCAGAGATTGACGTCGCTGATCTGCCATGCCATGTGGATTGGGTCAAAAGTTGGAGGACCCTCAAGATCCACCATCAAGACGCGAAGAAAGAGCTATGACAGATGCATTTTGAAGATAAAGATATGGCGGATTGAAGTGGCAATCTTGAAGTTCCCCGGGGGCTACTGTTAGAGATTTACCAAATGAGTATACCAACGATGTAGTCCTAAACCGGCAAGCCCGAGTGGCCCATAGATGGTGGTCAGGCCTATGGCCTGACCAGGCAGCCCAGTTGCTAGAGGCCCATGGCGGATTCCCGGACATGCATGAGCTTATGGCGGATTCCTCAAGACAGGCCTATGGCAGATTGGCTTGTAGCACAAGACATAGTGAAAGATCATATCGAGCCCCATGTGTGGTTTTGGTAATTAATGACAATCCCTATGGACTAATGGTTGCATTGAGTTATATGTGTAGGACTTGTCCATAGACAATGCTTGAACCATTTGTTGGAGTCAAGGTTGTAAGAAGAAGATTATGTGTTGACCAAGGTGTTATTCAAGGAGTGATCCAAAGATTGGTCTTAAGGGAGTTGAGCTTATGTCAAGTGTGTCTTGAAGAATAAGATTGAGTGAGCTCTCATGTGTATCCTCAAGACACCATCATTATGGAGAAAGAAGAATTGATTCGAGGATTGATCAAGTCAAAGCGCAAGTTCAAGATGAGTAACTAGAAGAGAACATATGCTTGAAGCTTGCCATCTATATTGTGATCATGGATATGTAAAGATATGCTTAAAGAGAGTCTCTTCCATAGTAGAGTATGGGGGAGCAATCCGCAAGACTTCACCAAGCAAGCTCAATCAAGAAAGGTGGTCCAACTTGAGAAGATCAAGATCGTCTTTATCCACCTCAAGTGGAATGCTCAAGGCAAAGGTATGATAGTGTTAGGGTTTCTTTCTTACCGGTCTCATGGTGTTATTTGTGAGACCGGGTTATAGGATCGGTAGCCGTACTATCAAGAGGGGCTCTCGAGTGAGTAACTTAATTGTATCGTTCGGAGAGAGCTCAAACCTTTGCATACTTGGCATCATCTTTCTTGGTTCTTATTTGGATTTTATCCATGTGAGGTTCTAGAGCTTGTGGTTATTTCCATGACAAGCTCTAGCTCATTAAAAACGGATTCCGCATGAATCACTTCTTGCATTTTTGGTGTTTGGAGGTTTTACCGGTTTGTCTTCGAAGAGAGGTCAAACCTTTCATCATTTGGTTTTATCCTCATTTGTTGGACTATAATGTTTCTCTGCATAAAGTTGTAGATCTTGTTGTTGTGATTCCAATGAGCCCAAGATCATCGAAAACGGAGTCCGGATGCTCAAGTTATTGCCGTTTTCGTTTTGGTGTTTCTGCCAGTTTCAGGAGGGGCGGCTTTAGCCGGCCCAGGGCCGGAAATAGCTGGACCGAGGCGCTCGATTGCCTCTCTATTTCAGTCCGGATTTTTGTCCGGCTTTAGCCGGTCTGGCCGGCTTTAGCCGGTGTTAAGTCCGGCTTTAGCCGGTCTAAATGGCTGTAACGGTCATATTTCGTGGGGAGGACCTATAAAAGGACCCCCTTCTTCCCTAAGGGCTGTGAGCTCAGTTTTTCCTCTCTTTCTCTCTCTCCCACCATTGTTGACCTTGGAAAGCTTGCCCCTCTCTCAATCCCTCCCATGATTCTTGCATATCTTTGAGGGAAAAGTGAGAGGAGATCTAGATCTATATTTCCACCAATCCATCTCTCCTCTAAGTGAGGGGAACATAGAGGATCTAGATTTGGAGTTCTTTGTGGATTTCCTTTGTTCTTCCTCTCATATCTCTCCATAGCATTAGTTGCTTTGGTAGGATTTGAGTGAGAAGGATTTGAGCACCTTGGTGCTCTTGCCATTGCATAAGTTGCATCGGTTTGAGTTCTCCCCGGAGATTCGAGTAAGTGAAAGTTTGTGAGCTTATTACTCTTGGGTTCTTAGAACCCTAGACAGCTTTGTGGCTTTGTGGTGCCTTTGTGGCTATTCTTGGGAGCCTCCAATTAAGTTGTGGATGCGTGCCCCAATCTTTGTGTAAAGGCCCGGTTCCGCCTTGAGGAACCCCTTAGTGGAAGAGTGAGCTAGGCCTTTGTGGCGCAAGCTCACACCGGAGAATAGGGTGAGGCCTTTGTGGCGATACCACACCCCTCCAACGAGACATACTCCCTTTCAAGGGAGGAACTCGGGAATACATCATCGTCTCCACATGCCTCGGTTATTTCTATACCCGAGCTCTTTACTTACGCACTTTACATTGTGATAGCCTTCGTGCTTGAAGTCATATATCTTGCTATCACCTTGTTACTTGTATTGCTTAGCATAAGTTGTTGGTGCACATAGGTGAGCCTAGTTTATTTAGGTTTTGTGTGCTTGACAAAATAAACGCTAGTTTAATTCCGCTTTTGTTCAAGCCATTCGTAAAATTTGATATCGCCTATTCACCCCCCCTCTAGGCGACATCTGTGTCCTTTCAATTGGTATCAGAGCCCGGTCTCTCATTTTAGGCCTCACCGCCTTGAGAGCAAAGATGTCGGCTAGGGGATTAGTGCACAATGACACTTTTATATTCGATGGCACAAATTATGATACTTGGAAAATTCACATGCTTAATTATTTTTGGGTCATGGACCCATCTATGGAGATAATTGTAGATGCGGGTTTTTCTCATCCAAAAGATACTCAAAATCTATCTTTAGAGGATGAGAAAAACTTGTATCTCAATGCTCAAGCTACTCATGTGATTGTTAATGCTTTGAGCGATGTAGTTACCTTCTCCACCATGCCTTTTCGGAGCGCTCATGAGATATGGACAAAGCTTCAAGAAAAATATGGTGTGTCCAAGATTACTGAGGATGATTGTATTCCTTCCACTTCCGGCCGTGATGAACTTTCATCCACTTCGCCAACGTGTGGCAAGACACAAGGTAACGATATGGTGAGTGGTGATGAAACTTGTAATGGTGATAGTATGCTTACCTTTGATGATACTTCATCTCTATCTCATTACAATGCTTTATCTTTGAACTTACACACTTCAAGCACCAAAAGTACTTTACATGCTTGTGTTGATAGTCCTTGCATATCATGTATAAATTGCTTGATGAAACCTAATCATGATATGCTTATTGCATCTTGTTGCCATGATACAAATGCTTCTATTTCCTCTAGTTGTTGTGTGTCTAACAATGTAGAGGAAACCGAAGATTCTATGAGTCAAGACAAGATCTTGAATGGAGCTTCAAGTAATTCATCATTATCATCTCATGTCACCCACCTATGCCTTATGGCTAGTGGTTCAAAGGTATCCCCTACTTTGAAACCCAATACCTCTTATGTTGATGTGGATGAGGATAATGATGATCAAGAGGATGAAAATATATATGAAGAGGAGGATAGCATAAGAAGGGAAGGTGAGATTATCTATAATGCTCTTCCCAACGATATGAAGGTTCGCTCCCTCCTTGTTAAAATTGTTTCTAGTGCTATTGAGAGCCAAAAAATCATTGAAGAAAAATGTAGGCTCGAAAGAGAGTATGCTAATGATATTGGTTCCTTAGAAAATTCTCTTGAAGAAGAGCAAGAGCTTCGGGTTTCTCTTGATGAGAAACTCGAATTCATTGAGGAGTCACATAATGAAATAATATCTAAGCTCACTAAAGAACGTGACCTTGCTCTTGCCAAGTTGTCTTCTCCTATTCATAATGATAATGATGCATGTGCTACTAACTCTACTTCTTGTGAAGCATCTATTTTGAAGGAGAACGTTGAGCTAAGGGCTCAACTTGAATTGCTAACTAGCAAGTATGGGAAATTGGAAGAAATTCATGAAAAGCTATCTAGCTCTAATGAGGATCTTCTAGTGTCCCATGCTCGCCTAAAGTTAGCTCATGAGGCTATATCTACAAAGGTAACATCTTGTGAGCCTCATGTGGGCACTAGCACTATTTCCCAAAATGCAATATTGCCATGTGCTAGTACTAGTAATTCATCCACTCATACTATTTCTACATCTAGTGATGAATTACCCTCCTTGCCTTGTTGCTCTAACAATGTAGCCTCTACTTCCACTAGTACTTGTGTTGTCACTAACCATGTAGAGGAAATCAAAGAGCTCAAGGCCCAAGTTACTTTGTTGAAGAAAGACTTGGAAAAATGTCATGAAGGGAAGTCCACACTCAATAAGATCTTGAGTGTGCAAAAATTCCCCAATGACAAGAGTGGACTTGGATTTATCTCTAACAACAAGAAGAAGTCCAAAATATACAAGAAGAAGAAGGGCCAAGAACAAGTCAAGAATTTGGCCAAGATTGTTTGCTTCAAGTGCAAAATTGAAGGGCACCATGTTAGATCTTGCTCTTTGAAGAAAAAGGCACTTAGTGAGAAGCAACAAGGGAAGCGGCCTCAAGTTCAACCCCTTGCTCAACCTCAAGTTGAAGAAAGGTCACTTCCCAAGAAAAATCTAGCTAATGCTCCCCTTGTGGAGAAATCAAGTGAGAAGAAGGTGAAGAAAAGAACTTGCTACATATGCCATGAGAAGGGTCACCTATCTTCTTCATGCACTAGTGGTAACTCATCCAACCCTATCATAATTGAAGATGTTTATTCACTTTGCAAGGATAAGGTTGGCAATGTGTTTGCCAAATTTGCTGGTGCTCAAAGTGGTGTCAAGAAAAGAACCATTTGGGTTGCCAAACCTATTGTTTCTAACTTCTTAGGACCCAACTTGGTTGGGGACCAACAAGCCATTACTTGAACAATAGGTGTTGTTGGAGGGCATTGGAGACTTGGCTATATCATGAAGAATTAAGGGATCTTCATCAATTATATTTTCTCAAGTCAAGTCATTTGGATTATCTTATTTCTGTCATATATCCAATGTTCCTCCTTGCGGTAACATGTATTCAACTTATCTACCATGAAAGTTACTCGCCCCTTTGCATGTGTTGGGTTTTGTACCTCCCATGTGTTTGTATATGTTGTGCTTCCTACTTGCTTAATTTTGAGTAATTAAGTATGTGCATTTTGGGTTGCACACCATATACGGTTGTTCTTGTTGAGCCTATTGCATCTCGTTTTATCTTACTTGGCTCTTGTGAGAGATTACTGGACCATCCCATTTTGGGGGAGTGATATGCTTTGCACTTCACAATCCAAAAAATGTGTGTACATGAGGAATACCACTTAGTGTTGATATTTAAAGATTATCTAGTCTCTATGTGGTATGTCATTCTCATGAGAAATTCAAATTCTATAATGTCCATTAATCATCTTGTTGGATTTTATTTGCCTCTTGTGAAAAATAAATGTTTTATCACATTATGGGGGAGTAATATGCTTTGTGCACACTACAAACCAATATAATGTGTATATTTGAGGTTGTGTCATATAGTGTTGATATTGTAAATTATCTTGCTTCTATGTGGCATGTTTTCTCAAACAAATTCCAATTTGCCAAATTGTTTTATTGCTCTTGTTTTGGATCTTGTTTGTGAGATACTTTCTTGGTAGGGTTTTCCTAAAATGTGGAATTCTACATCAAAGTTGGAAAACCATTAGCTTCAAGTTATCTTAATCATTGCTTTGCATGATTGTTTAACTATTTGAGTCTATCAAGAATATCTTCTTTAGCATGGTGATTAATTCTTATCCTTCTCCGTATGCTTCTTTGTTGTGAAGATGATCTTGGATTTATATGTAAACTACCACCGGGAAATAAATCCAAATACCTCTTGTTCTTGGACAATTGGTACTATATCATGTGGCACATGTATATTGATCATCTTTACATTGACTATTGCTTTTAATTGCCTTATCTCTAGCCAAAAATGTATTTGTTTTAGCTCCCATTGTCTTCTGTGACTTTTGTTATTCCATTTGATTTCGTTGAACTTGTCTTGTGTTATTTCTATGTAGGTAGATGTGATGATCCCACTTGTGTGCATTTTGTATTCAAATGCAAAATCATAAATAATGCACTAATCTTGGGGGAGCTCTCCTATTTTTGTTATAACACACTCTTTGTGCTTATTTCATTTTTTATTGGTTTTTGTTGGAAGACAAATCCTTTCTTTTTGGTACTTAGTGTGCCATCATAAAAAGTGTGGAGAGTTTGGTTTGTTTGTTTGAACCTTGCTCTCTTTGGGAGTTGGTGATCTCATTCCTTATTATTAATTCTTACTCTTAAAATGAGATATGTCTTTGAGCATGTGTGTTTTAGTTATGCTTTTTGCTCATTGGCTTTTGCTTGGTTCACTAATTGAACTTTGGAGTCAATCTTGTGTTGATTTGATTCTTTGATATAATTTGGACAACCTTTTGTCGCTTCACAATTTTGTGTGCTCGCTTGTCCTTGGTGTTTTGTCCAAATTGTATCTTCTTTGGCTCTAGAAAGTCTTATGCATGCATATTTACTAAATGTATACTTTATGGCATGCTTTTTCTTTCTTTGATCAAATATATAGGAGAAGCTTTATCAAATCCAAAATCGGCTAAGATGTGCATGAAATTCAATCTCATATATATATGCACATATTTATGTGAAGTTTGTCCTATATGTTGTAGTTTCTAACTACTTTGGACCCAATGAGTTTGGGGACCATCTTGTACTTGAACTTTGTTTTAGGTACATGGAGATATATTGGTGCTTGTCTCAATAATAAGGATGAAGTGGTGACTAAATGATAATTTGAGGCAAGCTAGGATTATTGAAGAACTCCTATCTACTACATCCTACCTTTAATATCTCGGTAACAAGTATCTTTTTATGCATACTTTTCTAGCGTCCAACCTTGTGTAGGTTGTTTCTTGGCATGGATATCTTTATTTGAAAATCATGTGGTTCTTGCAAGGATTCTAATGAAACCTCTATATTGCAAATGGGAGCAAGTTGAGATGAGGACATATTATTGGGAACATATAAAAATCATGCTCATGATTCTCCTATTCCATATATGTCAACTTAGCAATCTTTTTGCATATCAATTCCTCAATAAGCTCACATGTGCAATATTGATGAAATTGCAAATTTATTTCTTCCGTTTGGTATCCTTCATTTTGATACTTGTTGTTTTTATCAAAGCATCCCAACTATCTTCTTTCCCTTGTTGATATTTGCGATGTCTTTGACATGTTTGTGGTTGAAGTTCTTTAATATACAATAAGATAAATTGAGCCTTTGGCCATGCTTTAAAAGCAAAAATCTCATTGGTATATTGCATGACTTCATTTTGGATATCATGTTCTATTCTTAGTATCTATTTTGTGTGTACATGTTTCTTTGTGATAATTATCTTTGTGACATTGTCTACTTAGAAACTTATACACATGAGAGATGATATCTCATTATTTGATATCTTATTTGAACCTTATGTGTTGGGATGGAATGCTAAGCAATTTCATTCATTAAAGACTATATGGATGCTCTATGCTTATCCTTATGTTAGTCTTATAATATTCTTTGTCATTCCTATCACACATTTCTTTGGTTTAGCCTTTTAATATATTGTCCCTTGCTTGTTGCCCAACCATTTGTTTGATGCAAGTGTAAGCTTAATTTCTTCTCTATGATCTCTTGCAAATAGTTGCGTTTTTAAATGTTATTGAGGGAGTGAGGATTCCATGTTGCGCAAATTGTATTCAAATACAAACATTCTAATTTTTGCATGTACCTTGGGGAGCTTCCTCATTTCATTTAAAGCACCATTTTGCGGTTAGCATAGTATTTAATTTCACTTGGTATCATTTTGTTTTGAATAATATTGAGGGAGTGATGATTCCATATGTGTGCACCTTATACTTCAACTCAAATAGAATATTTTGTGCACACACCTTGGGGAGATTCCTCATATTATTTAGAGCACCTTTTCGATCTTATCATAATATCTTTATTCAATTTGTTCTTTGGATTGTTTGATTGCTCTCTTCATTTGTTGAAGTTTATCCATCGTGTTATCTTATTTTTTTTGCAATCTTTGATCCTCAATATAGTTTCACTTCCTTCAAAAATTTGCCTTTGTATATGTGCATGTGTTTTCACTCATTTATTTTGGATATGCACACCGTTTTGGAGGAACTCTCACTATATTGGCCTTCTAAGCTTTTCTCGCCCATTTTGGCAATGGATGCCAATGGGGGAGAAGTTTCGAGGGTTTAAAGGGAATTGGCTTTTATGCTTTGGTTTGTTCTTAAGCATTTGCCTTGCATGCTTTGCATGGTTGAGTATATAGTGGAAACTCCACCAACAACCTTGGTTGGCAATATATGCAATGAAATCAAGATCATTCACACGTGCATAGATTGTGGGGGAGTTTACTCTATATATGGTGGTTTTACTAACATCACATACTTTTGTAGTATTTGATGTTAGTACAACCATTTTGGTTCTTTGAATTCATTATATAAACCCTCTCAAAGAGATTGTCATCAATTACCAAAATGGGGGAGATTGAAAGATCATATCGAGCCCCATGTGTGGTTTTGGTAATTAATGACAATCCCTATGGACTAATGGTTGCATTGAGTTATATGTGTAGGACTTGTCCATAGACAATGCTTGAACCATTTGTTGGAGTCAAGGTTGTAAGAAGAAGATTATGTGTTGACCAAGGTGTTATTCAAGGAGTGATCCAAAGATTGGTCTTAAGGGAGTTGAGCTTATGTCAAGTGTGTCTTGAAGAATAAGATTGAGTGAGCTCTCATGTGTATCCTCAAGACACCATCATTATGGAGAAAGAAGAATTGATTCGAGGATTGATCAAGTCAAAGCGCAAGTTCAAGATGAGTAACTAGAAGAGAATATATGCTTGAAGCTTGCCATCTATATTGTGATCATGGATATGTGAAGATATGCTTAAAGAGAGTCTCTTCCATAGTAGAGTATGGGGGAGCAATCCGCAAGACTTCACCAAGCAAGCTCAATCAAGAAAGGTGGTCCAACTTGAGAAGATCAAGATCGTCTTTATCCACCTCAAGTGGAATGCTCAAGGCAAAGGTATGATAGTGTTAGGGTTTCTTTCTTACCGGTCTCATGGTGTTATTTGTGAGACCGGGTTATAGGATCGGTAGCCGTACTATCAAGAGGGGCTCTCGAGTGAGTAACTTAATTGTATCGTTCGGAGAGAGCTCAAACCTTTGCATACTTGGCATCATCTTTCTTGGTTCTTATTTGGATTTTATCCATGTGAGGTTCTAGAGCTTGTGGTTATTTCCATGACAAGCTCTAGCTCATCAAAAACGGATTCCGCATGAATCACTTCTTGCATTTTTGGTGTTTGGAGGTTTTACCGGTTTGTCTTCGAAGAGAGGTCAAACCTTTCATCATTTGGTTTTATCCTCCTTTGTTGGACTATAATGTTTCTTTGCATAAAGTTGTAGAGCTTGTTGTTGTGATTCCAACGAGCCCAAGATCATCGAAAACGGAGTCCGGATGCTCAAGTTATTGCCGTTTTCGTTTTGGTGTTTCTGCTAGTTTCAGGAGGGGCGGCTTTAGCCGGCCCAGGGCCGGAAATAGCCGGACCGGGGCGCTCGATTGCCTCTCTGTTTCAGTCCGGATTTTTGTCCGGCTTTAGCCGGTCTGGCCGGCTTTAGCCGGTGTTAAGTCCGGCTTTAGCCGGTCGAAATGGCTGTAACGGTCATATTTCGTGGGGAGGACCTATAAAAGGACCCCCTTCTTCCCCAAGGGCTGTGAGCTCGGTTTTTCCTCTCTTTCCCTCTCTCCCACCATTGTTGACCTTGGAAAGCTTGCCCCTCTCTCAATCCCTCCCATGATTCTTGCATATCTTTGAGGGAAAAGTGAGAGGAGATCTAGATCTATATTTCCACCAATCCATCTCTCCTCTAAATGAGGGGAACATAGAGGATCTAGATCTTGGAGTTCTTTGTGGATTTCCTTTGTTCTTCCTCTCATATCTCTCCATAGCATTAGTTGCTTTGGTAGGATTTGAGCACCTTGTGTGCTCTTGCCATTGCATAAGTTGCATCGGTTTGAGTTCTCCCCAGAGATTCGAGTAAGTGAAAGTTTGTGAGCTTATTACTCTTGGGTTCTTAGAACCCTAGACGGCTTTGTGGCTTTGTGGTGCCTTTGTGGCTATTCTTGGGAGCCTCCAATTAAGTTGTGGATGTGTGCCCCAATCTTTGTGTAAAGTCCCGGTTCCGCCTTGAGGAACCCCTTAGTGGAAGAGTGAGCTAGGCCTTTGTGGCGCAAGCTCACACCGAAGAATAGGGTGAGGCCTTTGTGGCGTTGGTTAGGCCTTTGTGGCGATACCACACCCCTCCAACGAGACGTACTCCCTTTCAAGGGAGGAACTCGGGAATACATCATCGTCTCCACTGTGCCTCGGTTATTTCTATACCCGAGCTCTTTACTTACGCACTTTACATTGTGATAGCCTTCGTGCTTGAAGTCATATATCTTGCTATCACCTTGTTACTTGTATTGCTTAGCATAAGTTGTTGGTGCACATAGGTGAGCCTAATTTATTTAGGTTTTGTGTGCTTGACAAAATAAACGCTAGTTTAATTCCGCTTTTGTTCAAGCCATTCGTAAAATTTGATATCGCCTATTCACACCCCCCCTCTAGGCGACATCTGTGTCCTTTCACATAGTATAGGACTTAGTCTAGGATTCCATTGTTGTATCCGCCCGGCAGATTGGCAAGCCCACGCTAGGCGCCTTTATATGCCGGCATGGAGGAGCCCTTGAGGTTAAGATCAACACCATCGTTGTAACCTAGCACTTATTGTCATTATAGTGAATTATAGCAGCACATAGGATCTCATGACCACCGCGAGATCTGAAGCTGGGTAAACTCGTGCTACTCCCATCCCGGATCGCTCTGCCATGTTCATCCCCCTCCACAAAATGCCATAAGCATACCTCCATGGTAGATTTGTTGATAGAACCACGACAATAGGGATTGTTTTAGAAAAGCGCCGAAACTATTTCAGAATATCGAAATAAAACAAGAGGGTAATTGTTAATGTTTGGTAATTGAATGAATTAACAAATATTAAATAAAAAATGTTTTATTTAATTCTCTAAGTGGGATTTTTTTTGAATGTCATGCAATTAAATAAGACTTAAGGGAGAGAGGGGGTTACCTTTCCTTGAAGGAGGGGGCTACCACCACCATGAAGAGGATAAAAGGGGCTAGGGGCTGGCCGCACCCCTAAGGGCTGCTGCCCCTTCTCCTATATATGTTGGACGTGCTCCTCTTCTCTTCTCGCTTGAATCCCTTTCCATTTCCCTTTTCTTGATGCTCCACCATTTGGCGAATGCTTGTAGAGAAGCGCTGCCAAAATAATTCACCACCAACACTTGGATAAGTGGAGGAGGAGTTTCCAGCGGATCCCTTCTTCCGCTGTCCCACTGGACCTAGGGCGTAGAGGACATCGAAGAATCGTACGTGTGACCGAGTACAGAGGTGCCGCCGGTTGTGGCGCCTTGAGTACCCGATCTCGAGATCATCGCGTGTACACCTTCATCTTCATCGACAACGGTTATGCGGGAACATATTCCCGCTTTACGGTCTTCGAGGGTGAGTTACTTGTTGCTACCATCTCATAGATGATCTTGGCTCGATAGTGGTTCGCGTGTAGGATTTTTTTGTTTTCCATGCTACAAACCCATTAGCCGTGCCACTGTCCTTCAGGAGAGCTGAGGGGCCCTTTCGGTTTTAGGTCAAGACGAAGAGACCATGCGAAAGCGGACGGTATCGGATGCTCGAGGCACAAACGAGACTAGGTAGCGCGGCCTGGTTGGCTGGCCGCGCCACCTGGTCTCATTTGCAGCATGTTGAACTCCTTATGGCCCACTTTAGCTCATTTTGTTTGTCTCAAAATTTCCAAACCGTTCTCTCTGACCTTGCCCTTTTCCGAGTCCCGTATCTCCTAAAAAGTCAAAAATGCTAAAAAAGCATTTTCTTTCAAACAGAGTTAAAACCAAAAGAGAGGGTATTGCTTATAAAATCCCTAAAATCTATATAAAACATGGATATAAGATTATATGAGATGCAAATATGTGGGAATATGTGACAATAAACTACAAAGTTCATGTATGCATTTTACATGTATCAGCTGTCTATCATGATTGTGACCATATTTGTATTACCTCAATGGTGGATCCTCTGTTATTTGATGATTTATGAGATGTAAATTGGTAGTTGTTATTGATGTATTGATACTTGTATATGTTACCCGATTCATATATGCTTTGTTCTGATCAAACTTATATGCAAGAACCCATGTGAGGGATGTGTGTATTAGGAGGACTAATCTGGTGGTATGCATAGGAAAGTGACGTAAATTCTATATGTTTCCATGGTTTTTTACTTTCCTGTTGATTGCCTCACTAGGCATAAATGAATGCTCGTGCTTGATGCCATCTAGGGACAAAAAGATGACCCTGTTTGCTCAAAGATAGTACAATTGTGTTCAACACCATGTCATAGTTCTCAAGGCAACACTATGTTAATTCTTAAATCTAGCATGGAGAGTTTTTCCTTGTTGCAGGAGTATTAGAGGTCGTGTTGCATCAACTCTATGCTTGGACGTGATGCCCATATGTATGCTTACCAATAACTCTTTATTTTTTTGCATGCTTTTAACTTGACGCGTGAAGCTTTATCACCACCATCATGTTTATGAGAGAGGTGAACCATGAACCCGATCCACTTTTAGCCATAAAAAACTTTCTACACTACTTACTTGTTGTTTGATTGCTAGTTATTAAATTCAAAATACCTTTACTTCTTTCTTTTACTTATTAAGTTAAGTTTTGTATTGCTTGCACGCTTTGAGTGTTTGATAAACACTCCGGTGAGTTGGGGACACAATATTGTTTTATGTTGTAGATTGCTTGAAAAGACAAGGAAGTGTTCCAACTTTTTCCCCGAGAGTTTGATATAAAACCTTGAGCTATTCTTGTGAAGAAACTACGCTTGCTGCATCACTCTGCGCTTGGAGTCATAACTAGTGGTAATTCGAGAAGTAGAATTGCTTCCATCAAGTAGTAGGCTAAAGATGCGAGTGGCCAATACATGTCTTTTTAGCCCAGTAGGCCTAAAAATGGTTAGCCCATATATAGCATCACCTCTTGGAGGAGATCTCGGTCGGCGGCCTAGCTGGGCGCCGCCTTGCGCATCTCACTAGAGCTAGGGTGGAGAGGGCTAGGATGGCCAGCTAGCGAGCAACAACGGCAAGCGAAGCTGTCCTATATGGTGGAGAGATCAGCCCAGATCTAGGCCCATCTGATCCTGATCTGAATTGATGGCTGATACGTCTCAAACGTATCTATAATTTTTGATGCTCTATGCTTGTTCTTACACCATTTGCTTAGTGTTTTGTTACACTTCGTGGCATTTTTATGCATTTTTTGGGACTAACCTATTAACAAGATGCCACAGTGTCAGTTCCCTATTTTCTGCTATTTTCGTGTTTCAGAAAAGTTACACAGGAAATATTCTCAGAATTGGACGAAACAAAAGCCGAACCTCCTAATATTTACCGAAGCTTTTAGAAGACCGAAGAGGAGACGAAGGGGGGCCCTGGCCCGCGCCCCCTATGGGTGAGGCCACCCTGGTCCACCTCTGACGCTACCCCTTCGCCTATAAAGACCCCCCGACGGGAAAAACCTAAACCCCCGATCAATTTTCTAGAAACACATCGCGATCCGCCGCCGTCGTCGACACGAGATCGGGAGGGTCCAGAAGCTCTTCCCGGCACCCTACCGGAGAGGGGAATCGCCACCGGAGGTCTTCTTCATCGACATGCTTGCCTCCGGCGCGATGAGTGAGTAGTCTACCTTGGACTATGGGTCCATAGCAGTAGCTAGATGGTTGTCTTCTCTACCATGTGCTTCATGTTTAGATCTCGTGAGCTGCCTTACATGATCGAGATCATCTTTATGTAATTCTACATGTTGTGTTTGTTGGGATCCGATGAATATTGGTGTTATGTTAAGTTGATGTGCTGAATTTTATCTTATGTTATCTCTATGTTGTTTATGATCTTGCATGCTCTCCGTTGTTAGTAGCTATCTTGGCCAAGTAGATACTAGTGACTCCAAGAGAGGGTATTTATGCTCGATAGTTGGGTTCATGCCTCTATTTAATCTGGGGGAGTGACAGAAACCTCTAAGGTTGTAGATGTGCTATTGCCACTAGGGAGAAAACAACATTCTTGTGTCCAAGGATATTCGTTTTGTTTACATTATACACTTTGCTTAATGCAGTTATCTGTTGTTCGCAACTTAATACTCAAGGGGTCCTCGGATGATTCACCGCAAGTGGATTATTAGTCATAGATGCAGTTGGATGGCGGTCTATGTATTTTGTTGTAATGCCCAGAGTAAATCTCATAGTGATCCTCGTGACATATGCATGTTATATTTATTCTATCAATTGCCCAACTGTAATTTGTTTACCCAGCATGTTGTTATTTGTCTTATGGAGAGACACCACTAGTGAACTGTGGACCCCGGTCCAATTTCCTTTACATTGCTTACACCATTTACTTTACTCGCATTGTTTACTTTCTCGCATACTACTACTGTTTTCCACTCGATACGCTCATACCTTTGTTTACAGCAAACCGGTGAGATTGACAACCTCATCGTAAGTTGGGAGCAAAGTTCTTGGTTGTGTTGTGTGCAGGTTCCACGTTGCTGCTGGTGCAAAGCAAAGCCTGGATGAAGTGCCTTATAAATTGTCTGGAGCTGTCGCGAAGCTAGCAGGCATCACCTTCCAACGTTTGGATTTTTCCTACTGGTTCGATAAACCTTGGTTTCTTACTAAGGAAAAACTTGCTACTGTACTCATCATACCTTCCTCTTGGGGTTCCCAACTGGGTGGTTATCTGCCCGCATCAAGCATAATTTTCTAGCACCGTTGTCGGGGAAAAAGAAGACTTCTGCAAGGGGAGTTTCACACGCACATCCCTTACTTTGTTTTAGTTTTGCTTTACTTTATTTCTACTTGCATCTTTTTATTAAAAATATAAAAAAACTAGTTTCCTTTATAGTTGATTTTATTTACGTGCTTTTAGTTTTGTTAGAATGAGTAATCCTGAAGTTGAAGTTCGTATTTTTAAGCAACAAGGGGGAGAGAGCTTGAAAGATGCTTGGTACCGTATTAGTAATTCTCATCATAGGTGTACAAAGAAGCATTCTACCATGATCCTCCTTAGAAATTTTTATGTTGGTATATCTAGTTGGAATATGTACGTTCTTGATACTCTTGCAGGAGGTAATTTTCTGGGTACTCCCGCTCTTGAAGCATGCACTTTAATAGAAAGTTTAGTGGGACTACCACCTATTCATATTATTAAAACTGAGATCACTTTGGAGGAAGTTATAGAAAAACTAGGCTCTTTAGAAAAAAGTTTGCCAAATATCCTTGATAACGCTAGCCAAGTTAATGAAGCGATAGAAAGTATCGTTAAGAGAATCACCGTTTTAGAAGCTAGCACTACTCTTGATAGTCAAAACCTTAGGATTGGGAAACTAGAGGAATCTATGGAAACTTTAAGTTCAATTTTCTCTTCTCTTAAGTTTAAGAAGGAGAAAGTTTTTGTTGGAAAAGAGCAAAAATTTATGTATGTTCCCAAGGTGTCTGTGCCTAAACCGCATCATGTTTTTAAGATCGGTAAAACTTTTAGTTCAACTAAGAGTGACTTGCAGGTTGAATCATCTTCGGGAACTTCTAAAGTGCCTAGTGTGGTAAGTGGTGATCTTGAGGAAACCGTTGATCTTAATGCCTCTTTCGAAAATACTTGATTTCTATCTTTCTGCACCTAGCTCAAAGGCGTTAAAGAAAAGCACTCTTGGGAGATAACCCATTGTTTTACTTTCAGTTCTTTTTATTTTATTTGAGTCTTGGAAGTTATTACTACTGTAATAACTGCTCCTTATCCTTTTTATTTCGTTGTTGTGCCAAGAGAAACCTCTAATTTGAGTGAGGTAAGATTTGGGGATGTTGCTGTCCTAAAACAGATTTCGGTGCTGCACCGTAAAAATTTGTGAAAATTCTCAGAATATCTTTTTGACTTGCGATTTCTTGTGCATATGCCCTAGGTTATATCCAAACTTTCATTAGTTTTACACTTTTTGATTTGAGCAACAGAAAACCCCTTAAAAATTCGGCCTTTGTCAGCTGTTCTGTTTTGACAGATTTCTGCCAATATTATGGTTTATGTGTGGTGGTTTTGAGTTGAAATCTGAAGCAAAAAGGGGTTGATTCATTATTATGCTTACACTAATGTTGCTAATAGAAGTGTGTTGAGTTTTGTATGAAGGAAGTTTTCAAGTGTAGGGATTGGAGAATGATGAGATGAGTTGAAGAATGGACAAAAGCTCAAGCTTGGGGATGCCCACACACCCCAAGAAATATCCAAGAGGTACAAGCGTCAAAGCTTGGGGATGCCCCCGAGGCACCCCTTCTTCATCGGCAAAAATCAGGTCACCTTTCAACACACTATATTTTTATTGCTTCATGCACTATGCGTTTTTCTTGGAGCGTCTTTACTTTAGTTTTTAGTTTTGTTTAGTTTTGTTTGCTGCAATAAATGGTTGGACCCCAACAAATTTCTTTTGGAGAAGTTGCCTTGCTTTTTATTTGCTAAGAACACTCCATTTTTCACTCTTATCGTTCAATGAGTGTTCTCTTTTTCTAGAACTGCGTTTAGCTTTCGTTTTTCACCTTGATTTTTGTTCAGATTTTCTTATATCTTTATATCAAGGTGTATTTTGACCTCTGGTCCATGTTGGTTTTGATCAAAAGAGTTATTTCAAAAAGGTTCGAATGGTGTTGGGAAAGAGAAAAAGTTTCATGCAAAAAGTGGTACAAAAAGGAGCTTGTTTAGACTGCGGCTTAGACTTTTGCATGTCGTGCTTGATGTCGTTTTGATAGTATGCTTAGTGGTTTTGCTGTAGCATGACTTGTCTCAAATGACTGAGATTGCTTAATGAGCCTTTGATAAAATCATGCGTTGTTTTTATTATTTAGAAGCATTAATTTGGTTTTCTCCTTGATGCTTTATTTGGGTTGACTTGGCGCATGCTTACACATGTTTGACTCATACAAAATCGCCATAAGACTTTATGATCATTTAGTTTTTGACTTTTGATACTATCTTATGCTTCTCTTAATGATGTTTTGTCGCTATGCATGATTATGGCCGTTATTGCTCTCTTAGTTGGTCGCTCCCAGTCTTTTGCTAGCCCTCATTTTGTTTGCCTCCGGAGGTCTTCTTCATCATCACCATGCTTGCCTCCGGCGCGATGAGTGAGTAGTCTATCTTGGAATATGGGTCCATAGCAGTAGCTAGATGGTTGTCTTCTCCACCATGTGCTTCATGTTTAGATCTCGTGAGCTGCCTTACATGATCGAGATCATCTTTATGTAATTCTACATATTGTGTTTGTTGGGATCCGATGAATATTGGTGTTATGTTAAGTGATGTGCTGAATTTTATCTTATGTTATCTCTATGATGTTTATGATCTTTCATGCTCTCCGTTGTTAGTAGTTATCTTGGCCAAGTAGATACTAGTGACTCCAAGAGGGGGTATTTATGCTCGATAGTTGGGTTCATGCCTCTATTTAATCTGGGGGAGTGACAAAAACCTCTAAGGTTATAGATGTGCTGTTGCCACTAGAGAGAAAACAATATTCTTGTGTCCAAGGACATTTGTTTTGTTTACATTACTTACATTCAAAATCCCGCATTTGCTTCATAGAGGCAAAAAAGTTCATTGTAGCAAAAACATTGTATAAATGAAGCAAAAATGTTTCGCACTAAAATTCCGAAATTGCTTCCATGAAGCAAAAAAGCCCCGCTTTTGCTTCATTGTAGCAAAAAACGGTTCAAAGAAAAATAGAGCGGATCTCGCCGGAGACCTCGCCGGAGATGTCGGAGCAATTTTTTTATACTATTGAAGCATCGACGTAATTTTTTTCCGATGAATTGATTTTGTCGAAGACCTCGCCGGAGACGTTGGAGCAAATATTTTGTACTAATGTAGCATCGGAGCAAAAAAAAAATCCAGCAAAGTCCTCCGGCTACGATGCAAATCTACAGAGTAAATGTAGCAAAAAGTCTGTTCTAATGATGCAAAAATATGGACTAAATGTAGCGACCGTTACGATGCAAATCTACACAGTAAATGTAGCAAGTAGCAAAGCCGGCGGCCCCAAAGTAGCAAAATCGACGGCGCAAGTAGCAAGGCCGGCGACCACAAAATTGCAAGGCCGGCGGTCCCAAGTAGCAAAGCTAGCAGCCGCAAGTAGCAAGGCCGGCGGCCCCAAGTAGCAAGGCCTGCAGCCGCATGTTGTAAGGCCGACGACCAGCTTGTAGCAGCGGTAGCGGCTTCGTAGCACCACCACACAGCATCGGTGAATGACCGAATGGATCGCAGCTGCGCCGGCCGTCGGTAGCAGCTACGCTACCTCCCTTGGTAGCACATCTATCATCGCGGGCAGAGGGAGAAGGGAGCAGAAGAGAATGGCGATTTGGACCGGCAACATGTAGGTGGGGCGGCGGCGGCGGCGCCTGGCCTGGGCACGGCGGCTCATGGCTGGGGCGCAGCGGCGCGTGGCTCGGGCGTGTCGGCGGCAACGGATGGCCGGGGCCCGACGGCGGCGGCATGAGCGTCGTGCTCGTGATTGGGGGATGAGATGTGGGCAGTGGGGAGACCGCGTGGCGGCTACGCTCGAGTGAGAGATAGCAGAGGAGGCGTGTGGCATGGAGGTGGAGATGAACAAGGACGGAGGAGGATGGGAACGGAGGCGGAGGTGGAGAGGATTCAAAGCACCGGCCATGGGGAAGCAATGGAGAAGAAATAGAGGGCTTGGCTCCGTGGGAGATGATGAGAGGATAATGCTAGTGAGAAAAAAAAAGAAAAATGGGATGCTCGCACGGGGGAGTTGGACACGAGGCAGAGAACGCACGGGAGCGAGGAGACACGGTGGGACCCAGCGACATGCGTCGCGCGATAGACCCGGAGGATGGGAGCGACGTGATCCTCCGAGTGAACGCTAGCATTTTCCTTTTATAAAACAGGGAGAAAGAACATGTCTTTTTTTAAGGGGAGTGGCCTGTGGCCATGTCTGGTTTAGCTGACATGTCAACAACCCTGACAGCCTACCGGCCCCATCTTGCCAGCTCGGACACATCCACCGTCTCCAGTCGCGGTTCCTCTCCCCTGCATCCCTACGACTGAGTCGACTCCGCCGGCCGGTAAGTCTGAGGCTCTGAGCTGACCCGGATCTCTCTTCTCGGAAGGAGGAGGAGGCGGAGGGCGGAAGCTCCTAGAACACGATGGGAGACGCCGCCACCGCCACCGCCGCGCAGCCCCCGCCATCGGCGGCGCCCTCCTTCTCCTACCTGTCCGTGTTCGCCAACTGCCCGCTCATCGCCGCCGTGCTCGCCTTCGCCATCGCCCAGTCCATCAAGGTCCTCACCACATGGTACGCCCTCTCTCTCGCGCGCCTCGCTTCGGCCTCCGCCGCCGGCTGGATCTGACCTCTCCGCGCGTACGTAGGTACAAGGAGAACAGGTGGGACGCGAAGCAGCTGATAGGATCCGGGGGCATGCCTTCCTCGCACTCGGCCACCGTCACCGCGCTCGCCGTCGCCGTCGGCCTGCAGGAGGGGTTCAGCAGCTCCCTCTTCGCCACTGCCGCCATCTTCGCCTCCGTGGTTAGCGCTGCTCCTGTCTTGACTGTTTTAGCTGTTGGAAATGTTGGATCTTCCGATAATGGGCTTTCGATCTCACGAGTAGTACTACCATTTTTCGGAAATAATTTCGTAAATCTGCATCCTTCCGTTCATTTGTTGGATCACTTCAGTAGTTATTTGTGAGTCAAGATTAAAGTTTTGTTAGAAACCTTCCTGCAAAACAAGAAAGTTATTTTAGAAATCGAAAGACGGCTGTGGCTGGATTACATAGAAGAACAATGGCTGTGGCTGGGGCCATGGTGGTGATATTGTTTGACTGTGAAAATGTACTTGTGCCTATCACGTTCCTTGAGAGATCTATACAGCACCTGACTTTGTACAAGAAAAAATGTCAAGGACATTAGTGAGCAATGAGGGAATCATCCCTACAGATCCTACTTTTTTTTGAGGGTCTGATGCTTTTGGTGTTAGACTACATGATACAGACCCGTTCATTTGTAGTACTGAAATCAATCATGCAAAAAGGTGACATTACAAGGCACAGCCATAAACCAGCTAGGCTCTCCACTTAATACCACCGTTCTATCATGTGCTTTAATTCCTCTCTCACCTTTCCTGCATCTTGCATTGTAGGATATTGGTTTCTCGGCGAGTTGGTCATGTTGCTAATGATTTTTTCTTATCCTCATCAGAAGATGCAGTACTCTGCATTGCGTATCCGTTACTGTTTTTTTCCACCATTTTGGCTAAAGCTTATTTTCTCTCTGCAATCTTTACAGGTGATGTATGATGCTTTTGGTGTTAGACTACATGCAGGGAGACAAGCAGAGGTACATCCTGAAACCTTCAAGTATCTGTAATCACTCTAAAGCAAAATAATTTCTGGAATGTCAAGTGATACTGGTCATATACATCCCTGTGGAACCATTTTATGAGTGGCAAGTGGTGGCACATTCAGCTTGCAGTCTAGTCTAGGCGACAAAGGTGCATGCTTAGCTTACATTCTAGGCTCTGTTGTACTGCTGACGTGTTGTAACACTTCGTAGTTTGTAGTACTATTATCATATTTACCTTGTTGCTTAAGTTCACTTAAATAGCTCATAACACATTTTACTTCATAACAAAAGAAGTCGGTGGCAATCTGTGCCAGTAGTGAAGATTTGTAAACCTGATAGGACACACTAGTATTAAGTTCATATGTTTAACTTGGGAAGCACCATACTTTTTTTCCTGTTGAATTTGTGCATAAATTGTTTATTCTCCTGGTGATACTTCCATTGTCCTTCAGTTATAACTCGTTTCAAATAAACTGCTAGGTCTTGAATCAAATTGTGTACGAGCTACCATCAGAGCATCCACTTGCTGAAACAAGACCACTGCGAGAGCTCATAGGGCACACACCTCAACAGGTTTGATCTATTGCTCCCTTATCAACCGCACTTAGGAAGATGAATGTCTAAATACATGATACCTGCACGCAAGCACAAATAGGCTGCTGTACTAAATACAGTGCATGAACTGATTACTCCCTATTCCATGATACTCCCTCCCTCCCAATGCATGTGGTGTACTTGTTTCTCGTGTTTTAACCTTGCCCACTAATTTGGCCACTAGTGTACTTCTGGTGGTCAAATTGATGGTCAAACTTGACCTTAAATAGCGCCTGTGCCACCTATATGCGGACATAGGGAGCATTTGCTTCTTACTCCCTCCATACCGGTTTAGTTGGCCAACACGTAGTTTAAGAAAAATGTTTGACCATAAATTTAATCAACAAAACATAGTTTATATGTCACAAAAATGTGACAAATAATGTATATTTTGTTGACTAAATTTATGGTCAAATTTTGTTCTTAATCTGCGTGTATAAACCGGTATGGAGGTAGTACCTAATATAAAAGAGCATGCTATTAAAACCAAAGTTGCAATTTTTATTTCTAACAAGCATGACACTTCAAAGCCTCATGAGACATTTTACGTTCTTGGTCTTCAAATATGAAACACATTATTAATGCTGGGTTATCTTACCAGGTTTTTGCTGGCGCTGTGCTTGGATTCGCAGTTGCTACATTTACGGGAATGGTGGCTGGACTTGGGTAGCAGTGGTTGATTCTCTTGACAGGTGGATCGGTCTTCATAACTTCAGCATTACTTGCGCCAAAGTGTTGGAATGCAAACTGGAGTTACGGTTTCAGAAGGCCGGCTTGCGCTAGATAAATGCCTTTTGTATAGACATATTACTTTGCTACAAACAACATCAGTTTCTCTGTAGAGAGAAATTGCCCCATTCTTTTGTATCTAACTCGTATATAACCATTTTGTTATATTCTGAAGTTGTTGGCATATCACTTGAATATTTCCCTGGTTATAACAGAACTTGCAATATGGAAACTCTTTGGTTCGTAGGTATTACTATGCAGTGTGACAGTTTTCTTTGTTGAAATCAGAGAAAAATGTAGTGGTACAGTATGAAGTTACCAAGTTCGAACACAACTGTATAACACGTTTTTGGCTATGCATTTCTCAGTCTAATATAATACTAGTATCGATTTCTTACGGGAGCATCTGTCTTTTATAATGGTTAGCTCAGCAATTGCACATTTTGAGAATTCTACCTAGAGATGTGCATTTCTATACCGCAGCTGCAGGTTTTACAAGTACATTGTGAGTAAGCACAATACAAAAGCCACATTTGCTGATAAAACCAAACCGAAACAACACATAAGCACAGGGCTGCAAGCATCCATCAGTCGTCAAATGGATCAGAATTCATACATGACACCGCTAAATATGCACACAATATCCACAAGCCACCGCCTTTTGCACAGTGAGTTTCACAATTGTTCAAACACAAACATGCCCCAGAATTCTCTACCTCCAAAGGCTGGCAATATTCCAAAATTTTGTGTCCAAGTCTTGTCTTCTCCTTAATAACTAGTCCACAGGTGCACATCTCGTCGTCCTAACATCCAAAGGTAGTCTAAGCAAGGATAAAGTTCCTCCACGATTGTTTACCGGTAGTACGAAGCCGTGATGCATAGCAGAACGGATGCAGCTGCTGTGACGATCAACTCCTGAAACAAATCATTACATAGAAACATTTAATCCAGCATAAGTAAGCATTAGAAAATGTGATGCAACCAAAGAGATAAAGTGAGCTCGACTTCCAATCCATCAAATAGCCAGTACCATGTTTCCGACCTATTGATACATATAGGTTTACAGCGACTCTACTGCCATATGCATTTGAGTGTTTTATCATTGCACCATGATCATATCAACTCACAGAGCAACAACGGTTCTACACATATGGCTGATACATCTACAAGCACTTGTATTTTACATTAAAATCAGTTGAGCACACTAATTTTGATTATACCTGACGATGGTTCCACATATGATTGATAAATCTAGAAGTACTTGCATTTGATATGAAAAAGAGTTGAGCACGTTAATGTTTATCATATACCTGGTAGTAATAAACAATACGGGGAGTGTGCTGCCAAGAAAACTCAACCAAGTTAAGAGCTGTTGTATAACCCTGAAAAGATCAGCAGACAGGATAGTCAACCAAAATGAAAAATGAAAACTACTAACGGTTATAAGTAGATAACACTGCAGTAGACCATAAATATCTAGTGGTACTATACTGTATGAGATAACCCACTGACCAGTGATGCAAGAAATACACATCCAAATATCAAACCCAAAGCACGGAATACTCGTTTTGCCATCCGTACCCCTCTTCCCTCAACTTCACCATACTCCTGCAGAAAACACCAGAATGTGATTATGTGACAGTATTTCCCAGTGACAGTTACTGGATAAATATAATAACCCCCGAATAAATATCAAACCAACGAAAGCAAACAATAGTTTAACAATGCAGAGTAAAATGCGAAAATTATAGGCCACTGAGTGATTAGTAAATGGTCTCACATTATATATTGGAGTTATTTTAGGTTCAGTAACCCTCAGCTTCTGAAGTATTCTGTAGAAGAAACCAAAACATAGGAACTGCAAGGGCTTCCAGTCCGCCTTACCAATGATTGCGATCCAAACAACCTGCAGTATAATTTACATAAACATCTTTTGCAAGAAAAATCATCGGCCTGAAGATAAACCTTTTGCTTCTAGGAGTAAATATCTATAAACATAAATTTCATTGTCCAAATAGATGCATTGAAACTTTGGTCACACAAGACGAGGGAAATAACAACACCTTGATATGCTAGACCATATTGGTCAAAACCTTGTTTTTACGAATCAAAATATGCCATGAATTTCGAGATAGAGGGATTAATTGGTAACACAGGCTTTCAAAATCAACACGCCTACGAAAAATTCAAATGCATGCTCCAACATTATGATTAGTGCCAAAATATAATTTAGAGTTGATAACTTCACATTAATCACTTTCATTATAAGATGATCATATGGAATTGACAGATTCATACAAAACCAAACAGTAGACAGCGATGAGCATAAAAACGTGGAACAGTTATAGGTAGAAACAATTTCACATACAATTGCTGCAGAAATTGCCATATTTATGCGAACATCCTTTACTGCTGATTTGGAGGGTCTGCAGGAAAAACAATTCATCAAAGTATAAGCTTCACATGGATGCTGCTGTTTAATTTTAATCACAATTGATCAGTGCACATATCTAACAAAGACTGCTGCCTATATAGAATTAAGAATATTGGTCACTGGTATGCAAATAAAAACATAATATGGGAAGCCAGAGCTAAACAGAACAATGTACACTTATGGGAGAGGCCTGCTTGTCATGCTGAGTTGAAATTTCTTATAGACGTCCATCAGCAGCTTTGTGCTGATGTTCATGAGCAATAGAGAATTTATCATTTTCATAACATGTATCACAACAGTAAAATGTACCACCAATATATCTTGACCAACCAATGAAACAGAAATTACTTTAACTGGAGTTGAGTTAGATGTACCTAGGTCCCCAAGGAACTATCGGTTGATTGTCAGCATACTTGATATCCTTTGAGACCTGACAATCGATAAGTAAATCAGAGTCAGACAACTAACAAAGAAAATCATATTAAGTGAAGAATAGTACTAGTAGGAAAGAACATAGATGGTTTTAACCTATATAAGTCTAACCACCTGTACATTTCCTTAGATATTTACAATGCAGTCACTACCTTATCTGCATAACGTAAACAGAGTAACTAAGCATATATGATATAAGGCACTGCAGTCACAGGTACAATGCATTTATATTATTCCTTCTACAAACATATAATCATATCGGTGCCATAGCTTATGCAACGAGAATCCTGTATTTGTGAGTGAACTGAACTCACCTCAACCGATCCATATGTGACCCCTTTCTTCCTATACTGCAGCTGCTGCATCATCACAGTGTCATACGCCTTCTCCAGCTGAAATCCCAATAAATCCACCATTAGTAAAACCATAACGAAGCTAATAATATGTGTAAGCCAAAAACACACAGCCAATGTGGGAAACCCCACGCAACCTTGGCAAAGTAGTCCTCGTCCCCCATCTCATCTGCTTCCTTGCGCTTCCTCTTGTACGCCAGCTTCATGTTGTCGAAGCTATCGAGTGGGGTAATGCCCAGAATCTAGCACCGGAAAAGCACAAAGTCACAACACAGGTCCAGCAAGCACACCAGATAAGACAGAAATCTGGCCATTCAACCCATCCCGGCGTTACCTCGTACGAGTTCTCGTCGTCGCTGAAGTCAGCGCCCCCTGCCGCCGCCGCCGCATCCGCCGCCACCAGAACCACCCCGCGTCGCCTCGGGGCCGCCGACGCGAAGAGCCTTCCGTTTCCCGGCAAAAATCACACAAAATTACCACATCCATCCACAAAATCTTCAAAAGCTTAAGCGGATAGGAAGAGAAAAAAAAGTGGTATCTTGTTACCGGAGCGACCGAGGGATGACGGGCTGGCCGGCGCGACGAGGGAGCGGGAGGAAGGCGCGGCGCGAGAGGGGCGAGACTAGCGCGGGGGCGAGCACGGCCCCTGCGGCGGCGGTCGCCGTCGCGGCCGCCATTGGGAGGAGTGGTGGGTTTTGGTGCGTAGGGTTTCAGAGCCTGGGCGCGACGCGACGGCGAGGAGACGGCGAAGCAGCCATGGGAGAGCGATGGCGAGGCCTATCTGGGTCGTCGCGGAAGGTGGGTGGGGACGCCTCCAGTGGGCCCTCGTGGGCTCAAACGGGCCGGCCCAATTAAGCCCACCGAAATTACTGGGCCTGGAAAGCCCACATCACTATGGCGGTAAGTCGGTAACCGTCGCGGGCTTCCGAACCGGATCATTGGCGGTTACGGATTAGCCGCCACGTAATAAAGCGTGAGATCGCGAAGAAAAAGGGGAAAACAAATCTCCAAATTCGTTCGGTTCTTCTCTTGCGTTCCCCTCTCTCTCGTTATCTCGCCGCCAGTCACCGCCGCCGCCGCGTCGCGCCGGCGAGACTACTCGAAGCGGGCGCCATGGCGACAGCTTCAGGTGAGTCGATCTTCCCGTAGCCCTAACCCTCGTACGCTTCTCGCCGGTTCCGGATTTGTGCCGTGAGCCGCGCGGACTCGATCCGATTGTAGATCGGGGGAGGTATTCTGCGGCTGATTTGTACTCGATTCGACGAGAATTAGGGTTTCGTAGGGAAGCCGCGCGGGCTGTTCGCTGCCTTAATTTGGGATCGCGGTGTCGAATTTCGGTCGACGGATTGCTTATTGCTGCGATTTTTTGCGTTTATGGCAGTATCGTTCAAGTCTCGTGAGGACCACCGGAAGCAGCTCGAGCTTGAGGAGGCGCGTAAGGCGGGGCTTGCCCCTGCAGAGCTCGATGAGGATGGGAACGAGATTAACCCTCACATCCCGCAGTACATGTCCTCGGCCCCATGGTACCTTAACGCTGAGAAGCCGGTAAGTTGTCGCTTGCCCTAGCGAAATTCTAGTTTTCTGCAGCGGGGATTGATTGGAGCCTGACACTGTGTTGGTTTGATGATGTGTTTCAGAGTTTGAAGCATCAGAGGAAGTGGAAATCGGATCCCAACTACACCAAATCGTGGTACGACAGGGGTGCCAGGCTTTACCAAGCCAACAAATACAGGAAAGGCGCTTGCCAGAAGTAAGTGCGATGTTCTGTCCACGATGTTACTTCTTGCAAATATTTTTCTGCATTGATGATGCTCTTTAGTCTTGCGGTTTCAAGCCTTTCTAACAGATGATTTTTCTTGATGTATCAGCTGTGGAGCCATGACTCATGACAAGAAGTCGTGCATGGAGCGGCCTCGGAATGTTGGAGCTAAATGGACTAATATGGATATTGCTCCGGATGAGAAGGTGGAGTCGTTTGAACTTGATTATGATGGGAAGCGTGATCGCTGGAATGGTTACGACACATCGACCTACACCCGCGTTATCCTAGATTATGAAGCTAGAGAAGAGGCCAGGAAAAAGTACTTGAAAGAAGAACAGCTCAAGAAACTTGAGGAGAAGGATGGTGAGCAGGATGGTGAGAATGTGGGCAGCGAAGAGGATGAAGAAGATGGCCTGAAGATAGACGAGGCCAAAGTTGATGAGAGTGCTCAAATGGATTTTGCTAAGGTAGAAAAGCGTGTGCGCACAACAGGCGGTGGAAGCACTGGAACTGTCAGGTATGTCCTGATTGACAGCATAGACTATTTCTTCAAAATACTAGATTATGCTATGTGGTGTGGATATTAGGTGTATGAATGGTCAGTTCTGATGCATATGCTTTGTATTTATCTTCACAGGAATTTGCGTATTAGAGAAGACACTGCAAAGTATCTTCTCAATCTTGATGTGAACTCTGCATATTATGATCCCAAAACTCGCTCCATGCGTGAGGATCCTTTGCCAGATGCAGACCCCAATGATAAATTCTATGTGGTAAGTGTCAGAAAACATATAAGTGAAGTCACAATTTAAATCTTCTTGTGGTTATGCTATTAGATTCATATTCTGATATATTATTATGATGCAGGGTGATAACCAAAATAGACTTAGTGGACAAGCTCTGGAGTTCAAGCAACTCAATGTCCATGCGTGGGAAGCTTTTGACAAGGGGCAGGATTTCCATATGCAAGCAGCCCCATCTCAAGCTGAACTACTTTTCAAGAGTTTCCTGGTCAAGAAGGAGAAGCTGAAATCTGAAGGCAAGGACAAAATTATGGAGAAGTATGGGAACGCTGCATCTGAAGAACCAATTCCTCGTGAGCTTCTTCTTGGCCAAAGTGAGAAAGAGATCGAGTATGACCGGACTGGTCGCATAATCAAGGGACAGGTACAATAATACTCGGTGTTGCTCATTAATAATACATATTTTACTACTCATTGCTCCTCTCCTGCTATGATGTGAGGCTGTGATTTCATTCTAATCTTCTTAGTTTCACATTAATTATATTATGCCCCCAAATTTAAATTGCTTATTTGTATGTCGTGAGTAATCTTCTACGTGACTGTTTCCTGTGACAACACCCGGTATAGCACTCTAGGGTTTCACTATAGATGATTTTAGGTGTATTCTTTCGTGCAGTCATTACCAAAGATAATCATTTCTCTCAACTTCTTAAAAAAGATGAATATTAGGTTGTAGTGCACTTAGAGTATATAGGTTTCTAGAGCTCTCATTTGAGCTCTGACTACCATTTAATTTTCAATATTATAGACTTCAGTTAAAATAAGCTTTGAACTGAATTCTCTTTTACTTGATGCCAGTCCCTTTTATTTGTTACCATATTTTAGATTGGATGCTATCATACTGGTTTTACTTTTCTCTCTATTTCTTGGTCTTGCCATGGTCTTGAGTGCTAATGTATATTGAAATTTTATTACCTACAGGACATAGCTCTTCCTAAGAGCAAATATGAAGAGGATGTGTTAATTAATAACCACACAACAGTGTGGGGTTCATGGTGGAAAGATCATCAATGGGGCTATAAATGCTGCAAGCAATCTATCAAAAATAGTTACTGCACAGGCTTGGCTGGAATTGAGGCTGCTGAAGCATCAGCTGATTTGATGAAGGCGAACATGGCACGCAAGGAGGCAGCTGAAGGTATGTTGTCGAAAAATTGTTTTGGCTTATATTTGTGCTCACTGGTCGCATTTCAGTGTCAATTGCACATCAATCAATGTGGTATCTTAAAAGGAAGTGTGATTATTAGTGTAGCTTAAGAAACTTGTCTAGTTAAGAAAATAGTCTCAGAACTCATGCTTTCATATTAGCCTAGCTTAGCTCATACTTTTGTGGGTGATTTATGTGAAAGGAATGATGATAAGCAATTAAAGTTGCTTTAGAATATACTGATTTGAGTGAGGCGACATTCCATTTTTACATTAGCCATGTACAGCTACTATGGTCATAAACTCCAGTTAACTTGAAATTACTTGGTGCAGAGGAACCTGTACGACAAGAAGAAAAGAAACTAGCCACTTGGGGAACTGATATTCCTCAGGATCTTGTTCTTGACCAGAAGTTGCTTCAGGAATCCCTAAAGAAGGTAAGCATCTCTTATTCGACCTTTGCACTTTCCTTCCTTGTCATTCCCGTGTGCATGTGCTGAAGCTAGGTTACCTTTTCCTCAGGAGTCCACGAGGAAGAAGGAAGAGATGGACGAAAGAAAGAGGAAGTACAACGTGAAGTGGAACGACCAGGTTACCGCGGAAGACATGGAGGCCTACCGTATGACGAGGCTCCGCCACGACGATCCTATGAAAGATTTTCTTAATTAGGTGTTTATATGTCTGCTGGTTGCGTTTTGATTGCAAACTTGTGTAGTGCAAGTGTAAGCTCTGATGTGTGATGTCCAAAGCGGAACAAAGTTTGTTCTTCGCAACTTGTTTAACCATGACATGCGCCCACTTGTATTGATATTTTCACTGTGCATGGAACAATGGTGTTTGTTGCTCTGCGTTTCTTTCAGTCGCATGCTTTTCTGTGGAAGAAATAGTGAACGCGCTGGCAGTCGTAAAATCTTGGCTATGGGGAAAGATCTGGTGTTCTACTGGCTAGAAGCAAAACTGAATGACAAACAATAATTACACGGTAATGGTTGTATACGAAGTTATACAATTTTTCTGTCACTTGAAGGTACCAACTAGAAAACCGCTTCTCTCCTCTGGCCGCCGCCTCTTTGACCTAGCTGTGACAGCTGTCTGCTTTGAGCTCCACCTCGTTCATAGATCGGTTCTTCTTCCTCAGGCTAGACATGCAGATGTTGGGAACGGTGAGAAACCCGATCTATGAAGATATTATCATTGTTTATAATAAGTGATGTTTGAAAATTTTCATTTGACAACAAGATTTTTTCGGTGTTAGTGAGTTTGTTTTTAGATTCTTTCTTCTGATTGCCGCGAGGGAGATTATCCTTGCAATATTGACCCGACGGTTATGTCATTAACAATGGTGAGGCAAGGCTGTTTGATTTCTCTTCCCTAAAATACTTGTGTTAGTACTCTTGCCAATATTGCATGATTACTTTGATGATTGGGCATGCACGTAACCTTGGCATTGCGGCTTAATTTTTTTTAAAAAATGAGAGGACCACGGTTGGTATTTGTAGGTTTATGATTTAATATCTATGTCATTATTTTTTGGCTGCCTTTAAAAAAGTATAAGATTATGTCATGGAAGAAGAAGAGTCTGAAGACTTCGAAAATTAGCTCATTTTCTTTAAGACTTTATTTTATAATTGTTGGAGACAGTTTATGTATATTTATCAAGTACTATTCGTTGCTAAAAATATATCACGGTATTTTTAAAAAAAGTTATACTCCTACAATATTTCCTATTTTTTCTGATGAATACCGGACAATACTTATACTAAACTAAGAGCATCTCCAGCCGTTTGATACATATCTATAATTTTTGATGCTCCATGCTTGTTCTTACACCATTTGCTTAGTGTTTTGTTACACTTTGTGGCGTTTTTATGTATTTTCCGGAACTAACCTATTAACAAGATGCCACAGTGTCAGTTTCCTGTTTTCTGCTGTTTTTGTGTTTCAGAAAAGTTACACAGGAAATATTCTCGGAATTGGACGAAACAAAAGCCGAACCTCCTAATATTTACGGAAGTTTCCAAAAGTCCAAAGAGGAGACGGAGGGGGGCCACGGGCTGGCCACACCATAGAGCGGCGCGGCCTGCCCCTGGCCTGTGCCCCCTATGGGTGAGACCACCCTGGTCCACCTCTGACGCTGCCCCTTCGCCTATAAAGACCCCCCGACGGGAAAAACCAAAAGACCCGATCAATTTTCTAGAAACACATCGCGATCCGCCGCCGTCGTCGACCCGAGATCGGGAGGGTCCAGAAGCTCTTCGCGGCACCCTGCCGGAGAGGGGAATCGCCACCAGGAGGTCTTCTTCATCGCCATGCTTGCCTCCGGCGCGATGAGTGAGTAGTCTACCTTGGACTATGGCTAGAGATGATCTAAGCTCTCTTGTGGTGTTTTGGTCCAGGTGCATATGAGCGTATTATGATAAAGGTATAAAAATAAAATGTTAAAACAAAATTTCACGTGAATATCTGGACATTATATGTTTACAGACAACTTTTTTGAATTTTTTTATGTGTCGTGTCATGTGAATAGTCGAGTTGGAGCATTGAAACTTGTCATCTTTACACGATCCAAAAATGGTTTTTCCCCAAAAAATTGTGAACGAACATAAAATGTCTGAATGTACATGCAAAATTTTGATTATGATTTTTTTGACATTTTAAAACATATTTTCAAATGATGGGTTCATATGCACCTGAGAATAGAATTATATTTCAAGTTAACTTCATCCAAGAGAAGATAAATTGTTATTATTCGGATGGATGGATGTCATAGGTCTCTTGCAATCATGAACTGGGAATTCCTCTATCGACCTTTAGCTTTCCAGCCTCAAATCCTCCGTCAACTTCCTGATTCACATCTCCTCTCTCCCATGAGTAAGGTGATAAGGGAGGCAAAACCGCGTTCATATGCACCCAGAGCCGAATGTAATTTCCGAGCTCGATAATGTTAACTACATCATGAGAAGATAAATTATTATTCCGATGGATGGATGTCATAGGCTCTTGTAGGCATGGCCAGAAATTCCTCTGCCGACCTCTAGCTTTGCAGCTTCATCTCCTTAAACTTCCTAATTAACATCTCCTCTCTCCCGCGATCAAGTATGGTGATAAGTGAGGAGAAACCACTCTCAAACCCCGCTGGCGAGGGTGTTGGTCACCTCCCCTTACACCGCTTGTCGCTGACCTCCATTCCGGTTTGGAAGTTAGGGTTACATCAGTCCGCTATGGTGCGCAGTTGGGATGGTAGGAGCGGTACCCGAGAGAATATATCTGCCTGAGGAAATCGCAGCTAACACTAGGCTTCGTGGCAATCGTTGCACAAAACCTACAAACAATCTTTTTTGCAGCTAGCACAAATTGTGGCTTAAGCTTAATTGTTGCACCTAGCTCAAATCATCCAATTTATGGTGTTGACGTGATTCCCCACAGGTGGAGCCCTCTTTTTTCTTTGTCTTGGCATCCAATCTCGTGGAGGGCTGCATGTACAATCTGTAGCATGGTATTGCACAAAACACAAAACGTAATGTAAATTTGAGACTTGAGTTAATAGTACAATGTCTCCAAAAATTGGACAGAACAATATATCCATAACAGTCTCAACAACAATCAATGCACTAGCAAAATATGTCTCAAGACGCATTAAAAGCTCACAATGTGTTACCACCTCCAAGTCAAGTGTTTCATTACATCTGTTACATGGCTCATGTCTACAAAGTCATGGCTTAAAAAGGGATAATTGCAACAAGCAAAGTCGGTACAATTATAGAAAAACAGTCTCATCCCTTTTCTACAATTTCTTTCATAAAAATGCATAGTCCAATACAGTTTAGGTTATTCCAACTAACAACTTTACACAGAGCAATTTAGAGAAGGATTACATTTGTACGTCGATCCGAAACCCAAATTTTGGAGGGAAGCAACCTAGGTTTCTCCGCCCCCTCTCAAAACCTATGAACAAAGAGAAAATAAAAAGAAAAGATGGCGCAAGTCTAGGGTCGTCGTACCGGCACGTCGTCTCCGTCGTCGTCGCTGAGTCGCATTGCCGACGCCTCTGCTTCACAAGAGTTCTTGTTCAACCTCGCTCGTAACTTCTATTTTCGTTGTTTTCTTTCTATTCGTTTGCTTATGGTGGACCTATGGCCGTGGGGCTACGTACGTGGACCATTGGCACTTATAGAAAAGACTTCTTTTGTCCATGATGGAGATGTTAAGGAGGTTAACAATCTGATTTGGGCGAGGTGCAACAATTAACTATCAAGCAGTGCTAGCTGCAAAAAGAAGTTTTGTTTCTGGGTTTTGTGCAATAATTGCCACAAAGCCTGGTGTTAGATGTAATTTTCTCTATCTGCCTCAGCATCACTCCCACACTGGCGACCTCCTTCATGGTGATGTCTCGAACTTTGTGCCACAGTGTGTTCATCCTCTTGTCCTATCCCTATTGATGTGGATGTTTCCGCTGCCGTGGTGGACCGGGGAGGATTTGCTCAAGAGATGTTCGATAGTTGCCCACCGTGGTGGTGGTGCTGACATGCGATTGAAGATAATGACCCTGAAGCATGCAAGGTGGTATGTGGTTGGCGGATCTAACATAATTTATCAACATCGTCCCTGGGGGCAGCGAATCTAGGGCCGGGAAGGCATCGGAATATCCCTAGCTGATATGCCACATTGTTATGTGCCTCACCGTGTGCTGCATGCCTAGTCTTTGAGTCGAAAGGCCTTAATGGTGTGTTTCTTCCCTATTTCTGGTGATGATGGAGGCATTTCTTCTCTTCTTCTAGCAAGTATCTCAATAGTGCTGGTGGTTGAAGATGGTTGATACTTTTGGTGTGTGCAGAGACCCACAAGGACAGCGCTGCTATTTTCTTTCTATGGGGTTTCTTTCTATGAAGTTTCTTGACGTTTGTCTCCACACGTTGTTGTTAGTAGTTCCACGAGGCCCGAGCTTTGTAATCCCCTTTTACTTTAATAAAATGGCATGGTAAATGCAAAAAAACTACGAGTCGGAGGAACAAAACTGCTTAGCTACCGAGAAAAGGTGGAGAATAGCACATCGGCGGGGATCTAGATCCGCCGATGTTAGTGTGGCTCTGAAAAAATCAGACAAGGACACAGCCATGAGTTAGAGATATACACTCGAGGACGTCATTGAGCCACTCTCCGTTCCTGCTCCTTCTGGCAAATTCAATGAAGGAGAGAGGGGGAAGGGAGGGGGGGGGGGGGGCTCGGAGGACAAATGCAGACGAAACTCTTAAGGTGGTGGAGGGAGAGAGGAGAGAAACACATAAGAAATTATTCTAAGCCAAATATTAAGTAGCTCAGATGTAGGATATCTAAATGACATTAATTCTGTCTTAAATAGGAGTATCGTTTAATACATTAATTCCAACCAAGAAACGAGGAAGGTTATCAATTGTATTATTTTGGAATATCTTGATTAGCACATTAATTTGATGCTATTAATTTTATTTTCCCCTCTATATAAACAACCGCAAATGCCAGATCTTATGGAAACCCTAAACACAAAAAAGTGATCTCCTCTCCATCATGGCACTCAAGAATTATGCGACAAGCATGGCTGCAGTTTTCATGGCTCTAATGGTCATGTCTATCATCATGTCATCACCATCCTGCTATGCACATACAAGTAATAACATCTCACTCTATTGTTCATGTATTTCCAAACTTTGTAATGCTACATGTTAACTTATTTCCACTTGCTTTTGTTGTTGTTGCAAAAATAGTTTATTCTACATGTTTCGTGAGCAAAAAATGGCACTATATTTGTATATACATCAAAATTACTAGTTAATTGATTACCTCATATTGGCTTGTAGATGAATCACCGATTGACCTTGTAGTTGATGATGGAGCGAATCCTGCAACGTGCTTCCATATGGAAAGCTGTGAAAACCGTTGCGGGGCTGTATGCGGTGTCAGCGGGAACCCTTCGTCTACGGCCTACTGCAAGCAAGATCAGTGTTGTTGCGCCTAGTATAATGTTTATGTTTGTGTGTTGATCAAACATGTTGTAACTATTTCTTGCAAACATAATATTGCTCAAATAATTTTATGTTACCAAGCCGATTATGAATGTGGTGAATCTTGGGAATACTAATTACATGCCCTGAAAGCTAATGCTGAAGAGTGATGGATGTCTGCTATTCTTACAAACCAATTTTGTTACCTTTTAGTGGGAGCCAGCAACACTCGGTTAAAGCAGTCTTAGTACGTGTTCATGCTCACGACATGCAGGCGGCTGTGCTAATTCCTGATTTCTTGACCAACTTTGCGATGACATGATGGGATATGAGCATGTTCTTGAATTTGCATTGCTTTGTTGACCCAACTACGGTGAAAGAATGATACTTTTCATTAATGTGTTTGCTTATTTTGTTAGCTATACTGTTTTTATTATCAGCATGTGCAATGCAACTTTATAACCGAGCAACATGTTCTTAATCAACTGACCAGGGCCTCAGGTATGCGTTTTCCAAAATTTAATAAGAAGAACTCGTCTCATCCTCTCAGGTAAGCAACGGATGGTTTAATGGGTACTTCAAAAAAGGAAAATAAGGACACCTTTTCAGGGCATGCTTTTCTCTGAAAGAAATGATAGGCACACTCAACTTAGTTTGGCAGATCTTTAGTTTGCAGTCGTAGAATGACTATGGGGGAAGATCTTGATCTACTATCTAGAAGAAAACTGTATCATGAAACACAAAGTATGATAAATATACATGGTGATAATTGCGTGTGAATTTATAGGAAGTTTTTCGTTTCTTCTTCCGGTGAATACCAAACAATACCCATGTAGTACTTACATGGGATCAACGGATGCAACAATCCTATATACAACACCAAAACCAAGCTGCAAACTCAGAGCCAACCGATGAAATATTCTTCCAGGACCCTATCCATTCTTCTGAGACACATGATTAGTGCTTCCCGCGGTACAGGGAATGCATGCAGGGCAATATCCAGCAGTAGGCATGCACCTTTAGGCATGTCCAATGACCACAACTGCGAGTATCAAATGTTGGCTATGCTACGGCAATACCGCATGATGGAAGAATATAAATATATACATTTGATGGGGGTTCTACTGGAAGCAAAATTTCTTGTTACCGAAACACACTGTTGTCAGACTGGAAAAGAATATATATATGTATTAGATAAAAAACAATTATTTTTTATCTGTACTGGAAGTAAATTCCCTCTATGTGAAAACTATGTCTAGATGGGCCTAGAACCGTAGAAACAAATTGTCAATACACTGGAAACCAATAAATGTTAAATCGAAGCAAATTTGAGGAATAATAGAGGCAAATTACAGTACCATTGGAAACCCATTTACGATGAAACACCTCTATTTGATGGAAACAATTTTATAGTTACATAGAAAGTTTCGAAGGACAATTTTGCTGCTCCGGAAAGAAAACAATTTGTGTTTAATGCAAAAATAGTTTCAGTGGAAGCAAAATTTTCAATTGTAGAATGAGTTCTCTCTGTATTGGAAGCTGCACACAGTTTTTTTGGATGAAAATAAATTTTAACCTGATTTAAAAAATGTAATTTATATAATATACTCCCGAAAATAAGACAGAATAAAAATTCGAGAGCGAGGAATAATTGGAAGAAATTATCTCGATCGTGAGAGATTTCCGGGAGCTGCTTCTTTTTGGAAGCAAATTACAGCATTATATGGAAACGGCCTAGGGAGCATGTGCATATTCTGGGAATGAATCCAACGTTTTCTTATCGGACGATAGAGTACTAGTCTCCGTTGGCGTCAAATACAGATAATCAAAGGGTCTAAGTTGGCTCAACACAACAATTCGATTTGTACCATTCGCTAAAACGATCCCGGGATGATTGCAGCTAGCGGAATAGGTGTCGATAGTGCTCCCATTCCCTCTTTATGCCACTGCGTCGTATACCGAAAAAAGGAACATCATTATTTTCCAAGCGCTGATTGTGGAGAAGATAAGGAGGTGGGCACTGCCATGGGCATGCGCAACGCCGTCATCATGGAGGTACGGGCAACCTCGTTATGTTCGCCGCTCGCATCTCCATTCACGCTTCCGCTCTGTGCGCGCATTGGAGAGTCAGGCGCGAGCGCCGCCGCGCCGCTGCATACGGATGCATCACGACGATCGCGGCCGGGGGGCTGCATACGGTCGCCGCCGTGCCTGATGATTGCAGTATGCCGCAGGCTGACCTCTTCCCACCCCGCGCCGCCGCGTTAACCCCATCGGGTGCTCTACGAGTCCACGACTGTTGCCCTCCGATGATGCGGCAGTGAGCTTCTCGCGTGGTGGAGGAGAGAGGGTTGTCGCCAAGGAGTTTGGGCAGAGAACTCTTACTGCTGGTCCGCGAGGACTCTTACTGTTGAGCGAGACGCCCTCCGCTCGAACCTCACGTCGTCAAGTTCGTCCACGACACCACCCTCTCCTACGCTGGTAGCAGATGCCTGCCTCTGTTCATGCGTTGAGATACTCAACTGACGTACGCATGTGCAATTTGCACGGTCTCTGTTGTAGATCAGTCTCAGCTGGTATGAAACTACGCGTTATAAACCGTGATTGTAAAAAAAATCATGGTTTGTAGAAAGATCTTAGGCTACTGGTATTCCTTTGTTATTTCCACTAACGCTACCTAGCACAGTTATAATGCAACATCCCACGTTTACGTATATCTGCCCATGATTGAGCTTTTTGATTGATAGTAGGGCAGCCAATCCGTTTCAAAAAAAATAGTAGGGCAGCCAAGCTGAACCGAGGCTGCAGCAATATACATAAAGAGTGATGATATGAGCAAGGTGTTTGTTAAAATGTCTTTTGGAAATTTTACTACTCCCATGAATCTCTCTGAACTGAGATAATTCTATGATGCTTTCAATGTACATTTTCAACCGAGTGAGTTCCACTTTTTACCCTGCAGAGATTGTGGCATTTGTGATGTACCCCCATTTAGTGGCACTTCTACTGAAATATCCTATATATGAGGCTTTGAACATGATTTTTGTCCAGCTTAGCAATTTACTTATTTTGTTAGATAGAACCAACATGTTACGTGTTCCTGACGCGACAAAATATGTAAAGATTGGGCATCGTCATCCATGAACATGTCTAGACTTCTCTTATGCATTTGTTCCATTCCACCTCCTCGTCTTGATTTTCTTGAACACTAGTCGTCACATCACACCTTGCCCTTACACTAAAAAAATGAGGTTCGGAAGTTTCTAATCTACATGATTTTCCTCTCAGCGGAGTTAGTGTCACAAATATATAACTAAAGGGTAAAAAGTGGAATTCACTCTTTTCAACCAGATGATGGTAATAGTTGTAGTCTTAGCCAAGGAGGTGCTATACTGAGCAAAGTTAAAGGGGGAGCAAGAAGCCAGTGAGGGTGAAACAAATATCATCAAGAACATGTTCATTTGAATTGTATAATGTTGTAGCTGCTAATGTTGAGTTAACTCCAAATTTCTTGGGATTTTGATTGTCCCATTTAAATCCTCAAATTATTGGAACACCACACATGTCTAGAGGTTAAATATCCATATAAATTTCTCCGGATGTTATACTTAGGGACGTCGTGCTGCCGATCCCATCTACCACTCCACCATATCTCGCTGGACCGGGAGGCGGAGTCGTTGGTGTGTTGTACATGTGCATATCTCGGAGGCGCCGCTACTTGCGGTGTTGTATCAGATCGGATCGAGAGGAGGAGACGGCTAGTACGACTACATCATCCACGTTCTTTTGAACGTTTCCGCTATGCGATTTCTCAAGGGTATGAAGATCTCATCTATCTCACTCGTTGTTTTGCATCTCGTAGATCAGATCTTGGTTCTCTCTTGTTCGTCTTCGTAGGAATTTTTTGTTTTCTATGCTGTGAAACCCTTCAGTATATATACGACATCCACCGGGTTATGAAGATCTGGGGAAAATGGGCTATGTATGCAAACTTGACAAGACACTCTATGGACTAAAACAGGCACCTTGAGCGTGGTATTCTCGCTTAAGCTCTCAGTTGATTACCTTTGGTTTTGTTGCTTCCAAGTCTGATACATCCTTATTCATCTATTGCAAGTCTCATGTCACCATCTTTATGCTTATCTATGTGGATGACATTATTGTGGCTAGTTCTTCTCAAGAAGCAACTGATGCACTATTGAGGGATCTCAGTTAAGAGTTTGCTCTAAAAGATCTTGGTGATCTCCATTATTTCCTGGGTGTTGAAGTTCACAAGGTTTCTGATGGATTAGTGTTAAATCAAGCCAAATATGCTCATGATGTTGTTGCACGTGGTGGTATGACAGGCTGTACTGGGTGTCCTACACCTTTGTCCTCTTCAGAAAAATTACCTGCACGAGAAGGAGATTTGCTAGGTCCTGAAGATAGCACCAAATACAAAAGTATGGTAGGTGCATTACAGTACTTAACACTGACAAGACCAGATATCTCAGTGTGCCAGTACTTACATGCTCCCACTACTGTTCACTGGACAACTGCCAAGCGGATTTTAAGATATGTGAGTCATACTAGCAGTATTAGACCGACTTTTACGAGGTCCACTTCTACATTGGTGAGTGCCTTTTCGAATGCAGACTGGGCTGGAGATGTAGATGATAGGCAGTCTACTGGTGGCTTTGCTGTGTTCTTTGGACCCAATCTGATAGTCTGGAGCGCAAAAAAGCAAGCTACAGTGTCAAGGTCAAGTACTGAAGCAGAATACAAATTAGTTGCTAATGCTACAGCTGAAGTAATTTGGTTACAGTCTCTACTTAAAGAACTTGGAGTCAAAATCACTCAAGTACCCTATTTATGGTGTGACAATTTGGGAGCTACATATCTGTCAGCAAATCCAGTGTTTCATGCAAGAGCAAAGCACATACAGATTGATTTTCATTTCGTCCGAGAATGAGTTTTGAAGAAGGAGCTGGAAATTCGCTTTATTTCTTCAAAGGATCAAGTAGCTGACGGTTTCACAAAACCATTACCAATAAGGAATTTTATAGACTTTAGACATAATCTCAACTTGACAAAGTTGTGATTATGGGAGGGTGTTAGAGATACGATACCCAGTTTGTATAGGACTAGAAGTCTGGGTATCGTATGTTGTCTAGGTCGGTTCGATACTCCTCGATACCTCTCCCTATAATCTTCTTTATATACCGATCAATGAAACTCGGTGACGAGGTTCAACCCCGGCAATGCCCATGTTTAGGGCTTTCGATTCATGGAGCGTATGTGGGCGCTTGGCGGATTCGACGACTTCACACAGAAATAGGGGTACACACGAATTTACCTAGGTTCGGTCCCCCGGAGGGTAAAGACCTACATCCTGCTTGTCTGATCTTGTATTGCTTGTATAATTGGAGCTGTTACAATGGTGCGCAGATGGGATCTGGCTATGGTCGAAAGAGAGATGGCGTGTGCTAGCCTATGCGTGGGATCTATGCGAGATCAGGTGTCTATGCGAGCTTATGGATCTATGCGAGATTGGAGATGTGTCTAGGGGATGCCCTTGGTGGCTTTATATATGCAGCCAGTTAGGGTTTACAAGTATTTTTGCCTTCTACTCCAAGTCGAAGTGTTGGGCCTTGCGGGCTTCTTGTATCCTTCGAGCGGGCTTCTTCCTTGGCAAGGGTAGGCAAATATCGAGGACCGAGGGGTCATACCCTCGTCACTTGGCTACTCATCCGAGTAGACACAATCGATCTACTTGATCATACAATTTTACACTCCTGTCATCCTTAGGGGAGGCCCGATGAGCTGAGTTCCAGCAGCACCAGGATCCACAACCGGGGCATCTCACCGCCGCTGCCGCCGACATCGGCCATGGTGGCAGCAGGGCCCTGCTTCCCTAAGGGCGATAGGGAGCCTTGGGCTGCTGCTATAGCGAAGGATGGACACCGGGGTGACCGCCCCGGGTTGGTGGTGCACCCCAGTACCGACAATGGCGACACCCTTGGGCGCGACCTTTGTTCTTGAATTTATTGTCGTGGCAGTGCTCTCACACCTTCACCCAGGTTCTCCAGGTGAAACCCCAGATCCCATGTGGGATCAAGCGATGGCGGCACTCATGCGTTGTTTGCCTCTTGGGGCCTTGCCTTGGATGTTCCGTCGGCTAGAGGGACCAGTGGAGTGAGTTTGGTGGTTGGTAGTGGTGGGTTGCTGGGCACCCAAGGCTGCGGCGGACAGGCTTACACGACTTCAGGTTTGGTGGTCTCTGGGTGAAAACCTTGCACATGCCTTGGTTGATGCTGGCGATGGCGGTGCTCTTGATTGTTGTCCCCTTCCTTGGAGGCATCGTCGTGGAGACCCTTCACCTCTCGTGTCCGTATCTTCTCTGCTCACCTGGTCGGCGTTGTTCGTTCTTCATCTTTGGCTAGGCGGTGCATGGCCTTGATGCCGGCGGCTACGGATGTTTGCCACCGCCGTGTTGCTAGTGTCAGCTTTGGTCGTCTACTGGTGTGGGCGTGGTTATTGGAGCAGCGGCTCCGGGTGTTCGCCTCCACCGTGTTGTGTTGAGGTTCGGTGTGTGTAGAGACCCACAAGGATTTCGTTGCTATTTTCTTTTTGTGGGTGTTCTTTCTGCAACATTTCTTGATATTTGTCTCTACAGTTTGTCATTAGTAGTTTCCACGAGGCTAGTTTTTTGTAATCTTTTTTTACATTAACGAATTGCACGGTAAATTTAAAATCATCTTCAAGTAGGAGGAAGAAAAGTGCTTCGACACCGAGAAAATATGGAGAACAACGCGGCGGTGCGGGGACCTAGATCCGTGAGCGTTAGGCTAGCTTTAAAAGAAAAATCAGACAGTTACATAACCATGAGCTAGAGGTATACTCAGGGGGACGACACCGGGCCCTTCTGTCTTCCTGCTTCCGCTGGCAAAGTCGATGGATAAGAGAGAGAGAGAGAGCGCGGCGCTCGGAGGATGACAAGACTCTCAAGGTGGTGAAGGAGAGAGGAGAGAAATTCGAGGCGCATATGCAATCATTGGAAGCCAAAGATAAAATAGCTCCGTTCTTTTAGTTTTGTGGAGATCTTGGCACTTGAGGAATGACATGGTCCATGCAAAAGGTGATGCAAGGAATGATCATCTGGTGAATTTTCTGAAGTGAAAGGTAAAGAACAATCTCAAAATCTGGGTGTTCTCTTGCCTCTTTTCATTCCCATGGCTACCAACCTGTAGCAAAGGAAAAGGTACCACCTGCAAAGGATTGGATTAAAATAAACGCCGATGCTTCTTTTGTCCAAGAGATTGGGGATTGCACTGTCGGCTGTGTTGCTAGAGACCATACAGGTAAAGTGATCTGGGCTTGTAACTGGTCAAGAATTAATGTGTCGAAGGGTCTTAGGCCGAACTTCATAAGGAGAAAGGGAGAGTTTTGTACAAGGCGTACAAGCAGGCATACAGAGCGCACCGAGGTGCAAAAGCAGCATAAGAGCTCAAGAATTAAATGTCAAGATGTCGTTGAAGCTGAAGCAAGAGCATGTCTAGTGGGTCTGCAGTGTGTACACAAGAAAAATGTTAGCTCAGTGGTAGTTGAGTCGGACAATGCTATGGTGGTAAATGCTATTCAGAGACAAAACCAAGGTATGTCCAGGCATTGGAGTTTGTTTGAAGAAATAAATTTGCATGTATCAGAATGTTGTAATTTCTCTACGAGAAAGATAGGAAGATAGAGTAATGAGGCAGCGCATACTGTGGCTAGCTAGGAGGTCTGATCAACAATTTCTGGTTGGGGTGAAACACACACAACCCTCAAGGGGGCGTCCGGTGTATATATATATCAAAACAATCAAGGGTTACAAGAGTCTGGTTCTAATACAACACGGTACAAGTTCTAGTCTAGTACGATACAAAGTTCTATTCTGTCAGCCTCCCTCAATCTCAACTATGGGAAACATGTGGAGATTGCGCTTACACTCCTGAAACAACGGAAGAGGCAGCGGCTTTGTGAAAATATCAGCAGGCTGATCTTTAGATCCAACAAACCGGACTTGTAACAATTTCTGAGCAACTCTTTCACGAACGAAGTGAAAATCAACCTTAATGTGCTTTGTGCGTGCATGAAAGACTGGGTTGGAAGAAAGATATGTAGCACCTATATTGTCACACCACAAGACAGGTGGAGAAGACTGTCGAACACCATGTTCCTTAAGCAAAGCTTCCACCCAGATTAACTCAGCTGTGGCATTAACAACAGCCTTATACTCAGACTCTGTACTAGAGCGAGACACAGTAGCCTGTTTACGTGCACTCCAGGCAACCAAATTTCCACCATAAAACACAGCATATCCCCCCGTAGATCGCCTGTCGGCAACATCTCCAGCCCAATCAGCATCAGAGTAAACAGTAAGAGAGCTAGATGCGGATGGACTAAGAAGAAGTCCATGATCAAGAGTACCATGAACAAACCATAGAATCCGTTTGACAGCAGACCAATGTTCCTCAGTGGGTGAATGAAGAAACTGACAAACGCGATTAACAGCAAACGCCAGATCAGGCCGAGTAAGAGTAAGATACTGCAGTCCTCCAACAATACTCCGATAAGTGGTAGCATCTTCATCGACCAGCAACGGGCTATCGGCCGGAAATAACTTAGTAACAACTGACATAGGAGTATCTGCAGTCTTACATTTGAGCATGCCAGCACGACGAAGGAGATCAAGAGCATACTGACGCTGAGTCAACGTAAGACCACCCTTGTGTTGAGCAACTTCAACACCAAGAAAGTAATGAAGATGTCCAAGATCCTTGACTGCAAAGGCATCACGAAGTCCAAGGATGAGACGATCGATGGCCAGGGATGAAGAGCTAAGAACAATAATATCATCAACATACACTACAAGATAAATAGTGATATCTGCCCGTTGAAAAATAAACAAGGATGTGTCAGCAGTAGATGCCACAAAACCATGCTGACGAAGAACAGAAGCAAGTCGAGCATGCCACGCGCGAGGAGCCTATTTGAGACCATAAATAGCCTTGGTAAGGCAACACAGATGATGTGGGCGATCAGAGTCCTCAAAACCAGGTGGCTGACGCATATACACTTCCTCCTCAAGAACACCATTAAGAAAAGCATTCTGAATGTCAAGCTGGCGAATATACCAACCACGAGTAATAGCGAGAGACAGAAGCAACCGAATAGTGGTAGGTTTAATAACTGGACTGAACGTGTCCTCATAGTCAAGTCCAAAACGCTGTTTAAATCCTTTAGCAACCAAACATGCTTTATACCTCTCATAAGTGCCATTCGCATGTCGCTTGACCTTGAACACCCATTTAGAATCAATAATTTTGATACCGAAACGAGGAGGAATAAGTTGCCAAGTACCATTTTTAATTAAAGCATCAAACTCGGTTTCCATAGCAGCACGCCAGTGAGGAATAGTCAGCGCAACACGAAAATGACAAGGCTCAGAGTGAGGATCAGCAACATCCTGAGCCATACAAGTAGCTAACCATGCAACAGTACCATCAGTGCGTTGTTTCCGCTGATGAATGCCATGAAGACTGCGAGTAACCGGCCTGAGAGAATCATCAGCTAGAGGAACAGCTGGTGCAAGAATAGATGCATCAGCAGGAAGAGCCGGAACAGCAGAACATGTACCAGAACTTGCCAACGAGTCGGGCGACGAAGCAGCAGCCACACACGGAACACCAGCAGCCAGAGTCACAGAAGAGCCGGTCGAAACAGTTGTGGGTGGAGTCAACAGTGACTCACATGCGATGGTGCGCGAGGCCGGTAGCACGGGCGGGCAGAGCGAGGCAGTGGGCGAGACAGGATCTGCAGCCTCAATATGATTGGGGGCAGGGAGTGTCAAAGTGACTCAAATTGACCCTTTTCTGAAACTTGAACACAAAATAAACCGGATCTGTAAAAATTTCACGATTTGACCCTTTTGCACGGCGCCCAACCCCAAGGCGCCATGGTTATATTGCATGGCGCCATAGCCTAGGGCGCCATGGTCGCATGGCGCCATGACTTTGTTGCAGTTTTCGGCGTCATGCAAGACCATGGCGCCGTACCCCATGGCGCCGTGCAATGTAACCATGGCGCCGTACCCCATGGCGCCATACAAAAAGGGTCAGATTGTGAAATTTTTGCAGATCTGGTTTATTTTGCGTTGAACTTTCCAAAAAGGGTTAATTGTAGCCATTTTTACGCAGGGAGTACCGGCGGGGCCCCTTGGCCATGTAGTTGCATGGGAGCAGGATGCACCATGCGATCTAGAGCAACATGGAGTACTGGCGGGGCCCTTTGGCCAGGCAGCTGCATGGGAGCATGACGTTCTAGCTCCCCATGAGCAACATGAGCAGGTGAGGCTGGAATAATATCCTCAAGAATTTTTAGACGTGCACCTCTGCCTGTACCTGCACCATGATTAGGAAGCAACGACGGTGCATGCACATAATCTTCAAATTGGTCAAGCGAGATAGGTAAATCAATAGAAGACGGAGGAGATGTAGATGATGGCAAGTTGGAAAAAGGAAAAACAAGTTCGTCAAAGACAACATCACGACTGATATAGAGGCGATTGGAGGGAACATGAAGACATTTGTAACCTTTATGAAGGGGACTATACCCTAGGAACACACACTTTTTTGATCGAAACTCAAGTTTATGATGATTATATGGACGAAGATTGGGCCAACAAGCACACCCAAACACCTTAAAAAAGGTATAGTCAGGTGTTTCGCCAAGTAAACGCTCAAGTGGAGTTTGCATATTAATGACATGAGTGGGCATGCGATTAATGAGAAAGCATGCAGTAACAAAAGCATCACTCCAGTAGCGAAAAGGAACAGAGGCATGTGCAAGTAATGTGAGACCTGTCTCAATAATATGTCAATGTTTGCGCTCAGCACTACCATTCTGTTGATGTGTATGGGGACAGGAGACTCGATGAGAGACACCTATCTTATGAAAGAAGGCGTCAAGTTTGATATACTCGCCACCCCAGTCAGACTGAACATGCACAATTTTGCGATTAAGAAGACGTTCAACGTGGGACTGAAATTGTAAGAAAACATCAAAGACATCACTCTTACGCTTAATAAGGTATAACCACGTGAAACGACTATAAGCATCGATAAAACTGACATAATAGTTGTGACCACTAATTGAAGTTTGGGCAGGACCCCACACATCAGAATAAATAAGCTCTAAAGGAGCAGTTGTTACATGCTGAGAAAGAGAAAAAGGTAACTGATGACTCTTGCCTTGCTGACAGGCATCACACACTAAATTATTTTTATTGGACACTGAAGGAAGCTCATGACGACTAAGAACATGTTGAACAATTTGTGAAGATGGATGGCCTAGACAAGCATGCCACTGCGAAGAGGAAGCTTTAAGAGCGCTGAGAACTTGTTTGACTGCAGGAGCATCAATAGCATATAGACCACCACGCCAACGACCTCTAAGAATGATTGCCCGGGTGTCCAGATCCTTAACAAAAACACTGTTAGGATGAAACTCAACAAGGACATTATTATCATGAGAAAGTTTGTGAACAGACAACAAATTTTTGGTTAAAGCAGGGACATGAAGAATATTGCGGAGATGAAGAGGTTGAGAGGAAGGAGTGGGAAGGATTGCTTGACCAACGTGAAGTATACGCATACCTAAGCCATCGGCTGTATGAACATGCTCCTTGCCCGGATAGGGCTCCCTCAAGTGTAGCTTGTCCATCTCCGCAGAAAAATGATCTGTGGCACTAGAATCCAAGTACCAAGCAGGATCAACCGGAAGAGTAGAGGTCTGTCCAGTAGGGCCATACACATGATTGGCCATCAAAAGTTGACGATCGAGAAAGCGGCCATCATTATACATTCGAAGGAAGGACTTGTTGAATCTTTTAAAGCAACGAGAAGCAACATGTCCTGGTTCATCACATAACTGACATATGGTGCTCATACGGCGACCATCAGAACGCACATCGGTGTGACCATCCGAGCGTGCGCCAGTGCGAGTATCGCCACGACCACCAGGTGTAGAAGAGCTACCAGTAGAATTCGGCCTGGGAGTATAGGTGGGCTTCGGAGGAGTTGGGCCAGACTGGTAAGCAGCCGGCGAGCCAGAGGAACTGGGCCGATATGGCTTGCCGCCAAACCGGGCAGCATGGGCCCGAGGGGCAGAAGCGCGGTGGCTCTCGATACACTGTTCAGTAGACAACAGACGAGAGTACATATCATGTGATGGCATACCGCGCTCGCGAACCAGCTCGACAATGGAATCATACTCCTCATCAAGACCATCAAGCACATAATTATTGAACTCATCAGGACGTAGTGGTTGACCAATAGAGGCCAATGTATCGGCAAGCACTTGTAGTTGAGCGTAGTACACAACCATAAAGGTGTCAAGCTTCTTGGCCCTGCCAAGCTGAGCACGGATGTGAGAAGACCGATCGGAAGATTGTGCCACAAACGTGCGGATAATAATAGTCCAGGCCTCCGCAGATGTATTTGCAAACATGATCATACCCCCGACGGCCGGCGTCGACGATGAGTGAAACGCTAATAAAATTGCTTGATCTTGCTGGACCCAAGCCGCAAAGGCAGGATTGGGTTGAGTCTCCGTGGTACCTCCTTCTTTGGAGACGGAAAGAGTGGAGGAAGGACATGGAAAAGTGCCCTCGACGTACCCATGGAGTAGGTTGCTCCGGAGCAGCGAAACAACCTGCGCACGCCAAAGCATATGGGTTTCGGCGGCGAGTTTGATGGTGATGAGATTGCTGAAGTGGACCGGCCCGGAGGAGTGAGAGTCGGCGGCCATGGTTGTCGGAGGATCGGATGGCTGAAGGTTGGCGTGGTCGGCCGCAGATGGCGCCGATGAAGTCGCCGAGGAGGCGGAAAAAGAGACAGCGGCGGAAGACGTCATGCCCTAAATTGTACCTAAGGCTGATACCATGTAAACAATGTAAACCGAACAGGTTGGGGTGAAACGCACACAACCCTCAAGGGGGGGCGTCCGGTGTATATATATATCAAAACAATCAAGGGTTACAAGAGTCTGGTTCTAATACAACATGGTACAAGTTCTAGTCTAGTACGACACAAAGTTCTATTCTATCAGGGGTCTGTCCCACAACCATTGCTAAGAGCACTGGAAAGCTATACCGCATGGCACATTGTTTTCCTCCACCGGAGACGCCAAATAGCAACGCAAGCGCATGAGTAAAAAAGGCTCCTCCAGCGTGTCGGGGGGATGACCCCCGGTAGGGTCAAGAGACTAGAAAGACACAAGGTCTATGATTGACTTTATGCCGGGTTATCAAGGAAGGGCCTGGCCGGAATATAAGAGCATCGGCCAGGCCGGCATATAATGTGTATCCCGGCTGATACTTGGATATGCCGGCATAGCCGGAATACTTATAAAAGTGTGCCGGTCTATACTTAGATATGCCGGCCTAACCATTTTGTGTGTTGTGCAGGAGCAGGGGAGGCCGGATTACCCGACCCTCGTAGGTCGTTGGTCCGGCATATAAGTCCTGGGTATGGCCAACGGTCATATCCGGTATACTTAAGTCAACCAAGGTGTCACATCCCTACAATCAAGGAAGAAAACATCCCAGCATGGTAGCAGAGTAAGATGGCAGGGTGCACAGTGGAGGTTACCTACCCTCACTGTGCACAAGTACGAGCTTACCGCACAGAGGTAAGGCCACAGTTCAAGAGGTACAAGGTACAGGGATATGGCGTCCCATCGAGAGCAATCAGGGGCGAAGTCAAGGGTCTCTGCCATCGCCACCAGCTCCTGTTTGGAGTGTAGCCCTTGTCTTGTGGTCTTGTATGACCGTTGTAACCCTGGCCACCACTATATAAGGTGGCACAGGGAGTCCTAGCAAGGGGTTAGAGGTTGGAAGGTTGGTAGCTGGAAGAAGGTTGAAAGGTTGAAGGTAGATTGATCACTCTGTACTCCTACACTTAGCAGTTCATCTTCCTTCTCTAGCAGAGAGCTTGGAAGCACCATTGTGGTGTACTACATCGACCCATATATACAATCAGTAGAGCAGGAGTAGGGGTGTTATCTCCTTACGAGAGCCCCGAACCTGGGTAGATCAGTGTCTCTTTCTGTCGTGCTTTTTAGCTCGTTCCCCTCTCCCGAATCCTCCAGCATCTAGTTCGGCCCCCATTTAAGCCATCCTATGGCATATGTTGTTTCACCACGACGACATTTGGCGCCCACCGTGGGGCATCAGATCGATATGCTGGGCGGAGTGTTCATTCGGACGGGGTCTGTGATAGCAGCTTCGGGAGTGCGCGTGGTCTCTGGCCTCGTCCAGAGGCTAGGCTCGCTCAGTTTCGTCAGTGACAACGCCGGTTGTCTCGGTGGCCGGCCGTTCCCCAGGGATGGCCGGATTATGTCTTTCGGTTCCCACGAGGTGTACGTGGGAACTGAGAGAATTTGCAGGAAGGAGGTGCTGGTGGCGTCGGATCCTCCGTCGCATCGGCTGGCTCACGCTGGGCGTAGCGCTCGCTCAGTAGAGTCGGCTGAGGTGATGATGGCCGGCACATCCGTGCCGCCGGCGGAAGATGCCGGCAAAGCAGCAGCGGCCGGAGCTTCTCCTCCGGAGCCACCGAAGGTCAAGAGGTCGGCGCGTCCTCCGTTGGAGCGTGCGGAGAACCTGGCCGGCACTTCCGGTGTGCCGGCTAGGGGCGAGGTTCTTCTTCCCATCATCGACCGGCTTCTCGAGCCGGTGCGATCCGGCGTTGATCCGGAGCAGACAAGGGAGGTCCTGGAGGGATCTCGTCAGGCCCTCGTCGACGAGGCCCTGGCCATGAACCAGGAGCGCGAACGGTTTAACCGGCAACTCCGTGAGTATGAGGCAGCCCATGGTTTTACTCCTGTAGTAATCCGGCCTAGCCGGATAGAAGAGGTTAGAACTAGAGGCAGAAATCTTAATGCTGAGATAGGAAAAGATGCTAGAGATAAGAGTCATACTGCAACTAGTACTGTGCCTAAGGTAGTCTATAGTTCGCCAGTAAAGAACCTTAGAGCAGCGGCCGAGGTAGCTAAGGATTTATCTTCTTTATCCGGCGAAGCACTGCGTGAGCAGCAAGCCCGGCTTAACCAACTTTTGTCTGAAGCTACAAAGCAGCAGGAGGCCTTTAAGAAGGCAAACCCAGGTGCCGGGGCATCCCAGTACATTGTGTCGGCGGGAGGTGCCGGCGCGAGGTCGAGGGGCCAAGCCTCGTCCCCGCATCCTAGCGCCCGACGTGCCGGAAGTGTGACCTCTGGCCGCCGGGACAAGCAGATCCAGGTGTACGATCCGGCTGCCGCCGGAAAGCAGGCGATGGTGCAGAAGAATGTCGGCCAAGCTGACAAGTATGTCGGCAGCAAGAAGCCCGGCCAGAGTGTGCCGGCCGGGCATGAAGCAGCAGCGGCCGTTGGTGGCCGGAGTAACAGTGCAGCCCGGCGTCAGCAACAGGGCGCCGGAGGTGCAGCGCAGCAGCAGGGTGTAGGCCATCCGGGACATCGAGAGGATGACGGCAATTCCGCCCTTGCCAGGGCGGGATATCAGCAGCAGCATCAGCAAGGCCGGCATAGTGAGCAGCATCAGCCGGAGCAGCAGCAGCAGATGATCGCAGGCCCAATAGCATCCCGGCTTGGACCTCGGTCCTTGGAAGCCAATGATGCACGTTTCAAGCTGGACAAGCTCCACCAATCAGAGTTGGTGGAGAGACAAGGAGCTCCGGGCCCTATGTGTTTCGGACCCCGGATTATGGGGGAGCCGGTGCCTTACTTCTTCCAGCTCGCGCGTGGCGCGAGGACATATAATGGCAGTACGAAGCCGGAAGATTGGTTGGAGGATTACTCCACAGCGGTGAACATCGCCGGAGGAAACCTCAGATGGGCGGTACGATATGTGCCGCAGATGTTGGAAGGTCCAGCCAGGATATGGCTGAATAATTTGCCGGCCGGGAGTATCAACGGCTGGATTGATTTCGAAGAGCAGTTTGTGTCGAACTTTACCAGTACATACAAGAGGCCCAACCGTCCGCAGCAGCTGGCTAACTGCCGGCAAGGAGTGAATGAGACGGACCGTGACTATCTGACCAGGTGGTGCACGTTGCGCAATTCCTGCGAAGGAATCAATGAGCAGCAGGCCATCATGTGGTTCGCTCATGGGTGCCAACATGGCACCATGCTGTGGCAAAAGCTTCAGAGGCAAATGCCGGCCACGCTGGCCGAAACAATCAAGATCGCTGATAGTTATGCTCTGGGAGATCCCAAGCAGCCCAGTCTCGATTCACAAGGACAGGGGCAAACCCAGGGGAACACCAGCAATGCCGGGAGACCAGGGCAATACTATCGCCCGGATAACCGGAATAAGAGGAGAGATGAGCGGCCGGATTATCGGTACGGAGCAGCACAAGTTGCAGCTGTGGAGGAAGAGCAAGGGGGCGCCGGCAGTAGCCAGCGTCCGAGATATGAGAACTATCAGCAGCCTCAGCAGCAGCCGCAGCAGCAAGCACAGCCGTTCCAGAAGAAGAATGTCTGGACCAACAAGAATGCCGGCGGAGCCGCCGGCCAGAAGAAGCAGTGGCCGAAGTATACTGTGGGTCTTGCCATGGACAAGCCTTGTGTGTTTCACACATTCCAGCCGAGAAAGCCGGCAAACCATTTGACAAGGAACTGTTCGTGGCTGGACGACATATTGGCAGGTCGTGCAGGTCCCTGGGGACCGGCTAGACCCTCTGTCCCGGCAGCTCCATCGCCGTTGACAGGTGCCAATACAATTGCAGTCCCACCTAGGCCGGTTAATCCTGAGAATCAGAGCAACGCCGGAAATGCCGGCGTAAATCAAGTTGACCAGAGCTATAATCCGGAATATAACGCCGGAGGCCCAGGAGCGGGCCGGAATGAGTACAAGGAGTATGATCAGAGCTATATGGTCTTTGAGACCGAGAGAACAGACAAGCAGAGCTTGTACCGGCGGAGTCTGGAGGTGAATGCCATTATGTCGGCTGTGCCAAAGCTGATGTACTGGTCTGACCAGGCTGTTGGTTGGGACAGGGCAGATCATCCCCGGATCATGCCAAATCCCGGCGGATATGCTCTGGTGATGGATCCGACATTCGTCGGGCCGGCTAATAACGTAAGATTCAGCAAGGTCCTCATTGATAATGGAAGCAACATCAACATCATGTATCGAGATACGATGGAGAAGCTAGGAATCAAGGAAAATATGCTGGAACCAAGCAAGACCACATTCCACGGCATTGTGCCAGGACTTTCGTGTGCGCCGATGGGCAAGATCCGGATGGATGTCATGTTTGGCAGCCGGGATAACTGCAGGGTGGAAAACCTCATGTTCGAGGTGGTTGATTTGGAGAGCCCCTACCATGCTTTGCTGGGTAGACCGGCACTGGCAAAATTCATGGCCTCTACGCATGTGGCGTATCTGAAGATGAAGATGCCGGGACCCAAAGGAGTGATCACCATCATTGGTGATTACAAGCGTTCGATGGCATGTGCCACCGCCGGATCCAATCTGGCCGAGACTCTGATCATTGCAGAGGAGAGGAAGAGGCTCAAGCGAGCAGTGGAGATTGCTGAAACGGTCGTGGCCGGCAAATATATGCCGGGCATGACAAATCCCGGCGGCAGTGCTTCTTGTCAAGTAGGCAAGGAAGTCAAAAAGGTGCCGCTGGATGAAGCTTTCCCGGAGCGCCATGCCCTGGTTGGGGCAAGTTTGGATCCCAAATAGGAAAGCGAGCTCATCAGCTTCCTCCGTGAGAATCGGGATATCTTTGCATGGTCTACTTCGGACCTGCAAGGTGTGCCGAGGGAGCTGGCTGAGCACGCATTGCACGTGAGACCCGATGCTAAGCCAGTGAAGCAGCCGCTCCGACGGAATGCCGGCGATAGAAGGAAAGCCATATGGGAGGAAGTGGCCAGGCTCTTAGCCTCTGGCTTTATCAAGGAAGTACTTCATCCGGATTGGGTGTCTAATCCGGTTTTGGTGGAAAAGAAGAAAGATGAGCCCGTCATAGTGAAAGTATGGCGGATGTGTGTTGATTACACCAACTTTAACAAGGCATGTCCTAAAGATCCATTCCCGCTGCCTCGGATCGATCAAGTGATTGATTCCACAGCCGGATGTGAACTGTTATCATTTGTAGATGCCTATTCTGGTTTCCACCAGATCCCCTTGTTTGAGCCAGATCAAATAAAGACATCCTTTATTACCCCGTACGGGGCTTATTGCTATCTCACTATGCCGTTCGGTTTAAGAAATGCCGGCGCAACTTACCAAAGGTGCATGCAAAAGTGTTTGCACGATCAGATAGATAAAAATGTGCAGGTATATGTCGATGATATCGTCATAAAAACCAAGGAGAGCAAGACTCTCATAGATGATCTCCGGGAAACCTTTGGGAACCTGAGGAGATTCCGGATGAAGTTGAATCCGGCTAAGTGCACCTTTGGTGTGCCGGCGGGCAAGTTGCCCGGTTTCCTTGTTTCCAGCCGGGGTATTGAGGTGAATCCCGGCAAGATTCGTGCCATAGAAAGGATGAAGTCGCCGACAGATTTGAGGGAAGTACAGAAGTTCACTGGGTGCCTCGCATCCCTGAGCCGCTTCATAAGCCGGCTGGGAGAGAAAGCTCTGCCGTTATATCAGTTGATGAAAAAGTCCGACACATTTGTCTGGACAACGCAAGCAGATGCAGCTTTCAAGGAATTGAAACAATTGTTGTCAACAGCGCCGGTATTAGCGTCTCCGATGCCCCGAGAGCCAATGTTGCTCTATATAGCGGCAACCAACCGAGTTGTCAGTGCTGTGGTGGTAGTAGAGCGAGAGGAAGGAGGCAAAACCGTGCAGAGGCCGGTATATTATCTGAGTGAAGTCCTCTCCACCTCAAAGCAAAATTACCCCCACTATCAGAAGATGACCTATGGTGTCTATATGGCGGCTAAGAAGCTCAAGCATTACTTCCAAGAGCATCCAATCCGGGTAGTGGCCGAGGCCCCTATCTCAGAAATTATAGGCAACAAAGATGCCAGCGGCCGGATAGCCAAGTGGGCAATAGAGCTTTCACCATATACACCACAGTACGATAAGAGGGATACAATCAAGTCCCAGGTCTTGGCGGATTTCTTTATTGACTGGGCCGAGATACAGTATGAGCCACCATTGCCAGATGCCAATTATTGGAGGATGCATTTCGATGGGTCCAAGACAATCCATGGCTTGGGTGCCGGCATAGTTCTCAGTTCACCAAAGAATGACCAGCTGAGATACGTCCTGCAGATTCACTTTGCAGCATCAAATAATGTGGCGGAATATGAGGCACTTGTGCATGGCCTGAAGGTGTCTAAGGACATAGGAATTCGCCGGATTATGTGCTTCGGGGATTCTGACTTAGTGATTCAGCAGTGTTCCGGCATATGGGACGCGCATGATGCTAACATGGCATCATACCGTTTCCTAGTGCAGCAGTTAAGTGGTTACTTTGAAGGTTGTGAGTTCCGGCACGTTCTCCGGGCTCAGAACGATGCAGCCGATGCATTATCCAAGCTGGGGTCTTCCCGAGATTCAATCCCACCCGGCATTTCGCTGGAGCATCTGAGGAAGCCATCGATCAAACCCTCGCCGGAGTCATCCTCCATTTATGTCCCGCCAGGTCCAGACGAAGCAGTTCCAATGGACATAGATGCCGGAGCCAAGACGGATAACCCGGGGACTGTTTCCTCAGTCCCGGGGACTGGGCCGGCATATGCTGTTAGTACAGTATTCCGGAGCAAAACTAAAGGCAAGGGTAAAATGTGCCAAGAGGTTGTGCCGGTATACCCGGGGACTGCTCCGGCATACCCGGGGACTGATTCTTCAGTCCCGGGGACTTCGCAGCCCATGGAGATCGATTATGTGTCGGTCGAAATGATGGAAATAGATCAGGCAGTGTTCACTGTCAGGGAAGTGCCCTCATGGGCACGTCTTATCATGAACTTCATGGTGGATGGTCAAGTGCCGGCGGATGAAACCGAGGCCCGCCGGGTTATAAGGAGATCCAAAGCGCATACCATCATCAACAAAGAAATATACAAGAGAAGTACCACCGGAGTATTGCAGAGATGTGTCGAATCTGTGGAGGGTCTGGAGATGCTCCGGGAAATTCACCAGGGGGAGTGTGGTCACCATGCTTCGTCCAGGGCATTGGTGGCAAAGGTATTCCGGCATGGCTTTTATTGGCCAACGGCACTGCAAGAGGCAGAAAACTTGGTCCGGAAATGTAATGGGTGTCAAAGATATGCCCACCAGATTCATCAGCCGGCATCTGCCCTGAAAACTATCCCAATAACCTGGCCCTTTGCTGTTTGGGGCCTGGATATGGTCGGGGCTTTTAAGCCGGCCAGAGGGAAAATGACCCATATCCTGGTCATGGTGGACAAGTTCACCAAGTGGATTGAAGTGAAGCCCATAAGCAAGTGTGATGGTCACACAGCAGTGAAATTCTTAAAGGATATAATCTTGAGATATGGTGTTCCTCATAGCATCATCACTGACAATGGGTCGAACTTTGCCCAAGGGCCATTTGCCAGATTTTGTGAGGAGGTGGGAATCCGGCTGGACGTTGCGTCGGTTGCCCACCCTTGTGCCAATGGCCAAGTAGAGAGATCGAATGGGCTAGTATTATCCGGCATAAAACCCCGGCTGATAGAGCCCCTGGAGAAAACTCCGGGATGTTGGCTAGATGAGCTGCCAGCAGTGCTGTGGAGTTTAAGAACTACTCTGAATAGATCAACAGGCTACACACCATTTTTCCTGGTGTATGGAGCAGAAGCTGTGCTTCCAACAGATGTAATACATGATGCACCAAGAATAGTGCTATATACTGAGGAAGAGGCTAAAGAAGCCAGAGAAAATGATGTTGATCTGCTAGAGGAAGCAAGGGAAATAACTCTGTCAAGAACAGCAGTATATCAGCAGAACCTCAGACGCTATCATGCGCAGAAGGTAAATCCAAGGAGATTTCAAGAGGGAGATCTAGTACTCCGGCTAAAGCAAGGAACAGAAGGCCGGCATAAGTTAACTCCTCCATGGGAGGGGCCATTCATTGTGAGCAGAGCTCTGCACAATGATGCCTATTATCTTATAGATGTGCAGGACCCCAAGAAGAATAAGGCGGACAGGTCCGGAGAAGAAACCAAGAGGCCATGGAACATAGCTCTACTGCGCCCCTTTTACTCCTGAGCAACACAATCCGGGTAACTAGCTCCGAGGTATATTTGTTGTTTATTTACAGTTTTTTGTTATATGCCGGCTGGCTTTATTTGAATGTTTCCTATGTCGACCTAGTAATGTGTCGGCACCAAAGGCCACTCTTCGACTCAGCTGCTGTCCGAAACCCGGCTTCATGGCTAGCAAGAGTAGATGCCGGAGATTGTCTACACATGGAAAACGGCTAAGGAAATACAAAGCAAGCGAACCGACATTTTCGTTAAAGCTAAAGTTAAAATTTAAAGTGTCGGATGATTTGAAGTCTAAGTCTCAAAGTTAAAGTACTGTATGTTCGAGGAAGCAACCTTGAGACTCATACGTCGAAAGCCAATTAAGGTAGACAAGTAGCCAAGGTTGTGAAATTGAGGAAACAGGAAAACAACTCGGTGACTTAGCCAAAAGATGATCCGGCATTAGTAACAAGCAAACCAAGATAAAACTTGTTCAGGAAGCAAACCAAAGGAAATTAAACGTGTATATTACATCTGCACCCGGCATACCGGGGATCTGATAAAGCTTAAAGTGTTTTTGGTGCAAAGATTCAAGGGGCAGACGCGGGGCCGCCAGCAGGTGGAGCAGTGGCAGTCGAGGTGTCGGCCTCAGGTGTGCCGGACCCAGCAGATGGAATGGAGCCGTCGCCTCCGCCCGGGGCAGATGCCTGTTCCGGAGCTTCAGTGTCGGCTTCCTCAGCTTCATCTTCATCTTGGCTGGAGTCGGAACCCTCAGCAGCAGCAGATGTCCCGACATCGTCATTCTTCTCCGGCTCGCGGATGTCCCGGACGAATTTGTCGGTGTCGGCATAGTCCACATAACTATGGGCCAACTCCTTGCGGCGACGGATATGATCCGGATCCGTGGTCCAGATGGATCCTTCGCGCACGGTGCGCAAAGTCTCCAAGTCTGCCTTTTCATACCAAGACAAGAAGTAGCTGAGGGCTTCGTCAGCTCCAACCCTCGCGCCGGAATCTCGCCACTCCCGGAGGCGAACCTTGGCAAGCTGCAGGTCGTTGCCGAGGTCAACCGGGTCAGTGGGAGTCCTTTGTCCCGGCCAGAGGGCAGAGAATGCCTCCTGGGCGCCGTAGAAGAGCTCTTCAGTGTAAAGGGTCATGGCCTCCTTCCGGGACTGCAGGGCCAGCAGCTGCTCCGACATGTCCCAGTTGGGCGAGTCAACCGGAACACCCCGGTTTTCTCGGTCCAACTGCAAAGCCCTCTCAACGTCAGCGACGGAAGCGGGAAACATGCCTGCAGAATAGAAACAATGTTAGCAAAAGGAAAATATGTCGGCATAGATGCTATGCCGAAAAAGATTACACTATGTCGGAAAGGATAAAAGGGGAAAGGATTTGAAGCTTACGGGCAAGGTCGGCATTCAGCTGTGCAACTGTAACCTCCCATTTGGTGGCCTGCTCCTTCAGGCTATCCAGTTCAGCGTGGGCGTTGGAGGCATCAGTCTCGGAGGTAACAAGCAGGGTCTGGGTTTTCTTCAGTAGGCCCTCCCTCTGTTCCTTTTCGTCCAGCAGCTCGGTGATCCGGCCCTTCAACTGCTCAACCTCGGCCTTGTGACCGGCATCCCGGTCGTCCAGTTGCTTGGCCACATCCACCGAGGACACACAATCCTGGTGGCGTGCCTCCAGAGCAGCCTTCTCATCTGCAAAGATTTCAAGTTAAAAGGATTTGAAGAAATAAAACAGTGACAAAGAGTAAAGGATTTGAAGTATAAAGTAGCTATCCGGGTAACAGCAGGATCCGGCATACCAGTAAGCTCTTTCACCCTCTTGAGAAGCTCGGTGACTTGCGCTTCGGCACCAGCTGAAGAATGTCGGCACAAGGTTACGTGTCGGCAAGAGTAAGCTTTGCAAAGTAAAGAGAGGAAAGATATCCGGCATACAGCAGTATGTCGGCAAAGATTACCTTTCTGGGACAGCTCCTGCTGAAGCTTGCTGTGTGCGTCAGATAGCTTCCGGTGCTCGCACACCAACTCATGGAACATGTCGGCCCGGGTGTTGTTCATGCGCTGCAAAAATGCCAGGATTTGAAATGTCGGCAGAGAAATTTGACATGATAATTAAAGTGAAGATTTTATCAAGTGATCATTCTTTTAAAGACCCGGCACAGGTGCTGCGCACCTATCCCGGCTCTCGGTGACTAGGATTTGAAGCTCGAATCGAGCTTATATCCCGGTCAAGAGGATTTGAAAGATAATAGAGATGTGAAATTGTTAAAGACCCGGCACAGGTGCTGCGCACCTATCCTGGCCCTCGGTGACTAGGATTTGAAGCTCGGATCGAGCTCATATGTCGGCAGTTAATTCAAAAGAAGCTAGCTAAAGGACTATGAGAAAATCCCGGATGTCCATATCCCGGACAGCCGACATTTTCGGGGACTGGGGATATGTGTGTAAATAGAGAGGACTTACGTTGGTGGCAGAGGCCAACTTGTGAAGTCTTTGCTGGATGCTGAGGAGCTCGCTGGCGATCGGTATGGGCTTCGCTGCCAGGAAGTCGCTTGGGTCGCCACTGGTCTTGGCTTCGGCCAGCTTCTTGCTCCTTGAGTCCGCAGTGTCCATGTTGCTGGCGTCGTTCCATTTGATGCACTGCTCCTTAAGAGAGCCGAGGCTCTGATCACTTTTCGTCGCAAGAGGGACGAGGCCCTCGAGTTCTGGGGTGTCGAAGAAGCTGGTCCGGTACCCCGGCCGGGCTGCTGCCCTGCCAAGATGCAGGGCCAGAGCAGAGCTGGTCCGGGACGCTGCCTTAGGAGGAGCAGTTGCGGCAGATGGTGTGCCGGACTTGGCCGGCTGAATCTTCAACGTGCCGGTCTGGGCCGGTGCAGTGGTCTTGGCCCGGGCAGTGGACTTGGCCGGTGCAGTGGTCTTGGCCGGTGCAGTGGTCTTGGCCGGTGCTGGGGTCTTGTCAGCTGAAGGAGTCTCGGGTGCGGGCTGTTCCGGCGCGGCCGGTGCATCTTGGCCAGCAGAGGCAGGATCCGGAATAGTCCGGACTTCCGGCACTAAAGGGCCTTTACCCTTGATGTCTGCTCCGGCGTTTTCAGTTGTGCCGGCGTCGCCGGTGGGCACGCCGGAGTCTGGTGCTTCTTGGTGGGCTCCTGTGTCCATGTGGACATCAGGAGCCGGAGGTTCCTGTTGAGCCCCCGAGTCCATGTGGACGTCGGGGGCAGAGGTATCTTGTTCCGGCGGAGGAACGTCCTTCGCCGGGGAGGTGGTCTTCTCAGGCGCAGGCGAAGATGCCGGCGCCGGGGAGGTCGTGTGGCTGGCAGAGGGAATGTCGGAGGTAGCAGGGGCAGCGGGCTTGGTAACCTTCGGGTCGCCGCTCAAGCCAGAAGCTTGTTCCGGCTCAAGAGGAGCACTGAAAGAGAGAAAACACCAAGTCAGTAATACAAACAAGAGATATGTCGGAGGAAATGCAAAGAAAAGGAAATTTACCCCGAGGCAACAGGCCTCTGTTTCTTCTGTTTGGGCACGCCGACCTTCTGCCTTTTCGACTTCTGAGGTGTGTCGGGCTGGGGCTTCACCCCTCGCTTCCGGCCGGCACGTCCGCCGGTGGAAGGAGGTCCCTGGTTCAGAGGGGCGGCGTCGATAACCACATCGTCCGGGATAGCTGAGGACGGCATTGCAAACTCGTGAGCAATAGGTGTTTCTGGAAAGGCGTACGCAAGTGGCATCGGGTCATAGTACAGCAGGATCTCCTCGTCAGAATCAATCTCACTCCGGTCTTGAGTATAATGCCGGGATGAAGAGCCCTTACCCATGGCAGCTGCAGCACGGGTGCTCCTGGGAAGCTTATCCCAATGATCCGGATCTTCAACATCCGCAACGGTGCGATCCGCCGCGATCTTGATCCGGGAGTTCTCCATGGTTTGGAAGCTGAATTTCTGTATAAACAGCAAAGTCAAGTATTCAGACAAGGAAATATGCCGGTGGAAGAGGTATGTCGGATCAATATGATATGTGTCGGCAAATAGACATGTGTCGGCTTAAGTATCTATGTGCCGGACATGGACTTTATGTATCGGATAAGATAGTTTACCGTTGGGGCGGGCCTATCCCGGCTGTATGGTTCTAGCCCCCAGGCAAAAGTGGCCTGAGAGGACTTGCAGACATCCTTAATCCGGCGCAGAATGTCGGCCGGAGTCAGCTCGTGTGTGGAGTGCCGGGTGGGGTCCATTGGCCCGCTCATCTGACAGATCTTGTGCGACCGGCGCTGCAGAGGGGAGACGCGCCGGCTTATATAGCAGGCCACCAGGTCTTGAGGAGTAAGACCGGCATCCAGGAGCTCGCCCTTAACCCGGTGAAGCGCATTCACCGGCATCACCGAGTTCTTCGGGTTATAGGTCCAGTTCGTCATAGCCAAGGGTGGCTCGTCCACAAATGGCGGCAGGTTGAGCAGATCCTCGTCGGTGGTGTTCTTGACGTAGAAGAAGCTTTTCTGCCACTTCTTGCAAGATTCCAGGAGTTCCACCTTGGGGAAGTCCGAGCCCTTTCGGGACATGATGGTGGCCGCGCCGCAGAGGGTCATGGGGCGGTCCTTCTTTTCCTGGGCCGTCTCCGGCGGGTCGTCCTTGCTCCGGGGCGGCTCTTGGACGACTTGCTTCCGCAGTTGGAAGTACTTCGCCCAGCCTTGAGTAAGGGCCTCTATGCCGGCATAGCCCTCGCAAAAAGCAGCGAAGGCGGAGAGGATCATCACGGCATTGGCCGGGATATGATGAGGTTGAAGATCATAGGTGTTGAGGAAGTCCCGGAAGAAGTCCGATACCGGCAGACCGAAGCCCCGCTCGAAGTGGGCGATGAAGACGACGCGTTCGCCAGGTTCAGGTGCCGGCACAATTTCTCCTGCTGGTAGCCGGCATGCTACGCCCTCCGGGACTCTCCTGGTGGAGGTGACCCAGGATATGTCGGCCGGAGTAACCTCCGACCCCTCCCAGCCGGAGCGTCCTTGGGCTCGGGCCGAGGTATCTTCCTCAGAGGCCGAGGTAGCCGTCATGCTTGAAGATGCCATCTTAGTGGCCGGGATAAGGCGTGAGAGCCGGAGTCCCGTGATGTTATTCCTATCAAGGCCGGAGAAAAGAGGGAGGTTAGTCTCTCCGGCATACCACTCTCACAGATGTTAGCAGGAATAGAAGATCTACCGAGGCAGTTAAAATCGGAAATAAACAGGGATATAATTTCTGCGGAAGAACACCTGTGAGCTGTTACGAAACACTGCTAGCAATGCTAATTGAAGCAACGAAATATCCAGCAAAGGAACTACCATGGATACGAACCAGTGAGGCTACCGCAGCCTAGTTGCAGAAGAGCAGGGAAAGGAAGAACAGAGGAAGAGGAACTCACCGGAGCTTGGCCTACGGCGATGGAGCGGCGGCGGCAAGTGTGCAGAGGAAGATCCAATCTCCCTGCAAGGCTGCGGGGAGAAGAGGCGGCGGTGGCGTCGTCGACGATGACGCCGGACGTCGGCAAGCGGAGGCGCCGGCGTGCAGGTGGACGACGGCGGCAGCTTCCCTTCTCGATTTCTTGGTCCGGCGGCGAAGCGCAAGGGGCAGAAGATCTGAGGAAGAAGGCACTGTGGCGGGGGTAAAAAGAATAAGTTACCCCCACCCCGTATTTATACCGAGGAGGCCGGTCGTGGGGGTCGTGGGGAGGATAGTGCTCCACTCCCCCGACCGTTTCTGCGGCGAGGCGCCACGTGGCGGCACAGAGTGGGGCGGCGGTTCCTGTAACCGTGCCATGACGCAATGATGGCAAGAAGTAACTGCTGCACTGTGAACCGTCGCATCGTGGGTGACCGTTCGAGGTGGCAGGGCAGTTACAAGTTTCGATGCAAAGCTGTCAGACATGGCTTCTCGAGGAAGACTCGTCTATATGTCGGATTAACTGCCCGATGTATATGTTCCGTCCGGAATACCCTAGGGACCGGCCGGAATAAGTTTTGGAACAGGAACAGAGGCCGGGATATGTGCAGATGTGCCGGCATATAAATCTGATCGCCGGGGCATAATGAAGAAAGGTATGTTGAACCTGTCAAGGCTCCACAGTTATGACTGGGGAACCTCGGCAGCTTCGGGGACTAGTGTCGGGGGGATGACCCCCGGTAGGGTCAAGAGACTAGAAAGACACAAGGTCTATGATTGACTTTATGCCGGGTTATCAAGGAAGGGCCTGGCCGGAATATAAGAGCATCGGCCAGGCCGGCATATAATGTGTATCCCGGCTGATACTTGGATATGCCGGCATAGCCGGAATACTTATAAAAGTGTGCCGGTCTATACTTAGATATGCCGGCCTAACCATTTTGTGTGTTGTGCAGGAGCAGGGGAGGCCGGATTACCCGACCCTCGTAGGTCGTTGGTCCGGCATATAAGTCCTGGGTATGGCCAACGGTCATATCCGGGATACTTAAGTCAACCAAGGTGTCACATCCCTACAATCAAGGAAGAAAACATCCCAGCATGGTAGCAGAGTAAGATGGCAGGGTGCACAGTGGAGGTTACCTACCCTCACTGTGCACAAGTACGAGCTTACCGCACAGAGGTAAGGCCACAGTTCAAGAGGTACAAGGTACAGGGATATGGCGTCCCATCGAGAGCAATCAGGGGCGAAGTCAAGGGTCTCTGCCATCGCCACCAGCTCCTGTTTGGAGTGTAGCCCTTGTCTTGTGGTCTTGTATGACCGTTGTAACCCTGGCCACCACTATATAAGGTGGCACAGGGAGTCCTAGCAAGGGGTTAGAGGTTGGAAGGTTGGTAGCTGGAAGAAGGTTGAAAGGTTGAAGGTAGATTGATCACTCTGTACTCCTACACTTAGCAGTTCATCTTCCTTCTCTAGCAGAGAGCTTGGAAGCACCATTGTGGTGTACTACATCGACCCATATATACAATCAGTAGAGCAGGAGTAGGGGTGTTATCTCCTTACGAGAGCCCCGAACCTGGGTAGATCAGTGTCTCTTTCTGTCGTGCTTTTTAGCTCGTTCCCCTCTCCCGAATCCTCCAGCATCTAGTTCGGCCCCCATTTAAGCCATCCTATGGCATATGTTGTTTCACCACGACGACACAGCGGGCGCTCTAAATTACAGCGCACATCGCCGACGCAAACAACATACAGACACTTCTATGCATTCAACAAGATCAAACAAACTTAAAAAATTCACAAATAAATTCAGTATTTATTATTACAACACAAGAAAATAATACAACAAGTATATCAAATTGTTCACAACAAATACAACAAGTTATGGATCAACAATACAACATAGTTTTTCAAACAATACAACAAATATGCAAATTAGAAGTAGGCACTATTGTTGTCCATGCCATTTCCACAATTCTTCTATGAAATCTTTTTGGAGCTCATTATGTGTTTCGTTAGAACAAATGGAATGATACAAGGCAATAATCCGGGCCATCCTATGTGCGGACCTCCTCACTTGTACATGAATCCCCATCAATTCATAGTAGGTATGATCCATATTTTTTCCACGATCATCCTCTAATCATGTTATGCATGATGACACAAGCAGTCATGATATATCAAAGACACTCTTGGTTCCAAAATCTAGCCGGCCCCCTCACAATGAAAAATTGGGCTTGCAAAATCCCAAATGCTCTCTCTACATTTTTCTTAGCCTCCGCTTGTGCATTGTGAAATTGGGTTTGTTTCTTACCTCGTGGTTGAATAACCGGCTTCACAAATGTTTGTCATCTTGGGTAGCCGTCGGCGAGAAAGTAGCCATAGTTGTACTTGTGGCCATTTGCTTTAAACTCCACCAATGGACCTTCACACAATGCAAGTCTTGTCATTAGTGGTGACCGTTTAAGAACATTGATGTTATTGCAAGACCTGGGCATTTCAAAAAATGCATGCCATATCAAAGTCTCATGATCGGCGACCGCTTCAAGGACTATAGTGACATCCTTTTTGTGACCTTTGAATTGTCCATGCCATGCCGTTGGACAATTCTTCCAACTCCAATGCATACAATCAATTGAGCCAAGCATACCTAGAAATCCCTGGTCAGCGTTGAACTCCAAAATTCTTGCCGTGTCTTCAGCATTGGGGGCTCTCAAGTATGTGGAGCCAAAAACATTCACAATTGCTACGACAAAGCGCTTGACACACATAATAGCTGTGCTCTCACCTATGGCCAAGTTGTCATCAGTTAGATCCACCGGTATACCGTATGCCAACATGCGCAAGGCGGCGGTCACCTTCTGATAGGTGCTATGCCCCAGTTCTCCAGCGGCATTTCTCCGTTGCTCAAAGAACCGATCAAACTTCATCACCTCCGTTGCGATGTGCTTGAACAACTTGATGCTCATCCGAAAAAGCCGCCGAAAATAGCTTTCGGGATACGTCGGATTTTCATTGAAATACGACCGCATCAACTTCTCCTGCCCTTCAGTCCTTTCCCTCCACAACTTCTGTCTATCGAACACCTATCCACCTATTTTTGGCTTCTTAATGACGCGGTATGCCAATAGTATGGATATATTCTCTTCTTCCTCTATATCCTACTCGTTGTCCGATGAATCGTACGATGAACTCTACAAACATGCATATAAAATGACTTGACTACTTCTAGTTGTAAACAAAAAAATTGAGCAAAAAATGTTGGCGGTCGGTGGAGGCGCATACCTTGCGAGAATTTCGGCGAACACCTAGGGTGCGCCATGTTGAAAGTAGGATCGAGGAAGACATGGTCGCCGGTGGAGCGCGGGGCTAGCAAGAGGAGGGATGCGCGGGGCTTGTACCTGTCGATGGTGGCGGCTGCGCCGGCTGTACAGCACGGTGGAGCGCTTGAGACTAGCGAGAGGAGGCGTGGGGGAGGCAGATCTACGGCGCGGCGGTGAAATCGAACGGCGCCAGCGAAATCGTGCGTCGGCGGCGCGGGTGGGGAGAGAGAGGGCGCGGGCGCGGGTGAAATTTCCAGCCGTTGGGGGCTTCACGCGTTTGCCAAACGGTTCCACGCGCTGTAGCCGACGCCTCAGATATGGCGCCCCGGATAGGGTAAAACACCCGGCGTACCAAATTTTTGCAGTGCCTGCGCAGATAGAGCGCCTGCTGGAGGACCAAATTTGTCTCCCGTGCTCTATACCGGCGGTTATTATAGCGCGGGCGCGAGATAGCGCAACTATTGGAGATGCTCTAATATTGTTACCCTCAAGTCTGTAAACATTCTTATTGACGATGAATAAAATCTCTCTCCCCCCTCTAAAAGAAGAAGAAGATAAAATAGCTCACATATCGAATATCTACAAATGATATCTATTTGCAAATCTTAGAGTATCCGTTAATACATTAATTATAGCCAAGAAACAAGGAAGGCTATCAGTCTATTTACTCCGAGGAATATCTGTTAATTAATACATTAATTCGTTGCCATTTATTTAACTTCGCCCCTCTATATAAACAGCCGCAAAGGTCAGATCTTATGGCAACCCTAATTAAGCGCACAACAAAAAAAGTGACCTCATCCTCAATTCACCATGGCACTCAAGAACATTGCGGCGAGCACGGCTGCAGTTTTTCTGGCTCTTATGGTCATGTCTATCATCATGTCAGCATCGTCCTGCCATGCTCGTACATGTAATAATCTCTCCCACTACAGGTCAAGTTATTTCCATCTGCTTTTTTGTTGAAAAAAAAAACTCATTCTACAGGTTTCACGAACAAAAAATTGGCACTATTTTTCTGAATACATTAGGCTTGTTGTATATTACGTGTGCTAGTTAATTGATTAACTCATGTTGTTTTGTAGATGAATCACCGATTGACTTTCTAATTGATGATGGAGCGAATCCTGCAAAGTGCTTCCATTTGGAAAGCTGTGAAAACCGTTGCGGGACCGTATGTAGTGTCAGCGGCAACCCTTCGTCTAATGCCTACTGCAAGCAAGATCAGTGTTGTTGTGCCTAGTATAATTTTTATGTTTGTGCTTGAGCAATAATGTTGGAACAATTTGGTCACGGGAAAATTATGTTATCATCTTTTATGTGATGAATTTTGGGAATATTAATTACATACCCTAAAAGTTTTGAATGTAATATCATCTCATATTATGGAACTTCTTATAGTGAGAGCCAACATCACTGGGTTAAAGCAGTCTTAGTATGTTCATAATCCACGGCAAATCAAAGATTGTATACACGAATATGATGAATACAGGGTGATGATTGTATGCGAAGTTATACAAGCTTTCCGTTTTTTCTTCTTCCGGTAAATACCAAACAATACATGTACTAGTATTTACATGGTGTCAACGAATTTAACAACCCTATAAAAGACGAAAACCAAGCTCCAAACTTGAGTGCCAATTAACCGATGAAATATTCTTTCTAGGATCCTATCGGGTTTTTTTTTCAAACCGCAAACCAAACCAAGCTAGTAGCAAACAGCTAATCTACGCATCATCATGGTTAACTGACTACGTCCATGAGAAGATCAATTATTTTGGTGATGGATGGATCTATGTCATAGTCCCCTTGCAAGCATGGCTTGGAACTCCTCGGCCGACCTCTGGCTCTGCAGCCTCATCTCCTCCCTGAACTTCCTGATGAACATCTCCGCCCTCACGTCCACCTCCCCCATCCCAGCGCACCCTCTGCCCGGGCTCAGCAAGAGACCCCTCACGCCGACGCTCCTACCAGCAGCAAGCACCTTGCTGCCGCCATGCGCGCGTGCCTTGTTGACACCGCCGCCGGCACGTTTGTTGGTGTCACGCGCGACCTTGCTGGTGCCGGGCCGCGGCTCCTCCTCCTCGCGCACGACGCTGAGTCCCTTTGGCTGGCTGTAGAGCTCGTCGACGTACACCGGCGCGAAGCTCCGCTGGTGGTGCCCGCGCTGCACGGACGGCATGGGCGGCGCCGGAGAGCGGTGATGTCGGTGGCCTCCAAGCCGCCCAGGGCCTGACCACCGGACGCGCAGGACAGAGCGGCGGATCCTGGCGTGCGCGGCGACGGCCAGGCCGGCGCACTTGCGCCACCACCGCCACGGCTGCTGCCTGCCGCCCCTCATCCTCGACGAAGACGACGAGGTGCGCATGGCGAAGCAGGACATATGGTTGCTGCGGCTAACTAGCTAGCTAGTACTACGAAGCTGGTCTTTGGGATGATGATGATGATGATGATCGGGGGACAGAGACGAGCTGAAGAGTGTGTGTAGGGGGAACGCTATGGGAAGGTGGCCCGATCTTTTGTAGCGTGGGGTGGAGTGATGGGGAAAGGGCGCGTCAGGTTTGCTTTCGGCGGTTGGGGCGGGTAAGACTCACGCTATGTTGTTGACTCCACCGAGCTTTGTTGGGTTCGGCTGCGGGGGTTGGCTGGCAAGACAATGGCATGGTTTTGCTTTGCTTTGCTTTACTTGCTTGCGTCTTCACTGCTTCCTCTTTTCCTTAGCGGAGGGGGTTGCCATGCCAACCTAACAGAATTAACTAGATTCTGATGTGGTTCTGAACTGCTGATTGTATCCATAGGGATGAAACTATGCCTTCTATGTATTTGTAAGTACTCTCTAACTCAGTTCTAAAATTGTGCGAGTTTTTGTTACGACAAGTTTAGGTGACACGAAATCAATGTAGATTGTGTTCCAAAGTACTTCCTCTGATCCATAATCTAATTTTTTTGTAGATTACTCTCTTCTTACGGAATTTAGCAATGCTATCTAATTGCTCGTGTAGTTTTAATAGTTTTCAGAAGTACGGATTTGGGCAGCTAGCGTGGCATAGCCGAGTAGCAACCCTGTGTGGATCTGCGCTAGCTGTCTCTGCTCATGTGGACAGAGCAGCAAAGAGTAAGGCGAGTGCCAGTGTGCCACACACTCAAAGCGATATGCACAAACCTCCACGGAGCAGCCAAGGAACCACTATCTTAGAGCAAGCAAAGACCACCGGCCTCCTGTGGGAACAGTTAGAATCCTGAAATTCCTCCGGAGCTAAGTTTCTCAGCAGGCGCCCTATGGGCATGATCTAAGAGAGTTTACAATGTTGTCAAAGTCGGGGCATGAAATGTAAATTGCTTAACAATGTGGAGATTCCTCAGTTGTAAAGCTACGACGAAGAACCGTTGCAACTCTTTTACTAGCTCTTTCGTTATCATCATCAAAGAGCTGGTCGGCTCTTGCCCGGAAAAGAAGAGAGAGAGAATCTCGCGTGATCAAGGAGGAACTTCTCTCCATTTCCTTGGGAACTGATTCCATCTCCTCCCAACTTGCATCAAAAGAGTGGATTCCATGTTGCTGGGTTGCTTGAAAGCCAAGAGAATGATACGAGGAGAAAAAACAATCCATCGCTTCCAACGCATTAGATGTTCCTTGCCCCAGAAAATTCTGAACAGTGTTTTGTTTTGTCCATGAACGTCAGTATGAATTTTGGTCCTGAGTTGTACCTATACTAGGTAGGGTAGCGCGGCTTGCCGCGCGCTTGCCCGCCTAACGGCGAGCAAGCAAGCATAAAAAACATAATTTATAAAAGGAGAGATAAAAAAAAAAATCATAATATTATAAATATTTATAATAAGGGTGATGAGGAAGAGTGTAAAGAAGTTAAAGAAAGAGTTGCGAAAGTAGTTATTTTGCAAAAAAAAAGACATTGACCATTTTCAGCCGTGCCATACATCTATTACATAACAAATTACAACCTACCAGATATTTGTAAGGAGGAGGACAAATAAAGTAAGGTAAAAAAGGATCAATATACAAAATATGAGAGGCAACCATAAGTTAATAACCATCTCCTTCCAAGACAATCGCTTCTTCCAGCATTTTTGAAGAGGATGACCTGCAAATGTATTTCTTTCTTCAATCATTTCATCAAGCAGATTTTGTTCTTAAGCTCAGAACATAAGGAGGTATTGATGCGGAGCGGTGCATGCAAACTTAGATTGTGTGGATACTTCCACCATTCTTCATTAGCATGCCTTTAATCAATTTTTAGCATACCTAAACAAACCCTATCCTGACGTGAGAGAAAGTGAGAGGATAGGATTTACTACAAGTTTGCAGACTAACGGTGAGTTGTGAAAAGAGTTGAATGAAGGAAGCATAATTTGATAACTTAATATATGAGTTACATGGTTTACACAGAAAAGTACAATACATGATACCATGAACCATATAACGATATTATCATAAGAGCAGTTCCTACCTACATGCTCTACTATATAGCCTAGACAAGATGCAATTATGAACAGTATGCATCACCTCTTGTGCGTCTTGGGAGGCTCCTTGGTTGATTTGACCAAGGTGGGATCAGCACGGATGGCAGCATGAACGTTCTTGTAAATTGATTCCATATCATCAGCAGAGATTAATTCCCTTCTTGATGTACTCACTGAAGTGGGACTGGAACTTCTCTGGTTCGTCATCAGCTAGTGTCTGGAATGATATTGGTCAGAAGTTAGAACGAGAAACAGTGAAGCTTCTTAAAAAATAACAAAGTGCATTGCTTAAGGTACACCAGCATGACACCAGGGAATGAAACAGGTTACCAATTCAATATAATGAGCAAGCAAACTCACCCTCATGTAGTCGGCAGCATGGACTCCATAGATGTACTTGCGGTGAACCTCGACATCCAGCTGCTTCTCATCCTTATTGTAACCAGAAAATCTCTTGTCGCTGTGGGGAATGTCAAAACCACCATCCAAGGCTCCCTGCAGCAACAAAACGATTTTACATCTGGGCTAAGCAGCAAACAAAACTAAACCAAAAAATAAAATGCTATAGAAGGATACCAGCATATTTCAAAAAATATATAATAAGTAACTAAATCATGAGTTGGATATAACTCCACACAAATCAAAGATGAGAGCAAATAAATAAGAACCATCTTATTCCCTGAAGTTAATTTGCATATTAACCTTACTGAAGAAACTATAAATAGTAAAGCAAACAAACTGTTCATGGCATAATGGTATAAATTAACCCCCCTTGATCGTTCGGATGACATATGACATTCCATTTAGTCAACCGGTATTTATTTTTATGCACATTGCTCTACCAAAAAAAACCGGAACCTAAAATCCAATCTTTTCCGAACTCCCTTTGAAATTTCAAAAAAAAAAGACAACATGAACATTGGTAAACTTGTTAGGACCGAATTGATCAGAATAAGCTGGTCCCCATATGAAAGTCCATACTCAGAACCTATTTATACTCTCAACCTTCTGACAGCAGCTGCACTATTTATTTGGATCGCAAGTTTGCAAACACCTCATCCAATGCTACAGCCTTAAAGGAAGGGCTAGACGATTAAGAAAACATAACTGCACAAGTTTAAAAAGAAGTCCCCGGCTCTTACAGCCAAAAAGCTAAAAATATTCTCATAAGAAGAGTTGGATAACAAATTATGTACATCTATCAGCTGAAATATGAGTCCTCCAAATGAGAAACATAGAAGCATTCCCCATAAACAGCCACATTCAGATGGTATAACTACAATTTGCTATCCTGCGATGTGCTTACCTTCGAACAGATCCTAGGTGAACCAACAGGCAACATCACCGATTTGTAGATGCTGAGAACAGATCCCAGTTAGTGCCGACGTCAATGGTTTTATTGTAATTTAGCGTTGGCTATGTCTCGGAGAAGCATTTTATGTTGTTAGGCTTGCCCCAGCCTTCACTCATGTAACAACGAACAATTGTGCATCAGCCCAGCATCCTACAAATATACTAAGAATTCATGCCAGAACAGATGGCACAATGTCTAGAAACTAAAACAGTATCACACCAATGTGCAGAATCACCAATATCTGCACTTTCAACCTATCACCACCACATGGCATCAATTGATGCAGAGGCTGGGATCGTTCCCCTTTTTGAAAAAATCACCACCACATGGGAGTTTTTGCAGCAGGAAATGCATCCATTGGAATTTAGTTAAATATATAACTGATTCACAATGCTCTAGGACCACGAGAGAACTTGACATAAGAACATAGAGTTTTGCGTGCATGTGCAGGGGCAAAGAGAGCTTACTGCATATGTACGGGTGACACGCTCATGAATAAGACCATCTGTCTTTTAGGATCTACATGCTCTTCTACCCATCCAGACCATGTCTTTAGGATCTGTTGGTATGCAACCACACGCTCCAATTCATCATACTTGGCTGGCTTCCTTGCAAAGTCATGCCTGTAGTCATCAAATTATCATGTGTCGGCCCTTGCTTAGAACAATTTCATGGTGTCTTATAACTATAATGCAAGCATAACATAATACATCTAGCTTCCAAATTTAAATCCAATCCTAAATTGGATTGCAACAGCGCTAGGCAATCAGAAATTCACAATAGCACTAATAGCAGATCTCCCATGTCAGAAACTGCAGGTGTAATCTACCAGTTGTCATTATCAATATATATATATATATATATATATATATATATATACATGATGCTTCAGTTTTATCTTCGACAGGGACTCAATCCACTGAGGATTGTAAACAAATCTAGACAATATTAGGTGCAATGATCTTGACATAGAGAGTGAGAGATAGATGGAGAGGTGAACCTGGACACTAACAAACATCGATGGAAACTTATAGGAGTGCAAGGATAGATAATTTGGCATTGGTTTGAACACCCAATACCTAATCTAGAACATGCGAACCTGATGAGAAGCATGTAGGAGTACTACACTATCCAGGTAAAAAAATGTGCAGAAGTTAATATTGTCTAGACAAGCAGATGTGCATTTTCTTTTATGAACACAACAAATAATTACCAGTTTAGGAGAGCCACCTGGCTATACAATTCACAAGCTGACCTGAATCACAGTTAAAAAACTCCTTCATAGGTTCTGAAAAGAAGGCATCATCATGAACTTTAGTATCTCAAATGGAAAACCAGTGAAGGTTACCCTGCAACAAATATTTGCAAATATCAAAGCGCTAGGTACTATTTCTTCCCTTCCAATATGTACATATCCTTGTCATGCAACAAACACAATGCAGTGCGAAAGATAGTAACAGGCAATCAAAAGCAAATAATAGTTGATTTTTAATACAAAATAACCTACCACCTTATTTCCTGTAGGTCTGTATCATAATCAGGATAACAATTCAAAAAGGACCTAAATATGATTAAATGATTAAATTCACAGTTTTCTAATATCAGCATCATATGGCTACCCGGTATGTCATAAATCAATATTACCCAAAGAAAAATAATAAGAACACAAAAATGCAGGAACAGATCGATCACCATGGTAGCAGCTGTCAGGTTCCTGATATTTCCCTTGTGTTGCTTCTTCCCCTGACGCTGAATCACACACACCACCACCCATCTGGCATCCCATCGCATCGCCATCGGACCCAGCATAATAATTACTATGAGTAGGCAAAAAAGAAGTTGTAATCAGCAGCAGCGAGGTTAACCATACCTTTTGTTGTACCTAGCCTTGGTCTCCTCCACGAGCGCTACAATAGCAGAGCAGAAAAGAAGTTTAGTTGTTTTGCACAAGACATGAGAGTGAGAGCACAAAGGTGCACACGAACATACCTTGTTGAAGCCATCGACGATGCCGGTCTGCATGCCAAAGAGGAGAGGGACCCTACGGTGATCGTCATCGGGGTCGGGCTCCTTGTCCTTTGACCTTTACTTGGTGACATTATTGCCAAAAAATAGTTTATGAAGTATATTTAATATTGTGGAGAAGGAAAACAAATTGCTACTAATAGTCTGATCTAAGTTAAAGAAATCTTAAATAGAAATGTTGATAAAATAATTATGAACCTCTGTTCTGTTTTATAGGTTATGTACCATTGAAACGAGCTTCGTGATCTGAGCAAGCAGATACGAAGACCGGCAAGGTCGGTGGGAGAAATCCATGTGTTAATTCCATGGCTATGTAATATGCATTTACAAAATGCTAATAAACTGAAGAACATAATAGTGGAAAATGACACACTTTATTGAAGATAACAATCATCTGATCATCTTCCAATATTCATTGACCATTTTGGACCATGTCATACATCCATTAGATAAAAATTACAACCTACCAAATATTAGTTATTAGGAGGACAAAAGTATACCGATAGAACAAAACTAAGGCAAAAAAGGATATAGTACATAATATGAGAGAAAACAATAAGTTAATAACTATCTCAATCCAAGGCGATCATTTCTTCCATCATCTTCAATGAGGACGACCTGCAAATGTATTTATTTGTTCACTCATTTCATTCAGAACATAAGGAGGTAGAAATGGACTGAGGGCATTGGGCACCTGGTTATGTGCTTGAGGTCATGGGAGATACCTCTTTATAGGAGTTGAAGTCCAAAGTGTGTAGCAGCAGGCACACCGACATCATGCATCCGCTCCTCTTCAAGGCCGCAAAATCCCGCGCCAACCCTAAGGACTCCTCTCTCTCCATAGCCAAGGATATTTACTTGAATCTATGACATGCACAGATGACTAACTAAAACATCAAGAAAACAATACCTAAGAATACATAGAAAGAAATAAAGGCCATAACCATTGCCTTATTTTAACCTACCTCTTTCTATATTAAGGATATACTGAAAAACTTGGCCCAACTCGCCATGGGTATAGGATAAGAAATTAACACGGCGGCCATAAACACACATTCTTTTGGCAAATCCAGGAAGAGTTAGGGCAATATGAGAAATGTTGTGCAGGAGAGTAAGACTATACGATGGACATGTAATGTTATTTAGAATAATAGGGCACTATACTGTACTGAACAGAACCATTTGTTAATTATGTGAGAGGGCATAAATATTGTAGTGCAGTAACGATAATTAGGTCTAGTAAAATGTATCAAAGGCTCAAAACTAAACCATGTTCAAATATATCCGGAATCACATGATTGAATCAAGTATACACCGTACTGATAAACAGAAGAAAAAAAATCATGCCGCATCCATACTGCCTAAATTTAATGAATGAAATTATGACTTAGAAGTGATAACATCACAATGTTTTCCAGATTAGCACCTCAAAGAAAATATGAAAAAACCAATAGTAAACTTGGTATTAACCTCTTTGTATTTCTGAAATTGCAGCCTGGTATGTTCAGTGACGATATTCAGATTTTCGTTGTTAGCTGTACCTCAATATATATAATTATAACCTATCCAACTTGTTTAACATTCCCTGCTAATGAATTGTGTAACATTAACAAAAAGGTTTTTCCTAACTTGAAGGCAGCATATTTCTGGGTCTAGGAAATAACGATTTTAAAAGAATAGAGGCAGTGCATACATATTTCATTTTCTCCCCGGAAATCCCTTCTCAATTCTAACTTGCTGCTGCTGGAGGAGATGCGAGATAGCGATACAGCTGCATAAATTAATACATAAGCACTGCTGAATCATTGAAACTGTCCTTTCTAAACAACTTGTGCATATTTCTGGGGTAAAGGAGATGACCAAGGAACCAAAAAAATCTGAGAAATAAGGGAGATATCAACCATAAAGGGTTTTTTTCTACAAAACTGGCATCTAAGATGATAGCTCTCAATGCGGCGATTTTGGAAGTCATGGCGACTAACCTCTCACAACAGGAAGCACCTCCATCAGTGGAAGATGAAGAGCACAACAACGTAAGGAAATATCTGACCAAACCCTAGGCCTGCAAGTTTTACGTCGCAACTATCATCAAAGGTCATGTACCAGCAAAAATGTACTAAATTCAGGTAAGTTGGCAAGTGCAAACACATAGGTATTAAACATATAGAATAAATTCATACCAGATGTGTCAATACCATGAGAAATAACTTGGCAACACCTACAGCATCAATCTCCTCAGAAAATCCGATGCTGACAAGCTCTACTCCGTTCCTGGAAAATAAACACCACAGGAAACCAAAATACAGCACCAAATGCGCTGATCAGTCAAGATGAATAAAGCATGATAATTTGATGGCATGATAGTAGAAGATGAAGCTGCAGCTTTCCGAGTGGCTATGAAGGCTACCTTAAGCCAAATAATATCGCCCAAATATTCAGGTGTAGGAGCAGCACCTGCAAAAATAGTAATGTGTTGTTTTAAATGATTCCACTTGAATCAATAAAATTCACCCTTTTAAGAGAATAGGAAAAAGAGTAATTTTGTTGGATCTAGGTTCGTACTAAGCAACTATTTGCAATCAAGATTTCAATGCAGATGACTTAATAGCTTGGTACTATGAAGAATTGTGTGGTACGTTAGCAGAACTCGATATCATATCAAAATTCAGAAGACTAATAGATTTGATAAATATTTCTTCCATGGTGCATTCGTCCTCCTGTTTAAGACGTACATATCTTACCTGACTATTTTGAACATATCATTTCCTTCCTAGCTCTCTAAATTGGCAGGGACAAAAACTGTTATGTCATGGGCTCAATAATGACAATCAACATAGGCATTTTGGCAAACTGATACTGCTATTGTTAACTGAAACACAAAGTTCAAAGTAAGGGCTGCTACTTTTAACAACCATCTTCAGGCTAAGTTACATGTCAACAAATTTAAGTAAATTTTACATAACTGTATTATGCTACAGCCTATAACCTACAGACCCAGGTAAGTATCAACTCACAAATAGATTTCCAAAGATACTCTAGACCAGTAAATTAATTTGTTGAGCTGCCCAGGTTCCACTGATGGAGGTACTTCCTGTTGTATCAGCCTGCTAACACGTTCAGTTTGACTATGTTGCATATATGAAAGGCTGCTATTTTCTTTTGCAGAAAATAGGGTTTTCATGTATGTCAAATCTACCTGGACTCCATGCCATCAGGACCGTGCAAGTCGGCTCAGCGTCGCCGTGCTGGCGGCCTCGATCCCATCCTCCGAGCTGGGTAGGAGAAGACATCTGCTCAATCACAATGGAAGACCCGAAGATCAAATGAGCCCAAGAACAAGCAAAGATAGACTGAAATAATCAATGGAGCAGATCAACCATACCAAGGGAAAAATAAAATTTATGATGGGGAAATGAAATTTATGATCGGAAATTACCAAACCAAGGGCTCCTGCGGTCTAGGGAGTGGCTGGGCTGACTAAGTCGGGGGAGATAGCCTCCTTCATCAGCTCTACAACCCACACCTTTATGATCATGGTCACCTCCTATACAAATCCCAGAACCCAAACAAGCACATCATTTCATGAACTAATTAATGCTGCAAATGAAAAAAGCAAGTCTAAACAAAGATGGTTTCTATACATTATTCATCAAGGTATCATGTGAACCCGTTATCTTGGCTACATCCTTTCCACCGATAATATTTTAAATTGGGAAGTGTGCTAATAGGCAGAGAAAAGCTAACCTGGATGCTCCTTTTATGCCATCGTTTATTTGTGAAAATGACTCTACAAATTATATAAGGAGATCTGCAAATCAAGAAACAAGAGATTAGTGCAAGTGACATTTTAACCTTGTTCTATCTCTGCAATTATAAACAAAAATCATATGGGTGAAACCTATCAAGCTTTATCTGAAATAATAAGGTCAAGCATCTTCTGCTTCCTTATCTTAGCAGTCTCAATCTATCAATTTCCGAATTTCCCTTGTCCTGAAACAAACCACAACAACCAAGGCATCACCAATCATTGGTATGAAGTGAGTGCAAAGCAGATCAGACATGGGAGATCACATAAAAAGCTCCAGCTGCTGCCCAAGTGCAGAAGCAGCACTGCTCGTTCTACCATTCCCCACTGGCCACAGATCCAAACGCCAAAGAATCGTGATGGGGTAGTGGCAGTGGCCTTCAGGGTGAAGTAGAAGGTCAGCGGTGGCCAGCGGGCATGGTTAAGAAGAGGGACAGCAGGGGGACGCAAGGAAGGGGATGGGAGTAGGTTACCTCGTCCAGGAGGTTCAAGTCGAGCGCCGCCGCCAACGCCTGCTTCCGCGTTGCAGTGCAGTCCGCCTCCATGGGATGAGGGCCGCGTACGCCCCATCTAGCTCCTCCTCGAGGAGTACAATCAGCGAGGTCCGGTTGTGGCGGCTAGGGTTTCAAGGAGGAGGGTGGGAGAGAGGACGTGGGACTGAGGGAGGGGGAAAGAGACTGATACCCAACCTGCTCCCCTCTCTCTCTCTCTCTCTCCGTGCGACCATGGGTGAGGAGAGGACCTTCCTGCCCCGTACCCGGCGACGAAGGGCGAGCCGCCACTGCCGTCCTCTCCACAGGAGCGCTGAGAGCAAATGAGGGGAAATGACGCATTTGCCCCTGGCGGCCATGATGAATAACGGGAGCAACCACCGCGCATCACTGTTCGTTTGAACATCCACGCATGCCCAGGTAGCCACTGTCTCTGACTTTCGGGTCCCGCTTGAAGCAGGCCCACAAATCAGTGGGAAACGCTAGGGTCTGAGGGCTGTCTGGGAATGGACGGTTCGGACCACGTGAATAGGGCCAAAAAGCCGATCGGACGGCCAGGAGCGCTCGATCGGAAAAACGGATGGCCATCGTGCGGCCACGCAGCAGGATCCGACGGTCAGGATTCAGATGATGTGGATGAACCCAGATTCCCACAAGAATGTTTCTTCTAGATAAGTGATGAGGATACAATTATAGATCATGCTGATTCTGACTGTTTGAGCTGAAAGAAATATTAAGTCTAATTGATGATTATTATAAAGTGAATTCTTTTCTAGTTGAAAAGAATATTTTGATATCTCTGAATTATATACTACCACTGGTGGAAAAAAGGCCATTGGTCCCGGTTGGTAATGCCCATTTGTCCCGGTTGTAGCAACCGGGACTAACAAAGAGGGACTAAATACTGGAGCCTTTAGTCCCGGTTGTTTACGAACCGGGACCAATGGGCCTCCACGTGGCCCGGGTCATGTGCTGCGGCTGGAGGACCTTTTGTCCCGGTTCGTAACACAGACCGGGACTAAAGGTCCGTTCGGAATAAAATTTGTATTTTCTTTTTCGGAATTTCTCTATTTCCTTTATTTCTCTATTTTCTTTATTTCTCTATTTTTCTTCATTTCTCTAATATCTAATCACCTCTATTCTTATGTCAAATTAGATACTTATGGCTCTCACTCCATTCTCATGTCAAATTACATACTTGTGGTCCTCACATCCTGATCGGTCACCCATCCTCACACTGCTCCACCCTTAGCACGCTTAACTTCTCCATTCCTTCCATAGTAGCTTTCAAGACTGTGCTTGCGGCTTCTTGATATTGGTATGCTACCAATTCTATTAACCTATACACTTTGGAAACATATAATATTACTTTTTAAAATTCCAAATAAATTCACAAAATAAGCTACAATGATTAAGTAATAATAAGCATGAATGAATTCCAAATAATTTTTATACATAATTTAATTATTAATTTTTAATAATTAAAGTACTCAAAAAAGGCCAAAAAACTTGAAAAAATTAAAAATCGAAAATTAATAGACTTGTTAACCAAATAAGAGGGAGTATATTTTTTCATATATATATATATATATATATATATGCATACTCGCACACCACACCACACACACATCTAACTAGTAGCCTTCTAGCTTCCAATAACTCCTAGCAATCTCGAAGCCCAAGCGAGCGTCTAGAGCGGCATACAACACTTGCTTGTCGCTCAATGGAACTTTGGCCCAACCATATATAAGTTCATCATCATCGTCATCATCATCATCTTCTTCTTCTTCTTCTTCTTCTTCTTCTTCCTCGTCGCCCTTCTTCTTGTTCTTCTTCCTCTTCTTCTCAAGCTTTGTCCCAATAGTAGCATTGGACAGATCATATAGACTCAGAATTGGTTTCTTGGTGGGGTTCAGCATAATCACTTGGAGGTCGTACACCGACGGAATTTGAATTCCATATGATTGCAGCATGCACACGTCATTGCCGATAGCCGCGCAACAGAATCTAATGGTGGGGTCCCCCAAGAAATCCCTGAGCAGCTGCAGCACATGATCAGCCTGACATATTTGGAAGACCAAAACCTCAGATGCCACCAAGAGTTGAAGGACGGTGGCACGCTGATGGAGCCTATCGCGAGGGGTGGTGAACTCGCAGTCCAAGCCCACACATTTGATCGGTGCGGCATCGAGGAACCGCTGCTTGACGGCGTGGAGCCACATCTCCACCATTGATGCACGAAGAGTTTCCATGATGGTGAATTCCATCCCTTCGGCGGTGATATTATGCACCCAAGATAGAGGTAGCATCACCGGCTCCATTGAAATGAGAGGGAGAGAGAGAGCTCGATCGCCGGCCGGTGCTATGGTGGTTTTGGCGGTGATGCTATATGGTGGTTTTGGAGGAGAGATTAGGAGAGGAGATGATGAAGAAGAAGCTTAATAGAAGGTTCCTTATATACTACAGAGGGAGAAGAAGAAGAGGCTGGCCGCTGGTGTGTGATTAGGTGCCGCCGGCGAGGTCTCCCAATGCGTCGTCATTGCAGATTACCGAAGCGATGAGTAATGACCGCAGCGATTCCGAAATGATCGCGGTGATGCATTAACTGGCGCGAGAGAGCGGTGGTTCGTTTGAACTACCCTTTAGTCCCGGTTTTCGCCATGAGCCAGGAATAAAGGCCCAAAGGCATTTGTCCCGGTTGGTGGCGCAAACCGAGACCAAAGGTTCCATTTGAACCGGGACTAATGCCCCCTGGCCCACATTTTCAATTGAACCGGGACTAATGCCCCCTTTGGCCGTGGACCGAACAGTTTGGGGACTAATGGGGGCAAATGGAAGCCCTTTTTTATACTAGTGTACCTAGAGTGATATACTATATTGTATTTAGGTATGTCATCTATCAAGATATCACCAGCGACAGGAGAGGGAGGATGGTGATCGAGAGACAAGTGAAGATCAAGTTTGCATGAGCGAGAGCACATGATGGCGCACTAGGACTTCCCACGACACGATGCTTACATGTCTAAGGCGCGCCACACTCATGGCATGCGTGCCAAATTAGACTAAACACATGTATGGGTCGGTATGTACCCGTTTGAGTCAAACTGAGTCAGTTTGGGCCCAAACCACGCTGGTTTTGGGCCAGGTCTATGCTTAGGATGCCCGGCCACCTATAAGTACCCCTGGGTACCCCCTCAATTAGGGTTAGACCATGTTTTAGACAAAAGTTATTTCGTTGAACTAATGCAAGCATTCATCTGAATTCCTATCGCTATCATTGAGTGGGAGAATTATACTACTGCAAGTTTAGTGTGATCTGTTGTTTCACTGGGAATTAGTATACAAACTACTATTTCATGGTCGACGGCTACGTGCGCAAGTGTGTGGAGTCGTGAATATCCTACAGGGTTTGAGAGCTGTTGCATTGGCATCAGGGTTCAAGCGAGAAGAGTTCATCAGTGACACCAATTTATCCCCGACAATTATCTGCTGCATCATCACTATCGTGTCGCTCACTGAGAAGATCGGGCCACCCCATATCATCTCGGTATCAGATTACCATGGTTTACTTGGTGAGCATTGACAAATCCATCCCCGTAATTCGTTTTTGTTCATAGTTTGCCATAGCCTAGATTGCATCGTTCTTGAATTTTAGTCGCTGATCGTCTTTTTCTTGTATCTCTTCTTCCAATTTGAGTTGTAGTGTCTATGTTTGGTTCACTATTTCTGCGTCAATTATGATTAGCCATTTTCCTATGTTTTTGTCATCGAAGTCTTCATGACGATCTTACTTGCTACTTGATCTTCCCTAGACGATTCCAGATCCGATCAGCATCGGCGTCCTACAAATCTACTGCTCCCGGGGCGATCGCTCTTGAAAAAAGGCTCCGTGGAATCGATCGCTCCCAGGACCCATCGCTCCGTTGAAACTAATCTACTCGATCGTTGTTGTGAAGAGTCCACACAAATCACTTTTCCTTGCACTAGTAGAAAAAAGGGCTTCCATTCACCCCAATTAGTCCCCAAACTGTTCGACCCGCGGCTAAAGGGGGCATTAGTCCCAGTTCATTCGAAAATGTGGGCCAGGGAGCATTTGTCCCGGTTCAAAGGTGCCCTTTAGTCTTGGTTTTTGTCAACAACCGGGGCTAATGAGTAGGGGCCTTTGGTCCCGGCTCGTGGCTCAAACCGGGACTAAAGGGCACCCTTTAGTCCCGGTTCGTGTCACGAGCCGGGACCAAAGGCCCGTTCAAACGAACCACCTCTTCCTGTGCCAGTTACGACGCGACGACGCTTCAGAATAGATCACCATTAACAGCATCACTTCGTGTAGATTGTCGCGCACTTCGGGAACCGCCGTCCGGCTTCGGAATCGATCGCCATTCACACCGCCGGCGTTGTCTTCTTGTCGTGGTTTCATCAACAGATCTGCCATAGGGGTAGGTGTATGGCGGTTTGTGGAAGGGGGTGAACATGGCAGAGCGATCCGGGACGGAGGTAGCACGAGTTTACCCAGCTTCAGATCCCGCAATGGTGGCGAGACCCTACATGCTGCTATAATTCACTATATGGCAACAAGTGCTCAGTTACAATGATGAGGTTGGTTGTTTCGCTATGCGATTGGCCTTATGGCTAAGTTGTGCCTCAAGGGCTCCTCCACACCGGCTTATAAAGGCGCCTGGCATGGGCATCACAATGGTACCGGAGCGGATACAATATGGATTCCTAGACTAAGTCCTATGCGTGTACTACAAGGCAACCCGCCATGGGCCTATCTCCAGATCCACCATGAGCTCCTATGTCTAGTATCCGCCATGGGCTTCCAGCAACTGGGCCGCCCGGTAGGCAATCCGCCATACCACCCTAATGGGCCACCCTGGCTTGCTGTTTTAGGACTACATCGCTGGTATACCCATTTGGTATATCCCCAACAGTAGCCCCCAGGGAACTTCAAGATTGCCACCTCCATCCGCTATACCTTGTTTTTGGTGAAGTCCATCCGCCATAGCTCCTCTTTTTTCTGCGTCTAGATGGCGGTTCTTGATGTTCCTCTTTCCTTCATGTCTTAATCCGCCGTAGATAGCGGATTATGCGACGTAGTTTCAGCTCAGCGAGATTTCTGGGATCCGTTGGATCATACCATAAAATCCGCCATAACTTTCGCCACGTAGTTCCTTCTAGGGTAAGATTCTTGGCATAAGTACCGTTGATAAAAGTTACCACTTTACCCTCAGACACATGTCATTGATCTAGGGTTTGCGCGATTAGGATGAACGATGCTGATGGTGGGCACGAATCTCGAGGCTCTAGGGCCTATATATACCCCGGCCGCTCACCCCCAGCCCTTTCACACTTCATTCTCCCCCGTGCACTCTCTCTCCTCAGCGCCGCTGTGAGAGCTCCACGATCTCCGACGAGCCACCACCCGGAACACTTTGCCACTGGCGACTTTTCTACCGGAGCAGCTCATCCGATCGCGTAGCACATTTCATAGCGGGAATCCAACCTTCAGCCGCCATTACTCATGGATCCTGGATCTCCTTCCCGCCATTCTTCTACCGCTGAGGAGGAAGACTCTCCCCTGCAGCAATCCGCTCACACCTTCCACCCTCCAATGGTGGATTCCTATCCGGAGGATGTTACATCCGAAGCCGAAGAGGAGACGGTGGGGCAAGCCGCGGAAGAGATGGCGGAAGAAGAAGGAAATGACGGCGAAGCCGAGGAAGAAGAACTGGATGGCGGAGCCTAGGCTGAAGAAGAGCAGATTCCTAGGAACCTTCACGGTTACTGGGTAAAATGCCATATTTGCGATGCTCATGTCCAAGCCTTGGAAAGCGAGGGTACCGTGGCTCCTCAAGAAGAGTCCCACTGGCGGACTGATTTTAAAGCCCCGGTACCGGCACCAAGCCCCACTGAGATTTTGATGCTCAAATCTCACGTGGAGAGGGGTTTTAGCATGCCGCCATCTCATTTCTTTACAAACCTCCTGAAATACTATGGACTGCAGCTTCACCACATAGCTCCCAATAGCCTAGTGTCTGTGGCAGCTTATGCGGCCTTGTGCGAAGGATTCCTCAGAATTCGTCCCAGAGTAGATTTGTTCCAACTATTCTTCTCCGTGCGGGCCAACTATGAAAATGATGGGTTTCTTCGGACCTGCGAAACCATATGCTTTCTTCCTCGTAGGTCCAAGGAATATCCCTTCATCATGCCTCTGGACTCAGCCGTGGGATGGAGAGGATCTTGGTTCTACATGGCGGACATGCCCGCGCCATCTCAAGTCCGCGGTCTTCAACCCTTTGAAAACATTGCAGCGCAGCCCCTCGACTCCTAGAAGCCTGTCAATGATGAATCTGCCACCCCCTACATCAAGCTCCTCGCACGGCAGATCGCCAAATTATCCAAAGATGGTCTCAAGGGTATTGATACCATTAATTGCTGGATATCTCGGTGGATCCAGCCTTTACAACATCATGATCGCCTGATGCACGAATATACTGGTGCAAAGGATGGCATGCGATGTTCGGAGGAACAATTAGACCCCAAGGTGGTTGAGAAGCGCATCCGCTCCCTTATGAAGTCTCCAAGGAAGAAGCCCCTAAAGTTTGGGGTGGCCATGTTTGAGAATGGCAGCTGCCCTCTGGTTCATCGCGTTTTCGCCATAGTACACATGATACCTTTAGATTTTTATAAGAGCTGACGCTTTTAGTTTCCCAATTTGCAGCTGAAATTGCTTGGTCCCACGGACTTTGCCCATCCCCTCCGCCGCTTCGCTCAAAAGTCCATTGCTGATGAGGAGGAAGTCCATTCCAGCGGAAACAAGGAGGAGACGGCAGGGGACGTAGATGACATAGCCCGTACGGCCAAAGCGAAGGTGGCTACCAAGAAACGGGGCGGTAGCGCAAAATCTCGTGGTGGTGGCGGGAAATCTATCGATTCCCGCCGTTTTGAAGCTCAACGCAGGGCGGAGCTAGAAATGCCATCCGAGAATACTACTACTATCAACCTGCCGAAGTCTAGGTAATCTTTACTGTCTCTTTCTTCATTGTTGTTATTTCATTGCTAATCCTCTTTTGCTCAGAAGGAAGAAACCCGCCACCAAAGAACCGCCATCCAAGCGTGCCAAGCCTTCCCCTGCCGCCATTCCGCAGACCCCTGATGCACCAATTCCCTCCCCTGCTCGTAATGATATTTACATGGAGGATGCTGGTGGTTAGTTTGGCTCAATGCCAGAAGCCAACCCAACGACTGAAGCTACGGCTAATGATGTCGTCCAAAGTGAAAAGGCCTCTGGATCATTCCAAGGTCACATGGCGGATGCTTCTGTGGGGGGCAGCTCGTTTTGGAAGCAAAAATAGCTTGAGATCGTCGAGCTTATTACCAGTCAAGAGGATGCCAGCAATCAGCTATCCAATGGTATTTCTGCTTTTGTAGAAAAGACAGCAATAATGAAGAAGGTATGTATTGCCAGTAGCCCCCGAGCGCCATGGCGGATTTTTGTAGATAATCTGTTATGGTGCTCTAAGAGAAACTACCTTTAAATCTTTCATCATATAGCCCCCAAGCGCCGCCATGCATTAACTGTAGCAGTGCTCTTAGAGAACTTACATTTTTATGCGATGAGTAGCCCCCGAGCGTTATGGCGGATGTTTCCGGCATAAAGCTCTAAGAAGACTTAAAAATCATCATGAGTAGCCCCCGAGCATTATGGCGGACTTCTGTCCGGCATAAAGCTCTAAGAAGACTAAGTTAAAAAATCATTGTGAGTAGCCCCCTAGCGTTATGGCGGATTACTGTCCGGCATAAAGCTCTAAGAGTGACTAACACATAACAATGTTTTTATCAGAATTACAAGAAAGTTGTGGAGGGCCTAGTCCAAGTCGTTGGCTCGCAGGAGAAGGAGCTGGCGGAAAAGAGTACACTCGTGGCGGATTTGCAGAAGCAGCTTGAGAATAGCAGTAATTTTCTTTTGCTTTTGGCAAGTTTAAGTACCTTTGTGCTAGCCAATCAATACTCTGCCATTATTTCCGCCATGCAGATGCTGCCAAACTAAAATCCACACTCGCGGGGGTGGAAAAGGGTCACGCTATCGCGATGGAGGGGTTGCAAACACAGCTCCAGAAATCTCTAGCCTCGAATACCCCCTCGAAGAGAAACTCAAGGACCAGGAGCGCCAAAACCGCCAGAAGCAAAAAGAGGTGGAGGATCTCCGCAAAGCTGCCGCTGAGTTTGAAAAGCGGCAGGATGGCTTCAACGAGGTCCTTGACCATTTCCAGAAGACAAGCAAGGGGAGGTGGATTCCGCCACGGGCTTGCGCATGGCCACGAATGCCGCGAAGAAGGAGCTAGATGGCTTTCTTAACGCTGGTCGTCAGGCATGCGGCAGCCTACAGATAGCGGATTCATCCAGCCTTACTGCCATTGGGCTCACCAAGAAGCTCCTGCTTGTACCTGGGCTGGTAGCGGATTGGAAGTAGTCTTCCGCTCGGGGTGGTGCCAGAACTGCACTTACATTGGCAAAGGCCCACTACCCCGAGATGGACCTAGATCTAATCACCTCCGGCATCCCGGAGAGCGGGGAGGACGAAGCGCTGGTGGACGAAGCTGCTATCCGGCAGAGTGTGCTAGGATATGATCAGCGGTGTACCTTGGGCACCCAGCTGAACGTATACTATGAAGCATACGATCTGCTCGGATCTCCAAGCCAAGCCTTGGCGTCGGTCTCCGCAGCTACTACAGGTGCTGATGGCGGTGACGACGCTACCTCCGCTGTGCCGCCCTCCTGAATATTACCCTGCATTGTGGCAGGAAGAAACAATTGCATCAATTCGGCCCCTGAGTGGGTCTGTAAGTTAAACTTTAAACTATGTGTATTCTTGTACTATGCCTGATCTGCCTGTGGCGGATCAGAAAATGCTTTTGAACTTATGACATAGTTTTTATCAAGTCTTTGAAGTGGTTTATGCGTGAAAAACTGTCAGGCCTATTTTTATGCAACTTGCAGCAGTTCAGTATACCCAAAAAACACTTTGAAAAAATTTCACGCGTAGGATTATGCAATCCGCCATCCGACTCTTTGTGCTTGACTTTTCGTGAGATGGCGAAATCTTCGCACGAACAATCTGCCAGGGCAACCATACTTAATAGCAACCGTCTAAAACCCTTAGCAGATAGTGGCTTAGACGTCAAAAAGTCACTACTCGGGAATCCACACAAAGAACATCAGGTGGAGATTAAAACATAAATATGCTACGTGGACCGCTTATGGCGGATTTAAAAGACACAAGTGCAGAGCACAATTGCGCAAAGGTTCCACATGATCTAAATGAACAATAAAGGAGGCAGAGAAAATCAAGAGTGAACCAGATACTTTATTTCATTGATCATATAGAGTTGCCTATTACATAGCCTAGATAAGTGCTAAGTGTAGAAAGGACGTAGCTGTGCGATGTTCCATGGACGATCTGTTTCGTCGTAGATATCATCAGGGTCTCTTCGTTTGCGCTTCTTACTGGGTCGCTTATCTAGCTCGCGAATATCAACGAGGTAGTAGGAACCGTTCAGTAGAGCTTTGCTGATGACGAAGGGTCCTTCCCAAGGAGGGGATAGTTTGTGCGACTTCTACTGTTTGAGGCATAGCACCAGGTCCCCTTCTTTAAATGAGCATTCGCGAATGCGACGGCTGTGATAGCGGCGGAGATTCTGCTGGTAGATGGCAGATCTTTGGGCTGCTGGGTCTCGTTCTTCTTCCAGCAGGTCCACGGATAGTTGCCTGGACTTCTCTGCATCTTCCTCCTCATAGGCCTCGACTCTTGGGAAATCATACTGGACATCACTTGGTAAGATTGCCTCTGCTCCGTAGACTAAGAAGAAAGGGGTGAGGCCTGTTGATCTGTTTGGCGTGGTCCATAGACTCCATAGAATAGATGGCAACTCTTCTGCCCATGCACCAGCTGCTCGATGTAGCGGTGCTTCTAGGCGTGGCTTGATCCCTGACATGATTAGTCCGTTGGTCCTTTCAACCTGGCCATTGGACTGTGGATGTACCACAGATGCAAGGTCAAGGCGGATTCCGTTGTGATGGCAGTATTCTTCAACTTCTCCCTGAGACAAGTTAGTGCTGTTATCGGTGATGATGCTATGTGGGATGCCGAATCTGACCACATTATCCTTGAAAAATTTTAGGGCAGTTTTGCCATCAAGTTTTCTGATGGGCTTAGCTTCTACCCACTTTGTGAATTTGTCTACCGCTACCAGAAGGTACGTAAATCCCAAAGGTGCTGTTTTCAGCGGACCCACCATGTCCAGCCCCCAGACCGCGAAAGGCCAAGTTATAGGGATCGTATGCAATGCCGTGGCGGGCATGTGGGTTTGCTTGGAGTACATCTGGCAACTTGGCAGAGCTCTACGATACGGTCTGCATCTGTCTTGGCTGTAGGCCAGTAGAACCCATGGAGGAATGCCTTAGCTACGAGAGATCTGGCGGCGGCGTGATGCCCACATTCGCCTTCGTGAATCTCTCTTAGTATTTCGATTCCGTCCACTTGGGATATGCACTTCATGAATACTCCCGAAGTACTTCGCTTGTAGAGCTGGCCATCAATGATGGTGTAGGCTTTTGCTCTACGTTCAACTTGTCTCTTTTGGACTTCGTCTTCGGGTAACTTCTTGGTCGCCAGATACTCCAGGTAAGGCTCTGCCCATGGTGGGTTGCTTGGCAAAACCGCCATAACGGGGGAGCTCGCTAGTTCCGGATTTTCTGGATCTGCCATCTTGACAGATGGCACGTGCAGATGCTCGAGGAATACGCCTGGCGGGACTGCCTTTCGGCTAGACCCTAGCTTGGACAGTGTGTCGGCTGCCATGTTATCTTCCCGTCGTACGTGCTTTATGTTGTAGCCAAGGAAACTTTTGGCCATCTCGTCCACTTCGTCTCTGTAGGCCGCCATGACTTCGTTCTGAGCCTTGTATGTGCCAGCCACCTGCTGAGCGACAAGGTCCGAGTCTCCACAACACATAATGTGTTGTACGCTAATCTCCTTTGTGACGCGTAGCCCATGCAGTAGCGCTTCATACTCCGCGATGTTGTTGGTGGTGGGGAAGTGGATTTGGAGGACATAGCTGAGCTCATCTCCTTTAGGGGATTTAAGCGTGACTCTAGCCCCCGAGCCATGTAGCAGCTTTGAGCCATCAAAGTGCATCACCCAATGCTCTGGTTCTGGGACGGGCGTAGTCTCCTGCGCTTTTTTCCAATCCGCCATAAATTCCGCCAAAGCCTGGGACTTGATGGCGGTGCGATGCTTGTAGTCAATGTCAAAAGAGGCCAGTTCAATGCCCCACTTTGCAACTCGTCCTGTTGCGTCGCTATTGTTCATGATGTCCTTCAGTGGAGCCTTGCTCACCACTGTGATCTTATGGTCATAGAAGTAATGCCGTAACTTACGGGAAGATAGGAAAACTCTGTGTGCCAACTTCTGGTAGTGAGGGTAGCGCTGCTTGGATTCCGTCAGGACCTCGCTGACATAGTAGATTGGTCTCTGTATGCCGTACTCCTACGCTTCTTCCTTGCGTTCTACCACGATGATGATGCTGACGACCTTGTTGGTTGCCGCCATGTATAATAACATGGGCTCCTGGTCTTCGGGAGCTGCTAGGACTGGTGCAGTGGATAGCATTCTCTTCAGATCCTTGAGCGCAGCGTCTGCCTTGTCGGTCCAGATGAATTTATCTGATTTCTTCATCAGCTTGTAGAGTGGAAAAACCTTCTCGCCAAGGCGACTGATGAATCTGCTCACTGCTGCCACGCAGCCTGTGAGTCACTGCACGTCTTTCAGGTCATTAGGCCAGGAGATCTCGAGGATAGCCTTGATTTTCTCCGGGTTGACTTCAATACCGCAGTGGGAGACGATGAATCCTAGGAGTTGTCCAGCTGGCACCCCGAAGACGCACTTCGTGGGGTTGAGCATCATATTGTATTTCCTTAGGTTGTTGAAGGTCTCCTGCAGATCCGCTATAAGGTCGTCCTGCTTTTTGGACATGACGGCGATGTCGTCCACATATGCGTGGATGTTGCGCCCGATTTTATCCGCTAGGCACTTTTGCATAGTGCGCTGGTATGTTACTCCTGCGTTCTTCAGACCGAATGGCATTGTTACGTAGCAATATGTGCCATAAGGTGTTACAAACGAGGTAGCAAGCTGATCAGACTCTTTCATCTTGATCTGGTGGTAACCCGAGTAGGCATCTAAGAAACATAGCAGCTCCGATCCCACCGTTGAGTCAATGACTTGGTCAATGCGAGGCAAGGGAAAAGGATCTTTGGGACACGCTTTGTTTAGGCCGGTGTAATCTACACATATGCGCAGAACCTTTGTGTTTTTCTTAGGAACTAGCATGGGATTTGCCACCCACTTTGTATGGATTACTTATTTGATGAAGCCTTCTTTCAATAGCTTGGAAATTTTCTTTGATATGGCGTGGCACTTTTCATCTCCAAAGCATCTCATTGCTTGTCTTACTGGCTTGGAGCCAGGAATTATTTGCAGGGCATGCTCGGCGAGTTTCCTGGGTACACCTGTCATGTCAGATGGCTTCCATGCGAAGATGTCCCGGTTCTCACAGAGGAACTCGATGAGCGCGCTTTCCTATTTGGGGGACAGGTTTGTCCCTATTGAGGTGGTCTTGACGGCATCGCCAGCGACAAGTTCCACCTGCTTTGTATCAACTGTAGGCTTGAAGGTGGGCGCGGAGGCGAATACTTCTTGCTTGGATGCCGGCGTTTCCGCGAGGTCTGTGGCGACATGGATTTCCTTGAACTCCTCGCCAAAGAACACTGCTTTCGCGAAGGTGGCTTCTCTGTCCTCGCACTCCTTGGCCTTCCGGAAGCTGCCATAAACTGTGATGATGCCATCATGCCCTGGCATTTTCAGCTAGTTGTAGATGTAACACGGCCTCGCGTGAAAGCTGTGGAAGGCGGGGCGGGCAAAGATCACGTGGTATGTACTTTTGAAAGGGACCACCTCAAAGGTTATGGGCTCTTCACGGTAATTATTTTCATCGCCGAAGGCTACCTTGAGGGTGATGGACCCGAGGGACTTTGCTTGGCGGCCAGGAACCACTCCATAGAAAGTGACAGCACTATGGCGGAGTTGGGTCTTGGTAAGGCCTAGCTTTGTCAGGGTTTCCATGTACATGATGTTCAAGCTACTGCCGCCATCCATCAAACACTTGGAGAACTCATAGCCTTGGATCAGGGGGTTAACCACCATGGCATAGTATCCGTCCGAGATGTGCTCTGGGTGATCATCGCGGCTCCATTGCATCGACATCTCGGACCATCGGACGTACTGGCGGACTTTAGGCACGGTGGGATTTAGAGAGCGCATGGCGGCTTGTTGTGCCTTAGCCGTGGGGGGTCCAAGGAAGGTGTGAAATGCTCCCTTTTTGGTGCTCTTGTATGGGTTACTTGTGCCAGCTCCGCCCTCTGCCTTTTTGGCGGGTTTGGGCGCAGGGTCTTCGTCCATATCGCTACTATCCTTGGACTCCTTTTCCTTGTCTGCTATTCCTTTGCCACGAGGTTGTTGTCACCGTGTACGTTTGTAGCCAGCTTCTTGGTTTGCCTTGATGTCGTTGACAAACTTGCAGTTCCGGTTGGTGTGATTGCACTTTCCTGAAGCGTCCCGATGGGCGAAGCATGGCATGTCGCGGTATTCATCGTAGGACACAGGTGCAGCCGGCGTCGTAGCGGAAGATGGGGAGCTTCGCGGCTGGCCGCTACTGGAACCTTGTCCCTAGCCACATTGGCTGCTCTGTCCCTTGTCTGAGAAGGTTGTGGCCACCATGTCTGGAGTTTGCTGCTCTTCTGGCGGATTCTTGCGTTTGTTGCTATTGTTCCGCTTTCCAGTATTCTGGATGGCAGAAGCCTTCAATGATTTGCGGGCATCATCATCGGCGGCCGCGTAGTTGCTTGCAACGGTTATCATGGAATTTAGGGTTAGTTTCCCTTCATTCCGTTCTCGTAGCAGGTGATGGCGGAGTAGCTGCCCTCTCCCCAAACTATCAATGAATGCTAGGATGGCGGATTCATCAGTAACTCCTTTGCAGGAGTTCTTCATATCCAGCCAACGTGCAAGGAAAGTTTGGGAGGTCTCGTCATCCGCTCATCGACACCGTTGGAGGTCACCTATATTGTGAGGTCTCTTGTAGGTACCCTCAAAGTTTTCAGTGAACGCAGTCTGCATATCAAACCAGGTTTGGATGGAATTTTCTGCCAAGTCATTGATCCATTGTCGCGCTATGCTTGATAGCATCAGGGGCAGATAGCGGACAGCAACATTGGATGATCCTCCTGTGAACTGCACTGCGTTGAAGTAGTCTTGTAGCCAAGTTAAGGGCCTGTCGACTCCGTTGTACTGGCGGATGTTTTTCTCGATCTTGAACCCGTGTGGGATGGGCTCATCACGGATCTGCTGTCCAAAGCACTTTGGGCCGAGGAAGAAGGCTATTTGAGACTTGGCGATCTCGTTTAGGTGGGTACGCGTGTCATATGGCTTCTTGTCCTGCGGATCTTTTTGGGAGGCACGTGACCTGGCTGGGCCACCACCGCCACCGCCGCCGCCATGGGGGCTGCTTGGTGGGGATGGTGAAGGGTCACGCCTTTTGCCCTGGACGTCCTGCGATGGATCTCTGCAGCTGCGACGGCTTCCCTTTGCTCTTCGTGGAGCTAGGTCATCGTCATGGTGGCGGGAGCCTTGCCCTTTGTCATCGTGACAGCGTGAAGAGCGATGCTTATCCTTGTCGCCGCTGTGGTGTGCGCCGTCGTCATGGCGAGATGGTTCCCTATGCTTGGACCCGCCATCTCGACTGGTTTCACATCGTGGTGGCTCGTCTCTCTGGGTAGCGTCACGACTCCTTCCCCGCTTGCCGTCATTGTCACGTATGACAATTCCTCCTTGTGGAATTTTGAACGTCTTATACTTTGGTGGCAGCATGTTGGTCTTATGGTGGGGCGGGGCCTTGTCTTGGTGGTATCCGTATGCGGGATAGTTCTTGTGAGGTGGCGATGGATTCCTTTGCTGGCCTTTGCCATGTGGTCTATCGTCAGAGGATATTGGGATGGCGTTTGCCCTATTGCGAGCTTCTCTTCTTTGGGACTCTGAGGATCCGGTATGAGATTCATTATCAGGGCGAGCACCATGATTGCCATCACCCCGGGCCTTGGAAGCAGTACTGGACCGGCATAACGCAGGATCAGATTCAAGCCTTCGTGAAGACGTAGCTTTCTCCTGCTGCACCAGTGCCTTGGTCATGAGTTTTACCGCTGTCTCTAGGGCTGCCGGGCTTTGGTTATTTTCCAATAGCTCCTTTGCTGCCACGATGTTTTCAATGGGCGTAGCCCTGACTTCATCGTGGTTCTTGTCCACGTATGGCAGATTCTTGATGTACATCTTAACCAGTGTTTCCGCGGTTGGCACGGTGAACTCAAGGTTTTGTGCTAACTGCGGGGTCACCGCCCTCATTAATTTGGTTCTGGATGAGGGTAACATACTTCTCTTCCATGTTCCTTGCGCGTTTAAGCGTATCTTGAGCTTTAGCAATGTCGCCATCCAGCTTTTCGCCCATCTTCTCGACTCGCTTTACTTCTTTAAGGATTGCTCACCCCTTCTGCTCAAGATCGTTGACGTCTCTGACATAGTCAGGGGTGATTGGGTCTCCTAGAGTTTCGTAGACGACCTTGTCCATCAGGGTCATGAAGTCTTCTGGGTTATGCGTCGTGGGGATGGCGGGTTGTAGAGGTCTGGGTCCGCCGTGAATCTCGGGCAGTTATTCTGTGGCAGGATCAGCGGCTGGTGGCGGGTTACCCTGCTCTTTGCCGGCATCTCTGTCATGGGCTGCTTGAGATGGCGGATCACCGGTTCTCTTCCCAGCATCATCTTCTTTGTTGGTCATGAATACCTACTTGGCGGCTGCCTTCTGCTCTTCTAGTGCTTGCTGAGCTAACTCCGTCTCAATCCTTCTCATGGCGGTGTCATAGTGATCAGAGTCGTAGCCTTTGCTATCCCAGTCATCCGATTCACCACTTTCGTTAAGTGCCTCTAGGATGGATCCACCTGGGCTGTCATCTCCATTGGAGGCAGATCCCGAAGTGGTTCCTGCGAAAGCAACAAGGCAATACCGCGGTGCTTCTAACGCCAGATTGCTCATGGTGGATTCACAGCGGTCATCCACCACTTCCTCCACCTCTAGGGCAGGTTGGGTGGGATTTTTTTGATCCCATCTAGATAACTTGGAAAGTTCCAGATCAGATGATTCCTCTTCCGTATCCAGCTCAAAAGCGGTCCGTTTGGGGGTTTCAGCCATACCAATCCACCGGAAATTGGTTTCCGTGGCGGAGGTAAGTTCCGTTTCTCTGATGAAGATGTGGATGTCTCCGATCAGAACGATGGTAAGATGGGTAGGGTCTTCTCTATCCGGCACCCAGAGGTTATCCGCTGGGATGATGGGGAAGCCGAAATCGTAGAGGACACACCCGATGGTGACGGTGTCGCCGATGCCTACGAAGGCGGATCCCTCCTGGATCTGCACTCCTGATGCGTTATGCCCCACGGTGGGCGCCAACTGTCATGGTTTCGTCAACAGATCTACCACAGGGATAGGTGTATGGCGGTTTGTGGAAGGGGGTGAACATGGCGGAGTGATCCAGGACGGAGGTAGCACAAGTTTACCCAGCTTCAGATCCCGCAACGGTGGCGAGACCCTACGTGCTGCTATAATTCACTATATGGTAACAAGTGCTCGGTTACAATGATGAGGTTGGCTGTTTCGCTATGCGATTGGCCTTATGGCTAAGTTGTGCCTCAAGGGCTCCTCCACGCCGGCTTATAAAGGCGCCTGGCGTGGGCATCACGATGGTACCGGAGCGGATACAATATGGAGTCCTAGACTAAGTCCTATGCGTGTACTACAAGGCAACCCGCCATGGGTCTGTCTCCGGATCCGTCATGAGCTCCTGCGTCCAGTATCCGCCATGGGTTTCCAGCAACTGGGCCGCCCGGTAGGTGATGTCTACGCACGCGTCTGTTCTTGTAGACAGTGTTGGGCCTCCAAGTGCAGAGGTTTGTAGAACAGCAGCCAGTTTCCCTTAAGTGGATCACCCAAGGTTTATCGAACTCAGGGAGGAAGAGGTCAAAGCTATCCCTCTCAAGCAACCCTGCAATTACGATACAGAAAGTCTCTTGTGTCCCCAACACACCAAATACACTTGTCAGATGTATAGGTGCACTAGTTCAGTGAAGAGATAGTGAAATACAAGTAGTTGTGATGATTATAAGTAGTAAACGCAATCTGAAATAAAAATGGCAGCAAGCAAACATGTAACAAAACAGGAAGTAAACGGTGTGCAAAGCTTGGAAACAAGGCCTAGGGATCATACTTTCACTAGTGGACACACTCCCAACAAATATAACATAATTGAACCAATAAATACTATCATCAATATGCAACTCAAAATAATTCTCCAATGGAAAACATACAGTAATCATGCGTAGGGCTACGAAGCACTCCTCAAAGTCCATATGTATCCAAACTAGATTGTCCCACACTATCACCATGAACGCACTAGATGGTTCCAAAAAACACCAACATTTCATAGAGACATTAACCAAAAAGATACACATGATGCACACACTAGTCACCTTTTACACCATGATACGAGGTATCTCCGGAGAGTACAATAATAAAGCATAGGAGTAGCATAATATCTGAATAATAACATCTACCAATTCAACTAGATACAAAGCTCACGATCACATAAAGATCACATCATGGGAGAGAGAGGTGAACCACATAGCTACCGGTAGAGCCCTCAGCCCCGGGGGAGAACTACTCCCTCCTCATCATAGGAGACAGCAAGGTTGATGGAGAAGGCGGTGAGGTCGATGGAGACGGCGGAGACGGCGATGGAGACCGATGGAGATGGCTCCGGGGACACTTCCCCGTCCTGGCAGGGTGCCGGAACAGAGACTTCTATCCCCCAAAATTCGTCGGTGGCGGCGGTGGAGCTACGGAACTGTTCTGGAAATTTCGCCGATTCCCCTAGGGTTTTCCATCCCGAGGCTTTATATAGGCGAAGGGGCATCGTCAGGGGGCTGCCAGGGCCTCCTCACACATAGGGGGCATGGCCAGGGCCTGGGCCGCGCCGCCCTGGTGTGAGGCTGGCCCCTGGCCCCCCTCCGGCTCTCTTTCGGTCCTCGTCCTTCGTCCGGGAAAAATAGGAGTTTTGGAACTTGTTTCGTCCAATTCCGCGAATATTTCCTGTGTAGCATTTTTGAAACACAAAAACAACAGAAAACAGGGAACTGGCACTGTGGCATCTTGTCAATAGGTTAGTTCCGGAAATCGCATAAAAACGCCATGAAGTGTAACGAAACACAAGGCAAATGGTGTAAAAACAAGCATGGAGCATCAAAAATTATAGATACGTTTGAGACGTATCAGCATCCCCAAGCTTAACTCCTGCTCGTCCTCGAGTAGGTAAGTGATAACAAAAGAAATAATTTTTGAGGTGACATGCACCATCACAATCTTGATCATATAGGTAAAGCATTGAGTGCTGAGATCAAAGAACTTAAAACATGGGCATGAAAGACATAATCTTGACAATAAGAAACTTAGCAATCATGTTATAACATGAAAAAGAACACAAACAAAAGATCATGAATAATGAAACAATTAAAGTCAAACGTGTATTCAAATCATATGGAAGAACATAGTAAATAGTTTTCAGCTTGTCCCTCATGGAATAGCAAAACATAAATGCATAGGACACCTTCAAGTTTAAGAGGGTGACTAGATACAAGTAATTTAAGAACAAGTGAAACCATAGTCATGAATCAATCTATGATAAACTTTGGGACAATGCATATTATACTCAGAATGACAACTATGCTCTCTTAATGGTGCATAAAGGTAGAAGGTGGTGACTCAACATAAAAGTAAAAGAAAGGCCCTTCGCGGAGGGAAGCAGTGATTAAACATGTGCTAGAGCTTTTCATTTGTAAAACAGAGAGATAAAAATTGGTTTTGAGAGGTGGTTGTCTTTGTCAACGACTAGAAATGGGGTTCTTACTATCTTTCATACAAAAATAAAGCAAGTTTTTGAGAGAGATTGGCACATTTGTGCTCTTTTATAAAGCTTGGCACTCCTCCCCGCCTTTTTTCCTTTCACAAACCATGGCTAACTAATTCCATCGGGTGCCCACCAACATTCACATTCCATGGAGGAGTGCCTTTTTTCTTTCTTTTTTCTCTTTTTTTTCTTTTTGGAATAAGACAATATGGAAGATAGCAAATCCGACCACTACGTCCCCATGAGCTGAAAACAGTGTCACAAAATGAGAAGTATTTTGAAGGTTTTTTGAAAGGTAGCACATGAAAATTTACTTGGAATGACTTACAAATACCATGCATAGGAATTTATAGTGGACACAATGGCAAACTTGGTTTTTAGGAGTTGGATGCACGAGTAGAGCTCATACTCAGTACAAAATGAGGGCTAGCAAAAGACTGGGAGCGACTAACTAAGAGAGCAATAACGGCCATAATCATGCATAGTGACAAAACATTATTGAAAGAAGCATAAAGTGGTATCACAAGTCAAAAACCAAATGATCATAGAGGCTATAGGCGACTTATTTTGTAGTCAACATGGTGTAAGCATGTGCCAAGTCAACCCAAAGAAAACATCAAAGGAGAAAACCAAATAAATGCTTCCATATAATAAAAACAACGCATAATTTTTTCAAAGGCTCATTAAGCAATCTCAGTCATTTGAGACAAGTCATGCTACAACAAAAATCACTAAGCATACTATCAAAATGCAATCAAGCATGGCATGCAAAAGTCTAAGCCGCAGTCTAAACAAGCTCCTTTTTGTACCACTTTTTTTTGCATAAAGCTTTTTCTCTTTTCCAACACCATTCGAACTTTTTATAATCAACTCTTTTGATGAAAACCAACATGGACCAGAGGTCAAAATACACCTTGATAAAAAGATATAACAAGATCTGAACACAAATCAAGGCGAAAATCGAAAGCTAAACACAGTTCTAGAAAAAGAGAACACTCATTGAATGAAAAGAGTGAAAACTAGAGTGTTCTTGGCAATGAAAAACGAATTTCATCTCCTCCAAAAAGAACATGATGTGATCCAACCATTTATTGCAGCAAACAAAACAAAAGAAAAACTGAAAGCAAAAACAACTGACGCTCCAAGAAAAACGCATAGTGCATGAAGCAATAAAAATATAGTGTCTTGAAAGGTGACCTGATTTTTGCCGATGAAGAAGGGGTGCCTCGGGGGCATCCCCAAGCTTTGATGCTTGTACTTCTAGGATATTTCTTGGGGGTTGCATGGGCATCCCCAAGCTTGAGCTTTTGTCCATTCTTCAACTCATCTCATCACTCTTCGATCCCTACACTTGAAAACTTCCTTCATACAAAACTAAACACAAATCTATTAGCAACATTAGTGTAAGCATAACATATAATCAACCCTTTTTGCATCAGGTTTCAACCCAAAACCACCACATATTAAGCATATACTACTGTAGCAACTTTCCAAAATGTTCTGTGATCAAAAGAACTCAAAAAGAAAGCGATAAAGCGGCAAACATAAATATTGGTAGAAATCTGTCAAAATAGAACAGCTGACAAAGGTCGAATTTTTAAGGTGTTTTGTATTGCTCAAATCAAAACGTGTTCAACTAATGAAAGTTTGGATATAACCTGGGGCATATGCACAAGAAATCGTAGGTCCAAAAGATATACAGAGAATTTTCACGAATTTTTACGGTGCAGCACCAAAAACAGTTTTAGGACAGCAACATCCCCAAATCTTACCTCACTCAAATTAGAGGCTTCTCTTGGCACAACAAACGAAATAAAAAGGATAAAGAGGGGTTATTACAGTAGTAATAACTTCCAAGACTCAAATAAAAGAAAAAGTACTGAAAATAAAACAATGGGTTATCTCCCAAGAGTGCTTTTCTTTAACGCCTTTGAGCTAGGCGCAGTAATTTGCAAAGATGCTCATGTGGGCGCCATATAAGAGCTTGAGGCAAAGACGCCATATAGGAACTTAAAGCAATAGAGAGCATCAAAAAGTAAGTATGGAACATATTTAAATCTAAACCACTTCCTATGAAAAATAGTCTTGTAAAGAGACAAGTCATAAAAGCGCAAAGCAAAAAGCATAGGAAGGCAAAACAAGTACAACTTCAAGAATTGCAACATAAAGAGGGGAAACTCAATAATGTTGAGATCCATCAAACCATGTTTCCCTCTCTCATAATAACTTTCAGTGGCATCATGAATAGAATTAACAATATAACTATCACATAAAGCTTCCCTATCATGAGCCACATGCCTAAAAGAATTAATACTCCCTACATGAACAATCGTAGTAGGAGCAGATTCAACAGCATAATCACCATAATCATCAAAAATAGGAGGTATATTGTAATCATAACTATTTTTCTCCTCAAAAGTAGGTGAACTGAAAATATTATACTCATCATCATAACCATCATAAACTAGAGGTTTAGTATCATCACAAGCTAGAGAACAACTATTTCGCAAAGCATACTCATCAAACATATCATCATAAGAAGGAACATCACATAGGGGAGATAAAATATCATTAGAGCAAACTTTCTCCACTAAAGCTGGGGAACTAAAAATATCATGCTTAACAAAACCAGCTTCCCCAAGCTTAGACTTTTCTATAGCATTAGCAACAACAGTGTTCAAAGCATTCATACTAACAACACTATTAGCATGCAAATTAAGCTCCAAAGGTTTTTCAATTTTCTCTTCCAACACTTCATATCTAAACTCAAGAAAAAGACTAAAGAACTCTTTATTTTCCATTAAGCCTAACTAGTGAAAATAAAACAAGAAACAAAAAGATGTAATTGCATAATCTAAAGGAAATAACTCCGAGCACTCACCAGCAACTAAAAGACTTAGTAACCAAAGAATGTGAGTACCTTTTACCTTACCTCCCTGGCAACGGCGCCAGAAAAGAGCTTGATGTCTACGCACGCATCAGTTCTTGTAGACAGTGTTAGGCCTCCAAGTGCAGAGGTTTGTAGAACAGCAGCAAGTTTCCTTAAGTGGATCACCCAAGGTTTATCGAACTCAGGGAGGAAGAGGTCAAAACTATCCCTCTCAAGCAACCCTGCAATTACGATACAGAAAGTCTCTTGTGTCTCCAACACACCAAATACACTTGTCAGATGTATAGGTGCACTAGTTCGGTGAAGAGATAGTGAAATACAAGTAGTTGTAATGATTATAAGTAGTAAACACAATCTGAAATAAAAATGGCAGTAAGCAAACATGTAACAAAATAGGAAGTAAACGGTATGCAAAGCTTGGAAACAAGGCCTAGGGATCATACTTTCACTAGTGGACACACTCCCAACAAATATAATATAATTGAACCAATAGATACTATCATCAATATGCAACTCAAAATAATTCTCCAATGGAAAACATACACTAATCATGCATAGGGCTACGAAGCACTCCTCAAAGTCCGTATGTATCCAAACTAGATTGTCCCACACTATCACCATGAACGCACTAGATGGTTCCAACAAACACCAACATTTCATAGAGACATTAACCAAAAAGATACACATGATGCACACACTAGTCACCTTTACACCATGATACGAGGTATCTCCGGAGAGTACAATAATAAAGTATAGGAGTAGCATAATATCTGAATAATAACATCTACCAATTCAACTAGATACAAAGCTCACGATCACATAAAGATCACATCATGGGAGAGAGAGGTGAACCACATAGCTACTGGTAGAGCCCTCAGCCCCGGGGCAGAACTACTCCCTCCTCATCATAGGAGATAGCAAGGTTGATGGAGATGGCGGTGAGGTCGATAGAGACGGCGGAGACGGCGATGGAGACCGATGGAGATGGCTCCGAGGGCACTTCCCCGTCCCGGCAGGGTGCCGGAACAGAGACTTCTGTCCCCCGAAATTCGTCGGCGGCGGCGGCGGAGCTACGGAACTGTTCTGGAAATTTCGCTGATTCCCCTAGGGTTTTCTGTCCCGAGGCTTTATATAGGCGAAGGGGCATCGTCAGGGGGCTACCAGGGCCTCCTCACACATAGGGGCGCAGCCAGGGCCTGGGCCGCGCCGCCCTGGTGTGAGGCTGGCCCCTGGCCCCCCTCTGGCTCTCTTTCGGACCTCGTCCTTCGTTCGGGAAAAATAGGAGCTCTGGAACTTCACTACAGGAAATCCAGTCTATTACAACAATTTTTATTGCTACAACCACATTTCGTTGCAATAAAATGCAATATTGCCACCATTTTCACCTTTGTGGTAATAGGCCGCGCATATTGCCATGGTTTAGTTTTGTCGTGATAAGTACATGTTTTGTTGCAATATAGCTCGTATATTGCAACAATATGCATGGATGTTGCAATATGGCAAAAATATTGCGGCAAGCAAATTCCGTTGCATGAGTTAATCATTTTGTTGCGATAGAAAGTAGGTCTCACAACAAAGTAGACATTTGTGGTAATATTCAAACAGATATTGCAACAGCTGTGTCACGTTGCCATACTTACAAATATTGTTGCAAAAAATTGCCCACCTATTGCAACAAAACACATATTGGTGGTGATAGCGCATATCTTTCGCCTTAATTTCACCGTGTTGCAATAACTACTGTTTACTGCGACAAGTTGTGTATCCGTGGCAATATGTAGAGGATATTACTACAACCCACTACTGTTGCAATAAAGAACATGATGTTGCAATGATATTCCATAGTCAATGGCGGGCCTTCATGTGGGCCACCTAGGCCATGACTCCCGACAATTGAAATATTTTAGTAGCCCCTAATACTATCATGGCCATCAACCAGCCCATGAACCTTGTCATCAGCCTATTAACCACTAGCAGCGGGCAAGCATATATGATTAAACATTAAAAAAATTGAATTAAGGTAGCATACAGAAATGTTATGAGTGGGTACTGAGAAAATGACAGTCATGTCTGCCTCCCCGCTAAAAGAAAACTGAAGTCCAAATTTCAGAAACGGCTAGGTTGCAGCAAAGTGTCCAGATCAACACTAAACTTCTATTATTTGTGCATACATTCAACCGACAAGATTTCAACATAAGCTGGCTAGAAGTATGTGTTCTGCTTGGGTTGTACTATAGATGATTTCCTAGACGGTTTATCTTCACACTTCAGCTAGTCTTATAATTATGTATTGCGCCTGCAAGTGGGATCATTCCGGTGCGGCACTAAGGACTTGTTTGGTTGTCGGGTGTAATAAATCCAGGGAAGTAAACCCCCAGAGGGAAATTAGGGGGGCACGCGGGATCCCCTGGGGCACGGGAAAACTGTGACCATTTTCGTGTTGCCATTTGGTAGCAATTGGGGGACGCGGGGGGAAAGGGAGGGGCAGTTGCCTGTTATCTTCCTGGAGCGTTTGTTTTCTAAAAATAATTTTGGCTTTTCATACAACTTCATGCCAACTTCAGGACATAAAATAGTACGATTTCTTACAAATGGTAACAAATTCTGGGATACAAAGTCATAATCCAAAATACACAAATAGTTACAAATTTCTCAAATACGTTACCAATTTTAGAACTGTACCATTGCAACTACATAACATGTTTAGCTTGCAGAAACACAAGCTGCTGGGCTGTCGTGGACCGATCTCAACATCAAAAGTTCATAATTCCCAAGTTGTCGTGTCCGAAGCAGCAACACTTCGGAAGAGTTTACACTGGTATTTCTCTAAACAACATAATCAAGTACCGTAGCTCGACTTGTGCTGAATTACAAGAAACAGTGTGTAATATACATCCCAGAAATGGGCTAGCAGGTACAAAATGGATCTCAATAACAAATAGCACGAATGCCTGAACTTATTGTGCCCGCATGATAACAAATAGCACCATAACGGAGAATTCAAACTAGATCAATGATGATTGTTCTAGTTCAGATATGCCTTGCCGAGACAGTAGTTGCGGCTTTCGCCGTTTACATCCAAGCCGATCTCCTCTGAAGAGGTTGCCAGTACTTATACAGCTGCTCCGCAGCGTCACACGCAGGTGAGAGGAACCCATATTTCAATATATATAACCAAGATCAAACCTAATAATAAAGCACGGGTGACGAGGGTTAACTCGACAAATGTCCTAGATGAAGGACTTAAGATCGGGGAGATAGGGCGTTGGATGAACTCGAAGGTAAAGTTAGTCGAAATAGGTGTGTCTCGAAAGTAAACTTGGGTGTTCAACCTGGCTTGCTTTCAATCTGGCCTACACCGTCCCCTCCTGGCCCCTATATATAGGTGGCCAGGTCTCGAGGACCGAGTAGGGTCCGATACAGATTACAATATCGACATACGGTAAGAACTCGTATTCGACTATCATTACAATTGGGCCTAGCTATACGGGCCTTAGGGGTACTCAACTAACGGGCTCTATTAACTATACCCTTGTCAGTAGCCCCTGAGATTCTACCAGAATTGCAGATTCGGGTTGAATCTCTAATCTTTAAATCTTTGACTTGATCAATTCTTCGACTTCTTATTATCTTCAAATCTTCGACTCGGTCTTTCGACTTATTTTCGTAATAATATATCGCAAGGGGTTTTGATGAACAAGCCTGACAACTCTGACGGATCAAGAGGTCAGTTAACTGCCGGAACAAATACTTGTCACCTACTTCAAATTCAATCCCCTTGGATTTGAATTTGGGATACCGGTCAAACCCATTCTTTTGCCGCATTTAGGACTTACAAAGAATGAATCCCAGTGATTCTCAGGGTACCCAGTGCGTCCACCAGGATTTTCTTCGCGTCGTAGACACGGATATATACCAGCAGAGCGCATCCATGTGCGTATACCAGGCCTCACAGGACGGATCCCGGGGTCTTACCTTCGTGATAAATCACGGCATTCGAGTTTCGTTGCGATAACGCAACTCGAGAATCTTATGTCGCAGCCAAATTTTGACTGATAAAATCAAAAAAAATCGAACTTAAATTAACTTCTTCCAATTCCCTCCCGATGGGAGTAGTCTCTCTATATTTTGTCGACTATGTAGTCGAAGTTTGTATGATAATCTTTCTTCATCTCCACTATTGATTATCTCATCCTCCATCGGGTGCGCGCTCAGCGCTCCCGATGGGAGTAGCCCCTGAGGCTATGTTTGAATACTTGTAGTTAAGCATAGGCTCAAAATTCACTTCGTCTTCTTTCTTTTAATTTCTCATGTTTATAAGCCCCCGAGCCCAAGACGAGGTTTTTCATATCGTGCAACCACACTCTTCCCTTCTTATTTCTTCTTCGGTATTTATCGTCTGCTATGTGCAGAATTTAACTCCTTTGTAGAATACGTTTATGGGTCTTGCTTACCACGAGGGCCCGATAATACGTGCTTATAAATAAAGCATCTCTTGGCAAGGGGTAAAAACCCTAATCAGATTCCTCCTCCGCCGCATCGTCTTCTCTCTTCATCTAGGGTTTCTAGCCTTCTTCCTTATCCACATGGCTGACGCAGATGGTTCTCGTTTGAACCTTGGCTCTCCAGTGGCGCCGCGATGTCGGGGCCGCCCTCGTGGAAGCAAGAACAAAACAACTCCGGCCGCCGCAGGATCGTCATCGGCCGCTTCGGTGAAACGCCGTCCCGGCCGCCCACCTGGTAATAAAAACAAATCCAAGGTGACTGGCGCTGCCCCAGGTCCAAACGCTCCTCCACCTGCTGCTCGACATGGAGATTCGGTTGTGGACTCGTGTATCAAGATAGGATCGGACCATCCAGACCTGGCCTTGGACCTAGCCCCATGGCCCTAAGGCCAATTCTAGGGGCCACGGGTCGACCCATTCAGATAAATTCATGTGGCCTTATTGGCCCATTGAATACCCCAGGGCCGACCAAAAATTCAGCTTCAGTACACTGTTTGCTCAACTCTGTATGCAAATGGAACATGTCTTAAAAGATAATATTATAAGAAGACAAGAAAAAATTACATAAGCGGAATTGATAAGACAAAATAAATAAAGGTTACAAAGTAAGCACAAGTCCAATCCCAACTCTTTTCATATTCCATACACAACAATCATCCAGTATCATTGACGACATCCAGATTCATTAAAGACATTGCAGGTTCAATGACCATTTTGCTAAAGACTTCAAGGAGAAGCGAATAGCAAGTACATTTTATCATCTGCTGGAGGTTACTATAACTATAAAATGCTCCCACATGCTTCAGTCATCATCATCTGTATGTTCCAAAAAAAAAAAATCATCACCTGTATTTAGCGGGTAATCAGAAGTTAGTACATCCATGTCAAAAACATGTAGCATACCAAACAACTATTGCCTAGAAACCATACATGTAAATCATGATTGATTTATAAACACCCTTCTTTACAATTCAGAGAGCACAAAGCAACATGTAAAAATCAATGGTTCATAAACCACCTTCTATACAGCGATGGGAACATGGCTTCTGTATTAGCAGTATACAGTACATAGATTCAGCACACAAAAAACTCACTATAAGCTAGGAATTTACAGGCAAGTAGCTGAAAGAGGCACACATGTTATATACTTTCTATCCTGAGTTCGATTTGTCTGTAATTAGTTCAAGCTTCAGTTCACGGAACAAACGCAATCAATCGATGATGAGCTTACTAAACTACTAGATTTAACAAGGGAGTGCTAATCCTTATGCTGGAACAAGGGAGCAAGATAATATAAGTGGCCGAATCTCATCTCCAAAAGCAACTGCTAATCCTTACGCTGGAAGGAGCAACTACTAGGTGTGTATTTCTCTGGTCGGCATCGTTAGTGCTAGTTTCTTGCAAAACGTCCAACTAAACTGTGCTTGCTGCACACAAGATCCAGACCTCCAAGTAGTCTCTAAGAGTTTACCACATGAGACTGATTATTATCTGGGTAGAGCACAATGTTAAGACAAACTCTCGAGTTATTTTTAATTTCAGCTGTCTCAAAATAAGCATCAGCACTAGGTTTCAAGTATCATCTATCAAGTGGCACTACCAAGAAATAAAGCATCAGTAGGGGATGAGGGGAAAACACTAAAATTTCTGTATTCAAAGGACGAAGATTCATCCAGGCCAGGTAGCACGACTGGCCTAATGAGAACATTTCTGCTCCTATGTACATAGAAGATGAAGCAGTGTAGATGCAACAAGTTAGTATCATCTGAATACTATCTAGGCAGAGGAAAATCAAACTATAGTATGAACAAATTGGGCTGGTATAATTTTCTCTAGCAGACTAGCAACTGAAGAGACTGTGGAGACTAGGAGATCTGGTCAAAGAATTAATGTATGTACCGACTCCTACAAAGATTTAAGATGGAAGAATTGTGGAGGCAGCAGGAAGGACGCTAGTAGTCTCACCTTGTTTGGCTAGCAGCGGTGCTTGGAAGGGGAGGAAGCAAAACGGGGAGGCAACCTGATGAGCCGGAGAGGAGCAAGAAGAGATCGAGCCGGAAAGGATGGCGACGACGATCCTGCCGGCAACCGGGACGACGACGAGCTATCGGCAACCGGGACAAAGACGGGATGTGCAGGGATAGAGAAGAAGACGACCTGGAGAGTGGCCGGGAGAAACGCCAGGAGCAAGACGGCGACCGGGACGTGAGCGGAAGGCGGCGGCGGCGGCGGCGGCAGAGATGGGCAGGGAGGCGACTAGGGCTCGAGGGTGCTCCTAGTCCTAGTGACCTAGTCATCGCTCGCGTGCGTGCGGGATAGCGCCCCGCACGCAGCGACATGCTCGTAGGCAGCTCCAGAATATGGCCCAATAACTAGTACGGAGTATTGCTCTTTTTATTCTATTTCCTTTTTCTCTTCCGTTTTTTCTAAAGTGAATAATTTCCAAATTTAAACATTTCTAAAATTCGAATTTTGAACAAAAATAAAAAATGAACAGAATTGGAATTTTAACAAATATGGAATATGAACAAATTTCAAATTTGAACATTTTCCAAATCAGAACAAAAATCGAATTTGAACATTTTTTTCAAATTTGAACAATTTTTAAAGTTTGAACATTTTTCGAATTTGAGTTTTTCAAAATTTGAACAATTTTCAAATCTGAACAATTTTCAAGTTTGAACATTTTTCAAATTTGAACTTTTTCAATATCTGAATTTCAGCAAAACAAAAAAAATATGAACATAAAAGGAAAAAAGTGAAGAACAGCGAAAAAACCAGCTAAACTTGTAAACCTGACCAGAACCAGAAAAAATCATGAGAAACCCGCGGTAAAGAAAAGAAAAGGAAAAGTCCCTAATGGGCCGGCCCCGAACCATGGATGCGCATGGGCGAAGCGCAGATAACGCGCGCTAACTCAGTTCGGTGGTTAAGTTCTGGGTCTCCAACCGGATCGACGCGTACCTTTATCTTCCTCCTGCATCGTCTTCAACCTCAGTCCACACTGTAGTTCTCCTTCACGCCTTCGTCCTATCTAGTTGCCCCCGCCGCCACCGCCAGTCGCAACCGCCTCTTGCCGCCTCCCCCCGACCGACGGCTCTCCCGAGCCGCCTCACCGCCCCACCCTGCCCGAGCCACTGCCACCGTCGGTCCACCGTCGCCCCGACCTTCCCTGACAAAAGATCTTCATGAATGCAGAGGGGTCATTTTGGGCATACAGGTCCTGCTGATGATCATTCATCGGAGAGGTGTCTTAGCGATATCTAGAGTTTTCCTGAACCGTATGGTAACACACTTACAGGGTCAATGATGCTATAAGATGGTTTTGATATATTTGGAACTACCAGAGTTTTCATAAGAGAGTGACGAAAAAGTTCCATGGAGGTTCGAAGTAGTTTAGAGAATTTCGGAAGGAGTTCCGGAGGATGAGGAATTAACTATGTGTTAATTAATATTAATTAATTGAATTAATATTAAATAAATATTTATTAAAGTAATCTAAATGGGCATCCCACCTACAAGGGCCCTCCAAGAAGAGATCCCAAGGAGGTGGCCGCTGCCCCCCTTGATGGGCCCTAAGGGCCCATGCGCCTAGGATTGGGTGGAAAGGGGGCGCCTAGGGTTTTGGCTGCCGGCATCTTGGCCCCATCTCCTTTTGCTGCCGCCCCACCTAGATTGGATCTAGGTGGAGGCCCTACCCCCTCACCCTTCCACCTATAAATAGTGGGGATCCCCCATGTGAAGAGAACACAATTTCACGAGCCAGGAGCTCTCATCTCCCTCTCTCCCGTGCGGCTCCTCGAAGAGCGGCATAAGAGTGTCAGGTATTCCCATGTGAGATTCTAGTATTCCTTTCATGAAGTTATACTTTAGCGTGAGCGTCAGGTCTTTCTTGCATTGGGTTATATTGGATCGACAAACCGGTCGGTGAGAAGAAAGCGGTTCCTCCGTAGAGGGGTTTATTGCACGTGCATTTTCCATCGCGTTTTTCATGTTATTCGACATCTCCAGTCTCATGACCCCATCTCAACTATAAAAATGAATCAACGATCGCCCCGTTACTACTAGCTAGCTATATCAGTTAGCTAGGGTTTGTTAGATGGAAAATGTTGGATATACGGGGTCGCATTTAATTTTTATTGTATGATGAACATGATGATGCCCTATATATATGTATGTATGAACTACTTGTTGATCTAGGACAAATATGATGATGAGAAAGATGGGCCCATGCTCTATTCCCCCATATGTGTGGTAACCATAAGACCTCTGATGGAGGTCATATATATACATCTTCTTGGTGTAGTATTTCCATGCGAGAATATAGTATGCCTTGATAGATACTCTTTCTCCCAACTGGTGTTTTCCAACACGTCCTTTGTGTTCTTCGCCATCACTTGTCTTATCAACCCATCTCGGGATCAAACATTGAGATCAGAACCAAGATACATCGAACATCTCATCACCACATATCTACTTATGTTTGAAGGCACTATTATAATCTAGCAGTTTTAAAATGAGGGTGGCATGATGTTTATGTCGATGAGTGTAGCGCACACCACCTCCATTACCCTTACCGGCTCGACAGTTGTTCTTGTGTGGACTGCATACTCTCCCCACCATCACAACCGACAGTGCGATTGGCAACGACGCGGACATCTATCTCAAGCCAGTCCATGAAATAAACTTTTACAAACAAATTTGAGTAATAATATTTTCAGAAGTAGATATATTCCATATTATTTTCCAACTTATTTCATTATTACAAGCGATCACTTAATAAAATAATTAATGTCCAAACAAAAAATTAAGCGCATACTCTACTTTGTGGAGGTATTTTTTGACTTCCCGCTAACCATTGATTTTTTTTGTAACTTCCCACCAAATGATGGTCCTGTATTGCGCCATAATATTATAACCTCCTGCAGAAAACCCCTCATAAATAGGACTCCCGATTATTTCTTATCAGCAAATCGTGAGATCGGATCTGATGAGAGCTACCTTATTTCTCCGTCCTCACGGTGTCACGATGGCACCGTCGACACTGCGGAAGATAGCTGAGTCGCAGGTAATTTCTTCTCCTCCGACCGCTTTTGGTCTCACACGAGGCGAAGTGGGAAGCGACCAACACCCCGTCGTCCTCCGGCCAGTCGGCCCGTCGATCCCTCTCAGCGCAGCGCCCCCTTTTCCATCGTAGAATAGAGCGCACTCCTCACTCCACGCTCTCGCCTCCGGCATGCCCGCATTGCCTTCCTACTATCACAACCCTCGGGATGCAACAGGCCCCCTCGCCGGCGACCAGCAAGGCGGCGGTGGTGGCGGCGGTCACGCCGATCTGGGAAACTGTCGAACTTCTGCCGTCGATGCCGTCCACGGCCTCGGCCACGGCAACCACGACCACGATTGCCAACACCTTGCCGATCCAACGGTTCGACTGGGAGCTCTTCAGAGAGCAGGCCATCATCGATCCCCGTGATGGCGGCACGGTACACGCCTTCAATACTTGTCCATGGATCGTTAATCCCTCCCTCAGCGTGAAAGTAGTGTTTTCTGAAGTTAGGTTCAGTTAGCAAGTACATGTTCTGAATTTAGGTTCAGTTAGCAGTAGTCTGTTAGATAGTTGGTGGTAATTTTGTTCTAAACTGATTTGATTTTAGAAGAAATAGTGTACCAAACTGGAGCTCAGATTTATAAAAGCCCACTTATGTTGAGGAACCATGTAGTTCCAGGTTACTGCCAACTGAAATTTTTCATTTTGATGACTGTTTGATCTTTCATGAATGTGAACAAGGGCAGTGATTATTTTGTTTGTAATGCAGCAGTTTTCGAATTAGGTTTTAAAAACTTTATTTCTCTAAGGATTAATCTTTGTGAGATTTATGCGCTCAGGTTGTACAACATAGGTAATGATCACATTTCTATTCTATTGTGGTTATATCATGTTCAACTCGCAGTTGAAAGAATTGCTTACATTATTGCAAATTTTACAAGTGTCCATTAAATACAAAATTGTAAGGTCAAGTTTATTACCAATGGATGCAGATCAAAGGGAAGAGTAAATCAAAGACTATCACACATATACTATTGAATCAGGAATGTGTATCCCTGATGAGGTGAAATGACGTCTACCATACTATGAACTATTTCTACCAGAGCTTATGTCGCTGTGTGGTGTTGCGATTGATGTGCATGGATTGTATTTTCTTTATGATTTGCTGCGGGTGAGTGATGCATCACATCATTTTACTTCTTTGGAAAGTTGGTACTTATGAATAAAATGTGTGATTTGACAGTAATATTACTATTGTGAGAAAATACGAATTTGTAGCTTATGTTAAAGCTAATGAGTTTGACGCGATCTCAGCAGTTCGGTAACTTTTCACGTCAAAATTTACAAAAGACCATAGGTCTGTTAGTTAGTACATGCCAATGAAATCAAGGTCTTGCTACTTTTGACTGGAGAAGAACATTTCCTCTGTTTAATCACAGCGATGTTGCTTTAACCAGAAACTTGAAGGTTATGACAGCTGTATTGATCATATTTAAATGGATCCTTTTTCCATGTCACCAGGGTTATTTTCTTAGCTCTCATTAAGGGAACTATTCAATTGTGCATATGCTGAGTGCTCCTAACTTGACTGTTTTCCAGGAATGAAATACCAAGACTATCAGAGATGGCAATAACTGAGAAGCCAATGCCTGGAATTAAATCAAATATTAGCATGGTTTTGTTACAAGGACATGATTTGGTCATGTATATTCATTGGTAATATGGCAGGCCAACTGGTTTTCGACTTTACTTTGGCTTCTAGAAGACTAGGATGACAGATCATTTTCAGCAAGGCCCACTCTAACATGAGTTCTTATGTTTTCATAGCTTTGGATGTGGGCATAACTATTATATTTGAGAAACCAATTTCTCAGTCATTACTCATTACACGCGGCGACGATGGTAAAAATACATTCTGCAGCTTCTTCATTTGCTGCAAATATTTGAGGGTTTTCATACGAGCAGGTATATGTGCGTAAGTCAGGATGGTGAATTTTTTTGACATGTAACATGGTGTCTATTTCTCCAGATATCAGACTATAGATTTTATTGATTATTATTATAGAATTTGTAAAAGTAAGTATTTTCTGTGGGGCTGCTTGAGTATCCCACAAATAAAATTGTAGCCTGTACCCTTTTCCCTTGGATGTTCACGCCATATCTCACTAAAAGAATTCCTGTTGTGATTCAGCTAAAAAAAATTGAGGCTGGTTTGTTTTTTCATACAGTTCCCTGATTTATATATAGAAAAAAAATCCAGATCATAATGGCAAGTCATCAACTAGATAGATTCATGGAATGGTCTTTTTTCTTTATAACTGGGGAGTACTATAAATACATTCTTTTATACTTATTTGCAGTTTTCATTATAATTTTCACTAAATCTGTCATAGGTGTATGAAAATTGATAGTTAGTATGAAAATTGATAATATGTCATGTTGTTTATTGCACGCATTGTTGTTGAAACACATTTAATATCTAGTGAAATCAGATAATGTTGTTAAACCTATTTTTTCTCAGTGGGTTGCTGTTTGGCTAGGGGATTACAATTTGGCAGTGATTGTTAGTAGATTGTATTTGTGCACATTCCGATTCATAGCGTTTCTAGTTTGCCAATAGCACCAATCGGAAAAGGCTTCCCAGTAGGAAATAGGCATCTTATTCTTTTTTCACCGGCATCATTTGCAAAATGATAGTGGTCAACAAAGATAGTCATGCTGAAGCTGCTTTTGTCTGTGATTTGAACCTGCTTATCTGCGACAATTACAGTTGCTCATGTAAAACCACAGATGTTACTTTTCAAATACTGATCTCCATAAACTATTTTATTGTACTGATTGCGTGCCCATATTGCCTTCCATGCTCCTATTATGTTCGTTTCATATAACTAGAGCTAAACAGTTTCTTTTTTTCTTAATTGCAGGAAACAAAAATTTAACTCGAGTGGAATATACACCACGGACACTTTAGTCTTTCACTTAATTAGGATAGCACATTCAGTGTGTTGAATGATTGCTAAATTAGATTTCAGATTCATTTTATGGATATTTGCGATGAGAGCTATGATATTATATGAATCTACATGGTTTGAATAATATAATTGAATGCATGTTTTTTTGGTTGCAATAATCTATTACCACGATCTAGTTTCGGTTGCAACTGCTTGATGCCACCAAATGTAGCTTTGTTGCAATAGCATTTTTGCCACGAATGCTTGTAATGTCGCAATAGGTTTGCGCCACAAATATGTTGTCCGTTGTGATAACCCCTTGACGCCACAAAATTCATCTTTGTTGAAATAGGCCTTTCACCATGAACCGGTTGTATTGTCGCAATCGCTTTTCACCACACAGATTTTGGCTGTTGTGATAACTATCTGTTACCACCAAAACGAGTATGTTGCAATAGTTTATCGCCACGTTTGGAGAGTTGTTGCCATAAATTAATACCATGAACAGAGGGTTCGTGGCGAATGAGGTATACCCACGAAAAAATAGTGGTTGCCATAGGGTTCAGGTCTATTGCAACATTTGGCTATTGCAACGGAAGGACATGTGCCACGAAACAAGTGTTGTTGAAATAGGCTATGGCCACAAATGTCTATCGCCACAAACAGTAATCGCCATGATGTTGGTGCTTGTTGCATTAAGCTATCCCCACGAACCAAATTGTGGTGACAAGCGCATGCTGCTACAAGAAAAAGTGTGGCAACTTGTCACATCATCGTTGCAATAACACGTTTTTCTTGCCACATTTTGTTTTTTGTGGCAATAACCTATTACCATGCGTGCTTTTGCAACGCTTGGCAACGAAAGTCATGTCGTGGTAATAGGTACCTATTGCCACGATTCGGCATTTATTGCCACGAATACTATTATTGCAATAGACCCAATTTCTTGTAGTGCTTGTTTTGTCCAATTCTGAGAATATTTCCTGTGTAGCATTTCTGAAACACAAAAACAGCAGAAAACAGGGAACTGTCACTGTAGCATCTTGTCAATAGGTTAGTTCCAAAAATCGCATAAAAATGCCACGAAGTGTAACGAAACACAAGGCAAATGGTGTAAAAACAAGCATGGAGCATCAAAAATTATAGATATGTTTGAGACGTATCAGTAGGCAATCCGCCATACCACCCTGATGGGCTACCCTGGCTTGCTGTTTTAGGACTACGTCGCTGGTATACCCATTTGGTATATCCCCAGCACTTGTCATCTCCCTCTCTCTACTATATAAGTCACTCATATTTTCATCTTAAGCACACACATCTTCTCATCCTAATCTTCTTCCCAAAACACATCTCCCATGCACATCTTCACCACCGCTGGCGCCCTCTCTCTCCCTCTCAATAGCGGAGCAAGATCTACCTCGATCTCGGCTATACTACGTCACCATTGAAGAGATGAACTTCATCATCACGGAAGCTCTTCGTGCATCAAGGGTGGAGAAGTGGATCCGCGCCGTCAAGCAACTGGTTCCTCGATGCCGCACTGATCAAGTGCGTGGGCTTGGACTGTGAGTTCACCACTCACGAGGTCCCTCAGCGTGCTGCCGTCCTTCAACTCTCGGTGGCGTCCGAGATATTGATCTTCCAGATATGTTGGGCCAATCGCGTGCCGCAACTGTTCAAGGAATTCTTGAAGGACACCATCATCAAATTCTGTGGTGCGGCTATCGCCAATGATGTGCGCATGCTGAGCATATACGGAATTGAAATTTTGTCTGCGTACAATCTCTAAAAGATTGTCCCGAACCCCACCAACAAACTAACTCCGAGTCTCTATGATCTGGCCAATGCTACTATTGGGATACATCTTGAGAATAAGAAGAGGGACAAGAAGAAGGACAAGAAGAAGTACAAGAAGAATGGAGGAGGAGAAGAAGAAGAAGAACTAATATTTGGTTGCGCCAAAGTTCCATTGAGCTTCAAGCAATTATTATATGCCGCTCTAGACGCTCGCCTGGGCTTTGAGATTGCTAGAAGCTACTGGAAGCTAAAAGGCTACAATAGCCATGTTGATCGTCTCAACCTTAATGTTTATTAGGTGGATGATCGTAGATGTGTGGTTGTGTGAGTCTTATTGTTATTCTATTGGATGAGTATAATGTTTAGAAAAATGTAATCCCTTTGTTTCGGTTAACAAAGTCTATTAATTTTTGAATTTGTGATTTTTCAAGTATTTTGGCTTTTTTGAATATTTTCATTATTAAAAATTAATAATTAAATTATGCATAAAGATTATTTGAAATTCATTGGTGCTTATTATTACTTAATCATTATTTCTTATTTTGTGAATTTATTTGGAATTTAAAAAAGTAATATTATATATTACCAAAGTGTATAGGTTAATAGAATTGGTAGCATACCATTATCAAGAAGTCACGAGCGCAGTCTTGGAAGCTAGTAGGGAAGGAATGGAGAAGTTAAGCGTGCTAAGGGTGGAGCAATGTGAGGATGGGTGACCGATCAGGAAGTGAGGACCACAAGTACTTGTAATTTGACATGACAATGGCCGGAATTGGGTGATTCTCTGCTTTTGCCTTTTTCGCCCAAATTCATCTAATTTTGATTTGGTTACCTAGATAATAGCTAGGTTGAACTTGCTCTGATACACTACTGATACCAGGACTTCTCCATGTATAAATTGAAGTAACTTGAATACAGTAGACTACAATAACTTTAATAAAAAGGCTCTTTTGCACAACCAAAGTTGAACTAGAAAATCTCTAAAAAAAAGTAGAACTAGAAAAGCCTGTTGTGCACAAGAGTAGAGCTTACTCCCTAGCACATACGAGCCTTGACATGAAGATGTCCCAAAGATATCAGTAGTCTAACATACTTTCCCAGCCGTGTTAAACTACATAGAAAAGCTAATTTAGCCGGACATAGAGCCTATCACAGACTCAATGTCACTGACGATATTCTTGGCATCAGCAGCGATACTAGCCAATCCTCTCCTCGCCAACCCAGCACAGTAGAGCCCGTTTTCACCTTTCCAGTGATTTGGATATTCTTTGGTCGGCAGCCCATTGTCATTTAACATGCTCTCACCATTCTGCGCTCATAAACAACATATAGCTTGGTTAGAATATTTAACACACAGAAAAGTATCTGACTTATGCAAATTCAGAATTCAATGTTAGTACCTTGAGCCACATATTTGCTGTGCTTTTGTATCCAGTTGCAAACACAATTGCATCAAATGGGATTTCCTTCCCGCATTGAAATTTAACAATATTGCCCAGGATCTTACTTATGCTTCCTTGAACCTATAATATGTAAATAAAATATTAATAAACAGGCATAGTAAATCAGCGTTTGGTATATACGTAGGTTTGTATCATGCCCGAGGATATGCTTACTCTGATTTTGCCTTCTTTTATTAACCCAACTGTGCCAACATCAATGACAGCAGATCGGCCAGTTTTTGACTTGAGGGTCATTGGTCCAATTTTTGGCATTGTGATGCCATGCCTTGATAGATCTCCAAATCTTAATTTTGCCGCCCTAACAAGGAGGTTATCCACTATATTCAGTGGAACATGCTGGGCTAGTGTCATCCCCAACCGGATTAGTTCCTTTGTCATTATATGAATCTGCAGCCACAAAATGTGTCACACATCTTTTGGAGCATACACGACAAAATAAAATTTCATTGTAGAGGTAACAATACTAAAAGAATTGTATCCCTATTACCAAATAAAAATGTGTGCACATACCGGGCTTCGTATAACAATCGAAGTATGGCCCATGGGTCGCCAGGTCGTAAGCTATTTCCATCCCGGAGTTTCCAGATCCAATGACCAACACACTCTTACCGGAGAAGCTCTTGCCTGACTTGTATCTTGATGAGTGGATGGCCTCGCCCGGGAAATTTTGAAGTCCAGGGATCAACGGTATGTTCTCTGCACTATTCTCACCACTTGCCACAACAAGAAACTTTGCAGTGAAATTGATTGTTGTGCATTCCGCTATGTCACGAGCCACTATGGACCAACACTTTTTATCATTGTCATATGTGGATGACTCCACGCTAGTGAGATAGTTGGGTTGAATATTGAATCGCTCAACATAGTCATCCAAGTACTTGACAAATAGGTTTTTTGGTATGTATGTTGGTGCATCTATGGGGTATGACATGTGCGGTAACTCACAGAATTCCTTTGCAAGATGCAGCTTGTGGCGATCATACGCACGGTTCCGCCAAAGTGACGCGCTGCAGCTCTCACGCTCGACGATGATGTAGGGAATGGAGGATTGGGCAAGGCACGCCGCTGTCGCGAGGCCTGCTGGTCCAGCACCAACAATCAGGACGCCGACATCCTCCATTGCAAAGGCAAGATTTGGCACGGTGTGGGAAAAGGGGGTGCGGTGGTAGACTAGGAGAGAAGAAGAGGTGTCTGTTTGATTACTGGACGAATCGTTGGATGATATATAGTCGCATGAGACATATAAATGTTGTATAGTGTTCAGGATCAATTCTATTCGTGTTCAGATTATGGGATGCAAAAAAGGTAAAGATCAATTGACGCATATAACCTGGTCTATGAATTGAATGTTATAAATGTCATTGTTATTCTAAAAGGTAGGAAATGATCGGTTGTAATTTCCCTTGTAATTTTACTAACCATGCATACTCGGGGATCTTTACCTACTATAGTATGTTTCTTTCCTTCCCTATCGTCATCAATTTCTTAGATAGGACAGAGATATGTTCACAGTATACTACTATTCAGACGTTTCTTACCTTTCCCTGTGCTTAGAGTTGTAGACGAAATATAACCGAAACTTTGATAGCATAAGGATGAGTCGGGTTTCTCAACATTTTGACCAAAAAATGATTTTTCAACATGCATTTGTAGAATTATTATTATTTGATTATCCTAGTGCCACTGCCAGGCTCTAGCATGGAGATTAACGTGTATCTTGCTTGCCGGCCTTCTGCAACAAACCAAGCACACTACAGCACAAAAGGCATACACCGACGGCCAGGTGCCGTCAGCTTAGGCCCAAAAAGTTGTCGGGCTAGGCTAACCCGACGATAGCCGGCGGGTTAGGTGTCGTCGGCGTATGCAGGTGTCGAGTAGGTTCGGGTCCGGCGGCATAGTCAATGCCGTCGGCGTAGACTATGCTGATGGTCTAGAATACCGTCGGTGTAGGTTATTTACATTTTTTTCAAAAATTAAATATTTGAAAAAATCAAAATTTTATTTTCTTTGAATTTGTTGGAATTCATCGAATGACACTTGAACAATGAATTCTCACTTGGTCACTCATCCTTAGATTGCTATAGGTCAAGCATGCTTAACTTCTAAGTTCTATTCGAATAAGCTATCTCTATGCTACTAAATCCTTATTGATATTAGGTATTATATCAATCCTTTTAAGCCATGTGGGTATATGACTCTGTGTTAGTATGTGTGCGTATATGTCTATGAATATGTGTGTAGGTATGTATATATATGTGTTTATTAAAATTTTGAAAAAATATAAAAACTTCAGAATTTTAAAAAATAATAAGTTTCAAAAAATATAAAAAACAAAAAATCATTTTAACAGGTCATTTTTTCACTAAACTTTGACCGTTAAAGCGGGACTTCGCACCGTCTGGCCGCGAGCGGGAGTTGTCGTACGTTGTCATTTCATGCGAGTCCGGCGTAACTAATTCCAAAAAATTTGAAAAACTGCAACACCTTCACGTGGCATCATTTATGTTACATAGATGTCAGAAAAAATTCAAAACTTAATAAAAGAATTAACCAGAAATCACATAAATGACCTGCAACGTTCGAGGTTGTATGGCTTTTAGGTCAAATGAGCTAGGTTCGGTCCTGATCATGGCATTGTTTGTGGGAATAAGGCCATATCGGATACGCGTGTGTCCCTTGGGATGACGAGGAATGCCATGGAGGCCGATTTTGGTTTCATCACAGAAAAGTGCCTTTTCCATTTTTGGAGTGCCGAAATCGGTTTTTTTGTGAGGCAACTACCGAGATGGCAAATCGAAAGCCGGGCACAACAACCCACATAAATAATAGACCACCTAGGATACGCATATCATCTCTTGTTTCATCATGCAAACAGTCGGAGTTATTTTCTGGATTTTGCACAAGTTCCTGTCGATTTCGCTGGAACTGGGGTGGGTTTGCACTTTAGCGCTAATAAGATGAGCTCCTATTTTTTGCAAAAATCATTTTTGGATCTGCAAGAGGTCATTTTTTAACTAAACTTTGACCGTTAAAGCAGGACACCGCACCGCCTAGCCGCGAGCGGGAGTTTTCGTGTGTTGTCATTTTATGCGAGTCCCAATCGGGTGTAACTAATTCAAAAAAAATCAAAAAATGCAAGATCTTCGTGTGGCGTCATTTTATGTCACCTAATGTGGGGGAAAATTCAAACCTTGATAAAAGCAATTTACCATAAAGTCCCTTCACATAAATGACCTACCATGTTCAAGGTTGCATGGCTTTTAGATCAAATGAGCTAGATTCATCCCTGATCATGGCACAGTTTATCAGAACGAGGCCATATCGGATACGCACATGGCCCTTGGGATGGCGAGGAACGCCACAGAGGCCAATGTTCATTTTATCCCATGAAAAGTGCTTTTTCCATTTTTGGAGTACCAAAATCGGGTTTTTTGTGAGGCACCTACCGAAACAAAAAATCGAAAGCTGGGCACAACACTCCACATAAATAATAAATCACCCGGAATACGCATATTAGCTCTCCTTTTGTTGCACAAACCTTCAGAGTTATTTTCTGGATTTTGCGCAAGCTCCTGCCAATTTCGTTGGAATCGGGGTAGATTTGTACTTTAGCGCTAATAAGACGAGCTCCTGATTTGTTTTCAAAAATCAATTTTTGTATCCACAACACGTCATTTCTTCACTAAACTTTGAACATTAAAGCGGGAATCCGCACCGCCTAGCCACGAGCGGGAGTTTTCGTGTGTTTTCATTTCATGCGGGTCCTGAATTTAACTAATAAAAAATTTAAAAAATGTGAGACCTTCGTGTGGCGTCATTTACCAGAAATTTAAACCTTGATAAAAGAAATTTACCAGAAATTCCCTTCATAGAAATGACCTACCACGTTTGAGGTTGTATGGCTTTTAGGTCAAATAAGCTAGGTTTGGCCCTGATCATGGCATAGTTTGTCGGAACAAGGTCATATTGGACACGTGCGTAGCCCTTGGGATGGCGAGGAACGCCAGGTGGCTGATTTTCATTTTGTCCCATGAAAAGTGCCTTTTCCATTTTTGGAGTGCCTAAATCGGGTTTTTTTGTGAGGTGGCTACCAAAACGGCAAATCGAAAGCTGAGAATTACACCCACATAAATAATAGACCACCTGAGATACGCATATCATCTCTCGTTTCGTCGCACAAACCTTCAGAGGTATCTTTTGAATTTTACGCAAGATCCTTCCGATTTGCGAGAAGCGGCCCCCAAATCGGGCATAACTAATTCAAAAAAAGAATTAAAAAATGCAAGACCTTCGGATGGAGTTATTAAATGTGCCCAATTTGCAAGGAAAAATTAGGATGTATGTGTTCACATTGGCTTTTTGGTAGCTTCAGTTCAAATAACCGTAGTTTTGGCACTCTGAATGCAAAAAAGGTGTGATTCGTCCGATGAAAATCCTAAACCCAGTGATGAGGGTTAACTCGACAAATGTCCTAGATGAAGGACTTAGGATCGGGGGAAGAGGGCGTCGGATGAACTCAAAGGTAAGGATCAGTCAAACAAGGCGAGGTTTGATGTGTGTCGAGAATAAGCGTGGTACTCAATTGGCTCAATCTCAATCTGTCCCTAGCCGGCCTCTCCTGGCCCCTTTATATAGGTGCCAAGTCTCGACGAACCGGTCGAGTTCAATACAAATACAATGTATGTATACGATGTCATCTCGTATTTAGACTATATCTATGCTTAGGCCTCCCTAACGGGCCCCAGGGGTACCAAGATAATGGGCCTTATTAGCTATACCCTTGCCAGTAACCCCCGAGATTCTACCAGAATTGTAGATTCGGGTTGAATCTCAGATCTTTATATCTTTGACTTGATCAATCTTGGAACTCTTCTTTTTCCCTGTATTCATCAAACAATTCATATTATTTATTTCTCCAGGGGATTTTGGTTAACAAGTCTGGCACTCCTATCGGATCAAGGAGATTAGTTATCTGCCTGAGCAGAAACTTGTTACCTACTTCAAACTCAAGCCCTACACTTGAATCTGGTACCTGGCGTAACCTAGTCTTTTGCCGCATTTAGGACTTACAAAGATAGGATTCCAGTAGTTCTCAGGGTACCCAGTGCGTCCATCGGAATTTTTCTTTGCATCGTGGATACGGAAAATTTACTAGGAGAGCGCATTCATGTGTGTATACTAGGCCATGCAAGACGGATCCTGAGGTATTACCTTCATGATCTTTATGACCACGACATTCAAGCTTTTTATCGCGACGACATGGCTTGAGAATCATGATTTTATCATGAGCCTTGTTTGGCTGTTTCAATACACAAAATCTTCGGGTTGTTTTTCTTCAACTAGTTGCAAATCCCACTCGATGGGAGTGAAGCAGCGAATTCATTTGTTTGATATTTGTCGACAATGAAGTCGATGATTCTCCTGATTAGTAATCAATATTTCCCATCGTCATCGGGTGCACGACCAGTTCTCCCGATGGGAGTAGCCCCCGAGGCTATAGTCAAAAATATTTTAGTATAGGCTCAAAGATATTGACAAGGGTACAGATAATAGAGCCCGTCAGTTGAGTACCCCTGAGGCCCGTTTAGCTAGGCCCAATTGTAATACTAGTCGAAATACGAGTTCATGTCATATGTCGATATTGTAATCTGTATCGGATCCCTCCCGATCCTCGAGACCTGGCCATCTATATATAGGGGCCAGGAGGGGACGGTGAGGGACAGATTGGAAGCAAGCCAGGTTCTACACCCACATTTACTTTCGATACACACCTTGTTTGACTGACTCTACCTTTGAGTTCATCCGACGCCCTATCTCCTCGATCCTAAGTCCTTTATCTAGGACATTTGTCGAGTTAACCCTCATCAATTGGCGCCGACCGTGGGGACTCTGGGCATTGGAATCATGAATTCGACGGCTTTTTTGCTTTTAGCCAATAGGAATCCAGAAGTCGACGAAATCCAGATACCCTTCGGAACCGTCGATTTTCAACCTCACCAGTCAAGTTTCACGCAAGTATTCGAGAGCATAGATCAAGATATGGATTTGACGATCGGAAGCTTAAACTTTCGCATTGGATCACTAGGTTTGATTCGCCTTTCCGATCCGGCGTAATCGGGTCCATCGGCAAGTGAACCCATGAGAGTAGCAACGTCGAAATCATCAGAAGGCTCTTCTAGCGAGGTAAACTCGCCGGTCAGCTTAGCAGAAATAGAAGAAGGAAAAATCGTAGGAGGCGACGAAATCATGAAGAATTTTGACTTAGAAGTTCAACTCGAGGATCTCATGATCTCCCACGACGACACCTCAGATAAATCAACAGATACCTGGAAGACGGGATTAGAGCTTTCTGAAGATGACAATTCGATCTTCTCAAGTTCCAACAGCAAACTCGACAATCGATACCAGATACTCGCCATCACAGGAGACAACTCAGAAGAACTCGACGAAAACAACAATCCAGTGCTCAATCCAGCAAATATAAATAGAGGAGCGAATCATTTATCAGAAGGAGAAACTGCAGACTCCCTAACAACTAGGGAGAAAGTTTGACTATCAGTCAACGAGTGGAAAATAATCAAGACAGCCGTGGAGCACGGCACGCCAATACCAACAAACTCTAGCAAAAATATGCTTTTGGGGTATCACTACGCCCTAAGGCAGCCGGTGAAGCAACTAGCAAAGGAGAGGATTGAAATACAGAAGAGGAAAGACTCAGCCATTGCAGCAAGCGACGCTGCTCGCAGAGCACGTAGCGACACGTCATATACAAATAAAAGGCATCGTAGACATGGATCAAGATATGAAAACCTTGAGTACTCAGAAAGGCAAAGCATCTCCAAAAACCTCGACTCGTCTTTCCTATCGGTCGACGAGCAAGGAAACATTATACCAAAAACTCCTGAAGCAGTGCTGGTGGCAGCCCAAGCATACTTACATACAACATGACCAAATCCAGGAGACCCGAGGGAACATATGCACCGAGCAGCACTAAATAGATTGAAGATGGTAGGCAACAAATTATCAGCAAAAGAGGAGGAGGCATATCACAACAAAGGAACCCATAAGCCAAGGTCACCGCGCCGTCACAATAGTCCTCGGCACTGGAGCGGCAGTCAACAATCTAGAACACCGTCACCAGGGCGACACAAAAGCCCGAAGTACAGAGGAACCTGAAGATCCAGGTCTCCAGACAAGGCGTACGATTACGAAGACGATGAAAAAGAGATGGGGGCATCATGCTTTACCCATAGGGTTCGCACCACGCCAGTACCCAAAGGTTTCAAATTGCCTCATGATCAGCAAAAATATGATGGATCCCAGGAGCCACAGTCATGGCTCTCGGATTATCTGCAAGCAGTAAAAATATTGGGAGGAACCAAGGAAACAGCTATGCAAAGTTTGCAATTACACCTCACCGGCGCGGCCAGGTCATGGTTGAGCAAATTAGAAAAAGAAACAATTGGAAGCTGGAAAGAGCTCACAAAGCAATTCACGAGTAACTCAAGTCGACATTTAAGCGGCCAGCATCCATAGAAGAAGTTAAAGCCTGCGTACAGCAACATGGCAAGACATTAAGGGCGTATATCCAAAGATGGTGCATCATAAAAAATTCAGTAGTCGAAGTATCAGACGAAAGAGCAATAGACGCATTCATAGTCGGGTTAAGGCGAGGAGACCTAGTCAAAGAGATGGGCAGAATCAAGCTGAAAACAGTATCAGATTTAATGGATATAGCAAACAGATTTGCAGATGGAGAAGATGCGTGCAACAACAAGCAAACACGATCGCCAGAGGATGATAGAGGAAAAAGATATGGAGGCCAAAGGAGGAGATCCCGCAATTACAATAACTATGGCTCTCACAGCCAAGTAGCCGCAGGGTACAAGGATAATAGCTACCAAGGGAACGACCGTAAAAGCTCAGGATATCGCAGCTATGGAAAAGAAGACTACAAAAAGTTTCAGACAAGAGAATCCAGAGAGTACAATCCATCACCTGAAGATATGCTAAACGGACCATGTCATATACACTCCGCGTTTGTTGATGGGAAACGAGTATCCATGCACGCAATGAAAGATTGCACGACGTTTTTGAAACTGCAGGAAGCAATGCTAAACAAACAAGCCGAAGCAAAATGGTAGGGATATGAAGGAAACACAAGCAGTGCGCCTACAAATCAGCAAGGAAACAATGGAGTTCCTCAAAATCAGGACCAGCCGAGCCAGGGACGTGATGACGATGGAGGATATGTTCCATCCAAAGGGCACATCACAACAATGATACAGCCCGTGCCGAAGTCGAACAAAGAGGAAAAGAGTATAACTCGCCAAGTTAACCTGGCAGTAACTTCGCCTTGATGGGCCTCCAAGTGCAGAGGTTTGTAGAACAGCAGCAAGTTTCCCTTAAGTGGATCACCCAAGGTTTATCGAACTCAGGGAGGAAGAGGTCAAAGCTAACCCTCTCAAACAACCCTGCAATTACGATACAGAAAGTCTCTTGTGTTCCCAACACACCCAATACACTTGTCAGATGTATAGGTGTACTAGTTCGGCGAAGAGATAGTGAAATACAAGTGGTATAGATGTTTATAAGTAGTAAATGCAATCTGGAATAAAAATGGCAGCAAGCAAACATGTAACAAAATAGCAAGTAAACGGTGTGCAAAGCTTGGAAACAAGGCCTAGGGATCATACTTTCACTAGTGGACACACTCCCAACAATATAACATGAATGAACAAATAAATAACTTCTCTCCACTATGGTACTCTGAATTACTCTTCTATTGAATAACACTAATCATTGTGTAGTGGCTACAAAAGCACCCCTTAAAGTTCATCAAGTACTTGACAAACACCACTCATAGAGATATCCAAATCAAAGCACAACTCAAGATAGATATTATTGCAACATAAACCAAGTACTAACACGGTGCACACACTGTCAACATTACACCATGAAAGGAGGAATAGATCACTTCAATACTATCATAGCAATAATTATTCTCGTAATCCACAAGAGATCACAATCATAGCCTAAACCAAGTACCACCATGATGCACACACTGTCACTGTTACACCATGGCAGGAGGAATAGATTACTTTAATAGCATCACTAGAGTACATATAATATCTGAATAATAACATCTACTTGTTCAACATGATACAAAGCTCACGATCACATAAAGATCACATCATGGGAGAGAGAGGTGAACCACATAGCTACCGGTAGAGCCCTCAGCCCCGGGGATGAACTACTCCCTCCTCATCATAGGAGACAGCAAGGTTGATGGAGATGGCGGTGAGGTCGATGGAGACGGCGGAGACGGCGATGGAGACCGATGGAGATGGCTCTGGGGGCACTTCCCCGTCCCGGCAGGGTGCCGGAACAGAGACTTCTGTCCCCCGAAATTCGTCGGCGATGGCGGCGGAGCTGCGGAACTCTTTCTAGAAAATTGCCGAATCCCCTAGGGTTTTCCGTCCCGAGGCTTCTTATAGGCGAAGGGGCGATGTCAGAGGTGGCCCCAGGCCTCCTCACACCAGGGTGGTGCGGCCAGGGCCTGGGCCGCGCCAGCCCTGTGTGAGGGAGGCCTGTGGCCCCTCTCCTTCCTCTCTTCGGATGTCTGGATGCTCCCGGGAAAAATAAGACTTCTGGCTTTTGTTTTGTCCAATTCCGAGAATATTTCCTGTGTATCACTTCTGAAACACAAAAATAGCAGAAAACAGGGAACTGGCACTGTGGCATCTTGTCAATAGGTTAGTTCCGGAAATCGCATAAAAATGCCACGAAGTGTAACAAAACACAAGGCAAATGGTGTAAAAATAAGCATGGAGCATCAAAAATTATAGATACGTTTGAGACGTAACAGCATCCCCAAGCTTAACTCCTGCTCGTCCTCGAGTAGGTAAGTGATGACAATAGAAATAATTTTTGAGGTGACATGCACCTACACAATCTTGATCATATAAGTAAGCATTGTGAGCTGGGATCATAAAAACTTAAAACATGGGCATGAAAGACATAATCTTGATAATAGAAACTTAGCAACCATGTTGTAAACATGAAAATGAACACAAACAAAAGATCATGAAAATGAAACAATGAAAGTCAAACGTGTGTTCAGATCATAAGGAAAAACATATAAATGGTTTTCAGCTTGTCCTTCAAAGAGAGCAAAACATAAATGCATAGGACACCTTCAAGTTTAAGAGGGCGACTAGATACAAGTAATTTAAGAACAAGTGAAACCAATCATCATGAATCAATCAATGAACTTTGGGACAATGCATATTGCACTAAGAATGACAACTATGCTCTCTTAATGGTGCATAAAGAAAGAAGGTGGTGACTCAACATAAAAGTAGAAGAAAGGCCCTTCGCAGAGGGAAGCAGTGATTGAACATGTGCTAGAGCTTTTCATTTGTAAAACAGAGAGATAAAACTTGGTTTTTGAGAGGTGGTTGCTTTTGTCAACGACTAGCAATGGGGTTCTTACTATCTTCCATACAAAAATGAAGCAAGTTTTTGAGAGAGAGATTGGCACTTTTGTGCTCTTTTATAAAGCTTGGCACTCCTCCCCACCTTTTTTCCTTTCACAAACCATGGCTAACCGATTCCATCGGGTGCCCACCAACATTCACATTCCATGGAGGAGTGCCTTTTTTCTTTCTTTTTTTCTCTTTCTTTTTCTTTTTGGAATAAGCAATATGGAAGATAGCAAATCCGACCACTACGTCCCCATGAGCTGAAAACAGTGTCACAAAACGAGAAGTGTTTTGAAGGGTTTTTTTGAAAGGTAGCACATGAAAATTTACTTGGAATGGCTTACAAATACCATGCATAGGAATTTATAGTGGACACAATGGCAAACTTGGTTTTTGGGAGTTGGATGCACGAGTAGAGCTCATACTCAGTACAAGGCGAGGGCTAGCAAAAGACTGGGAGCGACCAACTAAGAGAGCAATAATGGCCATAATCATGCAAAGCGACAAAGCGACATTAAAAGAAGCATAAGATGGCATCAAAAGTCAAAAACTAAATGATCATGAAGGCTATTGGCGACTTTGTATGAGTCTAACATGTGTGAGCATGCGCCAAGTCAACCCAAATAAAGCATAAAGGAGAAAACCAAAATAATGCTTCCAAACAATAAAAACAACGCATGATTTTTTCAAAGGCTCATTAAGCAATCTCAGTTATTTGAGACAAGTCATGCTATAGCAAAACCACTAAGCATACTATCAAAAAGACATCAAGCATGACATGAAAAAGCCTAAGCCGCAGTCTACACAAGCTCCTTCTTGTACCACTATTTTGCACAAAGCTTTTTCTCTTTTCCAACACCATTTGAAATTTTTATAAACACCTCTTTTGATGAAAACCAATAAAGATCAGAGGCAAAAATACACCTTGATGAAAAGATATGACAAGGTCTGAATGCAAATCAAGGCGAAAACGAAAACCAAAAGCAGCAGCAGAAAAAGAAGAACGCATGATTTTTAAAACGAGAGCTTTCTTTGCAAATGAAAACAAGTACATCTCCTCCAAATGAAATTTGTTGGGGTCCAACCATTTATTGCAGCAAACAAAACAAACTAAACCAACTAAGAAAACTAAAACAACTGACGCTCCAAGAAAAACACATAGTGCATGCCCTCGGGTCCTTAGTTGTACTCAGTTTTCCCCAGCTCCTTAGTTTTTCCTCAGTTTTGTCCAAGCCCTTGGCTGAAACCGTCACCAGTGCTGGAACGGCCGGTTGCCCGACGGTTGAACACCTTTGACCGTTAACTGCTGACTAGTGGGGCCACGTAGAGCCCGCAAAGACACGTCAGAGCATCCATCTTTGTTTGACCGTAAGCATCGCCGTATCCCTGACCAAAACGTGGACGAGTGGGGCTTCGGTATATCGAATGACAAGTGGGGCCATGACACTGATACAAGGTGCAATACACAGGTAGGATTAGATTTTTAAACGGAGCTCTACAGCGATGGCACGGAGGAGGTGGCCTGCGGGGTGCCGAGATGAGATCGACGTCCACAAAGAACTGCATGAGGCGAGACCAGACGCATTAGATAGATATGAACTAGACGCGTTTAACCATGCAAAGAAGAGAAGAAATGGTTGAGGACATCGACGACGACCTCAACACTTTGACTGACGGTGTCGGACACGAACGCGAGCAATGTAGAGAAAACTAGTGTCTCTCCTTTCTGGCGTGTATAGATAGGTGCTAGGGGAGTGTGGTGGCGAAGGGAAAGACCTCGCGGTGGTCTGTGGCATCCAGCATAGCGGGGCGACGTGGCCGTGCCCACAGCGGCGTGCATGTTCGGCATTGGCATCAGCATGTACGTTCGTCATTGGCCTTGGCGGTATCTCCGGTGTGTCAGTGATCGAATGAGGGGACGGGATTGAGGGTGCATCCCGATGGTGACCTAGCAGTGGCGGCGAGCATGCATAGCCGTTCTGACCATGCCGATATCGGCATCGGCATCGTTTGGAGGCTGTGGTGCTCGAATCATGGTGGAAATTGCGATTCCCTATTATTTTTACATGCATAATATATAGAAAATAGCTAGATCTCTAAATCGATGCATATGAAGCTACATATATATTCTTGGTCATAATCCCCTTATCTAAAGGGGATGGATGCATGGCTTCACGTCGTCGTCGCTTTCATCGTCAGTATCTTCGTCGTCCGTGTAGTAGTACTTCCTGCACAATGTTACGTCGAACACCTTCACTGTGAGCACATCATCGCCTTCATATTTGAAGTGTAGGATGTAGCCGAAATCCACACCGTGCGCGATGGCGAAATTCTTCCAGCCCTTGTCGAGGTACATCCGGCCTTGTCCGTCAAATAGGACATCCACGGTCCAGAGACGAGGACCGCAGTCAGCTGCTCGCAGATACACCTTTGCGGGCTCCTGGCCGTCAAGATAGTCCGCAAACTTTTGTGGGAGTGCCTGCAAAGAGATCGAGCGCCGATCATTTGAAATTAAAGGCTTTTTGGAACATGCACATAATTAATCACATGCATCATATATGTGGGAACGCGTACGTACCTTCTTGGCCAAAGGGTCTTCATAGATGACGATTAAGAACTCCTCTATGATCAATGGCAGTGTTGACGGTGGTGGTGGCAATGATGATGATCCACCACCCAGGCCGCCCCTTCCCCTTCCCCTTCCCCTTCCCCTTCCGGTCGGCGTCCAAGACGTGGAAGCCATGGCAATGGATCAAGTGTATGTGAACGAAGAAGAGAGAGGCAGAAACGAAGAAGAGAGAGGCAGAACCTATTGACATGAGGGATGGCCGTTGTGGGGGTTTATAAGGGCGAGATGACCGTTGTGGGGTTTACATAATAAATTAAGGAGGAGATGACCGTTGTGGGTGTTTATATCTCAACAAAAAAGTAATGCCTAAAAGAAATGGAAATTCGTGATAGTTTATTATTTTACCGTGAAAAGTAATGCCTAAAGGAAATTCGTGATAGTTTATCATTTCACTGTGAAAAGTAATGCCTAAAGGAAATTCGTGAAAAGTAATGCCTAAATGGAAATTCGTGATAGTTTATTATTTTACCGTGAAAAGTAATGCCTAAAGGAAATTCGTGATAGTTTATTATTTTACCGTGAAAAGTAATGCCTAAATGGAAATTCGTGATAGTTTATCATTTTACCGTGAAAAGTAATGCCTACAAGAAGTGGAAATTCATGAATACCAAACTTGTTGAATCCGGTGGCCAACTCGTTATTTAGCATACATAGAGGGGTAGTAGTTTGCCACCGACAGATAGAGAGAGGGTGGCACGATCCTGCCCGTTAGATCATAGGATCGACGGTAGGTGGGCACGATCCGTGTGACAACAGCTCGACCAATCAGGCCAAGTTTGGGCTTCTGTGAGAAGGGAGAGGGTAAAACTGAGTAGTATCAAGGATACAAGGGCAAGTAAGTAGTAAACAGGCTAAGGAATTCAAATAAGAGATTTAGAAAAAGAAAAACACATGTTTTGTACAATGAAACCCAGGTTGGCCTACCTCAAAGTATTAGCAATTCAAATATACATGAGTGTAAAAATTATGACCTCATTCAGACAAACTATATTTTGGGTATAGATGTTTTGAGAAGGGGTTTGAGTGGAAAGCCATGAACCTTCATAGCTACTAGTGATTTTAGAAGTGGCCATTTGTGTGAAAACTTGATTTATATATGATTGTTATGATTTTATTTTGCGCATGAGTAGGAGGCACAATGATTTTATCTTTTTGAATTTTTTTGCGCATGAAATGACTCAATTAGATAGCTTAATCCCATCTGTTGACTCTCTGTTGACCAGCCACTTGAGGGTAGAACTGAGTATATTGCACTAGCCAGTATTAGTACTCGAGGGGAAAACTGAGTACAAATATTTTTCCAGTGTAAGACTCGAGGGTAGAACTAAGTACACGTAATGGTGCTGACGTGCAGTCCCACGGACGCGTGTCGCGGTGAGCAGCGGTTAGCCGCGCGGTGCGCGTGTTGAGACCAAAACGTCAACTACTGAGACGAACCGTCACTTTGCCAGTACAGAGCCCCTCTCTCCCTCCCTCTGCACACACACGCAACCACGCCTCTCACGTCCCATCACCTTCTCCAAAAAAAACCCAGCCGCCCTACGCGCGCTCCCCTGCCGGCGATGGAGAAGAAGAATGCGCCGGCGGCCTACGCCCCCGAGCCCGTCGCATCCGAGCCCGTCGCCGCCGAGCCCGTCGCATCCGAGCCCGTCGCCGCCGAGCCCGTCGCCTCCGAGGGCGGCGCATCCAGACGCGGCGCCTCCGTGAACTGGGCCTCTCTCAGGGCTGATGGACCACTTCACAAGATCGGCACCTGCTTACTGGCGAACGAGGAGTACGTGGACACCTACGCTGCTTTGAGGCAAGTTTGTACAAATTGGCGCTCAGATCTACCTGAGTCCGACGTGCACCTGCACGAATGGATCATGGTAGAACACGCCCTTCCACGCGCCGCTGAGTTCTCCTTCCTCAACCTTCGCACATCCCGCTACGTCACCATCGATCTAACGGAAGTTCATGCAAGGTTCAAATTCCTCCATATCTATAGAGTTAATCTATTTTTATTTTCAATCGTAAACATCTTAGTGCTGAATGTTATCTTCATCAACTCCCTTTTAGATACTACTTCGTCGGCTTTTACCGTGGCGTCATCGTGCTTGGCCAGAGGAACCAGCCGCACAAGATGCGGCTTCTGAACCCACTCACAAAGACATTGAATGCTACGTTTGAGGCGCAGATGCCATCTATGATTGTGCAGTCAGTCGCTGTAATGAAGTCCCCGGCTATGCTCTTCGTTTCCACATATTACCCGGCGGAAATTGCTTGGGTCGATGAGAGCACTCCAACTAAGGGTATAGATGAAGATTGGGGAGAAGGAAGATTTACGATCGAGCACCATTCTATGCGTTGCATTACCACGTTCAATGGTGAATTTTATGCACTAGCTCTACCTTGTCATTACCACAATTTGGAGTTCGGAACATTAGTGTGCACCAACAATGTCCAGTTGGAGCAGGGCGCGAGCAATGTCAACATGGAGACACTTTTTTCATTTCCAGAACTTGGAAATGACAAGTTCTACCTTGTGGAGTCGGATGGTGATCTGCTGCTTGTGTTGTTGGGCGGTCGTTTGGATGAAGGTCAAACATTGGTGTACCGTGTGGACACTGAGAGCCGCTCTCTCCATGCCGTCAATAACATTGGCAGTCGTGCCTTCTTCGTCCATCATGTCCGGTGTATCTCCGTCGACACCAGAGTGCACCCGACACTTCGACCTGGCTGCATCTACTACGCGGATATGGGTTATATCAGAGAGTACTTTGATGATATGAACGCCTGGGATGAGTGGCCACTATGTGTGGATAGATTAGGAAGGTACGGTCTGAAAGATGAACAAAGGCCATACCGTTTGGAGGATGTATTGGCTGCACACTGCAGACGGAAGGAGTTCAATGAATATTTCTTTCAGACCAGAATAGGGAGCGACGAAGATATATATGATGAATGAAGAACAGATTCATCCATCATGGGCTATCCTAATCTTCATGTTGGGCATACATTGCGTCTTGTATTATTTTCAGCTTAGTTTGTCGTGAACATTAACATCGTTATTGGCTGCTTTTGGCTGCTGTATGCAGTTTATGTATTATACTTAGTTTTCTAGATTTATTATGCTGCTGTGAATTTATCCTATCCTATACTTGCTTCTAGATTTGCTACTAGATTTGTTACCATATTGGGCAAAAAACGAGGGCCAAAAGGCAGCAATCATTGAAGAAAGATAGAAATAGAAGCTTCTCTAGATTTGATACTAATTTGGTGAAAAGAGAGAGAACTGTTACAGAGAGAGAGGGGAAAAAGGCGCTCTGAAAAATGCCAATTTGGGCCGAGAGAGACAAAACCGAGCTCTCACGTACAACCAAATGCGGTCTCATCCTGTCCCACGCGGTCCTGTTCTACCAGCCCCACGCGACACGGCCCCACACGACGCGGCCCCACACGTCAGCACAGAACGGTCAACTAAACGGCAACCCTCCCGTCCGACCGTCTGCGAGGGGTTTCAAACTAGAGCGAGGGGAAAACTGAGGAAAAGTTAAGCGGCTGGGGAAAACTGAGTACAACTAACGACCCAGGGGCACGAAAATAGAAAAAAAAATAGTGTCTTGAAAGGTGACCTGATTTTTGCCGATGAAGAAGGGGTGCCTCGGGGGCATCCCCAAGCTTTGACGCTTGTACTTCTTGGATATTTCTTGGGTGATGCATGGGCATCCCCAAGCTTGAGCTTTTTTCCATTCTTCAACTCATCTCATCATTCTCCAATCCCTACACTTGAAAACTTCCTTCATACAAAACTAAACACAAATCTATTAGCAACATTAGTGTAAGCATAACATATAATCAACCTATTTTTGCTTCAGTTTTCAACCCAAAACCACCACATATAAAGTATATACTACTGTAGCAACTTCCACAAGAGTTCCATGATCAAAAGAACTCGCAAAGAAAGCGATAAAGCGGCAAACACAAATATTGGCAGAAATCTGTCAAAACAGAACAGCTGACAAAGGTCGAATTTTTGAGGAGCTTTTCTGTTGCTCAAATCAAAAAGTGTTCAACTAATAAAAGTTTGGATATAACCTGGGGCATATGCACAAGAAATCGCAGGTCCAAAAGATATACAGAGAATTTTCACGAATTTTTACGGTGCAGCACTGAAAACTGTTTCAGGACAGCAACGTCCCCAAATCTTACCTCACTCAAATTAGAGGCTTCTCTTGGCACAACAATGAAATAAAAAGGATAAGGAGCGGTTATTACAGTAGTAATAACTTCCAAGACTCAAATAAAACAAAAATTACTGGAAATAAAACATTGGGTTATCTCCCAAGAGTGGTTTTCTTTAACTCCTTTGAGCTAGGCGCAGTAATTTGCAAAGATGCTCATGTGGGCGCCATATAAGAGCTTGAGGCAAATGCGCCATATAGGAACTTAAAGCAATAGAGAGCATCAAAAAGCAAGTATGGAACACATTTAAATCTAAACCACTTCCTATGAAAAATAGTCTTGTAAAGAGACAAGTCATAAAAGCGCAAAGCAAAAAGCATAGGAAAACAAATCAAGTACAACTTCAAGAATTGCAACATAAAGAGGGGAAACTCAATATCGTTGAGATCCATCAAACCATGTTTCCCTCTCTCATAATAACTTTCAGTAGCATCATGAATAGAACTAACAATATAACTATCACATAAAACATCCCTATCATGAGCCACATGCATAAAAGAATTAATACTCCCCACATGAACAATAGTAGTAGGAGCAGATTCAACAGAAAAATTATTCTCATCACCATAATCATCAAAAACAGGAGGCATATTGTAATCATAACTAATTTTATCCTCAATAGTAGGTGAACTGAAAATATTATACTCATCATCAGAAGCTAGAGAACTACTATGTCGCAAAGCATACTCATCAAACATATCATCATAAGAAGGAACATGGATAGCACTAATGGTACAACAATTATTAACCTTAGAATTGATACCAAAAAGATTTTCAATATCAAAAGTAGAGTGCTTTTCCCAATCATGATCACTAACATAGGTAATAGGCATAGGAACATCATCCCAATCAGAATTATCATAATCTATAGCAGGATCATAACGCTTAGGAGAAGATACCGTGTCCTCTCGCCTCTTACTCCTATTCTTCTTCTTCATACTCTTCTTACTCTCTCCTTTAGGAGGGAGAGACTTGAAGGGCATCTTCTCCACATATTCTCTAGGAGGGAAAGGCATCTTCTCCACATAATCTGGTTTGCTGACAGGAACAACAGAAGAAACTTTGGAGGATTCCTCCTCTCTATTAATAAGATAAAAACATCTATCAGTCCTGTCATAGCTTGGCAAAATATCAAGTTTTATAAGATTTTGTATGTAAGTATTTGCAAGGCAATATTTAGCACAATAGAGACGACAACCACGAAGGGTGCTATTAATATCAACATCATTCATATTTATCAAAGCAATCTTTCTAGATATCTCATCATACGCCAAGAATAAAGTGAGCTCATCATGCTGATTAGGAGTAATCTTGTCATCACAATACAAACTTAGGGTACTAGAAGAGTAACTATTAGGGCTCGAGCATTGGAAATTAAAATGACCTATGTCATCACAATGTTTACAAAGAAAAGGATAAAGCTCACAAACCTTTTTACTGATTGATGCGTGGTGAATGACCAGCCCGTTGGGAACCCCAAGAGGAAGGTGTGATGAGTATAGCAGCTAGTTTTCCCTCAGTTAAGAAACCAAGGTTTAATATCGTTCTTGAAGAAGAGGGACGGTGACGACTGAAGGTGATGCGGACTAGTTTGCGACAGCAGCGGACAATTTATATATGGCGCCTCGTCCAAGCTTTGCTTGCTAGCTGCAACGTGGAACCTGCACACACACAAACAAATACTTTGCTCCCAACTTGCGATGAGGTTGTCAATCTCACCGGTTTGCTTGAAACAAAGGTTATGAGTGTATCAAGTGGAAAACAGTAGTAATATGCGAGTAAAGTAAACAGTGCGGGAAAAGTAAACAGGTGATTGCAATATGATTAAAATAGGACCGGGGTCCACAGTTCACTAGTGGTGTCTCTCCATAGATAAATAACATGCTGGGTAAACAAATTACAGTTGGGCAATTGATAGAATAAAGATAACGTGATATGTCAAGAAGATCACTATGAGATTTACTCTGGGCATTACAACAAAATACATAGACCGCCATCCAACTGCATCTATGACTAATAATCCACCCCCGGGGATATCATCCGAACACCCTAGAAGTATTAAGTTGCGAACAACAGATAATTGCATTAAGCAAAGTGTGTAATGTAAACAAAGCATATGCCCTTGAGCATATGAATGTTGTTTTCTCCCTAGTAGCAACAGCACATCTACCACCTTAGAGGTTTCTGTCACTCCCCCAGGTGAAATAGAGACATGAACCCACTATCGAGCATAAATACCCCCTCTTGGAGTCACTAGCAACTACTCGGCCAAGATAGCTACTAACAACGGAGAGCATGCAAGATCATAAACAACATAGAGATAACAAAAGATATAATTCAGTACAACAACTTAATCATAAACACCAATATTCATCGGATCCCAACAAACCAACATCATAGAATTACATAACGGTGATCTCAATCATGTAAGGCAGCTCATGAGACCTAAACATGAAGCACATGGTGGAGAAGACAACCATCTAGCTACTGCTATGGACCCATAGTCCAAGGTAGACTACTCACTCGTCGCTCCGGAGGCAAGCATGGCGATGAAGAAGACCTCCAGTGGCGATTCCCCTCTCCGGCAGGGTGCCGGGAAGAGCTTCTGGACCCTCCCGATCTTCGGGTCGACGGCGGCGGCGGATCGCGATGTATTCTGGAAAACTGATCGGGCCCTTAGGTTTTTTCTCGTCAGGGGGTATATATAGGCGAAGGGACGATGTCAGAGGAGGGACCACGCCCCCTCACACGGGGCTGGCGCGGCCAGGGGGGTGGCCGCGCCGCCCCTGTGTCTGGGGCCCACGTGGCCCCACTCCGTCAGGTCTTCGGATGTCTGGAAGCTTCCCCGTGAAATATGACTTCAGGAACTTGTTTCGTCCAATTCCGAGAATATTTCCTGTGTATCACTTCTGAAACACAAAAACAGCAGAAAACAGGAAACTGGCACTGTGGCACTTCGTTAATAGGTTAGTTCCGGAAAATGTATAAAAATGCCACTAAGTGTAACGAAACAATAGGCAAATGGTGTAAAAACAAGCATGGAGCATCAAAAATTATAGATACGTTTGAGACGTATCAAGCATCCCCAAGCTTAATTCCTGCTCGTCCTCGAGTAGGTAAGTGATAACAAAGAATAATTTTTGAGGTGACATGCACCTACACAATCTTGATCATATATGTAAGCATTGATGAGCTGGGATCAATAGAACTTAAAACATGGGCATGAAAGATATAATCATGACAATAAGAACTTAGCAACCATGTTGTAAACATGTAAATGAACACAAACAAAAGATCATGATAATGAAACAATGAAAGTCAAACATGTGTTCAAATCATAAGGAAAAACATACACTTGGTTTTCAGCTTGTCCTTCAAAGAGAGCAAAACATAAATGCATAGGACACCTCAAAGTTTAAGAGGGCGACTAGATACAAATAATTTAAGAACAAGTGAAACCAATCAATATGAGTCAATCAATGAACTTTGGGACAATGCATATCACACTAAGAATGACAACTATGCTCTCTTAATGGTGCATAAAGAAAGAAGGTGGTGACTCAACATAAAAGTAAAAGAAAGGCCCTTCGCAGAGGGAAGCAGTGATTGCAAGTTTTATAACCTTCAAAAATTATGGTACTTACCGGCTTTGAGCTCTCATTGCCCCCATCATAAGCATCTTGAATGGTTAAAGTTAATGCGAGAACAATTATGATGCATATGCTTGACAAATCATAAGTTGAAAACCTCGTGCCCCGTGAATACAAGTACCCAAACCATGCTAGTTTACTTAGAGTCCCAAGCAAGGCTCTTGTCATTGTAAGTATATGCATATCATTGAGAACCGCCAATGGGGTACCTCCGTGCCCGATGACATGGAACAAGCCCACACCAAAATGACAGGACAAGCAGACAATGAACACCTCGACATTGCTATATTGTTTAGCTTTTTATTGTGAGATGCGTCGTCGAATGTTCACCATGGGTATGCTGCAAATTTCCACCATGAATTATGCATGGCTTAGATTGGCGGCCCGGTGTTTCCCTAACACATATAAAAACTCCATGATCCTCACAAGATTCCCAATTCATTTCACAGAGCGGGCATCCATAAACAAAAGATCACGATATCAACTCAAAAAGAAGTGCAATGTTGAAAGCTTGCCCCATGACAGCATGGCTGGGCTAGAATCCAACTTACAACTTGCAAGCATAACAACTCAGCATAAAAGACCACAATGTCAAAATTTTAAGAACAGGAAAAAGTAAAGTGTGCCTTTCGGTTCGTGAGAGCTTTACTGACCGAATTTCACATAACACTGGTAAGAGTTTAATTTGAAGAGAATATAAAAGCAAGTCAAATTTACTTGGAATAACAAATTGCTAGTAGGTATGTATGGTGGACACAATGGAAAACTTGGCTTTAGGAGTTGGATGCACGAGTAGAGCTCATACTCAGTACAAGGTGAGGGCTAGCAAAAGACTGGGAGCGACCAACTAAGAGAGCAATAATGGCCATAATCATGCAAAGCGACAAAGCGACATTAAAAGAAGCATACGATGGCATCAAAAGTCAAAAACTAAATGATCATGAAGGCTAATGGCGACTTTGTAAGAGTCTAACATGTGTGAGCATGCGCCAAGTCAACCCAAATAAAGCATCAAGGAGAAAACCAAAATAATGCTTCCATACAATAAAAACAACGCATGATTTTTTCAAAGGCTCATTAAGCAATCTCAGTTATTTGAGACAAGTCATGCTACTGCAAAACCACTAAGCATACTATCAAAAAGACATCAAGCATGACATGAAAAAGCCTAAGCCGCAGTCTACACAAGCTCCTTCTTGTACCACTATTTTGCACAAAGCTTTTTCTCTTTTCCAACACCATTTGAAATTTTTATAAACACCTCTTTTGATGAAAACCAATAAAGTTCAGAGGCAAAAATACACCTTGATGAAAAGATATGACAAGATCTGAACGCATATCAAGGCGAAAACGAAAACCAAAAGCAGTAGCGGAAAAAGTAGAATGCTCGATTTTGAATAAGAGTGAAAACTAGAGCATTCTTTGCAAATGAAAACGAGTACATCTCCTCCAAAGGAAATTTGTTGGGGTCCAACCATTTATTGCAGCAAAAAAACAAACTAAACAAACTAAGAAAACTAAAACAACTGACGCTCCAAGAAAAACACATAGTGCATGAAGCAATAAAAATATAGTGTTTTGAAAGGTGACCTGATTTTTGCCGATGAAGAAGGGGTGCCTCGGGGGCATCCCCAAGCTTTGACGCTTGTACTTCTTGGATATTTCTTGGGGTGATGCATGGGCATCCCCAAGCTTGAGCTTTTGTCCATTCTTCAACTCATCTCATCATTCTCCAATCCCTACACTTGAAAACTTCCTTCATACAAAACTAAACACAATTCTATTAGCAACATTAGTGTAAGCATAAAATATGTTCAACCTCTTTTAGCTTCAGGTTTCAACCCAAAACTACCACATATAAAGTATATACTACTGTAGCAACTTCCACAAGAGTTCCATGATCAAAAAGAACTCAAAAGAAAGCGATAAAGTGGCAAAAACAAATATTGGCAGAAATCTGTCAAAACTGGACAGCTGATAATGGACGAATTTTTGAGGGATTTTCCGTTGCTCAAATCAAAAAGTGTTCAACTAAGAAAAGTTTGGATATAACCTGGGGCATATGCGCAAGAAATCGTAGGTCCAAAAGATAAACAGAGAATTTTCACGAATTTTTACGGTGCAGCACCGAAAACAGTTTCAGGACAGCAATAACCCCAAATCTTTACCTCACTCAAATTAGAGGCTTCTCTTGGCACAAAAACGAAATAAACAAGATAAGGAGCGGTCATTACAGTAGTAATGACTTCCAAGACTCAAATAAAAGAAAAAAAGTACTGAAAAGTAAACATTGGGTTATCTCCCAAGAGTGCTTTTCTTTAACGCCTTTGAGCTAGGCGCAGAAAATTGCGAATCAAGTAATATCAAGTGATGAAGCATCAAGCTCATAATTTGCTCTAAGAATAGAGTCAAAAAGTAATTTCTTTCTTTTCCTAGGGAAGTGTTCCATACCTTTCTTTAGTGGGAATTGATACTTGATAGTGCCTTCCCTCATATCAATGATAGCACCTACAGTTCGAAGAAAGGGTCTTCCCAAAATAATAGGACATGAAACCTGGCATTCAACGTCCATAACAAGAAAATCAACGGGAACAAGGTTATTGTTAACCACAATAAGAACATCATTAATCCTTCCCAAAGGTTTCTTCTTAGCAACATCAGCAATAGGAACATCAAAATAACACTTTTCAAGTGGTGGTAAATCAAGCATGTCATAAATCTTTCTAGGCATGATAGAAATACTAGCACCTAGATCACATAAAGCATGGCAATCATAACCATTAACATGCATATCAATGATGGGTTCCCAACCATCTTCTAACTTCTTGGGAACAGAGGCTTTCTGCTTCAACTTTTCATCCCTAATCTTTATGAGAGCATTGGTAATATGCTTAGTAAAAGCAATATTTAAAGAACTAGCATTGGGAGTCAAAGCAAGCTTTTGCAAGAACAAAAATAACTTCAGATATATTGCAGCCATCAACATCAAAATCATTAAAAGTAATAGAGCTATCATCTCCCACACTCCGAAAAATTTCAGCACTCTTTTGAGGAAAAGTTTTTGGCAGTTTTAGGCTTTTTAACACAAGGAGTGGGAGTTTTCTCTACACCAATCAAAGTAAGAGGGTTGCTATCAGTAGGAGCAACATCATTAGAGGTAGTAATAGTACATACCTTCATCTCTCTAGCCATCTCATCTTCTCTTTCCCACCTGGCATGCAATTCCGCTAACAATCTAATATTTTCATCAATTCTAACTTGGGTAGCATTAGCGGCAGCGACAATGTTGCTCACATTCACATCATTAGGAAACACTTTTAATTTCAGAAGTTCAACATCATGAGCAAGGCTATCAACTTTAGAAGCAAGAATATCAAGTTTGCCTAACTTTTCCTCAACAGACTTATTAAAAACAGTTTGCTTACCGATGAAGTCCTTGAGCATTACCTCAAGCTCGGAGGGCACGGCCCTAGTGTTGTTGTAGGAATTACCATAAGAGTTACCATAACCATTACCATTAGTAGAAGGATACGGCCTATAATTGTTACTAGCAAAATTGTTCCTATAGGCATTGTTGTTAAAATTATTATTTCTAATGAAATTCACATCAACTTGCTCTTCTTGAGCAACCAGAGAGGCCAAAGGAACATTATTAGGATCAACATGAGTCCTATCATTAGCAAGCATAGCCATAATTGTATCAATCTTATCACTTAAGGAAGAGGTTTCCTCAACAGAATTTACCTTCTTACCTTGTGGAGCTCTCTCGGTGTGCCATTCGGAATAATTTACCATCATGTTGTCGAGTAGCTTTGATGCGGCGCCCAAAGTAAGGGACATAAAAGTGCCTCCAGCAGCTGAATCGAGTAGGTTCCTTGAAGAAAAATTCAGTCCTGCATAAAAAGTTTGGATAATCATCCAAGTAGTCAGTCCATGAGTGGGGCAATTCTTTACCATAGATTTCATTCTTTCCCAAGCTTGAGCAACATGTTCATTATCAAACTGAGTAAACTTCATAATATTGCTGCGCAAAGCTATAATCTTAGCAGGAGGATAATATCTACCAATAAAAGCATCCTTACACTTAGCCCATGAATCAATACTATTCTTAGTCAAAGACAGCAACCAATCTTTAGCCTTTCCTCTCAAAGAAAAAGGAAACAACTTGAGTTTAATAATATCACTATCAACATCTTTATATTTCTGCATCTCACATAGCTCAACAAAATTGTTGAGATGAGCCGTAGCATCTTCAGTACTAGCACCAGAAAATTGCTCTTTCATAACAAGGTTCAATAAAGCAGGCTTGATCTCATAAAAAGTGGTAGCAGGAACAGTTGGTGCAATAGGAGTGCAGATAAAATCACTATTGTTCGTGCTAGCAAAGTCACACAACTTGGTGTTTTCAGGAGTACCCATTTCAGCAAAACGAAAGTAAACAAGTAAAAACAACTACCAAGGATTCTAATTTTTTTGGGTTTTTGATATAAAAAGCAGTGCAGGTAAAATAAAATAAAGTAAAGCAAAACAAATAACAAAGTAAAGAATGTGTGTGCGAAGAACTCCCCTCGCAGAAGTCTTCTCTCTTCCCCGGCAATGGCGCCAGAAAATTAGCTTGATGCGTGGTGAATGACCAGCCCGTTGGGAACCCCAAGAGGAAGGTGTGATGAGTATAGCAGCTAGTTTTCCCTCAGTTAAGAAACCAAGGTTTAATATCGTTCTTGAAGAAGAGGGACGGTGACGACTGAAGGTGATGCGGACTAGTTTGCGACAGCAGCGGACAATTTATATATGGCGCCTCGTCCAAGCTTTGCTTGCTAGCTGCAACGTGGAACCTGCACACACACAAAAAAATACTTTGCTCCCAACTTGCGATGAGGTTGTCAATCTCACCGGTTTGCTTGAAACAAAGGTTATGAGTGTATCGAGTGGAAAATAGTAGTAATATGCGAGTAAAGTAAACAGTGCGGGAAAAGTAAACAGGTGATTGCAATATGATTAAAATAGGACCGGGGTCCACAGTTCACTAGTGGTGTCTCTCCATAGATAAATAACATGCTGGGTAAACAAATTACAGTTGGGCAATTGATAGAATAAAGATAACGTGATATGTCAAGAAGATCACTATGAGATTTACTCTGGGCATTACAACAAAATACATAGACCGCCATCCAACTGCATCTATGACTAATAATCCACCCCCGGGGATATCATCCGAACACCCTAGAAGTATTAAGTTGCGAACAACAGATAATTGCATTAAGCAAAGTGTGTAATGTAAACAAAGCATATGCCCTTGAGCATATGAATGTTGTTTTCTCCCTAGTAGCAACAGCACATCTACCACCTTAGAGGTTTCTGTCACTCCCCCAGGTGAAATAGAGACATGAACCCACTATCGAGCATAAATACCCCCTCTTGGAGTCACTAGCAACTACTCGGCCAAGATAGCTACTAACAACGGAGAGCATGCAAGATCATAAACAACATAGAGATAACAAAAGATATAATTCAGTACAGCAACTTAATCATAAACACCAATATTCATCGGATCCCAACAAACCAACATCATAGAATTACATAACGGTGATCTCAATCATGTAAGGCAGCTCATGAGACCTAAACATGAAGCACATGGTGGAGAAGATAGCCATCTAGCTACTGCTATGGACCCATAGTCCAAGGTAGACTACTCACTCATCGCTCCGGAGGCAAGCATGGCGATGAAGAAGACCTCCGGTGGCGATTCCCCTCTCCGGCAGGGTGCCGGGAAGAGCTTCTGGACCCTCCCGATCTTCGGGTCGATGGCGGCGGCGGATCGCGATGTATTCTGGAAAACTGATCGGGCCCTTAGGTTTTTTCTCGTCAGGGGGTATATATAGGCGAAGGGACGATGTCAGAGGAGGGACCACGCCCCCTCACACGGGGCTGGCGCGGCCAGGGGGGTGGCCGCGCCGCCCCTGTGTCTGGGGCCCACGTGGCCCCACTCCGTCAGGTCTTCGGATGTCTGGAAGCTTCCCCGTGAAATATGACTTCAGGAACTTGTTTCGTCCAATTCCGAGAATATTTCCTGTGTATCACTTCTGAAACACAAAAACAGCAGAAAACAGGAAACTGGCACTGTGGCACTTCGTTAATAGGTTAGTTCCAGAAAATGTATAAAAATGCCACTATGTGTAACGAAACAATAGGCAAATGGTGTAAAAACAAGCATGGAGCATCAAAAATTATAGATACGTTTGAGACGTATCACTGATCTCACCTATATCCTTGTACCACATTCGGGTTTCTTCATTTGCATGGTGGACACAATAATCTTCCTTGTTGTAACTCTGTTCACAAGGTCTATGTACTCCACAAAAATTAACATGCTTATAAGAAATTGGACTTTTAGAAGTTCGAGCATGTTTATTGGATTCATCAATAACAATATCACTTTCTATGCAAGTGTCCTTAAAAGGTTCATGATACACGTCCCCATTTCCTTTAGGAACATTCATATGGGAAGCAAAGGCTTTAAAACAATCAACCATAATTTGAGGATCAAGACCATATTTAGCACTAAGCTCTTGAAAATCAGCAGTTTCAGCAAAAGACTTAATGCAATCAAACTCGTAATTCATACCTCATCCTTTACCTTTGTCGCTATCCCAACCTTCAATATTGCTTTGAATTGTTTCAAGCAGATCCCACTTGGTGTCGACATCCTTGCTTGTGAAAGACCCATCAAAGCATGCATCTAGATAGTCCTTGTAATGTCCTGAAAGCCTTGCATAAAAATTATTAATAACAATATTACGGGGAAGATCATGAATAGGACATTTATGCATTAGTAACTTCAATCTTCCCCACGCTTGGGCAATGCTTTCTCCCTCATGAGGCCAAAAGTTATATATCCGATTACGATCTTTATGAATTTCACTTGGAGGATAAAACTTGGAATAAAAGTGAGACACAATTTCCTCCCATGCAATAGATGGACCATCTTCAAGCAGCCGATACCATTCCTCAGCTCTGCCTTTCAGTGACAAAGAGAATAGCTTCTTCTTAACTTGGTTCCTTGAAATACCTGCACACTGGAACAACTCGCATAATTCATGTATAAAAAGCAAATGATCACCAGGATGGACAGTTCCATCTCCTAAATAGCAGTTATTCATAGCACGTTCAACAATCTTCATAGGTATTTCAAAAGGATGAGGAGCACAAGCATCATTAGAAACATCACATATGGGAGATAAAATATCATCAGAGCAAACTTTCTCCACTAAAGCTGGGGAACTAAAAATATCATACTCAGCAAAACCAGCTTCCCCAAGCTTAGACTTTTCTATAGCATTAGCATTAAAGGTATTCAAAGCATTCGTACTAATAACATTGCTATGCGAAATAAGCTCCAAAAGATTTTCAATTTTCTCTTCAAATCTAAACTCAGAAAAAAGACTAAAGAACTCTTTGTTTTCCATTAAGCCTAACTAGTGAAAATAAAAACAAGAAACAAAAAGATGTAATTGCAGAATCTAAAGGAAATAACTCCGAGCACTCACACAGGAGGATGCGAGTACCTTTTACCTTACCTCCCCGGCAACGGCGCCAGAAAAGAGCTTGATGTCTACGCACTTCTATTCTTGTAGACACTTGTTGGGCCTCCAAGTGCAGAGGTTTATAGAACAGCAGCAAGTTTACCTTAAGTGGATCACCCAAGGTTTATCAAACTCAGGGAGGAAGAGGTCAAAGCTAACCCTCTCAAACAACCCTGCAATTACAATACAGAAAGTCTCTTGTGTCCCCAACACACCCAATACACTTGTCAGATGTATAGGTGCACTAGTTCGGCGAAGAGATAGTGAAATACAAGTGGTATAGATGTTTATAAGTAGTAAATGCAATCTGGAATAAAAATGGCAGCAAGCAAACATGTAACAAAACAGCAAGTAAACGGTGTGCAAAGCTTGGAAACAAGGCCTAGGGATCATACTTTCACTAGTGGACTGATACGTCTCAAACGTATCAATAATTTTTGATGCTCCATGCTTGTTTTTACACCATTTGCATATTGTTTTGTTACACTTCGTGGCACTTTTATGCGATTTCCGGAACTAACCTATTGACAAGATGCCACAGTGCCAGTTCCCTGTTTTCTGCAGTTTTTGTGTTTCAGAAGTGATACACAGGAAATATTCTCGGAATTGGAAAAAACAACATCCTGAAGTCTTATTTTACCCGGAAGCTTCCAGAGATCCGAAGAGGAGTAGGAGGTGGGCCATAGGGGGCCCACACACCATGGTGGCGCGGCCAGGCCCCTGGCCGCGCCAGCCATGTGTGAGGGCGCCTGGTCCCACCCCTGACATCGCCCCTTCGCCTATATAAAGCCTTGGGACAGAAAACCCTAGGGGAGTCGGCAATTTTCCAGAAAGAGTTCCGCAGTTCCGCTACCGCCGCCGACGAATTTCGGGGGACAGAAGTCTCTGTTCCGACACCCTGCCGGGACGGAGAAGTGCCCCCGGAGCCACCTCCATCGGTCTCCATCGCCGTCTCTGCCGTCTCCATCGACCTCACCGCCATCTCCATCAACCTTGCTGTCTCCTATGATGAGGAGGGAGTAGTTCATCCCCGGGGCTGAGGGCTCTACCGGTAGCTATGTGGTTCACCTCTCTCTCCCATGATGTGATTTTTATGTGATCGTGAGCTTTGTATCATGTTGAACAAGTAGATGTTATTATTCAGATATTATGCTACTCCTATGCTTAATTGTTATAGTGTACTCTAGTGGTGATTGTTAAAGTAATCTATTCCTCCTGCCATGGTGTAACGGTGACAGTGCGTGCATCATGGTGGTACTTGGTTTAGGCTATGATTGTGATCTCTTGTGGATTATGAGAGTAATTATTACTATGATAGTATTGAGTGATCTATTCCTCCTTTCATGGTGTAATGTTGACAGTGTGTGCACCGTGTTAGTACTTGGTCTAAGTTGCAATGATGTCTATCTTGAATTGTGATCTGATTTGGATATCTCTATGAGTGGTGTTTGTCAAGTACTTGATGAACTTTAAGGAGTGCTTCTGTAGCCACTACACAATGATTAGTGTTATTCAATAGGAGAGTAATTCAGAGTACCATAGTGGAGAGAAGTTGTTTATTTGTTCAATCATGTTATATTGTTGAGAGTGTGTCCACTAGTGAAAGTATAATCCCTAGGCCTTGTTTCCAAGCTTTGCATACCGTTTACTTGCTATTTTGTTACTTGTTTGCTCGCAGCGATATTTATTTCACATCACGTTTGCTACTTATAATCATCTATACTACTTGTATTTCACTATCTCTTCGCCGAACTAGTGCACCTATACATCTGACAAGTGTATTGGGTGTGTTGGGGACACAAGAGACTTTCTGTATCGTAATTGCAGGGTTGCTTGAGAGGGGTAGCTTTGACCTCTAACCTCCCTGAGTTCGATAAACCTTGGGTGATCCACTTAAGGGAAACTTGCTGCTGTTCTACAAACCTCTGCACTTGGAGGCCCAACAAGTGTCTACAAGAATAGAAGTGCGTAGACATCAAGCTCTTTTCTGGCGCCGTTGCCGGGGAGGTAAGGTAAAAGGTACTCGCATCCTCCTGTGTGAGTGCTCGGAGTTATTTCCTTTAGATTCTGCAATTACATCTTTTTGTTTCTTGTTTTTATTTTCACTAGTTAGGCTTAATGGAAAACAATGAGTTCTGTAGTCTTTTTCCTGAGTTTAGATATGAAGTGTTTGAAGAGAAAATTGAAAAACCTTTGGAGCTTTATTCGCATGCTAATAGTGTTGTTAGTATGAATGCGTTGAACACCGTTGTTGATAATGCTATAGAAAAGTCTAAGCTTGGGGAAGCTGGTTTTGCTAAGCATGATATTTTTAGTTCCCCAGCTTTAGTGGAGAAAATTTGCTCTGATGATATTTTATCTCCCATATGTGATGTTCCTTCTTATGATGATATGTTTGAAGAATATGCTTTGCGAAATAGTTGTTTTTTAGCTTGTGATGATACTAAACCTCTAGTTTATGATGGCTATGATGATGAGTATAATATTTTCAGTTCACCTACTATTGAGGATAAAATTAGTTATGATTACAATATGCCTCCTATTTATGATGATTATGGTGATGAGAATAATTATTCTGTTGAATCTGCTCCTACTACTATTGTTCCTGTGGTGAGTATTAATTCTTTTATGCATGTGGCTCATGATAGGGATGCTTTATGTGATAGTTATATTGTTAGTTCTATTCATGATGCTACTGAAAGTTATTATGAGAGAGGGAAACATGGTTTGATAGATCTCAACAATATTAAGTTTCCCCTCTTTATGTTGCCAATCTTGAAGTGGCACTTGTTTTATCTATCCATGCTTGCTACTATGTGCCTCGTTGATTTATTTTCTTACAAGATTCCTATGCATAGGAAGTGGTTCAGATATAAATGTCTTTCACATATGCTTTTTGATGCTCTCTATTGCTTTAAGTTCCTATATGGCGCCTTTGCCTCAAGCTCTTATATGGCGCCCACATGAGCATCTTTGTAAATTTCTGCGCCTAGCTCAAAGGCGTTAAAGAAAAGCACTCTTGGGCGATAACCCATTGTTTATTTTTCAGTACTTTTTCTTTTATTTGAGTCTTGGAAGTTATTACTACTGTAATAACCTCTCCTTATCCTTTTTATTTCGTTTTTGTGCCAAGAGAAGCCTCTAATTTGAGTGAGGTAAGATTTGGGGATGTTGCTGTCCTGAAACTGTTTTCGGTGCTGCACCGTAAAAATTCGTATAAATTCTCTGTATATCTTTTGGACCTGCGATTTCTTGTGCATATGCCCCAGGTTATATCAAAACTTTTGTTAGTTGAACACTTTTTGATTTGAGCAACAGAAAACCCCTCAAAAATTCGACCTTTGTCAGCTGTTCAGTTTTGACAGATTTCTGCCAATATTTGTGTTTGCCGCTTTATCGCTTTCTTTTGAGTTCTTTTAATCACGGAACTTTTGGGGAAGTTGCTACAGTAGTATTTGCTATATATGTGGTGGTTTTGAGTTGAAACCTGAAGCAAATAGAGGATTGATTATATGTTATGCTTGCACTAATGTTGCTAATAGATTTGTGTTTAGTTTTGTATGAAGGAAGTTTTCAAGTGTAGGGATTGGAGAATGATGAGATGAGTTGAAGAATGGACAAAAGCTCAAGCTTGGGGATGCCCATGCATCACCCCAAGAAATATCCAAGAAGTACAAGCGTCAAAGCTTGGGGATGCTCCCGAGGCACCCCTTCTTCATCGGCAAAAATCAGGTCACCTTTCAAGACACTATATTTTTATTGCTTCATGCACTATGTGTTTCTCTTGGAGCGTCAGTTGTTTTAGTTTTCAGTATTAGTTTAGTTTAGTTTGCTGCAATAAATGGTTTGATCACATCATGTTGTTTTGGAGGGAGATGAACTCCGTTTTTCATTTGCCAAGAATACTCAGTTTTTCACTCTTATCGTTTCAATGAGTGTTCTCTTTTTCTGCTACTGCTTTTGGTTTTCGTTTTCGCCTTGATTTGCGTTCAGATCTTCTTATATTTATTTATCAAGGTATATTTTTGCCTCTGGTCTTTATTGGTTTTCATCAAAAGAGGTGTTTATAAAAAGTTTCAAATGGTGTTGGAAAAGAGAAAAAGCTTTATGCAAAAAAGTGGTACAAGAAGGAGCTTGTGTAGACTGCGGCCTAGGCTTTTGTATGTCGTGCTTGATGTCTTTTTGATAGTATGCTTAGTGGTTTTGCTGTAGCATGGCTTGTCTCAAATAACTGAGATTGCTTAATGAGCCTTTGAAAAAATCATGCGTTGTTTTTATTGTTTGGAAGCATTATTTTGGTTTTCTCCTTGATGCTTTATTTGGGTTGACTTGGTGCATGCTCACACATGTTAGACTCTTACAAAGTCGCCAATAGCCTCTACGATCATTTAGTTTTTGACTTTTGATGCCATCTTATGCTTCTTTTAATGTCGCTTTGTCACTCTGCATGATTATGGCCATTATTGCTCTCGTAGTTGGTCGCTCCCAGTCTTTTGCTAGCCCTCACCTTGTACTGAGTATGAGCTCTACTCGTGCATCCCACTCCCAAAAACCAAGTTTGCCATTGTGTCCACTATAAATTCCTATGTATGGTATTTGCAAGCCATTCCAAGTAAATTTTCATGTGCTACCTTTCAAAAAACCTTCAAAATACTTCTCGTTTTGTGACACTGTTTTCAGCTCATGGGGACGTAGTGGTCGGATTTGCTATCTTCCATATTGCTTATTCCAAAAAGAAAAAAAAAGAGAAAAAAGAAAGAAAAAAAGGCACTCCTCTATGGTATGTGAATGTTGGTGGACACCCGATGGAATCGGTTAGCCATGGTTTGAGAAGGAAAAAAAGGTGGGGAGGAGTGCCAAGCTTTATAAAAGAGCACAAAAGTGCCAATCTCTCTCTCAAAAACTTGCTTCATTTTTGTATGGAAGATAGTAAGAACCCCATTGCCAGTCGTTGACAAAGACAACCACCTCTCAAAACCAATTTTTATCTCGCTGTTTTACAAATGAAAAGCTCTAGCAAATGTTTAATCACTGCTTCCCTCTGCGAAGGGCCTTTCTTTTACTTTTATGTTGAGTCACCACCTTCTTTCTTTATGCACCATTAAGAGAGCATAGTTGTCATTCTTAGTGTGATATGCATTGTCCCAAAGTTCATTGATTGATTCATATTGTTGGTTTCACTTGTTCTTATATTATTTGTATCTAGTCGCCCTCTTAAACTTGAAGGTGTCCTACGCATTTATGTTTTGCTCTCTTTGAAGGACAAGCTGAAAACCATTTGTATGTTTTTCCTTATGATTTGAACACACGTTTGACTTTCATTGTTTCATTATTCATCATCTTGTGTTTGTGTTCATTTGCATGTTTACAACATGGTTGCTAAGTTCTTATTGTCATGATTATATCTTCATGCCCATGTTTTAAGTTCTATTGATCCCAGCTCACCAATGCTTACATATATGATCAAGATTGTGTTGGTGCATGTCACCTCAAAAATTATTTCTTTTGTTATCACTTACCTACTCGAGGACGAGCAGGAGTTAAGCTTGGGGATGCTTGATACGTCTCAAACGTATCTATAATTTTTGATGCTCCATGCTTGTTTTTACACCATTTGCCTATTGTTTCGTTACACTTCGTGGCACTTTTATGCGATTTCCGGAACTAACCTATTGACAAGATGCCACAGTGCCAGTTCCCTGTTTTCTGCTGTTTTTGTGTTTCAGAAGTGATACACAGGAAATATTCTCGGAATTGGACGAAACAACATCCTGAAGTCTTATTTTACCCGGAAGCTTCCAGAGATCCGAAGAGGAGTAGGAGGTGGGCCACAGGGGCCCCACACACCATGGTGGCGCGGCTAGGCCCCTGGCCGCGCCAGCCATGTGTGAGGGCGCCTGGTCCCACCCCTGACATCGCCCCTTCGCCTATATAAAGCCTCGGGACGGAAAACCCTAGGGGAGTCGGCAATTTTCCAAAAAGAGTTCCGCAGTTCCGCCACCGCCGCCGACGAATTTCGGGGGACAGAAGTCTCTGTTCCGGCACCCTGCCGGGACGGGGAAGTGCCCCCGGAGCCACCTCCATCGGTCTCCATCGCCATCTCTGCCGTCTCCATCGACCTCACCGCCATCTCCATCAACCTTGCTGTCTCCTATGATGAGGAGGGAGTAGTTCATCCCCGGGGCTGAGGGCTCTACCGGTAGCTATGTGGTTCACCTCTCTCTCCCATGATGTGATTTTTATGTGATCGTGAGCTTTGTATCATGTTGAACAAGTAGATGTTATTATTCAGATATTATGCTACTCCTATGCTTAATTGTTATAGTGTACTCTAGTGGTGATTGTTAAAGTAATCTATTCCTCCTACCATGGTGTAACGGTGACAGTGCGTGCATCATGGTGGTACTTGGTTTAGGCTATGATTGTGATCTCTTGTGGATTATGAGAGTAATTATTACTATGATAGTATTGAGTGATCTATTCCTCCTTTCATGGTGTAATGTTGACAGTGTGTGCACCGTGTTAGTACTTGGTCTAAGTTGCAATGATGTCTATCTTGAATTGTGATCTGATTTGGATATCTCTATGAGTGGTGTTTGTCAAGTACTTGATGAACTTTAAGGGGTGCTTCTGTAGCCACTACACAATGATTAGTGTTATTCAATAGGAGAGTAATTCAGAGTACCATAGTGGAGAGAAGTTGTTTATTTGTTCAATCATGTTATATTGTTGAGAGTGTGTCCACTAGTGAAAGTATAATCCCTAGGCCTTGTTTCCAAGCTTTGCATACCGTTTACTTGCTATTTTGTTACTTGTTTGCTCGCAGCGATATTTATTTCACATCACGTTTGCTACTTATAATCATCTATACTACTTGTATTTCACTATCTCTTCGCCGAACTAGTGCACCTATACATCTGACAAGTGTATTGGGTGTGTTGGGGACACAAGAGACTTTCTGTATCGTAATTGCAGGGTTGCTTGAGAGGGGTAGCTTTGACCTCTAACCTCCCTGAGTTCGATAAACCTTGGGTGATCCACTTAAGGGAAACTTGCTGCTGTTCTACAAACCTCTGCACTTGGAGGCCCAACAAGTGTCTACAAGAATAGAAGTGCGTAGACATCATGGACACACTCCCAACAATATAACATGAATGAAGAAATAAATAACTTCTCTCCACTATGATACTCTGAATTACTCTTCTATTGAACAACACTAATCATTGTGTAGTGGCTACAGAAGCACCCCTTAAAGTTCATCAAGTAATTGACAAACACCACTCATAGAGATATCCAAATCAAAGCACAACTCAAGATAGATATTATTGCAACATAAACCAAGTACTAACACGGTGCACACACTGTCAACATTACACCATGAAAGGAGGAATAGATCACTTCAATACTATCATAGCAATAATTATTCTCGTAATCCACAAGAGATCACAATCATAGCCTAAACCAAGTACCACCATGATGCACGCACTGTCACCGTTACACCATGGCAGGAGGAATAGATTACTTTAATAGCATCACTAGAGTACATATAATATCTAAATAATAACATCTACTTGTTCAACATGATACAAAGCTCACGATCACATAAAGATCACATCATGGGAGAGAGAGGTGAACCACATAGCTACCGGTAGAGCCCTCAGCCCCGGGGATGAACTACTCCCTCCTCATCATAGGAGACAGCAAGGTTGATGGAGATGGCGGTGAGGTCAATGGAGACGGCGGAGATGGCGATGGAGACCGATGGAGATGGCTCCGGGGGCACTTCCCCGTCCCGGCAGGGTGCCGGAACAGAGACTTCTGTCCCCCGAAATTCGTCGGCGATGGCGGCGGAGCTGCGGAACTCTTTCTGGAAAATTGCCGAATCCCCTAGGGTTTTCCATCCTGAGGCTTCTTATAGGCGAAGGGGCGATGTCAGAGGCGGCCCCAGGCCTCCTCACACCAGCGTGGCGCGGCCAGGGCCTGGGCCGCGCCAGCCCTGTGTGAGGGAGGCCTGTGGCCCCTCTCCTTCCTCTCTTCGGATGTCTGGATGCTCCCGGGAAAAATAAGACTTCTGGCTTTTGTTTCGTCCAATTCCGAGAATATTTCCTGTGTATCACTTCTGAAACACAAAAACAGCAGAAAACAGGGAACTGGCACTGTGGCATCTTGTCAATAGGTTAGTTCCGGAAATCGCATAAAAATGCCACGAAGTGTAACAAAACACAAGGCAAATGGTGTAAAAACAAGCATGGAGCATCAAAAATTATAGATACGTTTGAGACGTATCACGCCTCCAGCAACAATGGAATATCTACACTGGTCAGAGCAACCCATATAATTTAGCAGAGATGATCACCCAATAACGGTATCTCGGCCAGGAAATGCGCCTTTGGTACTCAAAGACCAAATTGGGACTTACGATGTCGACAGAGTATTCATGGATGCGGGAAGTGGCATAAATCTTATATATGCAAAGACCCTACAAGCAATGCACATCTCATTGGAATTCCTGAAACCAACTGATTGTTCCTTCCACGGAATAGTCCCAGGAAGTACTAACTATCCACTTGGTCGAATAGCACTCAACGTTTGCTTCGAAAATCGGCAAAACTACAGAAAAGAGAAACTCGACTTCGAAGTCATGGACTGGCCATCACAATATCACGCGATCCTCGGGCGACCCGCATTTTCGCGATTTATGGCAGTACCTCACTACACGTACCTGGTACTCAAAATGCCAGGACCCAAAGGAATCATCACAGTTAAAGAAAGCTTACTCTCAGATCTATGTGACAAGGAGTTCCACAAGATGGCTCAAAACTTTGGTATGATGGCAAGCTACGGAGAACCTAAAAACGAAATGAAAAGCTCGACTATAGGAGCCGCACAACAACTCGAAAGGCACCCAGTAGAGCCGGAGGTGAAAAAGCCACGGGTACAGCTATCAGAACAGGACAAGCCGATAGAAGAAGAAGAGAAGACCGCAGCGGCGTAGGCGACAAAGTACTCCAAAGAGTAGAGTAGAAATAATAAGGCTGTAAAAGCCACGAGCTGTTCCAAGGCAATGCCCTCTAGATCTAGAACACTGGTCATTGGCCGGATCTTTTGGGTCACCCTATGTATCTTATATCATAAGCGTAAATAAAGACAAAGTTCCTCTTATTTGAGTTTACGTGTCTTTACATAAAAACTGCGGCAAACGCACCAAAATAAAAACGCTCTGAGAATAAATTCTGACAAAAATTTAGAAAACATAAACTCTCGCGTTCTATACACAAAATACATAAGCATCATAACATCGGGTTATCAGAATCATCCACTCCCAGGGGGTCTAAGTAATGATGCTCACAGAAAAACGTGGCATCCTCTCGCAGCAACCTAACTATAATCCTTCTGGCGGGTTGCAGGGTATTCTCCAGATGAACTCGCAAACTAGCTCCACCTAGAGGATAACTCAGTGACATGGAACTATAATTAAGCCTTGGGTGCCACTTACATACCCACCCAAGAGCAAAATTGGCTCCAGCCACCAAGGTAAGCTCTATCAGCCGATGAATTTGCTGACTAGATCTAAAAGTATCGAGTAGCAGTGGAAAGCTTCCAGGCAGAGGATTGCTAGGAAGCATGACAGAATGCATAGTCATCAGAGATCTTCGACAACCATCAACTGCCTCTCCAATATGCTGAGCACGATCTTGAAGTAGCACAATAGCACGACGGCATCGGGGATCAGACCACAAACTATCGATTCCCTCTGATGCTTTCTCCAGAGCTGTATTTCGCTCAGCAACCCGATGCGCTTTAGCAGCAAAGTCCAGACAAGTACCTAAGATAACAAAAGTATTAGACAAACAATAGTGGAATAAAAGGAAACAAGAAAGGCTGCAAGGAACCTCGCATCGCAACATCGCATAGACAGACTCGACAATACCGATGAGAAAGGAGTCGCACTCTTCGAGATGCACGATTTTTGCCATTAGACCCGACACCTTATCCTCAAGAACGGATATCTGTTTCATAAAGCCACAAGATCTGCTCGCCTTGTCCAAAGCAATATGTGCCTGGCGCTTCATCAAGGACAGACGTCTTTCAAGATCCGAAATTCTTAACGTATATTCTTTGCATCGACAGGAAGAACGAGGAGGAAAAGCGATTCCGGAGTCAAACATATGGACAGGAGATGGAACCCGATCACGACCCGACGATCCACCAGCATGCATAGGCTGGAAGCCAAAAGAAAGGAAAAAAGAGCATCTCAGAAACACGACATCTCATAAAGGAGGAATATTTACACAAAAGTATGAGTCCTCTGACTAGTTCTCGGGCTCAATGCGGCTAAAGGTTTACTACATCAGAATAAACTAAGATTACAAGGGGAGGCTAAGTCTATGCCACCTCAGCCTCAAGATCCGCAGCAGCAGTAGGCATGGAAGAGGTAGCCCCAGTGTTGGGAGGAGGCATGGATCCACTTGTCGCCGGAGTCGAAGAAACCGGCGTAGCAGAGGTCGTAGAAGCCGCCGAAGGAGAAATTATAGAGACGATGCCTGATGCGTACTTCTTTGCCTTCTCGACGAAAACCTGCAACTCCGAAAGAGGTCGACCATGGGAAGAGCTCACCTTCTCCCAGTTGACCTCCTCGCCATGCGTGTAGGCAAGCGCAATGGCCCCCTCTGCACCTCGCTTCACGGAGCGGCCCTTCATCAGAAGGATAGGGTCATCAGGAGTGTCAAACGCCTAGGCAAGCTTCTTCAAATCAGTCTCAAGCACCTCCGCTCTCTGCTTGGGCCACAACCCGATGAAGATCCGCGTGAGTATGCGGCTAGACAACTCAAAGAACTCTTGGATAGAAATCCAGTTGGCCTCTAGCAAGTTAACGGCGGCCATGAGAGGATCATCGTCCGGCGGCAAAGACGACGAAGACACCCGAGTATGTTCTATGCGATAAAGGAAACAAAGACAGAGGAATAAGCACATCAGCAAGTATAAGAGCGAAGAACCCCAATGAAAAAGAGAAAAGATATTCACCTCCAGCAAGAGTAGACATTTTGTTAAGCCGGTCAATTACGGCCTGTTCCTGCTGGAGGTGCCCGTTGTTAGCGTCAGAAAGGGCTTTCTCCGCTTTCTTCGCCTTAGTCAACGCTGATTTAGTGGCTTTCTCAGCGTTGGTTTTGGCAGCAGTGGCAGCATCCCAAGCCTTTCTGGAAGCTTCGAGTTCAGCCTCCAGAGAAGAAATGCGAGCATTAGCTGCCTCCAAAGCATCTGTAGTTCAAAAAAAGCATGAAGAAAATTGAATAAAGAAGCAAAGAAAGGCACTCGAGACAAGCAAAGTATAGGAAAGAGGATTACCCTCAGAAGCCTTAGCAGCCTTCCAATACTTGACACATTCAGTGCCCAAATTGACAAATTTCTTCATCAAGACCTGTCAGAAAAACACGTGAGTACGAAGATCATGCAAGGAACAGAAGCAAAGTACTAGGACCAACACGCACATCGTCGGAGGAGCTCATGGACTGATGGATCTCCAGGGAAACACCGGCATCTGTCGACTTCTTCAAACGCTTTGAACCACGAGTAGCGACGGGCTTCTTAGCAGGGGCCTTGGAAGCTTTTGGGGTCTTTGAAGACTTCACTGACCGGCTCAACCTCTTGCACAGAAGGTTCATCGGCAGCCCTAGTATCAGAAGAAGGAGCAGTGGTAGCATCCCTTTTCGGGTCCTCGTTGTCACTGCAAAGAAAATAAAAGGCAAGAGCTTTCGCATAAGTCGAAAGAAAGAAAGCATGGTACAAAATAAAGAGTTGAGTTAGCACAAACTCACGAGTCCAAGGTGTCGAAAAGTTCTTCATCGTCCTCTATATCAAGGGTCTCCCCGGCCACAGTTTTGTGAGCAGAGGCACTCGAAGAAGCGAACTCCTCGACACATTTTCTCTTCTTATCCACGACAAGGTCTTCCGAAAGCGCAGGAGGAGGCGACGTCGTCGAGCTGGTCCTGTCCAGCGAATCTTCACCTTTGTCTCCATCTTGGCTATCCTCAGCCTCGGGGGCTTCAGAAGTAGCGGAAACAGGCACATTTGAATGCCGCCCCCTCTGGGAGGGGAGGACGAGACACAAGGGATTGGTGATCCTCAAAGAAAAACAAGCCAAGGGTTACAAGGCAAATAATGCTAAAGATAAGAAGAACGCGAATAAAGACAGTAAACATACAACAGGCAAAGGATGCTCGGAGTCGAAGTATCTAGCGGCCAAATCCGCAATCTGGTGATCTTTAGTGAGAGTATTAAGAGCTCTCACTCGCTTGTCAAGATCTTTTTTCTCCATAAGATTTTCGGGTACTCGAGAAGGATCTCCCAAGCCAGAAAATGTCGACAGTTTGGAGAGACGATGCTGCAGGGGTTGAACTCGACGTTGCAAGAAAAATGCCATGAGTTGAGTACCCGACAATGCACCTCCTCTACCGCTCTTCAGCTCCTGCATACGGGCTAGAAGTGGCTTGATTTCTTCCATCTCAGCTTCCATGGGAGGCGAATCCCACGAGGCCAATTTCTTCACTTCTTGGGAAGCATCAAAAGGGGCAATGCCGTACTGGTCAGAGGAAGAAACCTTCCGGTCTTTAATATAAAACCATTTAGTCCTCCAACCTTGTACTGAGGCAGCCATGGAAAACTACAGGTACTGAGATTCAGCACGGATAGAGACAACGGCTCTGCCCAGTTCAGGTTTCTTTGATAAAGCGACACTGGGGCGGAGCCGAAAGAGGAATTTCCAGAGAAGAAAGTGGGGTTCGATCCCCAGAAACGACTCGCAAAGAGTAATAAAATAAGCAATATGAAGAATAGAGTTCGGTGTGAGCTGGTGAAGCTGCATACCGTAAACAAAGAGAAGCCCATGAAGGAACTCGTGGGCAGGGAGAGAGACCGCGCAAGAGAAAAGCAAAGAACATCACCTGAAAGCCGCTCTGGGGCTTGGGGATCCGCTTGGTGCTAGGAAAGATGACATGATCATCAGCGGAGATGAGGCCATCAGTGTAAGCCTTGTCCAGATCATTCTGCTGGAAAACGGAAGGCACCCAGCTGGTTGCGGAGTTTGCAGTGCTGGCTTTCCCCATCTTGTTCTTTTGTGCAAGGTGCTTGATGCGCATCTACAGCTTGCGCACGGGGGCTATGCAGGAGCTCAGAGAGGCGCAGAGTTCGCAGCAATGGCGGCGGCGGAAGAAGCGAGGAACTGGTAAACAGTAATTTCCCCACTCTCCCCCTTATATAGCTTCCTGATGAAGGAACGTGGGCTGAGACGTGGCGTAAGGAGTGGAAACGGCAGCCCACTAACGGGCAGAGAAATTGTGAAATTACTGCGCTGCCCATGAGTAACGGTCAGCGCCGAAATCTAAATTACACACAGTGTAACTATATTAATGACATCACTAGAGTTCGAGTTAAAGGAAATAAGATTATGGCAATGAAAAATACGAAGTGATATATCTGCGTATTGGTGATAATCAAGGAAGTCGACTAAAAACTGATATGAAAACTACAGAGGAGTGAAGGAATAATATATCACTCTTTGAGTCTATACCCAAAAATATTCGACTATAGCCTTGGGGGCTACTACCATCGGGAGCGCTAAGCGCGCACCCGACGATATTATCATATAAAGCTTAGATCTAATGATTAAGAGTAGGCACAATATATTTGAGCCTATACTCGAAATAAGACTTTTTCGACTATAGCCTCGGGGGCTACTCCCATCGGAGCACTGGGCGCGCACCCGACAATGTTTTTTCTTGAATACTGGAGAGAAGAAGGTGAGAGAAGCTTTAGGAAGCATCATTACTCCCATCGGGAGTGGGATTTTTATTAACCAAGGTTGAATAACCCAAATATTTGGTATATCGAAACAGTCAAACAAGGCTGCGACATACGATTCTCGAGTTGCGTCATCGCGACAAAAATTGAATGTCGTGGTTGAGATACATCACAAAGGTAAGACCCCAAGATCCGTCATATGTGGCCCGGTATACGCATATGGATGTGCTCTGCTGGTATGTATCCGTGTCTACGACGCGAAGAAAAATCCTGGTGGACGCACTGGGTACCCTGAGAACCACTGGGACTCATTCTTTGTAAGTCCTAAATGCGGCAAAAGAATGAGTTTGACCGGTTTCCCAAATTCAAGTCCAAGGGAATTGAATTTGAAGTAGGTGACAAGTATCTGTTCCGGCAGTTAACTGGCCTCTTGATCCGTCAGAGTTGTCAGGCTTGTTCATCAAAACCCCTTGCGAGACATTATAATAAAAGATAAGTCGAAAGATCAAGTCGAAGATTTGAAGATCTGAAGAAGTCAAGTATTGATCAAGTCAAAGAATTGAAGATTTGAGATTCAACCCGAATCTGCAATTCTGGTAGAATCTTGGGGGCTACTGACAAGGGTATAGATAATAGAGCCCGTCAGTTAAGTACCCCTGAGGCCCGTTTAGCTAGGCCCAATTGTAATACTAGTTGAAATATGAGTTCATGTCATATGTCGATATTGTAATCTGTATCGGATCCCTCCCGATCCTCGAGACCTGGCCATCTATATATAGGGGCCAGGAGGGGACGGTGAGGGACAGATTGGAAGCAAGCCAGGTTCTACACCCACATTTACTTTTGAGACACACCTTGTTTGACTGACTCTACCTTCGAGTTCATCCGATGCCCTATCTCCCTGATGGCGCGGTGATGTATAATGCCAGAGAGCTTGTTGGCGTGTAATTAATGAAGTATATGACCGGCCAGTTGGAAACCCTAGGAGCAAGGTGTGATGAATATAGCAGCAAGTTTTTCGCTCAGTAAGAAACCAAGGTTTAATCGTCCAGGAGGAGGATGTCAATATGACTGAAGGTGATGCCCACTAGCTGCGTGATGCTCTAACAAGGGCGCCGTTAACGATAACTTGTTAGCGCGTCTTCAACCAGTAGCAACGTGGAACCTGCACACAACACAACCAAATACTTTGTTCCCAACTTACGATGAGGTTGTCAATCTCACCGGTTTTCTTGAAACAAAGGGTATGAGCATATCGAGTGGAAAGCAATAGTAATATGCGAGTAAAGTAAACAGTGCGAGTAAAGTAAACAGGTGATAGCAATATATAAAGGAAATAGGACCGGGGTCCATAGTTCACTAGTGGTGTCTCTCCATAAGATAAAATAACACATGTTGGGTAAACAAATTACAGTTGGGCAATTGATAGCATAAAGACAACGTGCATATGATGAGAGGATCACTATGAGATTTACTCTGGCATTACAACAAGATACATAGACTGCCATCCAACTACATCTACGACTAATAATCCATGTGGCGAATCAATCTGAGAACTCCACAAGTATTAAGTTGCGAACAACAGATAATTGCATTAAGCAAAGTGTGTAATGTAAACAAAGCATATGCCCTCAAGCATATGAATGTTGTTTTCCCCCGAGTAGCAACAGCACATCTACAACCTTAGAGGTTTCTGTCACTCCCCCAGATTAAATAGAGGCATGAACCCACTATCGAGCATAAATACCCCCTCTTGGAGTCACTAGCAACTACTCGGCCAAGATAGCTACTAACAACGGAGAGCATGCAAGATCATAAACAACATAGAGATAACATAAGATAAATTTCAGTACATCAACTCAATCATAACACCAATATTCATCAGATCCCAACAAACACAACATGTATAATTACATAACGGTAATCTCAATCATGTAAGGCAGCTCATGAGATCTAAACATGAAGCACATGGTGGAGAAGACAACCATCTAGCTACTGCTATGGACCCATAGTCCAAGGTAGACTACTCAATCATCGCGCCGGAGGCAAGCATGGCGATGAAGAAGACCTTCGGTGGCGATTCCCCTCTCCGGCAAGGTGCCGGGAAGAGCTTCTGGACCCTCCCGATCTTCGGGTCGACGGCGGTGGCGGATCGCGATGTGTTTTGGAAAACTGATCGGGCCCTTAGGTTTTTCCCATCGAGGGAACTTTATAGCAAAGGGGCAACGTTAGGAGTGGGCCGAGGCGCCGTCACACATAGGAGGTGCGACCAGGGGCCAGGCCGCGCTGCCCTGTTGTGTGGGGACCTCGTGGCCCCACTCCGTCTCCTCTTCGGTTCTCTGGAAGCTTCGGTGAATTTCTGGACGTTCGGCTTTTGTTTCATCCAATTCCGAGAATATTTCCTGTGTAACTTTTCTAAAACACAAAAATAGCAGAAAAGAGGGAACTGACACTGTGGCGACTTGTTAATAGGTTAGTTCCGGAAAATGCATAAAAGTGCCACGAAGTGTAACGAAACACTAAGCAAATGGTGTAAAAACAAGCATGAAGCATCAAAAATTATAGATACATTTTAGACGTATCAGCATCCCCAAGCTTAACTCCTGCTCGTCCTCGAGTAGGTAAGTGATAACAAAAGAAATAATTTTTGAGGTGACATGCACCTACCCAATCTTGATCATATATGTAAGCGTTGTGCGCTGGGATCAAAAGAACTTAAAACATGGGCATGAAAGACATAATCTTGATAGAAGAAACTTAGCAACCATGTTATAATATGAAAGTGAACACAAACAAAAGATCATGAAAATGAAACAATCAAAGTCAAACGTGTGTTCAAATCATAAGGAAAAACATACAAATGGTTTTCAGCTTGTCCTTAATGGGAGAGCAAAACATAAATGCATAGGACACCTTCAAGTTCAAGAGGGCGACTATATACAAGTAATTTAAGAACAAGTGAAACCAACATCATGAATCAATCAATGAAAACTTTGCGACAATGCACATTATACTCAGAATGACAACAATGCTTTCTTAATGGTGCATAAAGATAGAAGGTGGAGACTCAACATAAAAGTAAAAGAAAGGCCCTTCGTGGAGGGAAGCAGTGATTAAATATGTGCTAGAGCTTTTCATTTGTAAACAGAGACAAAACTTCGGTTTTGAGAGGTGGTTGCTTTTGTCAACGACTAGCAATGGGGACTTACTATCTTCCATAATAAACAAGTGAGAGCGGTTCCGAGTTCTTTGAAAATTTGGCACATTGGTGCTCTTTTATAAAGCTTTGGCACTCCTCCCCACCTTTTTTCCTTTCTCAAACCATGGCTAACCGATTCCATCGGGTGCCCACCAACATTCACATACCATGGAGGAGTGCCTTTTTTTCTTTTCTTTTAAAATTAGATTGCAATGGTCTGACCAGCTCTCATGCAAAATTAATGATGAGCAGATGAAGCTGCCTAGTCGAGGAGTACTTAATTTAATATGGAAGATAGCAATTCCGACCACTACGTCCCCATGAGCTAAAATCAGTGGCACAAAATGAGAAGAATTTTGAAGGTTTTTTTACAAAGGTAGCACATGAAAATTTACTTGGAATGGCTTACAAATACCATGCATAGGAATTTATAGTGGACACAATGGCAAACTTGGTTTTTCGGAGTTGGATGCACAAGTAGAGCTCATACTCAGTACAAAACGAGGGCTAGCAAAAGACTGGGAGCGACCAACTAAGAGAGCAATAACGGCCATAATCATGCAAAGCGACAAAGCAACATTAAAAGAAGCATAAGATGGCATCAAAAGTCAAAAACTAAATGATCATAGAGGCTATTGCGACTTTGTATGAGTCTAACATGTGTGAGTATGCGCCAAGTCAACCCAAATAAAGCATCAAGGAGAAAACCAAACTAATGTTTCCAAACGATAAAAACAACGCATGATTTTTTCAAAGGCTCATTAAGCAATCTCAGTTATTTGAGACAAGTCATGCTACAGCAAAACCACTAAGCATACTATCAAAAAGACATCAAGCATGACATGCAAAAGCCTAGGCCGCAGTCTACACAAGCTCCTTCTTGTACCACTTTTTTTTTTGCATAAAGCTTTTTCTCTTTTCCAACACCATTTGAACTTTTTATAAACACCTCTTTTGATGAAAACCAATATAGACCAGAGGCAAAAATACACCTTGATGAAAAGATATAACAAGATCTGAACACAAATCAAGGCGAAAATCGAAAGCTAAACGCAGTTCTAAAAAAAGAGAACACTCGTTGAAACTATAAGAATGAAAAACGGAGTGTTCTTGGCAAATGAAAAGCAAGGCAACTTCTCCAAAAGGAATTTGTTGGGGTCCAACCATTTATTGCAGAAAACTAAACTAAACTAATACTGAAAACTAACAGCAACTGACACTCCAAGAAAAATGCATAATGCATGAAGCAATAAAAATATAGCGTATTGAAAGGTGACCTGATTTTTGCCGATGAAGAAGGGGTGCCTCGGGGGCATCCCCAAGCTTTGACACTTGTACTTCTTGGATGTTTCTTGGGGTACATGGGCATACCCAAGCTTGAGCTTTTGTCCATTCTTCAACTCATCTCATCATTCTCCGATCCCTACACTTGAAAACTTCCTTCATACAAAACTAAACATAAATCTATTAGCAACATTAGTTTAAGCATAACTTAGAATCAACACTTTTTGCTTCAGGTTTCAACTAAAAACCACCACATATAAAGTATATACTACTGTAGCAACTTCCCCAAAAGTGCCGTGATCAAAAGAACTCAAAAATAAAGCGATAAAGCGGCAAACACAAATATTGACAGAAATCTGTCAAAACAGAACAGCTGACAAAGGTAGAATTTTTAGAGGGTTTTATGTTGCTCAAATCAAAAAGTGTTCAACTAATGAAAGTTTGGATATAACCTGGGGCATATGCACAAGAAATCGCAGGTCCAAAAGATATACAGAGAATTTTCATGAATTTTTACGGTGCAGCACCGGAAACTATTTCAGGACAGCAACATCCCCAAATCTTACCTCGCTCAAATTAGAGGCTTCTCTTGGCACAAAAACGAAATAAAAATGATAAGGAGCGGTTACTACAGTAGTAATAACTTCCAAGACTCAAATAAAAGAAAAAGAACTGAATGTAAAAACATTGGGTTATCTCCCAAGAGTGCTTTTCTTTAACGCCTTTGAGCTAGGCGCAGAAAATGCGAATCAAGTAATATGAGAAGATGCTCACATAAGAAATATGGATTGAAGCAAAAGAGAGCATCAAGGGGAAAATATAAAACACATTTAAGGCTAACCCACTTCCTATGCATAGGAATCTTGTAAGAAAATAAATCAAATAAGCACATAGTAACAAGCATGGGTAGATAAAATAAGAGCAACTTCGGAACTTTCAATATAAAGAGAGGTGTTTTAGTAACATGAATATTCCAACAACCATATTTTCCTCCTCATAATAATTTTCAGTAGTATCATGAACAAACTCAACAATATAAATATCACACGCACCCTCCTTTGTTAAGCGTGGAGGGCGATCAAATAAGGTATTAGTTAAAGAGTCACTCTTATTGGGAGGAAGACATGGGTAGCTCCATTCTTCCTCCTCTTGATCATTTCTCTCCTCTTCTTTTTCATCCAATGAGCTTCCAGTTTCAGCAATTTCTTCTTCCATAGGCTCCTTCAAGGCATTAGTCTCTTCCGTTGGAGAGCATCTATTGAGATATTCAAGAATATAGCCATTTTCTTCCTTGTAATTATCAAAGAAAAATTTAAGTATATCATAAACCTCATATTTATCGGGTGCATCATCGGTATTTTCAAGAAAATAAGCAAGTTCAAATGCACCCTTCCAAGCAATAAATTCTTCAATTTGTTCCACATCATAAAAGTCATAATTTCCATTAATATAAGAAGATATGGTAACATCATCATTATACTCACATTGAAAAGGGAGGTGTTTATACCTCCTACAGCAACAAGATTTATCAAAGCAATAAGTAACATTATAAGTAGAGCACACATTTCTAGCAATGATATACAATTTATCAATTTGTTCCCATAAGTGTTTCCCTTTTTGTGACAAGCGGTGTTCCTCATAAAATTTTTGTTGCTCTTCTGTGAACCCACCTTGCCAAAAAGATTTAGTTTCAAAGAAACCAACCATTGATAGAAAGCATGATAAAGGAAGACAATAACAGACCAACAAAAATAACAATTATAGTAGGAACTAATTTTTTTGTGTGTTTTTGATAAAACGATGCAAGTAAAAATAAAGTAAAGCAAAACTTAAAACAAAGTAAAGGATGTGCGTGCGAAACTTCCCTTGCAGAAGTCTTCTTCCTCCCCGGCAATGGCGCCAGAAAAAACTTATTGATGGCACGGTGATGTATAGTGCCAGAGAGCTTGTTGGCATGTAATTAATGAAGTAAATGACCGGCCAGTTGGAAACCCCAAGAGCAAGGTGTGATGAATATAGCAGCAAGTTTTTCCCTCAGTAAGAAACCAAGGTTTAATCGTCCAGGAGGAGGATGTCAATACGACTGAAGGTGATGCCCACTAGCTGCGTGATGCTCTAACAAGGGCGCCATTAACGATAACTTATTAGCGCGTCTTCAACCAGTAGCAACGTGGAACCTGCACACAACACAACTAAATACTTTATTCCCAACTTACGATGAGGTTGTCAATCTCACCGGTTTGCTTGAAACAAAGGGTATGAGCGTATCGAGTGGAAAGCAATAGTAATATGCGAGTAAAGTAAACAGTGCGAGTAAAGTAAACAGGTGATAGCAATATATAAAGGAAATAGGACCGGGGTCCACAGTTCACTAGGGGTGTCTCTCCATAAGATAAAATAACACATGCTGGGTAAACAAATTACAGTTGGGCAATTGATAGAATAAAGACAACATGCATATGATGAGAGGATCACTATGAGATTTACTCTGGGCATTACAACAAGATACATAGACCGCCATCCAACTACATCTATGACTAATAATCCACTTGTGGCGAATCAATCCGAGAACTCCACAAGTATTAAGTTGCGAACAACAGATAATTGCATTAAGCAAAGTGTGTAATGTAAACAAAGCATATGCCCTCGAGCATATGAATGTTGTTTTCCCCCTAGTAGCAACAGCACATCTACAACCTTAGAGGTTTCTGTCACTCCCCCAGATTAAATAGAGGCATGAACCCACTATCGAGCATAAATACCCCCTCTTGGAGTCACTAGCAACTACTCGGCCAAGATAGCTACTAACAACGGAGAGCATGCAAGATCATAAACAACATAGAGATAACATAAGATAAATTTCAGTACATCAACTCAATCATAACACCAATATTCATCGGATCCCAACAAACACAATATGTAGAATTACATAACGGTGATCTCAATCATGTAAGGCAGCTCATGAGATATAAACATGAAGCACAAGGTGGAGAAGACAACCATCTAGCTACTGCTATGGACCCATAGTCCAAGGTAGACTACTTACTCATCACGCCGGAGGCAAGCATGGCGATGAAGAAGACCTCCGGTGGCAATTCTCCTCTCTGGCAGGGTGCCGGGAAGAGCTTCTAGACCCTCCCGATCTTCGGGTCAACGGCGGTGGTGGATCACGATGTGTTCTGGAAAAGTGATCGGGCCCTTAGATTTTTCCCGTCGAGGGAACTTTATAAGCGAAGGGGCAACGTCAGGAGTGGGCCGAGGCGCCGTCACACATAGGGGGCACGGCCAGGGGCCAGGCCACGCCGCCCTATTGTGTGGGGCCCTCGTGGCTCCACTCTATCTCCTCTTCGGTTCTCTGGAAGCTTCGGTGAATTTTTGGTTGTTCGGCTTTTGTTTCGTCCAATTCCGAGAATATTTCCTGTGTAACTTTTCTGAAACACAAAAACAGCAGAAAATAGGGAACTGGCACTGTGGCGACTTGTTAATAGGTTAGTTCTAGAAAATGCATAAAAGTGCCACGAAGCGTAACGAAATACTAAGCAAATGGTGTAAAAACAAGCATGGAGCATCAAAAATTATGGATACGTTTGAGACGTATCACTCCCCGATCCTAAGTCCTTCATCTAGGACATTTGTTGAGTTAACCCTCGTCAGATATTGTCTTCTCTTCCTTTCAGCTTCATCTTCTTGTTTTTATTTCATCGGGTGCGCGACCAGCGCTCCCGATGGGAGTAGCCCCTAAGGGGGTGCTTGCAACCTTTTATAGGCTCAAATATCTTCTTCACACAGCTTTTCCTTTCCTTTTGAAATTTTATAAATAAATTCTCCTTCTATCTTTTTACTTTTCACCGCATGACCTTTTTCTCTTTTATTGACGAAACCTTTGAGCCCGTTGTTTATTTGGACCTTTAGTTTGTAAAGGCCCATTAAAGGTAGCTTATAAATAAGGGCCCTTCCTTCATCAGGGAAAACCCTAACCTGCCCCTGTTGATCTTCTCCGCCGCATCATCTTCTTCCCCAGATTAGTTAGGGTTTCCTCCATGCTCGCTCGCCAATCGATCATAAGATCTCCATGGCTGACATCAGAGTTATCGATCTAGACACCGATGCCGTGGTGGAGAAGCGTGGGCGCGGCCGCCCTCATGGCAGCAAGAACAAACCTAAAGGAGCTTCCACGGCAGTTTCTTCTTCTGCGCCGGTGAAGTAAGAACAAACCCAAACCTTCTGCTTCTCTTGCCAACAAGCCATTGGATGCAACCGCTGCACGCCACAATACTCTTCCTCCAACTTTAAAGTTTACTGAATTCATGGATGGGCAAGAGCTTCGTGAAGCCATCCTTCGAGAAAAGTCTGGTGAAGAATCTCCATATGAGGTGGAGGTATACTATGATGGCGATAGAGAGATGTTCTTCAGGGGCGGTTGGCCCCATTTTGTAGAAGATTACGATCTGCATCAAGGGTGGTTCTTGTTGTTCAACTATCACTGTGGCACTTCAAAGTTTGACATGAAGATCTTCGATGGGACGCAGTGCCAGAAGAAGTATGAAGCGGAAGTGCATTTCCAGTAATTTTTTTTAGTTTTGATGTAATCTCTATGCAATGTACTTCTTTAGTTTCATCTGTAATGGTAATAAGTACTTGCTATGAACAATGTGTTTGCTTGCTTGTCAATGAAAAACAAAGGGAACAACCAGTGTTCTGAGGTATTATTTCGAGCATCTTTGTGCTATTTCTTCATGTTTAGTCGTCCGAACTCACTATGTAGATAACTCGATGATTACTCATGAGAAAACATGATAACATGATCTCAATATTATTTCTACTTCTATCATAACGACTTGAGGTTCGGAGCCCCCGAGCAGAAAATGCGATATACATATACAAATCGTAGAGTTGACCCAAGAAACACGACCTGTGGCCTCGTGTTTTGGGTTTAGAGGGTCATAACTCAAAATTTTATGTATGTCGATGAAAATCTTTGAAGGCGATGCCTCTTATGCATAAAAACGCCGAAGTTGCTCCGCGTTCCATGGGTTGCCTTCGTCTTTGCCTATGTTTTTATCTTGTAGTCAATACGCTCCTCCTGGTATAACTTCTGTGACTATGTAAGGTCCCAGCCATGGCGATTCTAACTTGACATGGCCATCCTGCTTGAGTTGTAACACGAGATCTTCCACTGCGAAAGAGCAGGGACGAACTCGAGTACTATGATAATTTCTCAGGCTTTGCTGGTATTGCATAGCTCTGGCCAACGCAACATCTTTGGCTTCGTGGAGTGCGTCAACGTCGTCTTGAAGTGCTTCAGTAGAAGTTTTTTATCATAAGTTGCAATTCTAGAAGCCCCATGAGCGATTTCAACTCGAAGCACGACTTCTGCGCCATGGACCAAGAAGAAATGTGTTTCTTGAGTTGCTGCATTAGGAGTGGTTCTAAGACTCCAAAGCACGGAGGGTAACTAACGAGGGTTAACTTGACAAATGTCCTAAATGAAGGACTTAGGATCGGGGAGATAGGGTGTCGGATGAACTCAAAGGTAAAGTCAGTCAAACAAGGTATGAATCGAAAGTAAACATGGTTGTAGAACCTGGCTTTCTTTCAATCTGTCCCTCACCGTCCCCTCCTGGCCCCTATATATAGATGGCCAGGTCTCGAGGAACGGGAAGGATCCGATACAGATTACAATATCGACATACGACATGAACTCATATTTCGACTGGTATTACAATCGGGCCTAGTCTAACGGGCCTCAGGGGTACTCAACTAACGAGCTCTATTATCTATACCCTTGTCAGTAGCCCCCAAGATTCTACCTGAATTGCAGATTTGGGTTGAATCTCAGATCTTCAATTCTTTGACTTGATCAATACTTGACTTCTTCAGATCTTCAAATCTTTGACTTGGTCTTTCGACTTATCTTTTATTATAATTCGCAAGGGGTTTTGATGAACAAGCCTGACAACTCTGATGGATCAAGAGGCCAGTTAACTGCTGGAACAGATACTTGTCACCTACTTCAAATTCAATCCCCTTGGACTTGAATTCAGGAAACTGGTCAAACCCATTCTTTTGCCGCATTTAGGACTTACAAAGAATGAGTCCCAGTGGTTCTCAGGGTACCCAGTGCATCCACCTGGATTTTTCTTCATGTCGTAGACACGGATACGTACCAGCAGAGCGCATCCATGTGCGTATACCGGGCCACATAGGATGGATCCTGGGGTCTTATCTTCGTGATATATTTCAACCACGGCATTGAAGTTTTGTCGCAATGACGCAACTCGAGAATCATATGTCGCAACCTTGTTTGACTGATTCAATATCCCAAGTATTCGGGTTTATCCAACCTTGATTAATAAAAATCTTGCTCCCGATGGGAGTAATAATGCTTCCTGAGGCTTCTCTCGCCTTCCTCTCTCTAGTATTTATTGAAAAACATCGTCGGGTGCATGCCCAGCGCTCCTGATGGGAGTAGCCCCCGAGGCTATAGTCGAAAAAAGTATTGTTTCGAGTATAGGCTCAAATATATTGTGCCTACTCTTAATCATTAAATCGAAGCTTTGTATGATAATATCGTCGAGTGCGCGCTTAGCGCTCCCAACAGTAGTAGTCCCCGAGGCTATAGTCGAATATTTTCGGGTATAGACTCAAACAGTGATATGTTCTTCTTTAACTTCTCTGTAGCTTTCATACCGGCTTTTCGTCGACTTCCCTGGTTATCATCAATACACGGATATGTCATTCCAAATTTTTCATAGCCTTATTCCCCTTCACTTGAATTCTCGTGACGTCATTAATATCATTAATCTGTTCATAATTAGGACTTGATTCTGACCATTATCCATGGGCAGCGCGGTAATTTTGCAATATCCCTACCCGTTAGTGGGCTGCCGTTTCGGCTCCCTGCACCATATCTCAGCCCACGTTCCTTCCTCAGGAAGCTATATAAGGGGGAGAGTGGGGAAATTACTGTTTACCAGCTTCCTTGCTTCCGCCGCCGCCACCATTGTTGCTAACCTTGCGCCCTTCTGAGCTTCTGCATAGCCCCCGTGCGCAACCCCTAGATGCGTGTCAAGACTCGCACGCAGAAGAACAAGATGGGCAAGAACATCACTGCGAACTCCGCGACCAGCTGGGTGCCATCTATTTTCAAGCAGAAGGATCTGGAGAAAGCCCAAGCCAATGGCCTCATCTCCGCCGATGATCAGGTCTCTTTCCCGAGCACTGAGCGCATCCCTAAGCCCCCGAGCGGCTTTCGGGTGATGTTCTTTGATTTTCTCTTGTGCTGGTCTTTCTCTCCCTGCCCATAAGTTCCTTCGTGGGCTTCTTTTTGTCTATGGTGTGCAGCTTCACCAGCTCACACCATACTCGATTCTCCACATTGCCTGCTTTATAACTCTTTCCGAGTCCTTTCTGGGGATCGAACCCCATTTTCTCCTCTGGAAGTATCTTTTTCGGCTCCGTCCCAGTGTTTCTTTATCAAAAAAGCCTGAACTGGGCAGGGCTGTTATTTCTGTTCGTGCTGAGTCCCAGTACTTGGAATTTTCCATGGCTGCCTCAGTACAAGGCTGGAGAAAGAAATGGTTTTATATAAAAGACCAGAAAGCCTCTCCCTCTGACTTGTTTGGTATTGCCCCTTTTGATGCTGCAAGAAATCTGGAAAAATTGGCCTCGTGGGATTCGCCTCCCACAGAAGCTGAGATGGAGGATGTCCTGCCACTGCTAGCTCGCATCCAAGCTCTGAAGAGTGATGATGGTGGTGCTTTATCCGGGACTCAACTCATGTCATTTTTCCTACAACATCGAGTTCAACCGCTTCAGCATCGTCTTTTGAAGCTTTGCTCATTCTCTGGCTTGGACGATTCTTCTCGAGTATTTGATGATCTTTTGGAGAATAAGGATCTCGACAAACGAGTGAGAATTTTGACTACTCTCATGAAAGAAGATGAAATTCCAAATTTGACCGCTAGTTACTTCGACATCGAGCACCACTTGCCTGTGGTACGTGCAATGTCTTCTTTTGTTCCTCTTCTATTTACCTTATTACTGCTTTTTCTTATGACTTGCAACTTGTTTTCCTTCCAGGATCAGCAGTTCCTTGTTTCTCGCCCTCCTCTCCCAGAGGGAGGGGACATTCAAAATCTTCCCATTTCCGCTGCCTCTGAAGCCCCCGAGGTTGAGGATAGCCAAGATGGAGATGAAGGCGAAAATTCACTGGAAGATACCAGCTCGACGATGTCGCCTCCTCCTGCGCTTTCTGAAGATCATGGCATTGACAAGAAGAGGAAGCATGCGGCGGAGCTCCTTTCTTCGAGTACTTCAGCGCACACGACTGTGATCGGGAAGACCTCTGCGCTCGAGGGAGAAGTAGAGCTTTTTGACCTCTTGGACTCGTGAGTGTTCTGCTGCTATTTTCATATACTCTCTTTTTTTCTATCGACTTGGGTAAAGGACTCTACCTTTTGTTTCCTTTTCAGTGACAAGGAAGACCCAAAGAGCTTTGCTGCTGCACCTGCCACTGATACTCCTGCTATCGACGAGCCACCTTCACAAGAGGCTGATCCAGTAGTTAAATCCCCAAAAGCTCTAAGGGGCTCCTGTTAAGAAGGTTGTCGTTACTCATGGTAAGAAACGTATGAAGAAGTCGACAGACGCCGGTGCTTCCCTTGAGGCCCATCAATCCACGAGCTCCTCCGGCGATGTGCATGTTGATACTGGTATGCTTTCTTTTGTTTCCTGCGTGATCTTCATACTCATGCAGATTTTTCTGGACAGATCTTGATGAAGAAGTTTGTCACTTTGGGCACTGAATGTGTCAAGTATTTGAAAGCTACTATGGCTTTCGACGGTAATCTTCTTTCCTATATTGTGCTTGTCTTCAGATCCTTTCTTTGCTATTTTATTTGACTTTCTTTTCCCTGTCTGAATTGCAGATGCTTTGGCGACAGGCTAATGCTCGCATTTCGTTGCTGGAAGCTGAACTCGAAGCTTCCAAAAAAGCTTTTGATGCTGCCACTACTGCCAAAGCTAATGCTGAGAAGTCTACTAAATCAGCACTGGCTAAGGCAAAGAAAGCAGAGAAGGCCCTTTCTGACATGAATAAGGAGCGCATCCAGCTGGAACAGGCCATGACTGATCGGCTTAATAAGATGTCTGCTATTGCTGGAGGTACATACTATGCCTTTCCCTTCTTTTGTTGGGTTACCCACTCTCTATGCTTGCTGATGTGCGCTTTTTCCTTCTGTCTTTATTTCCTTGGTTGTGCAAAACGTACTAGAGTGTCTTCGTCATCTGTGCAACTAGACGATGATTCTCTTATGACCACAATTAGTTTGCTAGAAGCGAACTGGATTTCTGTCTAGGAGATCTTCGAGTTGGTTAGCCGCATGCTCACGCAGATTTTCATTGAGTTGTGGCCCAAGCAAAGAGCGGAGATGCCAGACAATGACTTGAAGAAGCTTGCCAAGGCATTTGACACCTCTAACGATCCTATCCTTCTTATGAAGGGTCGTTCCATTAAGCGAGGTGCCGAGGGGGCCATTGCGCTTATGTACGCTCATGGCGAGGAGGTCAACTGGGAGAAGGTGAGTTCTTCCCGCGGTCGACCCCTTTTGGAGCTGAAGGTTTTCTTTGAGAAGGCGAAGAGGTATGCGCCAGGCATCATCTCGATAATTTCTCCTTTGGCGGCTGCTACAACCTCTGCTACACCGGTTTATTCGACTCCTGCAACAAGTGGAACCATGCCTCCTCCCAATGCTGGTGCTTCCTCTGCCACGCCTACTTCCGCTGTGGACCCTGAGGCTGAGGTGGTGTAGACTTAGCCTCCTTTTGTAATCTTAGCTTATTCAGATGTAGTGAACTTTTAGTCGCATGTAGCCCAAGAACTAATCAGAGGACTTGCTCTTTTGTGAATATTCTTTTTTTTGTGAAATGTCATGTTTGATTTAGTGCCTGAGATGCTTCTGTTTTCCTTTCTTTTGGCTTCCAGCCTATGCGTGCTGGTGGATCATCGGGTTGTGGTCGGGCTTCATCTCCTCCCCATATATTCGACTCCGGAGTTCCTTTGCCTCATCATTCTTCATGTCAGTGTTCTGAACACTTGTTGAGAATTTTAGACCTTGAGAGCCGTTTGACATTGATGAAGCGCCTGGCACAGATGGCTATGGACAAAGCCAGTAAATCTTGTGGCTTTATGAAACAGATATCCAAACTTGAGGATAAGGTGTCAGGTCTGATGGCTAGAGTTGTGCATCTAGAAGAATGTGACTCCTTCCTCGTTGGTATAGTTGAGTCTGCTTGTGAGCTATTGCGATGTAAGATTCCTTGAAACCTTCCTCTTATTCCCTTTTACTCCATTAACAATGGCCAATGACTTCGTATTATTGCAGGCACTTGCTTGGATTTCGTTGGTGAGACTCATCGGGTTTCTGAACGAATCGTGGCTCTTGAGAGATCTTCAAAGGGAGTCAAAAGTTTTTGGTCTGATCCCCAGCGCCGTCGTGCAATTGTGCTTCTTCAAGATCGTGCTCAGCACATTGGAGAAGTTGTTGATGGTTGTCGAAGATCTTTGACTACCATGCACTCCGTTCCTGGCACTTTTCCGTAGCTACTTGATGCTTTTAGATCTAGTCAGTGAATTCAACATCTGATAGAACTCAATTTAGTGGTTGGTGCCAACTTTGCGCTTGGTTGGACACGTAAGTGGCATCCGAGGCTTAATTATAGCTCCATGTCGCTAAGTTTGCCTCCAGGGGGAGCTATGTTGCGAGTCCATATGGATGCTACTCTTCAACCAGCAAGGAGGCTCATAGCTAGGCTGCTTCAGCAGGATGCCGCGTTTTTCTGTGAGCATCATTACTTAGATCCTTTAGGCGTGGATGATTGTAGCGTACCTGTCCTTTATTTGTGCTAGTCCCAGATCAACTGCTAGCACACACAGTACAAGATGAAATATCAAGAATACAAAGGTCTTTATTACAATGCTTGATCCACAAATAAAATAGTTCTTTTACAACTCAAATGGCACAAGCCACAACTTATTACAACTCGAGGGAAATGACTAAGTAAATAACTACAAGTCTTCTTTCTTCATAGCTCCACAGGCAGATGTGTTGGACGAAGACTCGTAACCAAGGCGCAGCAATCTTCAATCTTCATAGTAGTAACTTACAACATGATATGTTGCAGCCATAGAGGGTCAATACTTTGAATGTATTGGCAAGATGTCACTTTGGTGGACTCAATGGCACCTACACTTATATGGACCCAAGTTTATCCATCAAGTTTTAACTTAAAGAAATTGGGATGAGGAGATTCTTGAACAGCTTCAACATCATGTCACTCAAATTGTCCATAACCGGGGACACGGCTAAGTACTTAGTTTTTAACACTCTGCAGAGGTGGTGCACTTTTCCCACAGGACTTAGTTAACCCATTATGCCATGAGACTCATTTTGCCTCAAATGGCCAAGTGAAAACTAAGACGAGACCTTTCAGAAGCATTCCCTCAGACCAAACCGGACGCGTTCCCTCCTATCAACATCTACCACCCTCTGTCCGTCTGGCTTGAGTTCTTGCAGCTTAGTTGGTCAAGATAGAGCCCATATGTCTTGTGGTTGCACTGAAAGCTTCATGACTTGAACGTCTCCAATCTCTTTGCTCCTGGGTGGCCATCCACAAGTGAGATACACCTGGTGGTTCAGAGGTTCGATGACATGACCCCAAGGAACCACTCAACATAATCCAATCAAGCCACATTCCACCCAGGTGGTTCATTAACTTAGTTATTTTCTTAGTTTTTGCAAAACAAGGTTTTTCAACACTTAGCCAAAATATGTGATAACCCTTCCCACAACAAGTGTAAAACAAAGTCCTATAGCAGCAGCAATTCTACTAGTAGATGCAAGGGCTAGACAAAAATCTAGACAAAAGACTTAGCATAAAATCTAGCCACTAAGACATAAACTCATAAAATCACCTACACATGCATCTTCTATTAGAAAAACTACAAGTGACTAAAGCTTTCAATAGGACAAGGAATATGGTGACACTTTCCTTGGTGAGGAGAGGAGTTGGTGCACTCGTCACAAAGACACTCGTTGCACTCAGCACAATCTATACATGAAATGATACAAACATGAGAACATAGCATTCAATCATAAAAACACTCAAAAGAGAAAATATGTATGCAATATGTGTTTTGAACATCACAAAGGCACTAAGTAGTTCTCTGGTTGGTTGCTATATGCATGATGGCATGATCAAAGTTTTAGAGTTTATTTATAAAACTTAGAACAAAATTTTAACACACAAAGAACTACACATACAAGTTAAATCTACAAATGCTAAGGAAATAGTACTAAAATATTCTACACATGCTACAGTACAGAGAGACCATTTTCTGATCAAAAGCATAAAGAAATAATGCAAAATAAAATTTACAACTATTTTTATTAGTAAAATGCTTAAACAAGGCAATCTGAAATAAAATGTTTCTAACAGTGGCAAAAGTGAAATTTTATGCTGGTAATGGGTCCTCCTCATTTTTCTGAATCCAGGGACATAAAGTTTGCTAAATTTGGATTTGTAGAACTCTAGATATGAAATTTTGAAGTTTAAACATGTTTTCTGATATTTAAAACGAAAAATAGATTCGGTTTATTCCGGTGCTGACACGCGGCGTGATATGATTGGTTCATACTGTTTCGGTCGGATCTGTGATGTGGTGCGTCGGATCTAAAGGATCCCGAACGGTCCAGATCTAACGGTACCGTTTCAGTTAAGTTTTAAAAAGAATCGTCGGATCTGGATCTGACGGCCAGAGGTGAAGAGGGAAGATGCTCACCGGGGAAAAGACGTCGGCGGCAAGGTCCGCGGCTCTAGAGGTTGACGGCGGCCTGTTCCGGTGGCCTTCGAGGTCCGGGAAGTTGCAGACGATGATCCCCGTGAAGAGACAGAGACGATGGCGAGGTGGCGGTGTCCGGAGCTTCCTGGAACGATGGTGAGGAGCGACCGGAGGTTAGCGGTGGTTCAGGCGTGATCAGGTGTGATGATTCTAGAGGGTTTTAGGTGGTGGCAATCTTACTAGGAGATGCAGGAGGTCGAGGAGATCAAGGTGGCAAAGTTTCCGAGCTTGAGGTGCTCTGGTTGCCCTGGAATTCCTCGCCGGAGTTTCGCTCAAGTTCGGCAAGATCTGGTCGAGGTGGTTCTTGTCAACCTGGGCCATGGGAGATCAAGTGAGCTTGTCAGGAAGGTGCGCATAGAAGAGGGAAACTTCCCAGTGCATAAGGGAGAGGAAGGGGAGGTGTGGTCTTACCGGGAGCGTCGGAGTTCTCCGGTGACAGTGGCGGATTCGGTGACCTCCATTCTGCGCAGCCTGGTGGCGAGGAAGTCTAAGAGAGGGTGGGGATGGACGAGGAGAGCAGGGGCTTATTATAGGCGTGACGCGGGGACGAAATGGCAGGCATTAATCGGGATTGAAGGGGGCAGTAACGGCGTGGTCTCCCGGCGTGATTTTCGGCCGGAGGTGGAAGATGAGCCGAGCTGACAGGTGGGTCCTGCTGTCAGCGAGAAAAGGAGAGGGAGAGGTTACCGGTTCAGGATGCTGGCGATGCTGGGCCATGGGCCGACTCTGGCCATGGGCTGAAATGTTCCCCGCGGCCCTTTTCTCCTTTTCCTTTTTATTTTCTCTTTTCTTTTTTTCTATTTTTCCTTTGTAATTTTGCAAAACAATTTCAAATTGATTTTAAACAGCTTTTTGACTTTTGTAAATTATTTCCCTTGTTTGTTGCACTTCAGGGAAATGTTTGAATCACATAATAGCCAAAGATTTTGGTAAAATGCACATAAAATGATAGAATGTAATGCATATGCAATGAGATGAATTTTATGATTTCATGTGTGCAAGATTTTCAAATTCATTCCAAAATTTGGGATGTTACAAGTCTAACCCCCTTAAGATGAATCTCGCCCTCGAGATTCGGGTTGGCTAGCAAATAGGTGTGGATGGTCTTCTCGAAGTTCATCTTCACGTTCCCAGGTTGCTTCTTCTTCAGTATGGTGACTCCACTGAACTTTGCAAAATTTGATTGTCTTGGTACGAGTAACTCTTTCTGATGTCTCCAAGATTTTGATGGGTTTCTCCTCATACGTGAGATCATTTTCTAGCTGAACCTCTTCCAATGGTATTGTATCTCTTAGTGGGGTATCTGCCACCTCTGGATGACACTTCTTCAATTGGCTCACATGAAACACATTGTGTACTGCAGACAAGGATTCTGGTAGTTCTGGCTCATATGCAACTTCTCCTTTGCGAGCCAAAACTTTGAATGGTCCTACAAAGCTAGGTGCTAGCTTCCCTTTGACTCCAAATCTTTTCACTCCACAAAGTGGCGATACTCGAAGATATGCTCTATCGCCCACCTCATAGGTCACCTCTCTATGCTTTGAATTAGCATAGCTCTTCTATCTGGACTGAGCTATCTTGAGTCTACCCCTAATTAATCAAACCATTTCCTCGGCATCCTTTATTATGTCTGGCCCGAAAAGACTTCGTTCACCAACACCACTCCAAAGCAATGGTGTAGTACATTTTCTTCCATATAGAGCTTCAAATGGTGCCATCTCAATGCTAGCTTCATGGCTATTGTTGTAAGAAAACTCTGCATATGGCAAATTATCATCCCAGCTAGACCCATAGTCCAAGGCACAAGCTCTTAGCATGTCTTCTAGAATTGGATTCACCCTTTCTGTTTGACCATCAGTCTGAGGGTGAAATGCTATGCTGAACTCTAGTCTTGTGCCCAAGGATTCATGGAGTTGGCGCCAAAAGTGAGAGGTGAATTGAGTACCTCTATCAGACACAATACTCTTAGGCACTCCATGTAGGCACAGTATTCGATTCATGTCTATCTTGGCTAGTCTGGCGCTGGTATAAGTGGTTTTCACAGGAATGAAGTGAGCCACTTTAGTTAAATGATCAACTACTACCCAGATGGAGTCGTATCCAGACTTGGTCCTTGGTAACCCTGTGATAAAATCCATGCCAACATTATCCCACTTCCACTCTGGTATAGGCAACGACTGCAATAATCCTGCTGGTTTTTGATGCTCTGCCTTGATTCTATTACATACGTCACACAAGGCAATGTACTCAGCGATATCCCTTTTCATATTGTTCCACCAGAATCTACCCTTCAAATCCATATACATCTTGGTATTTCCAGGATGAATGGAGTAGGGTGAATCGTGAGCTTCTTGCAAAATCAACTTTCTAAGCTCAAGGTCCTGTGGTACATAGACACGCTTCTCAAACCATACAATTCCTTGCTCATCTTCGCGAAATCCTTTCGCCTTTCCTTCAAGCATTTTACCTTTTATTTCCCCTATCTCCTTGTCTATTTTCTGAGCTTCCTTGATCCTGTCCATCAGTGTAGGTTGAACTTCAAGTGATGCCAAAAATCCTTCTGGCACAATTTCCAGTCTGAGCTCTTTGAACTGTTCACACAATTCTTCAGGCAACTCTTCTGCTATGAGTCCATTTACGTAGCTTTTACGACTCAAGGCATCAGCTACAACATTAGCCTTTCCCGGATGGTATTTTAGGCTCATATCATAATCTTTTATGAGCTCCAACCATCTTCTTTGTCTCATGTTCAGTTCCTTCTGAGTGAATATATACTTCAAGCTCTTATGATCGGTGAACACATCACAATGTTTTCCCATCAGATAGTGTCTCCACACTTTTAGAGCATGAACAACAGATGCTAGCTCTAAGTCATGTGTGGGGTAGTTTCTCTCGTGATGCTTGAGCTGGCGTGAGGCATAACTCACCACTTTTCCATTCTGCATTAGAACGCTACCAAGTCCTTGACGAGAAGCGTCGCAGTAAACTTGGAAATACTTCTGTATATCTGGCAGGCATAGCACTGGCGCACTTACTAGTCATTTCTTCAGTTCTTGAAAACTAGCTTCACATGAGTCGGTCCATTCAAATTTCTTGTCTTTCTTTAATAGTTCAGTCATTGGCTTTGCTATCTTGGAGAAATTTTCAATGAATCTCCGATAGTATCCCGCAAGGCCTAAGAAACTTCGGATGTCTCCTGCATTTTTGGGTGACTCCCATTCGGTAACAGATGCTACCTTGCTTGGATCCATCGTGACTCCTTCCGCGGAAACTATGTGACCAAGAAATCCTACCTTGTTCAGCCAGAACTCACACTTGCTGAACTTTGCATACAACTTATGCTCTCTGAGCTTTTCCATGATTAAGCGTAAGTGCTGCTCATGTTCTTTTTCATCCTTGGAGTAAATCAGGATGTCATCAATGAACACCACTATGAATTTATCCAAGTATTCCATGAACACCTTGTTCATCATGGTCATGAAGTATACCGGGGCATTTGTTAGTCCAAAGGACATGACGGTATACTCATATAGACCATATCTGGTGGTAAATGTTGTCTTGGGTATGTCTTGTTCTTGGATCCTAGTTGGAAATATCCTGATCGGAGATCAATCTTGGAGAATACTTTTGCTCCCTTCAGTTGGTCGAACAGGTCGTTGATGTTGGGCAACGGGTACTTGTTCTTGATTATCACTTCGTTCAGTGAACGGTAGTCCACAACCAATCTCTTGCTAGAGTCTTTCTTTTCCACAAACAAGACAGGGGCTCCCCATGATGATGAACTTTGTTGGATAAAACCTTTGTCCAACTGCTCCTTGAGCTGCTTCTTTAATTCTTTTAATTCTTCTATGTCCATCTTGTATGGCCTTTTTGCTATGGGTCCTGTTCCAGGCAGCAAGTCAATGATAAACTCGACATCTCTGTCTAGTGGCATTCCTGGTAGCTCTTCCGGAAACACATCAGGATACTCCTTAACAACTGGCACTTCATCCATGCTAACCCCCTTAAGAGAATTGACCTTAGACCCTTTAAGCTCGAAGGTTGATTTGAAATGAATGCGTTTCTTTTTGGGGGTTGTGAGGGTGATGGTTTTATTTGCACAATCTATGACTCCTTCAAAAGCGGTCATCCATGACATCTAGTCCTTGCGAGTCTAGGACAATGAGGTTAGCCGAAAACTTGTGTTTTCCAATTTCCAGGACTAGGTCTCTACAACCGGCATTTACTATCAACTCTCCCCCTGGAGAGCTTACCCTTATAGGACAACCTGTTGTTTCAGTGGGTATTTTGTTCTTAACCACAAATGCTCTTGATATGAATGAATGCGATGCATCAGTGTTGAAAAGAACAAGCGTTGAAAACTTATTGAGCAGATACATACCATAGACGGCGTCAGGCTCATCATAAACCTCCTTCACATTGATGTGATTAACATGCCCCTTCTGGAATGGAGTGGGCTTGTTTCCTTCATCCTTCCTCTGTGGGCAATCATTTGCATAATGCCCAGTCTTGTGACACTTATAGCATTCCACCTGACTAATATCCTTCTTCTCGGGGACATTGTTGTTTCTGCCATTGTTGTTGCCATTGTTATGGCCATTTGTCCTTGAGGAATTATGATTGTTGTGACTCCTGTGGCCATTATGGTGGTGGCCATTTCCCCTGTGATGTTGGTACCCATTGCCACCATTATTGTTGTGGTGGTTTCCTCCATTCTTGTGGTAACCAGAATTCCCACTGCCACTATGGTAGCTTCTCTTATGCACAGGCTCTTGTTACTTGCTGGCATGATGCTTTCTCTTCCTATTTTCAGATTGCTTCACCTTGCTCTCAAGAGTTATAGCTTGATCCAGCAAGGACTGGAAGGTAGGAGTGTAAGCAACAGACAGAGGGATTGATAGTTCGTCGTTGAGGCCCTCTAGGAACTTCTCCTTCCTCTTTGCATTGGTGTCAATGTCATCTGGTGCATAGCGTGATAGATTGGTGAACTCATCAATGTACTCAGACACGCTGCGGTACTTCTGTCTGAGATCACGGAAATCTTTCTTCTTCAGGCCCATCACACCAAAAGAAATGTGTGCAGCCCGAAATCCTTCCTAGAATGAATTCCAAGTCACTTCTTCAATGGGGTGAGTGATCTGGTAAGTGTCCCACCAGCTTGCTGCTGGTCCTTCCAACAGATGAGCTGTAAACCTGACCTTTTCAGCATCAGTGCAACCAGTTGTCACCAAGTCCTTGTTAACAGAACGGAGCCAATCCATGGCCTCCAGTGGTTCAGCTGCACGTGAGAACTTGGCAGGGCAAAGACTTAAGAACCTTGCAAGCATGTCGACCTAAGGGGGGTGGTGGTGGTGGTGGAGGGTTGTTATTATTGTTGTTGTTATTCTGAACGTTGGAAAGAAATTGAGTCATGACTTGCATGAGTTGAGCTTGGGCTTCCATCATCTGCTACATCTATTCCTCAGGAGCGCGATGAGGAGGCATCTGTGGGGTTTGAAATAGGTGAGGTTGGACTTAGAGATAGATTCTAAAGGAATAAAGTTTCCAACCCACATGCATAAAACACTCCTTAAAAGAACACATACATACACATTCACAAGCATAGGAGAAAACTTTTAACTCAAGCATGCAATAGACAACTCACAAATAGTTTTGAAGGTACGCAAACGTTCAAGTCTTAAGGGATACAATGTCTAATGCCATACCACAAGCGGTCACGGGCATAAATGCAAACTCATAGATAAAGTGGGGTAGTCTCTCTAACTACTCTACTCTTCCATGATGACCACTTCCTCAACATCGAAGCCATTCTCCTTGAGTAGCCTCTTGTAGTCCTGCAGGTCTTCAGTTAGTGTGTCAATCTTGTCTTGAAGCTCCCTCTTGTCGGTGCGTAGCTTTTCGATCAGATCGTGGTCTACTTCAAGCTCAAAGTCATTGCACTCTAACTTCTGCTTCAGCTCTCTAACTTCTTTGTTCTTGGCTTGGATCCTCTTTTCTTGGCTCTTCCGCTGCTTCTCTTGAGTCTCGAACCTTTCCTCCATCTCCTTGATCTTCTGCTCCTGCTCCAGGTGTTGCTTGTCCTTCTCGGCAAGTTGGGCACGTAACTCATCGTTGTTAAACATCTTGTTGTTCCTCTCAACCTCGGCGTCACTTACAAGGTACTCTAACTCGGCGAGGTGAATGCGCATGGGGTCTTGCTCGCTGTCAGGTAGCACGATGGCCAAGCCCTTCTCATCACGTCGGCCGTAGAGGTGGGAGTAGTGATTCTGGAGCTCAGAGAAGTGACGTTCGCAGAGGCGTGCTATCAGTTCTTGCATGAGGAGATGGATGCCCACCCTTTTGTCGGTGTGGAATGTCTTGAACTTGATATTTTTAGTCTTCGGCTCAGTCTCGCGCCCCGGCTGCATGATGTGGATGACCCAGATGCCCTTCTTGTGAAACTTGGTCATCTCGCTCCCATTGATGAACGGGGTAGGCAGGGACAAAGCAGTGATGATGTCGATGAGGCGCTTTCCGAAGCTGTACTTCTTGAAACTGTCGGGCTTGGTGATGCGGAAGGTTGACATCTTTAAGTTGGAACATGACAAGTTAGTAAGTCAAAAGAGAAAAACTTAACAAAAGCGCTGAACAAAAATCAAAGAGATTTCTAACTTAGAGAAGTCAAAACTATTCCTAAGTGTTAGCAACAAGAAGAAACAAGAACAACTCCTAAATTTTTCCTAAGGGTTTTCGTCCAATCCTAGGGTCACGAACCTAAGGGCAACACTTTGCTCTGATACCATCTGTAGCGTACATGTGCTTTATTTGTGCTAGTCCCGGATCAACTGCTAGCACACACAGTACAAGATGAAATATCAAGAATACAAAGGTCTTTATTACAATGCTTGATCCACAAATAAAATAGTTCTTTTACAACTCAATTGGCACAATCCACAACTTATTACAACTTGAGGGAAATGACTAAGTAAATAACTACAAGTCTTCTTTCTTCATAGCTCCACAGGCAGATATGTTGGACGAAGACTCGTGACCAAGGCGCAGCAATCTTCATAGTAGTAACCTGCAACATGATATGTTGCAGCCACAGAGGGTCAATACTTTGAATGTATTGGCAAGATGTCACTTTGGTGGACTCAATACACTTATATGCTATTTGGCCAGGTGGAGTTTGACTTTGCGAAAGCAAGCTTCAACCCTAACTTCTGTAAAACTCTAGTTTTCCTTAGCAAAAAATTTGTTTATGAGAAACTCTTTTCTACCCTAGTTTACCCATCAAGTTTTAACTTAAAGAAATTGGGATGAGGAGATTCTCGAACAACTTCAACATCATGTCACTCAAATTGTCCATAACCGGGGACACGGCTAAGTACTTAGTTTTTAACACTCTGCAGAGGTGGTGCACTTTTCCCACAAGACTTAGTTAACCCATTATGCCATGAGACTCATTTTGCCTCAAATGGCCAAGTGAAAACTAAGACGAGACCTTTCAGAAGCATTCCCTCAGACCAAACCGGACACGTTCCCTCCTATCAACATCTACCACCCTCTGTCCGTCTGGCTTGAGTTCTTGCAGCTTAGTTGGTCAAGATAGAGCCCATATGTCTTGTGGTTGCACTGGAAGCTTCATGACTTGAACATCTCCAATCTCTTTGCTCCTGGGTGGCCATCCACAAATGAGATACACCTGGTGGTTCAGAGGTTCGACGACATGACCCCAGGGAACCACTCAACATAATCCAATCAAGCCACATTCCACCCAGGTGGTTCATTAACTTAGTTGTTTTCTTAGTTTTTGCAAAACAAGGTTTTTCAACACTTAGCCAAAATATGTGATAACCCTTCCCACAACAAGTGTAAAACAAAGTCCTATAGCAGCAGCAATTCTACTAGTATATGCAAGGGCTAGACAAAAATCTAGACAAAAGACTTAGCATAAAATCTAGCCACTAAGACATAAACTCATAAAATCACCTACACATGCATCTTCTATTAGAAAAACTACAAGTGACTAAAGCTTTCAATAGGACAACGAATATGGTGACACTTGCCTTGGTGAGGAGAGGAGTTGGTGCACTCGTCACAAAGACACTCGTTGCACTCAGCACAATCTATACATGAAATGATACAAACATGAGCACATAGCATTCAATCATAAAAACACTCAAAAGAGAAAATATGTATGCAATATGTGTTTTGAACATCACAAAGGCACTAAGTAGTTCTCTGGTTGGTTGCTATATGCATGATGGCATGATCAAAGTTTTAGAGTTTATTTATAAAACTTAGAACAAATTTTTAACGCACAAAGAACTACACATACAAGTTAAATATACAAATGCTAAGGAAATAGTACTAAAATATTCTACACATGCTACAGTACAGAGAGAACATTTTCTGATCAAAAGCAAAAAGAAATAATGCAAAATAAAATTTACAACTATTTTTATTAGTAAAATGCTTAAACAAGGCAATCTGAAATAAAATGTTTCTAACAGTGGCAAAAGTGAAATTTTATGTTGCTAATGGGTCCTCCTCATTTTTCTGAATCCAGGGACATAAAATTTGCTAAATTTGGATTTGTAGAACTCTAGATATGAAATTTTGAAGTTTAAACATGTTTTCGGATATTTAAAACGAAAAACAGATTCAGTTTATTCCGGTGCTGACACGCGGCGTGATATGATTGGTTCATACCATTTCTGTCAGATCTGTGACGTGGTGCATCGGATCTAAAGGATCCCGAACGGTCTAGATCTAACAGTACCGTTTCGGTTAAGTTTTAAAAAGAATCGTTGGATCTGGATCTGACGGCCAGAGGTGAAGAGGGAAGATGCTCACCGGGGAAAAGATGTCGGCAGCGAGGTCCCTGGCTCTGGAGGTTGACGGCGGCCTGTTCCCGTGGTCTTCGAGGTCCGAGAAGTTGCAGACGATGATCCCCGTGAAGAGACAGAGATGATGGCGAGGTGGTGGTGTCCGGAGCTTCCTAGAACGACGGTGAGGACCGACCGGATGTTAGCGGCGGTTCGGGCATGATCTGGTGTGATGATTCTAGAGGGTTTTAGGTGGTGGCGATCTTACCAAGAGATGTAGGAGGTTGAGGAGATTAAGGTGGCGAAGTTTTCGAGCTCGAGGTGCTCTGGTTGCCCTGGAATTCCTTGCCGGAGTTTTGCTCTAGTTCGGCAAGATCTGATCGAGGTGGTTCTCGTCGACCTAGGAAACCGGAGATCAAGTGAGCTTGTCAGGGAGGTGCGCATAGAAGAGGGAAACTTCCCAGTGCAGAAGGGAGAGGAAGGGGAGGTGTGGTCTTACTGGGAGCGTCGGAGTTCTCCGTTGACAGTGGCGGATTCGGCGACCTCCATTCTATGCAGCCTGGTGGCGAGGAAGTCTGAGAGAGGGTGGGGATGGATGAGGAGAGCAGGGGCTTATTTTAGGCGTGGCGCGGGGACGAAATGACAGGCATTAATCGGGATTGAAGGGGGCAGTAACAGCGTGGTCTCCCAGCGTGATTTTTGGCCGGAGGTGGAAGATGAGCCGAGCTGACGGGTGGGTCCCGCTATCAGCGAGAAAAGGAGAGGGAGAGGTTACCGGTTTGGGATGCTGGCAATGCTGGGCCGTGGGCCAACTCTAGCCGTGGGCTGAAACGTTCCCCGCGGCCCTTTTGTCCTTTTCCTTTTTATTTTCTCTTTTCTTTTTTTCTTATTTTCCTTTGTAATTTTGCAAAACAATTTCAAATTGATTTTAAATAGCTTTTTGACTTTTGTAAATTATTTCCCTTGTTTGTTGCACTTCAGGGAAATGTTTGAATCACATAATAGCCAAAGATTTTGGTAAAATGCACATAAAATGATAGAATGAAATGCGTATGCAATGAGATGAATTTTATGATTTCATGTGTGCAAGATTTTCAAATTCATTCCAAAATTTGGGATGTTACAATGATTCTGATCAGCCACTGCTGTAATTTTTGTATGTTTTTATGTGCGGGACACGAGAGTTTTTGTTTTCCAACTCTTTTGTCAGAAATTTTATTCTCAGAGCATTTTTTTATTTTGGTGCGTTTACCGCAGTTTTTCATGTAAAGAAATTTAAACTCGAATAAGAGGAACTTTGTCTTTATTTATGCTTGTAATGTAAGATACATAGGGTGACCCAAGAGATCCAACCAATGACGTGTGTTCTGGATCTAGAGGGCATTGCCCTGGAACAACGCATGGCTTTTACAGCCTTATTATTTCTACTCTATTCTTTGGAATACTTTGTCGCCTATGCCACCGCGGTCTTCTCTTCTTCTTCTTCTTCTTCTTCTTCTGTCGACTTGTCTTGTTCTGATAGCTGTACCCGTGGTTTTTTCACCTCTGGCTCTGCTGGGTGCCTTTTGAGTTGTTGTGCGGCTCCTGCTGTCGAGCTTTTTGTTTTATTTTTAGGTTCTCCGTAGCTTGCCATCATACCGAAGTTTTCAGCCATTTTGTGGAACTCCTTGTCCCATTGACCTGAGAGTTCGAAGCTTCCTTTGACTATGATGATTCCTTTGGGTCCTAGCATTTTGAGTACTAGGTACGTATAGTGAGGTACTGCCATGAATCGCGAAAATGCGGGTCGCCCGAGGATCGCGTGATATTGTGATGGCCAGTCCATGACTTTGAAGTCTAGCTTCTCTCTTCTGTAGTTTTGCCAATTTCCAAAGCAAACGTTTAGTGCTATTCGACCAAGTGGATAGTTAGCACTTCCTAGGACTATTCCGTGGAAGGAACAATCAGTTGGTTTCAGGAATTCCAATGAGATGTGCATTGCTCGTAGGGTCTTTGCATATATAAGATTTATGCCACTTCCTATATCCATGAATATTCTGTCGACATCGTAAGTCCCAATTTGGGCTTTGAGTACCAAAGGCGCATTTCCTGGCCGAGGTACTGTTATTGGATGATCATCTCTGCTGAATTCTATGGGTTGCTCTGACCAGTGTAGGTATTCCGTTGTTGCTGGAGGCAAAGTTACGGCCAGGTTAACTTGGTTAGTTATGCTCTTTTCCTCTTTGTTCGACTTTGGCACAGGCTGTATCATTGCTGTGATGTGCCCTTTAGATGGAACATATCCTCCGTCGTCATCGCGTCCCTGGTTTGGCTGGTCTTGATTTTGAGGAACTCCGTTGTTTCCTTGCTGATTTGCAGGCGCACTGCTTGTGTTTCCTTCGTATCCCTGCTGTTTTGCTTCGGCTTGCTTGTTTAGCGCTGCTTCCTGGAGTTTCAAAAATGTTGCGCAATCTTTCATTGCGTGTCTGGATACTCGTTTCCCATCAACAAAAGCAGAGTGTATATGACATGGTCCGTTTAGCATATCTTCCGGTGATGGGTTGTACTCTCTGGATTCTCTTGTCTGAAACTTTTTGTAGTCTTCCTTCCCATAGCTACGATATCCTGAACTTCTGCGGTCGTTCCCTTGGTAGCTGTTGTCCTTGTATCCTGCGGCTACTTGGCTGTGAGAGCCATAGTTGTCGTAATTGGGGATCTTCTCCTTTGACCTCCATATCTATTTCCTCTATCATCCTTTGGCGATGCGTGCGTTTATTGTTGCATGCATCTTCTCTGTCTGCGAATCTGTTTGCTACATCCATTAAATATGATATTGTTTTTGGCTTGATTCTGCCCATCTCTTCGACTAGATCTCCTCGCCTTAACCCGACTATGAATGCGTCTATTGCTCTTTCGTCTGATACTTCGACTGCTGAATTTTTGATGATGCTCCATCTTTGGATATACACCCTTAATGTCTCACCTCGTCGTTGTACGTAGGCTTTGACTTCTTCTATGGATGCTGGCCGCTTATATGTCGACTTGAAGTTACTCGTGAATTTTTTTGTGAGCTCTTCCCAGCTTCCAATTGTTTATTTTTCTAGTTTGCTCAACCATGACCTTGCCACGCCGGTGAGGTGTAATTGCAAACTTTGCATAGCTGTTTCCTTTGTTCCTCCCAATATTTTTACTGCTTGCAGATAATCTGAGAGCCATGACTGTGGCTCCCGAGATCCGTCGTATTTTTGCTGATCATGAGGTAATTTGAAACCTTTGGGTACTAGCGTGGTGCGAACCCTATGGGTAAAACATGATGCCCCCATCTCCTTTTCATCGTCTTCGTAATCGTATGCCTTATTTGGGGACTTGGATCTTCGGGTTCCTCTGTACTTTGGGCTTTTGTGTCGCCCTGGTGATGGTGTTCTAGATCGTCGACTGCCACTCCTGTGCCGAGGACTATTGTGACGGCACGGTGATCTTGGCTTATGGGTTCCTTTGTTGCGATATGCCTCCTCCTCTTTTGCTGATAATTTGTTGCCTACCATCTTCAATCCGTTTAGTGCTGCGCGGTGCATATGTTCCCTCGGGTCTCCTGGATTTGGTTGTGTTGTATGTAAGTATGCTTGAGCTGCCACCAGTCCTGCTTCAGGATTTTTGGTATAATGTTTCCTTGCTCGTCGACCGATAGGAAGGACGAGTCGAGGTTTTTGGAGATACTTTGCCTTTCTGAATACTCAAGGTTTTCATATCTTGATCCATGTTGACGATGCCTTTTATTTGTATATGACGCGTCGCTATGTGCTCTGCGAGCAGCATCGCTTGCTGCAATGGCTGATTCTTTCCTCTTCTGTATTTCAATCCTCTCCTTTGCTAGTTGCTTCGCCTGCTGCCTTAGGGCGTAGTGATACCCCAAAAGCATATTTTTGCTAGAGTTTGTTGGTATTGGCGTGTCGTGCTCCACGGCTGTCTTGATTATTCTCCACTCGTCGACTGATAGTCAAACTTTCTCCCTAGCTGTTAGGGAGTCTGCAGTTTCTCCTTCTGCTAGATGATTCACTCCTCTCTTTATATTTGTTGGATTGAGCACTCGATTGTTGTTTTCGTCGAGTTCTTCTGAGTTGTCTCCTGTGATGGCGAGTATCTAGTATCGATTGTCGAGTTTGCTGTTGGAACTTGAGAAGATCGAATTGTCATCTTCAGAAAGCTCTAATCCTGTCTTCCAGGTGTCTGTTGATTTATCTGGGGTGTCGTCATGGCAGATCATGAGATCTTCGAGTTGAACTTCTAAGTCAAAATTCTCCATAATTTCGTCGCCTCCTGCGATTTTTCCTTCTTCTGTTTCTGCTAAGCTGACCGGCGAGTTTACCTCGCTGGAAGAGCCTTCTGATGATTCCGACATTGCTACTGTCTTGGGTTCACTTGCCGACGGACCCAGTTTCGCTGGATCGGAAAGGCGAATCGAACCTAGTGACCCAACGCAAAAGTTCAAGCTTCCGATCGTCAAATCCATATCTTGATCCATGCTCTCGAATACTTGCGTGAAACTTGACTGGTGAGGTTGAAAATCGACAGTTCCGAAGGGTATCTGGATTTCATCGACTTCTAGATTCCTGTTGGCTAAAAGCGAAAAAGCCACCGAATTCATGATTCCAACGCCCAGAGTCCCCACGGTTGACGCCAATTGACGAGGGTTAACTCGTTAAATGTCCTAAATGAAGGACTTAGGATCGGGGAGATAGGGCATCGGATGAACTCGAAGGTAAAGTCAGTCAAACAAGGTATGAATCGAAAGTAAACATGGGTATAGAACCTGGCTTTCTTTCAATCGGTCCCTCACTGTACCCTCCTGGCCCCTATATATAGGTGGCCAGGTCTCGAGGATCAGGAAGGATCTGATACAGATTACAATATCGACATACGACATGAACTCGTATTTCGACTAGTATTACAATTGGGCCTAGTCTAACGGGCCTCAGGGGTACTCAACTGACGGGCTCTATTATCTATACCCTTGTCAGTAACTCATCTACCCAAGCGTGTTTGGCTTTCTCGAGGGGTGCCAGTAGCCTCTTCTTAATGTCGTTGCAATTAAGCCGTTTGGTTTTTTTACTTGTCCATTTGTCTTTGGATGTGCGACGGATGCAAACCTCAGTTTGATGCCCATACTCTCACAATAGTTTTTGAATTCCTTGGATGTGAAGTTTGTCCCGTTGTCCGTGATGATACTATGTGGAACCCCAAAGCAGAATATTATCGACTTGATGAAATTGATCGCTTCTATAGAATCTTGAGTAGTTACTGGGGCTGCCTTGAGCCACTTGGTGAACTTATCGACTGCTACCAATATGTAGACGTGCCCACCTGGCCATGATTTGTGCAGCTTTCCTACCATGTCCAAACCCCATTGTGCAAAGGACCAGGATAATGGTATTGGCTGAAGTTCTGCTGCTGCTGCATGGGCCTAGAAGCAAATCGTTGACAAGCCTCACACCTCCGGACGATGTCTTTTGCGTCTTCTATTGCTGTTAACCAGTAAAATCCTACGCGAAAGGCTTTGGACGCTATAGCTCTGCTGCTGGCGTGATGACCGCAGACTCCTGCATGGATATCCTTTAGTATAATTTGCCCTTCTTGAGGGGTGACGCATCTTTGCAACATGCCTGTTATGTTTTTCTTGTACAACTTCCCTTGCAGTATGACGAAAGCTTTAGATCATCGTACTATCCTTTGTGCTTCAACCACATCTTCGAGTAGTGTCTTGTTAACCATATATGCTAAGTATGGCTGAATCCAGGTTACTTCAACCATTATGACCTCCTCTAGCTCTGTTGTACTTTCTGCTCCTCCCTTGCTAGCCCCCGAGCCTGCTGTTATATGCTGGCCTGGTTTTCCGGAACTCGAATTTTTGCTTTCTTTTATTGATCTCTCGAAGATTTCTTCCCAAAAAACTCCTGGCGGTACGGGCAGACATTGGGACCCAATGTTTGCCAAATTATCGGCTTCCTCGTTACTTGCCCTGCTGATATGTGAAACTTTGTATCCATCAAAGGTTCCTTCTAAGTAGTAATACAGGTTTCGGTATGCAGTCATGTTGTTGCTGTAGCATCGCAACGATTCATTACTTGCTAGACCACAAGATTCGAGTCTCCAAATATTTTTAATCGAGTTGCGCCACACGCTTTAGCTATCTTCATTCCATGCAGCAAAGCCTCATATTCGGCTTCGTTGTTGGAAGCTTCTGGAAAACTCATCCTTAGCACATACTTTAGCTTATCTCCTTGTGGTGATATTAAGACTACCCCTGCTCTGGCTCCTTGGACCCTTTTCAAACCATCGAAATACATTGTCCAAACGCTCGACAAGTCAGGTGGTCATGTGTTCTGCAATTCTAGCCACTCTGCTGTGAAATCTGGCAAGACTTGGGATTTGATGGCCTTCCTCTTCTCATACGTGATGTCCAGAGGGGAAAGTTCGATTCCCCATAAGGAGACACGTCCTGTTGCTTCAGGGTTGTTCAGTATATTCGATAGTGGAGCTTCGTTAACCACTATGATTGGATGAACCGCGAAGTATTGTCGTAATTTCTCTGCTGTCATGAACACACACTACAATAGAACATAGCTTTGGTAACACACTCATGTAACACATAATAAAAAATGTTACAGGTAAAATTGCAGTAACACACAATTTGTGTGCCGACGACTGGCAGTAACACAAACTATATAAGGCCCAAGATTGTGTTACAGAGCTATCAACACAGTAACATATTAATATGTGTGGTAGGTAATGTGATACAAGTACATAGATATAGTAACATAAAGATATGTGTTGGTGTGTTTGTGTTACAAACTTCAATGCGAGTAACACATACTCATGTGAGTGTTACGAGCTCTATTTGTCCCCAGATACGGGGCCTGCGGGCGCGGCGACGACGACCTGACTCATCGTCGGAGAGAACGATGGAGGAGCTCTGCATCTCGACCGACGCTGAACACCTCCAATGAACAACAACTCCAAAAAAACATCCCTTGTCGACGCAACCCCTGAAGAGATAGATATGGTAGAACTTGGTTTGTCCCAAGAAGACATCATCTTGGACTCACTAACCGTGGCATGCATAGCGCCCCTGTAGATCAGCCTTGGACAGCGGCGAGCTCCGAAGGAAGGCAACCTAGGACCTCCAAGTGTGTCTTCATGCACGATGCTCCCAATAGAGATACAACGTCGAGGACTCAACCATCGTGTTGATCCTACTCTGAGTCAAGGCTTTTGCCCGAAGACAACAACCAAGTCGACAAAGCAAGTGAAGAATATGCTGACACACCTCGACGATGCCTTCAAGGAGGGGAGTAACAGTCGTGGGTGTCATTGCCACTAGCCCAGCCGGACATGACTTTCGTCTGTGTCCTTGCACATCTCCCACTCTCCCATAATTGGGGAAATACCCTCCAAGAAGCCTCACACTGCCGTCACCATAGCGCCTTGTCGTTGTAGTCACAAAGTCCTAGTACTCTGACACCCCGCATGGCTGAGAAACATGGTCATTCTTCCTCCTCCAACCCGGACAGGGGACCAGGACCATCCGCGATGGTTGTCACCGACTCCAGGCAACCTCCACGCTACGCGATGGTCCCTGGTCCAATGGCCCAGATCTGACCTGTGGAGGCCTAGACTAGGCCTGCCCTTCTCTCCCTTCCCCCATGTCGACAGCCTCGGGGAGATCATTGTCGCGCGCCAGCCATGCAAGATGGCCAACCTTGCTTGCCAGGACCCTGGCCTAGCCTCGTCGCTGCCGCCTGAGATTGACGGGTGGCCCTGAAGTGTCTAATTAATTTTACATGAGATTGTAAATCCACAAAAGTAAGCAACCATATTTATTCATTACTCCTACCTCTATTCTAGAAAAGAAAGCATATAAATATTCTGAAAAGATAAATGGTGTCAAGTTTGACTATGTTTATAAAAAAAATATTTGTAACTTCTTCGCTGTTAGTACTTGACTTATAGTTTGATCTCCGACGATATTTATGATGTTTCTGTCTATACAGGTACCATCCATTCACTATGGTCGCTGCTGGGTACTTTGGAACATGAATTTTTGTACCACATAGCTTTTGCTTTCATATAAATCTTTGCCTTCCACAAGCCCAACCTTATGCGCTTTTCATCCATTTCTTGGTAAACACCAATTCCCTGTCTGATGTATTTTGTAATCAGTCTGAACCCAGATTTGTTATTTAAATATCCCTTTTCTATGCAGATTCAATGCAGGATTAATACTCCAGGTAACTTTACTTTACCTCGGTATCAGTTCAAACATACTTTAACACAAATTTTATTTCTCTTGACATACTTTGTAATTAGAAAAACATATACTAGCACTTATTTATTAAACTCTAACTTCTACTCGTGTCCTCTCTTATATTTAGGACTTGTGTAGTAGTAGAAAAAACTGGTTTTGGCAAAATGATCGCGCATAGTTTTAGTTACCCGACGACTTGAATTATCTCACCATTGTATAATAAATTTCCATTTACCAAAATCCAATCTAAGTGAGAAATTTAAAGGTGATATATATATACTACATCATCTCTTATTTTGTTGGAAGGCTGCTATGTACATGGTAGTTGCTGTTATTTTTATGCTGGTTGTGGAAGGATCTGGTCAGTGCACATTTGCACTGTTTCAGTTTATGACACTAGGGTTTGTGGTAGATGCAGTATGCTTACAGTTGCAGATTTGCACTGTCTCAGTTTATTACAGTAAAAGTATCTCAACAAACATATGTTTTGCCTGGTTTCTGTTCTGAGTACTTCTGGCCTGTCTTTCAGTTATTGTTGTATCTTTGTAGGTGAGGGAAATGAGGGGTCAGAAAGGCGAATCTTTTGCAAGACTAGACCAGTATGGGACTAAAAATATACTCCCCTAAAAACCAAGGCGTTACTTATTTCTCGAGGTAAAGCTATGACCATGTGTATCCATTGGCGTATTATTGATGTAAATTATATCATCATTGTCATCAAATATTAATATTTGCTCAAAATATAGGTTGGTAGTTTTGAAGACTTCAACCTATCCGAACAAACGGAATGTTGCGTGTGCTACTATTAAGAGTATGGATCCTACAACTAAAGAAGGTGGTATTGAGTTAGGTGCTGAATTTGCACTTGTGCGCATACTCTGGATAATTAGGAGTTGCATCTGAATACTCCAGTTCGATCAAGAAGCAAATAAAGTTTGAAGATTAAACTTATCAAAGTTTTCATTGACAAAGTGAAAATTGTAATCAATTCAAAGATCTTTTTGTTTGGTTGAATTGATGCAAATGCTGCGATGTAATACTTTTCACAGTTGTGTTATCTATATTCAACTTGGTATGATTGTTATGATGTTATACCAATGATATTGGTATGTATTTATTGTGTACTGCAAATGTATCGTACACTGTTTTATTTGTAACAAGTATCTTGATATACTTAATTTGTGGATGTGTCAGTGCATCAATCTCTTTGTCCTTTTAATGGTGTCGAGCATCATAATAAATTAATGATTGAGGATATGCGTGATTTTATTAAATAAATGCATCTTCCATAAATTTGAACCTGAATTTGTGTTTAACAAGATAAATATATACATTAATTATGTTGTGATTATATATAATGTAGTGTTACTATCGTGTTACCATAGTTAAGAGAATGTGTTACCATGGTAGTCGATTTGGATATCGAAACTAAAAAGAATGTTACTAATAATGTTACAGGAGTTACAATATATGTTACCACCAACATTGTACGTGCATGAAAATATGTTACTACCAGTGTTACCATAGTCACAAAAATATGTTACCGTTGCATGTAGTAACACACAATATGTATGTTACTACAATATAAGTTGTAACATAATATTCAA